>CM062816.1:1960618228-1961818228 GCA_031772625.1 Pinus tabuliformis | reverse complement strand
GCTGGAAAAATGCTGGTCCATTATAAACTGTAAAACAAAAACTATTTGCTACAAGAATGAGTTAGGAGAAAAGCAGGAGATGCAAGGTATTTTGAGGCCGGTACAGATTCAGCCAATAACTGCCTCCCAACTGGCAAAGTGTATCAGGAAAAAATGTCAGATCTATGCTATTCAGGTTGGGTATACCAACTCAAAGGACAAGTCTACCACCTTGGAAAGTATTCCAGTGGTTCAAGAATTTGCAGATGTGTTCCCTGAAGAGATACTAGGACTGCCACCCAAAAGAGACATAGGCTTCACTATTGAGTTGGTTCCAGGAGCAGCTCTGGTATCTTGCGCTCCTTATCGTATGATCATACGAGAACTGACAGAATTAAAAATGCAACTGCAGGAGATATTGGATAAAAATTACATCCGTCCTAGTGTGTCACCCTGGGGAACCCCCGTGTTGTTCGTTAAAAAGAAGGATGGAACCCTTCATATGTGTATGGAATACTGTCAGCTGAATACGTTGACAATAAAAAATAAGTACCCCTTACCCCGAATTGATGAACTTTTTGACTAAGTAAAAGGGGAAATTGTATTTTCAAAAATTGATATACGATCGGGATATCACTAGATCAGGATCAGAGAGGAGGATATAGCCAAAGCTCCCTTTAGGACTTGTTATGGACATTACGAGTTCATGGTATTACCCTTTGGGTTGACCAACGCCCCCGCAACTTTTATGTGTTTAATGAACAACGTATTTCATTAGTACTTAGACAAATTTGTGTTAATTTTTATTGATGATATACTGATATATTCCCGGAATATTGAGGAACACAAGGAACACCTCAAGCTGGTCTTGCAAACTCTCTGAAAACATCAATTGTACGCCAAATATAGCAAGTGCGATTTCTTCAAGGAACAAATTCAGTACTTAGGACATATTATTACCAAAGAAGGAATCGCGGTGGATCCCGAGAAGATAAGGACCATAATGGAATGGCCAGTACTGAAGGACGTAGCGGATATAAGATCCTTCATGGGGTTAGCTGGCTACTATAGACGATTTGTGGAAGGATTTTCGAGAGTGGCCTATCCTATCACCTCCCTGCAGAAGAAGGGGAAAACCTTTAAATGGACCACCGAATGCCAAAGAAGTTTTGAGCAGCTCAAGCATCTGCTCACCACGGCACCAATATTAAGCATAGCAGATCCGAGTAAGGACTATGTGGTGTGTACAGATGCGAGTAAGGAAGGGGTAGGAGGAGTATTAATGCAGGAAGGTAAGGTAATCGCCTATGAATCTAGGAAACTAAAGGATTATGAGCAGAAATATTCTGCTTACGATTTGGAGTTGGCAGCTGTCATTCACACTTTAAAAATGTGGTGTCACTATCTGATGGGAAAAAAGTTTCTGTTGATGACGGACCATCACAGCTTGACTAGTTACTTCAACCAACCTACCTTAAATGCTAGGTAGGCTCGGTGGGTAGATTTCTTAAGTGGATTTGATTTCGAGATTAAACATCTGAAAGGAAAAGAGAACTGGGTAGTGGATGCTTTGAGTCGGAAGGTACATTGCCTCTACGAAATTTCTTGCAGTGAGGGGCAGACTACTTTCACTGAGATGATTAAAAAAGCAGCAGAACAAGATCAGAATTATCAGCAAATAGGACAACAAGTTCAGAACCCAACCAGCCATGAATACCACAAGGATATGTGGTGGATGCTGCCGGCATGTTGTGTTATAAAAAGAGACTATATGTACCTAACCAAAGTAACATTAAAAGCTTGATTTTGGATGAATTCCATAAAAGTGCCTATGCAGGACACCCGGGGTACCAAAAACTGATTACTGCACTCTGGAAGGAGTACTACTGGCCAGGCATGAAAAGAGATGTAGCAGAATATTTAACACGTTGCTTGGAGTGCCAACAAATCAAAACAGAGCATCAGCACCCCGCTGGGTTATTACATCCACTACCAATTCCGGAGTGGAAGTGGGAAACCATTTCTATGGATTTTATAACAGGTTTACCCAAATCCAAAAGAAACAACGATTCCATCATGGTGGTGGTAGAAAAATTAAGTAAATCAACCCATTTTATACCAGTACAGTCCACTTTCAGAGTGGTACAGATTGCTCATATTTTCATGCAAAACATTTTCAGGCTGCATGGGTTACCTAAAACTATAATCTCTGACCGGGATGTAAAATTTACATCAGCCTTCTGGAGAACTCTATTTGAGGGGTTAGGGACTCAATTAAACTTTAGTACCGCCTATCACCCTCAAACAGACGGGCAAACAGAACAGGTGAATCAGGTTGTAGAAGATATGCTAAGATCATATGTAATGCAGCAGCCAACTAAATGGGAAGACTATCTGCACTTGGTCGAATTTGCATACAACAACGACTATCATACCTCTTTGCAGATGAGCCCATTTGAAGTGTTGTACGGACGAAAATGCCGCACACCCTCCAGTTGGGGAGGACCAGAAGACAAGCTGATGCTGGGACCCAAAATGTTAAAAGAGATGGAAGAAATGGTCAAGAAGGTACGAATCAACTTAAAGGTAGCCCAAGACAGACAAAAGAGTTTTGCCGATCGGAAAAGAAGTTTTAGAGAATTCCAAGTAGGTGATCATGTGTATGTGAGGATTCGAGCAAAAAGGAGTACGTTACAATGGAGTGGGTGTACCAAGCTGGCACCCTGGTTTTGTGGACCATTCCAAATCTTAGCAAGAGTTGGGCCAGTAGCTTACTAGCTCACCCTACCAAGCCATATTCGGGTCCACAATGTATTCCATGTGTCGGTTTTAAAAAAATACGTTTATGATCCTAAGCACATAGTCAATTGGAATGACATACAGGTAAGAAAGTATATTAGGTAGGCCAGATAAATTTGATGTTAAAGGAAAAACTAACTTAAAATTTTGTGTGTTTCAGGTCGAGCCGGAAGGAGAATTCCTGGTCGAGCCACTGACTATACTCGATCGGAGAGAAGTAATGCTGTGGAAATGAGCCATTTCCCAGGTTAAAGTGCAATGGCAGCACTTTGGGCCAGAGGAGGCCACCTGGGAGGATGAACAGCTCATTAAAGAAGCTTATCTGGGGTTGTTTGTGGCCGGAAAACATCGGGACGATGTTTGATGTCAGGGGGGGAGATGTAATGCTCCCAGAAAACTGTAATTATTTTTATTTTACTATAGTAAGAACAAACTGGACATTTATTGTTGTTATTTGTTGAATTGAATAATATTAGTAATTTTGTTAAACAAGAAATGATTTGGATGTTGGCGGATTTTGTAACTTTTGATGGAAAGAAGTTGGAAAGGCAGTTGTCGGAAAGAAACCCTAACTACCTCCCCTAATTGTGAAATGCTCCAAAGAAAAGGGAGTGAGGGGAGGAAAAAACCGTGCTAAAAGGTTAGACGGTAAGGGGGAGAAATGCTAGGTCTGGTGATGACTAGATAACATGAGCACTGTGTGCGAAAAACTTGAAGAAGATAGTGGTCTTGTGAGTGAGCTTGGCGGGAGATTGGGTCCTGAAGGACGAATATCATGGTTGGGTGGTTGAAAGCAACAGATAATGAAGGTGAACTTTATCTTTGGAGTTTTTTTTATATTTCTTGGAAAAGTTCTGGTATGTGGAACCCTCCTGGATCCAATTTGCTGGACAAAAATTCTTTCATGTGTCTTTAAATCATTCATGTGCTTATGATTATATTTATACATGTTGAACTGTAGCTTTTAACCTAGTAAATATAATTGGAAATGTTGTAATAGGTCTAGTGTTATCCTACTACAGCAAAACATGAAACGTAGGGGTCTTATTGGGAAAAACTGACAGTGATACCCGTTACATGGAACAAGGTTATTGACGGTTCTGTAATGGTTAAATTAAATCTAGGAATTTACTTGTTGTTGATGTTTAGTTGAGAAGAGCCAGTGAATATATTATTAAATGGATTAATTGATATGGGATTACTGTTTGTAATTGAACTAGGTAGTATGAGTAGCTTAAGAACTGAGAATCCCATATAAACCAGGAAGGGCGTGCCCAAGTTCTTAAGGAGAAATACTTAAAAAAAACAAGGGTGAAAGTAAAACACCATTGAATAAAAATAGTATTGAGCCGGAAAAACTGATGTAACCCTGTGATAGAATAATCAAGATATTTATGCTAGGCGAATCTAGACTATGACCATAAAAAAAAAAGATATCAAGCAGACATGCCTCAAATCTTTGAACGATTCCACCTGGGCCTTAAGTCGAGACGGAACCTACAGAGGTAAGCCCTGACAAAATTAGAGTACCGAACTAGTTGTTTAAAGTAGAGTGCTATTCAAGTGGAAACAAAAAAGAATATAGAAAACCCTGACCCTTAGTAGTAAACTCCAAATTTATCACTAATCCAGAATCCAAAAGGAAGAAAAGCAATAAACGTTCTAACCAGTGAGCTTAATAAAACAAATATAGCATCTTAACCATGCATAGGTACACAGAACTTTCACTTCAAAGGATTATCGATAGTTCGTTACAAGGATTTCCTAAAGAGCAGTAACATTTTCTCAGTAACCAAGGAAAAACCGTAATCATAAAAAAAGTTAACATAAAGGCATCCTTATGCATGATTCTGAAATAAACTGTCGTGAACCATAAGTGTAGACCAAGATAACATGATCAATTTATATGCAAACCCTAAGCTAAACAACAATATAATAGCATATAGCATAAATTATATGGCCTCGCTCCAAAATAAACTTAACAGAAACAAGACAACATAAGCAGAAAATTAATATGGACACGGCCTCATATTAAAATTTATAGAAAACAAAGTACCATAACCAGTAAGAATTATAAGGCCTCGGCCAGGATAGTTAACATTTCAACATTAACAGTTTTAGTGAGCCGAGGAGCTCCTTTAGAATCAAAAAAATAAGAGGGACTATGCCGGCGCAGCCTAAGATATAGATCTACAAGTAACCCTCGACCATAGGAGGGAAGCAATAACGAGAAATGAAAAATAAATTGTAATTAGGCAAAGAGCCTGTATAACTTCAAAAAAAAAAAAAAACTGGAAGCAGAGCATCTAGCGGACTCATTGAACCCAAGTTGATCCATGTGTTCAAAACTAGCACCTTGGACACTCGAAGCTTACCAGAAGTCTTTACAGGAGGTGACAATAGGAAAAACATGAGCATCTGCTGTTGATCGCCAGAAGTTCCCAGACTCGTATCCTCTGTCACTGCAAATAGAGGGCAAGATAACCAATTAGGATCAGAACTCTGATGATGGAAAACAGGCAAAAATTCTAAGAAAATTCAACACAGAAGTACTTACATGAGAAAATAACGAGATTCATCCATTCAAAAAAGGAAATTCCACAACCCGGTTTCTATGGTTGTCCTTTTGAGACAGGGTTCCCACCCAGCAAGCTGAACCGGCAAGCGAAAGGAGTAGGAGAGCAAGAACTGACGCCAAAGAGCAAAGGAGCTGAATGAGCCATTTCTCTAGCATTGGAGAATGAGTAACTCGCTGGAAAAAGTTCAACCATCGGATCAAAAGCTCGAGCCCTCCACCGTCGATGTGAAGAGAAACCTGAGGTGCACAGCTGCGGAGGGACAACCTGCTCATGCCATGCAGCCATGACAGAGCTGGAGTACATGAAAAACCAGATGAACGATCCAGATGTAAAATGTAAATGGTGTGAATTTATGTTTATCATAAAAGACTTGACTTTAGAATTAATGTAGCTAACAATAAATAGGGAAAAAGGGGTACCCTAATGCACGGTCTCATAATGAGGCCAAATACCAATCGCTAATAATTCGATAAATATAAGCTCAGATAATTCGGTAGATTACCAAAGCCTTATTATGTCACTTGATTTCATGTTATGTGTAATTTTACTGTGGTGAAACCATAACTTACTATGTTTAAGGATTTAATTTTTTTTTTATATAGTCTTTAATGTGTATGTTAGAGATATGACAGAGGAGCTTGGGGGGAGAATACTTGGACCTGGAGTCTTGAGGCCAAAGCAATAGAAACTATTACATTAAAGATAATTGATTGTTGGGAAAAGAGGAGCTTGGGGGGATAATACTTAGACATGGTTGCCAGATTCTTATTGGAAGGGTGGAGAGGTTCATTGATTGCAATTTAGTATTGCAATGACAGATAAGTGAAATTGGTTAATTATGTTATGATGATTCTGATTAAATGCTAATCTAGCCATAATATGCAAATGATAAACATTATGATATTGGATTTTGTGTTTTCTTTAATTCTGTGTCAATTAGAAAAAGAATGTAAAAATGTACAAGTAAGTTAATTTAGGTGTGCAGGTAATAAGCTGTTAGGAGAATGTACATATTATAGTATATGTAGGCTAAATGTACAGAACCTGTACAATGCTTCTTGAACGCATTAGTCTATCTACCTAGATTCAAGAATCTGGGCAAGGGTCAGACTGTGTATCCATTTCCTAGAATAGAGTCTTTTCAAAAGAAAAACAAACCATAATATGCAATAGTATATGAAAAAGAGTAGATGAGCGATTACAGAAAAGAATGAAAATTAATGAATATGAGATAGAATATTTCTTCCTGTATATGACTTGAAATGAAAAGACAAACAAATGATAACTCATACTTATTCAAGATTAATATTGACAATTTATATCATTGGTAAATTCAAGCTATATTCTTTTAATTGTGAAACCAACCCGGCATACCAATAACCATATGAATGGAATGCACATAAAGTTATCCACACATTAGACATTGAAGAGACATATACATATATACATGGCTATATTCACCCTGAATCAGTCGAAACAGAACCTTCATTGCTAATCGGAGAAAACTCAAACAGATTAGCAACTATAACCCTCTTCTAGAACGTTAAATAAATAAATACAATAAATGTAACACAGATGCAGAAAACCCAAATGAGAGGGATACTATTTAAAGATAAAATAACACTTTAAACAGTTAAATAAATTTTAGATTTGTTCAGAAGGCAGTCTTGGGAAGGACGCCAAGAACGACGTTTTGAAAGTGGAATAACCAAGTTGAAGAATCGAACCAAGGTTCCAATCTCATAGAACAAAATTATTCACAGAAAGATTAGGATGATATTTATAATAGATTAATCATTATATAAATAAGAATAATTGTTAAATAATTATACTATCAATTCATTTGCACTGATAAAGTTTACAAAACGAGAACCCAGAAATTACAAACATCAAAATGCCGAAATTTCCTGACTGATAATGGCTCAGGGAGCCATAACAAGAAGAAACATAATCTGTGTGCGCGACTTAACAAAACATGAACAGTAACCAAAACAAGGGAACCCCCCCCCCCCAAGAGAAAGAAACCCTCATTCAGGGCAAGAAGGGTTGACAACATTCATTCAAGGAAAGGCCTGCATACTTGAGGGTTTGGTGTTGGAAGAAACCAGGCTATGTAAAGGTCTAGTAACCGTACCCATCCTCCGCTCGAACAAACCCAATGCCATAAGCGTGGCGGTTAAACGATTTCACTTAGCTATTAATCCAAAGAAAAACAGGGTAACGTAGTTGCATAACTAGTCCTGCACTAAAAGGTAAGAGATGAACCTTCATTTACTTACTCGAGGGAGAGCAGGCATAACAGAGGCTTTCTGCGACATAGGCTCCAGACACCATCGTGGAGGCAACACCTGCAAAAACCAAGCCAATGTTAACACCCTATCAATGCGAGAATGTTTAAACCAATGATGCAAGAATTAACTTAGAACGAAGAGCGAAGATAAACACCCAAATTCAAAATCAGAGTAAGGATTTACCTGATAAGAGCAAATGATTTTGAAACGACAGTATGCAGCCCAAATGCAAGCCTGTCCACAAATAGGAACGCCTGGCAAGCTCTTCACATTGCATAGCAGATGGGATAAGGCATATTGTAGAAGAACCTCATCACAGAGACCAGAACGCAACTTCCAAAGCCATACCTAGCAAAATGAGCTCAGAAACCAAACAAGCACCAAGTCGTAAGGGCTTACCCTCGAAGTTCGGCAAAGCATCAAACTCGTCGCCTTCCCTACTCTGTACTCTGAGCAATAGGTGGCGAACGATAAGAATGAGTCTTGACAGCTGGTAGCCATCCAACCATGGACCGACCGAATAAGGACGTGGAATGTCAACACAACATGATGTGAGATCCGGGAAATCAACCATGTAATACACTCTTGTACAACCCTATCAGGTCATGTATTAAACGGGTATGATAACATTAATCAACATAGTTGTAATCTGAGCCCTTTAATTGTGTGGTACCATGTATCAATGTGCACATTATAATGCATTAACACAATATGTTGTGATATCATTAATGATTAGTCACCATTCGTAAAGTTTTTTTTATATATATGGTATAATGTTGAATAGTTATATTATTTAGGTGTTACAATTGGTATCAGAGCCTTAGGTTGCTACATTGAGGATGGGTTGAATGATTTTAGAAATAACAAAAAAAAATTGATGCACATAGGAGCACTGGATGTAACCCAGAAGTATGGGTACAATTGGGAGAAACAAATGCTGGCACCAATGTTGCTTTACTAGAAACAATCCAGCAGTTAAGAACATAAATGCAAAACCTACATGCAGATAATGAAAGACTACGTTTGGAACAAGAGAAAATTATGAAAATTTTATCAGATAGACAAAATCAGAGGAATCTAGACCCTAGTCAAGGAGAAGAAAACATAACAGAAACACACAGACAACAAGAACAACATCAGGAATCAGAAGGGGGACAAACTGGTAATGAGGAAGAGTCAGATAATGGTTCCAGCAAAAAGGGATTAAAAAGACAAAAGACAAAACTTCAGGGGGAATTCAAAAATATCAAACCACCAAACTATAATGGTGAAACAGAAGAAGCGGCAGAGGCTTGGCTTATTAATATGAATAAATATTTCCAAATATACGAATATGATGAAAATTTGAGAGCAAGGCTAGAAATCTATCAGTTACAAGGCAAGGCCACCCTGTGGTGGGAAGAAATTAAAACAATCAAGGAAATTAATGAGCAAGAGGTTACCTGGGAGAAATTTCAAAAGAATTTTAAGGATAGATATCTGACTGAGTGATTTTATGACGATAAAGCAAAAGAGTTTCATGACTTGAAACTAGGACAACAAACTATGGATGAATTTATAACTAAATTCACATCACTATTAAGATACGTCCCTTATATTCGTGAAGAAAAAGCTAAAGTCCAATGCTTTATCAACAACCTACCTACCTTCATGAAAGAGAAACTGGAATTTGATAACCCAAAAACGATGGATGAAGCAGTTCGGAAAGCTCGGATCTGCTACTAGAAAATGAGACAGAAAGGTGAAGTGCATAAGAATTGGCCAAGTAAGAAGGGGTAGAATTTTTTTACAAATAATAAGAACATGAAGAGTTCAGGAACTAGATTCCCAGGATGCAAAGTACCAAATGGACCTGTTAATCAAAATCAACAGAAGTACAGACCTCAGAATGATATAAGACAAAATGAGGCATCAAGTAAGTTGGAAACCAGTCAGGTTCCCCGACCACCATTGCAGTGTTGGGGCTGCGGGGAACCCCATTACTACAAGAATTGTCCTCATAGAGGGAGAACGGAACCTGTTGCAAATATTCATGAAGCTTCTACTATGGGTGACGTGGCATGAAACGTACCTCAAACCAATGTAGCATTAGAATATCACCAAGTGAATTATCAACCTTCAATGGTAGAGCTTGAAGGTAAAATATTCGATCATCCTGTTTCCATTTTAATAGATCCAGCTGCTAGTTTGAGCTATGCCAGTCCCATAATAGTTAATGAATTCCATCTAAAAAGTTCAAAATTTAAGAACCCTTGGTTGGTTCAATTAGCTACCAGTGAAAAAAGAAGAGTTCGTGCAAAATTAGAGGGCTATGAACTAAAATTAGCAGAACAACAAATTAGGACAGATTTAAATATATTACCATTAGGCTCCTACGATGTCTTGATATGCATGGACTAGTTGGACCAGCAGTGGGCCTTAGTAAACTGTAAAGAGAATACCATTGGTTTTCTGTCTAATTATGGTACTTGACTAGAGATTCAAGGAGTCAAGAGAGAAGTCAAGTTACGATCTGTTACAGCCCACCAACTAGAAAGATGCATGCGTAAGGGTTGAAAAATCTATACAGTTCAGATAATTTTTTCCTGAGCTCTGCGTGGTGAGCCTCTTCAATTGATAAAAACTTGAGTTCTACCCGCATGGACGCTAGAGGGGGCCCTTGTCCTCCCCTCCCTCCTAATATCGATGCTTTCAAACGTTTGGTAGCCTCCTGCAGCAAGAGGAAAGTAAACCTGAATCAACAGAAGTTTGTAAAGAAAGTCGAATCCATCCCCTCTATAGAAATGCCTACAGAACGCCTGTGTAGGATTGCGTTGAACCTAGTAGAATGCGGGCTTATTGGTCAATTTATAGGCCTCTGTCCCTCTCCCAAAGCTATTGATGGATGGGTCCAGTGAAATTGGAGGCCCCTTGTCTCTGAAGGAATCTGAAATCATCTGGTAGGCAGAGGCTATTATGTTTTTGTCTTCGATTTAGCAGAAGATTGAGACCTTATTTTCCGAAACAGTCCATATTTCATGGGCCCCCAAGGGCTCTATCTGAATAAATGGAGGCCAGAATTTGATCCTTCCCAGGATATTCCTTCAACCATTCCTATCTGGGTAAGGTTACCACAACCCCTCTTCACTTTTGGAACTCAGAATCTATGGAAACAATCGGGAACAAACTAGGCAAATAGATTGATAGGGCTGAAAGGAAAGAACAATATTTGTGTGCCAGAATATGTGTTGAAGTCGATCTAGAGATAGGGTTGCTTGAGGCGATCAAGTTAACCGTAGCTAGTTGGCCTCACATACAGGAACTTGATTATGAATAACTCCCCTTCAAGTGCCGACACTGTCACGGCTATGGCCATTTTTCTCGAAACTACAAGAATAAAACTGAGGGAGATTCTGGAAAAGAGAAGGGCGAACAATGGACACAAGCTTGAAAAGTAGGCACATCCAAGCAGACCAACAGAGCGAAAGGGAAAGGAGGGAATGCAGAGATTCGAGGAACCTCTTCTTGGAAGAGATTACCCAAAGATAAAGCCACATCAAATGCCACCATCTCAACAAATCCTTTTGCTGATCTAAACCCTCCAGAAGATCCAAACCAACCAGAACTTGAAGAGGGAGAGGTGCAGTAGTATATGGAACAGATAGAAGATGCAGAAATAAACTCAGGACCTTAGGAACAAACTAGAGTAGCCACCTCAGAAATCCCTCATGTAGACTCAACCCAACAGGAAAACCAGGGCTCTCTAGCAGGCGCCATATCCCCACTCTCTTATGCAAAAATGACCAAAAGAAAAAGCTGATAGACAGCCCTGGTTCTTCCGAAAAATACTCTTTTGAGCAATGCACCAAAAAGGCAGGAAGGAAGTCTTGTAAGGAGATCAGAGAAGAAGAGGTGAAGAGATTAAAGATGCATGGCAGTCACTCCACAATCGAAATGCTTTAGGCAAAAACACAAGGGCCCAACCCACAAAGGGATGGCCTACTCCTTCCTTCCTTGGTAAATAATGTAGATTGTCTCTTGGAATTGCAGGGGTTTGGGGAACCCACTGAAAGCTGAAGCAGTAAAAGATCTATCAAGAATGGAACCCTCAAATATCCTCCTACTCTAAGAGACAAATATAGAAGAGGATGCACTTCTTTCCTTAAGTCGAACCAAGTGGAAAAAGAACTCAGGAAAAGCGGTCAACGCCCGAGGTACTTCAGGGGGTCTTGAAACCTTATGGTCAGAGGATATGTTTCAGCTGAGAATATCCTTCGCAACCCAACGCTGGATATACACAGAACTTCTACATCTCCCAAGTAAGATTTCTTTGGATCTCTTCAATCTTTATGTCCCTGTTAGTTTCATAGAAAAGAAGGACTGTTGGAACTCTCTCTCAGACTTCCTAGAAATCTACACTCCCCCAAACATCATACTAGCAGGGGATCTTAGCATCACTTTAGACCCGAAAGAGAAAAAAGGTGGAGTATGGGGTAAAGATCCCTTCCATGCCTCAGTGGAGTCTTTGATTCTTGCATGGGATCTCCTTGACCTCAAACCTAAGAAAGGTCGTTATACCTAGACCAACAATAGAGTTGGTAATGCCAATATTGATGCTTGTCTAGACTGGTTTCTAGTTCAAAGTTCCTTGATGGAGGGGAAGCATTTAATCTCTTCAAAAATACTACCCAAAATAACATCTGATCATAACCCCATCTCACTGCTGCTAGAAAAAGATGAAGACTTAGGCCCTATTCCCTTTAGCTTTAGTCCTCTTTGGGTAGCGAGAGAGGGCTTTATGGACATAGTGGCTCATGCTTGGTCACAACTAGTCTAAGGATCCCCCAGCTTTGTGTGGGAGCATAAACTTAAATACACTAAGTATGCCTTAAAATCCTGGGCAAAAAAACCCCTCTTCACTCCAATGACCAATAGACAAAAGACTGTGCAGGCTTTAGCCGAGATTTAGTTAGGCATGGAAGGAATTGAAACCACCAAAGCTCAGCTGCTTATCGAACAGAACGCCCAGTTGAAATCTTTTCTCTCCTTCTGCCAGGAAGAGGAGTACTACCGCCTCAAGTCTCGCAAACTTTGGCTACAAGCTGGAGATAGAAACACATCATTCTTTCACAGACAATGTAGAGCTCGTCTCTCTCGAAATCACATCTTGGAAATATCCACCAGTGAGGGGGAAGTCATCAAAGAACAACCTCTTATAAAACAGGCTGCCACATCTCATTTTCAACAACTGTTTCAGGAGGATGGTTCATCCAATGAAGACTTGGCTGCTAACTTTTTGTCAAACATCCCTTCACTTGTCATTGTAGATTTAAACGCTAGGTTATTGAAGAGTTTTACTGAAAAAGAGATAGTGGAAGTCATATGGTCAATGGAGCCGGATAAAGCCCTCGGGCCAGATGGCTTCACCATCCATTTTTACAAAGCTTGCTGGAATGTAATAAAACTCGATCTCCTCTGAATGATAAAATCCTTCCAAAAGAACGCCAAAGTGGGAGGGTGCATGAACTCCACCTTCCTTGATGTAATCCTGAAACTATTTAACCCAGAGACTTTTGACAAGTTCTGACCTATCTCATTCTGCAATGCCTCATACAAGATCCTTGCCAAACTCTTAGAGAATAGACTCAAGCCTCTGTTAGGGAATCTGATCTCCCCTCTTCAGGGTGGTTTTGTCAAAGGAAGACACCTCATAGACAGTGTGATGCAAGTGATAGGATTGTTGAGTTGTCTTCTTAGCTGCAAGGAAATGCTTTAGATCTAACTGAGTTGCAAGGTGTTGTTCTAGAAGTCATTGTTTTCTAATGTAAGTCAATTATAGTCGTGTCAAAGACTTTATCTTCCACGTTGTTATGTCTATAATGAAGTCTAGTTATCAAATCATTATATAATGGGAACATTGTGATGTATTTTGCATAAGAAAGCTTAGGCTTGAATTAATAAAAGTGTTTTGCTGTGTTAAACTATGTGTTTTTTATTATGGTATCAGAGCAATAAGGGCGAGATCTTAGTGATAAGATCTGGGTTGTTCTTAGTGGGTGCAATTTAGTTTTGTGTGATATTTTTTGTTAAAGTTGTTGAGTAGTGGGTGGATCTGAGATTTTTTGTTTTTGCTCTTTGATGGTTGTGAAGGGGTTTCAATGACAACCTGTTTGGGGACTATGTGGTTGTAAACCTGTTGGATCAGTTTGGCACCCGTGATATTTGTGGCAGGTATCCACCAATGGATCGGGCATATGTCAACAAAGAAGGATCAACCATAACGTTGAGATTTGAGAGGAAAGAACCAGGTTGTTCAAATCTAGATCGGGATTGTTAATGAGGGTTTTGATTAGGTCAGTGAAATTCTCTATTGTGGCTGTCGTGGAGCTAAGCTTGGCATGTTATTACTTTAAGAGGCATAGAGATTGGTTGTGATCTTTGAGGGTCATGGAGTTGTGTTGTGTATGTTGTCCTTAAGGTTGAGTTTGTGTTTGTATTTGTCTAAAGCTTGCCAAAATGTGGCAATATCATGTAAGATCTAAGCAGGTGTGAGCATATCTCAAATATTTACTTGGAATTCCAAAATTTATTTGTGTTGTCTCACTAGTGGATGTGCGCACAGGCTGTGTGATGCTAAAGGGATGAATCAACGAACTTGCAGAAACAAATTGGAATGAGCCAAAGGG
The DNA here is from genome assembly GCA_031772625.1 of Pinus tabuliformis. NCBI lineage: Eukaryota > Viridiplantae > Streptophyta > Pinopsida > Pinales > Pinaceae > Pinus > Pinus tabuliformis. Next base: position 1,961,803,915 of record CM062816.1, on the reverse strand, counting down.
CCAAGATTTGAGATCAAAGGCGTGCCTGTAGTGAATGCTAAGGTGAGGTTCCAAGGGTAGAAGATCTAACATTCATGAGATTGAATCAGATTGACCAAGGGAAAGAGTGAATACAGTTGGATAATTCTATACCACAATCAATTTTAGGCTGCGATTTCTTGGTGCAATTTGGTGTGGGAAGAAGAAGCCATCATGTTGTAAGAGTTGTGACAAACGATTTGTCTAGTGAGAAGGAAAATATCAGGGAATCCGGTGCTTTCCCAAGTTTAATACCTCATAGTTCTTAAATATTTGGGCTAGTAAACCATGCATTAGTGTAGTCTAAAGTGTTGATGCGATATTTGGTGTTACATTGCCTTCTATCAGAGAAGATATCTACATGTGACTTTCGTGGTAAACCAAAGGTGTGATTGCTTTGTACAGAGTCTGACCGCCATTTCTATTTGTTTATTTGTGTTTTGATTGCATCCAATGTAAAACTTTGTAAAACTATTGTTGATCACCATCTTGAAAAAGTTGTGTTGTGCGTGTGGAGACTGCAGTTAAAACAAGGAGGGTCGAATCAACGATGATAGTGCACATAATATGTATGTAAAACTCCAAGCATCCTCAAACTTGGGATGAGAGTCTTCCATATGTGCAACACAGTAATAATAGATCTCTCCATAGCTCGACTGGTCACAGTAACTTTCAAGTGGGTCTAGGATTTCAACCATTGTCTTAGATTGAGGTTTCCATGCCTCATGCAACTACGCAGACAAAATCCACACATGTACTATCCGATGCTGATAAAGAGACTCGATTTACTGAATGCATCCAACATATCTGCCAATAGGTTCACGACATCTTAGATAAGTCAAATGCCAAGTACAAGCAGCGACATGATCAACATTAGGTGCCTCTCAAGTTTTAGGTGGGCGAAAAAGTTTGGTTGCATTTGCAAAAAGAATGCCTTACCGGAGCCCATCAGAAGCTCATACCACTCTAATATGGTCCTTACACCATTACCAAAGTTATGGGAGACAATTCCTTTGAGCTCAACATCCCCCATTCCTTGGCCTGCACCCAATGTTTAATGTGGATTGCCTTCGACCATACTTCCCACCATTGCTGGACACATCAGACCTTGTAGAACAACTCACACCAAAAACGTTAAACCCAGACCGCATGGAACATGCCACAACTGATCGGATTATGGACACATAGGTCAAGAACACTCACTAGCAAAAGACCCAACTGTATTGGGTTGTCAAAGCTAGCCAACTCCTACACCAAGGCAAGTGATCACCAAGGACCAGGTTCAACAGAAAATTCCTCACCTCATGGAGGCTCTACACGTAATGGGGACCATTGCTTCCTAAGGAGGGAGGAATGATCTAAGTGGATATTGGTGGCCACCCATCTATCCCACCTAAACCTCTAGTCAATTTCATTTGTTTCCTTGTTTATTTCATCATTTACTATTTTTAGCAGTTTTTTTAGGCCCTGAACTTCCGGAGCAATTTTGACCCCCTAAATGGTGTCTTTTTAGGTCCATTACAGGCTTATGCTTATGGAAAAACCTATAGTACTCGAAGAGACCTTTCCAACAAGGTATCATACACGTCAAACAGAAATAATATGACCAAGTTATGACCCTAAGAAGTTGGATGCCCAACTAACCCCAACGGGGCCCACAAACTCTTGGTGTTACATCTCCTACGGTTAGGGTTTTGGTTTTTTAGGGTTTTCTCATGTTTTCCAATAATAAATAGGCCATTGAGCCTCATTGTAACACAGTTCAGAGGCATGTAGCCACCACATCTCTTCTCATAGGTAAGCTACCATCGCTTGAGCTAGTCTTATTTCCATTCTGTTTGTAAGCATATTTCAGCATTTAATATTAATGAAGTGAAGTGTTATTTTTGCTGCATATTGTATTTATGGTTATATCTATAATTTGTTGCATCCCTATTTAAATTCGGATATGGGCTATAATTTGAGTTGCTTAAGCCTATTTAATTTTCCTGCAAGGACAAATTTTGGGCCATGTTTAGACTTGTGTATCTCAATTCAAGATCTACATTGAATCTACTTTAAAGGGTTGACTAATGGAAAAAGTTTTCTATAAAAGACAATGGTATAGCCAATAGAATCTGCATTTGAGATATCACAAGTTGTCAAAGTGATTAAGTCAAGGATGGTAGTGTTGGGTCTCTAATTAGTGCTCCTAAATGTCAGGAATTACAAAGTGTCATCATTACAAATATGCAATGAAGTGTTCATTAGTTCTAGTATGGTCATTGATGAAATATGATGTAATTCTATGCTACTACCATGGATGTGATGGTATGATCATAATCTTGAAGTGTATGTTAGTCGTTCTAACCACATACTATGGCTGAACTTGTGGCAATCAGGGTTTTGACAGAGGGATGTGAATGATGTGTTAACCATAATTTTTATTGCAAGATTGATAAGAAAATGGCTCAAGCCAGGGTCAGGTTTCATTGATGGTATCACTGCTTATGAGCTATGTTTAAGGGTGTTTCGATTGTTCATATCTGGTCCATTTCCTTTGCTAGGGATCTAGTCTCATTGTTGACCAAGTAAGTTATCATTAGGGTACATGTTGAGAAAAATAGTTGTGGATATAGTTTTATGCTATTGAAGATAGAGTAATTGCCAATGTTGATGGTATGATTCAAAGAGAATTTATTTTGCAGAAGATATGATGCAGGAGCATCTGACCCCCCTTAATCAAAATGCAACTTTTGAGGCGAAGCAAGGAGGACGTGGACCAACAGAACTGAACAGGGGACAAATTTGTTTAAAACAGAGTAAATGATGTAATGGATAAAGTCTCTCGAAGACTTTATTAAATGTAATCTGCTACATATGTATGCATGTAGAGAGAATTAGGGACAGTTGGGTGATTCATGGAGAGGATTTGATCGGATCATTTTAGTGTCCGATCCAATGTGTTTTATAAATGATGAACTTGCATTTAAATGAGAGAGAGAGATAGGAGAGAAATAGATAACAATTTTTAAACAAAGTGTTCAAAATGTAGTCGAGAGAAGAACTCGTTCTAAGGCATTTCTGCCTTAGATCTGTAATCATATTGTGTTAATATAAAAGTGTGCTTTGTGTTGATATTGTGTGAGCTTGTGTGTTATCGTATAGATAGTTTGGATGTTCAGTGTTGCAAGTTTTGATTGACCATCAATCACTGAAGGATCGATGGTGATCCAAAAATATCGATTAACTGTTTATATGAATGTCGTGTGTTAATAGAGTATGGAAAAAATCGGTGTTTAAACACAAAATCCATCAACAAGTGGAAGATCAACGACGTAGGCGACAATGAATGAGAACCATTGATCGTTTAGATCAACGGTCATCACATGGTGGAAGAAGTGGAAGTCAATTCACGAGAGAAGTGGTTTTGCAAGGTGGTATTTCAGGCGAGGTTGCAAGTGGTAAGTGGTAAAAGGGAAAAGTCACCTGATTCCACTTAGTAGAGGACATGTAGCAATGAGGAGGAGAGAGGAAACCGCTTTATCAGGCGGTTAATCCTCGTGCTTGTTGTCTACCCGAAATCATCGTGGACCATTGGATCCGCGAAGTATAGATCAACGGTGGAGGATCTGTCGAGCAAGTTTGTTGATCGGTTGAATCAACAACCGTCGGATTGAAGGTCAGGATCGACAGTCGAGATCTAATCGCTGATCGCAAATCGAAGAGGCAAGTGAAACGGATAGTGGGAATTGCAATACACAATGGGCCGATTAAGCGATGCACTGATAGCCATTAGATCGGAGAAAGAAATGTATGATGAAGCACTAGCTGATCAAAGTTTGGAGTAGAGCACCTGAAAAGCGAAAGATGAGAGGACCCGACAATAATTATGAACATGGTTTTATAATATTTGAAGTTTGGCTAAGTGTTTTCGGGTTGGGGTTTCCCGTGTATCCTGTGTATATATGATAGTTGTATGGTCCCAGATTTTAAAGGCTTAAGGCCTAAATAAATGCTTTCGATAGGTTTGTGGGCCATAACCCACAGGCCTCAAGATTGAAATTTGTAAATGAAAGGGATTTTGCCTTACCCCAAAATCTCTTTTCATCAAGATACAATGATGTGTATCTTAAACAAAGAGTGCTAGGTTATTTTATCAGTAAATTTTCCATTTTATGTTGCTAATTTTTTCATATTGCATCACATGTGGTTGGTAGAGTTATTGTATGGAAAAGGCAGTGATGATTGCAGGTTGATGCAATGAAAAATACAATGGAAAAGATTATTTAGTTACTTTCTATCTTCAGGGTATTACAAGGTCGAGAGTGAAGTCTTTATTAGGTTAGAGCCTACAAATACTTTAGGGTGGAAAAGTGGTGCAAGGTGGAGATTGAAACCTCATTTAGGTTGGAGCTTGAGAATACTTCAGGGTGGCAGGGTGGTCCTGATATATACAAGTAGGAAGCCATGGCATCTTGTAAAATGTAATATTCATGCCTTTTCTCATGTCTCCACAATTGTTGGGAATCAGAACGTCTTTAATGTCATTGGAGCCCAACTCTTTGAGAAGACTATCGTTTGTCGACAAAATCATGAAAATTGCAGAGCTGATGATAATTAGGAGTTGGACTAGGTTAGGGTATTTGTGTGCCATCTAGAAGGCAATGAAGTCACCTTAGCTGTGCCCCACCACAATCACACTCTACACCCCAAGATATTGCACCATACTCTTCATGCACTCCACTTGGAACAGCTCAGTGCGCTCAAAGTTGGTGGTGGTGGAGTTCCCGAAGAATATGAGGTCTGGAATGAGGAGATCAATGTGCTTCCCAAGCTCACAAATTTGGGTATCCCATCCCAAGAAGCCGTCTCCTCGAAAACTGTGAATAAGGAGGAGAGTTGGTCTCTGATTCCCCAGTACAGTATATGAATTTGTATTGTTGATCTGTAACACCCAGCAGTGCAGGGAGGTGCCATTGTTCAACTCTATATTCTTTGACTTGAAACCCTTGGAGATCTAGTGAGATCGCTTATTCTTTCTCATAAATTCTACAACACTAAATCCAAATATTCCTCTCATTTTGTCTCCCAACCAATAGCGTTGACTTAACAATTAGAGTGTGAATTTAAAAATGGATTTAATAATGAATTTCTCTAATAATAAATTTATCAAATAGAAAGGAAGATAAAAGAAAAATACACCATTAAACTTTTCTTCATAAAACTTTTCACATATACAATTATGGTCTTATACATCTCAGGTATATAAAGCCATAACTTGTTAAATATGAATTATATTATTTCTAATTTACTTGACCTAACTCCACTTCAATTCCAGTTAACTTGTTTATACAAACTCATATTAAATTAATTTTTTCTGAATATAAGTTAAACTCTTATCTCAAATTATTTCACACCTTTGATATTTCCAAATATAAATTTAACTCCAAATAACTCAAATCAACTCGTACTCTTAATATGAACTTCACTAAAATAATTACTATATTTCTAACATTATCCAGTTTTGAAGAAATTTGTAAACACAATAAAATCCAATGGTAACTTGTCTCTCATGCCAGTTGTTCTATTTCTGATTAAGTATTGAAACCTTCCACGATTCAATTAAAATGAAAATCACCGAGTTAGCAATAGCCATCGATCCGCACTTCCGTTCAGATTGATGCGAATGCGTGTAAGCAAACCTGAACATTGAACTGAACTGTGATCGGCGGAATGTAGATTACCAATAATGTGAAAGATGATATCATCATCACTGAACTGTCTCATTCTACTTTGGAATTTCACTCATGATGGGCAGTAACGGTAACTTGTATGAATTTATGGAGATTTAACCCAAACGTGTTGCCTCTCTAACTAAACCAACTGTGTATTTCCTTTTTACAGTGAGAGAATTTATCATAACTTTGTTGTTAAATGAAATGAATAATGCTAGTTAATTTATTATGGTTGGTTATTTATGGAAAATTAGGCTTTTTAGAATTACAAAATATTGGTTTGTAAGGAAGAGGCTTCCATGTCTGACAGAGAACTTTATTTCCAGGAGGCTTCCTTGTCTAAAAAACTAATTACTTACTTAACTAAAGCAATTTTAAAACATACTCTAATTCAAAGACAAATAATATACTTTATCTAATTTGTTTTTCTACAAATAATATACTTTATCTAATTTGTTTTTCTAAAATTTAATATAAATATAATTGAAATAATTTAATATATAATATAACAATTTTAAAAAATATTAAATATATTTATATATTGAAAACATATTTTAAATAAAAAAAACAAATTATATATTAATTATATCATCACCAAAATCATTCCTTCCCCTTAATCGAATTATGATAATAATTTGTCAAAATATTTAATTTCAATCCGGACAAATTGTACAAGAGGGCATGGCAGTTTCTACAACCAATTGTATGTAGAACAATTTCATATTTTGAAGTTACTGGAAACGAGACAAATGCCTCTTTATATTTTTTCATTTACCTAAGAAAAGGTAAAGACGTACACAAAAGCATATAGTTTATGGTTAATTTTTAAAGATGATGCTAAATGTAATAAGTTTTGCAACATGGTCATAAAGTTAAGTAAAATAAAGTATTTTAGAACATTCAATTCAATTAAGTGCAGTAAATAAATTCCAATTATGGGGAATAAGAAGGAAAAATTTTAGTACATTAATTTTAAATATTGGAAATTGTTTTAGTTTAAAAAATAAATAATTATTTTAGTTTTATAATTTTTTTTTTTAATTTAAAATTTAAAATAATAATAAAATTTATATAATTTATAATGGTATACATCAATTTGCGAAATATTTTATATTAGAAAGTGTTTTAGTCCAAAAACAATTTTTATGCTCTAGTTTTATAAAACACTTTCCAATAGAGAAATTCTAAATAAAAACAATAATAAAAATATTTGCATTTTAGCATTTATTTAGGTTTAATAAATAAATTCCAAATTTAACTATATATATATATGTGGGGAGTTTTTCAATTCAAAAAACAATTATGTCATTTAAACTCCTATAAATATAAAAGTAAAAATACCCTGGATGCGGGTGCCACCATGCAAGACCTGGTAAGGCCACTTGCCACGGTAGACAGGACATGCGACGGACGGAGGGCATTAAGGCTCCTCGCCGCCACCTCCCATCGACCAGCAACGCAGCACTCGAGCCTTAATGAAGGTGCAGGTACCACAGAGGAGGAGGATGGCCGCATTCAATGCGGGGACATTCCGGAAGAATGAAGAGGTTGTTAAATTTGTCGATTGGGATGCAGATGAAGCCCACTGCGATGGTGTTCCTGCTCTGCAACCTGAGATTTCTGGAGTCATTGTGGAATTGGGGGAGGCTGGCCGACTGCTGGTCCTCCCTGGTTCATGCCTACAGTCATTTGTTTGTCACAGTGAGCCGAATTGGGTGGAAGCTTCGTCTGAGGAAGCGGAATTTGGAAGAATGGTCCGTGAACGAATGCCATGTCGCCGGGGTAGAGGCTCAGGGAGAGCCAGATCCGCTCGAGGGCCTGCAGCCGACCTACACCACCATTGCTGCTGTGTTTATTGTCACCGACGAGGAGGAGCACCTCAGGTGCAGCCGAGTCAATATGTGGAAGCGGGAGGGTCCAGCAATGGAGAGCAATCTCTACCTGCATTCGGCTCTGTCATCTTCTCACTGCGCAATCCCAGAGAAAATTTGGGCATCAATGCTCATATTTCAGTATTGTTTACCAGAATCACGGACGAAAATGAAGCCGGCCTGCCTCGGCCACCTGCAATGGAGAATCCCTCGGACATTGAAGAGAGACTTCACCCGGCGCGAGAAGGAAAACTGCCTCTGGCTATGGAGGAAGAATGCCGGCTCATGGATAAAGGTAAAAGGCCTTTGGGGGAGGCCTCAAGCTCACGGGAGGCGGAATTGCGGGAGAAAGAACCTGATCTGCCGGCCTTCATGGACGGCCTACCAGAAGGACATGGCTAGGCGTGGATTCGGGAAGCCAAACCAGGGGAGGACGAGCCAGAGGATGATGAGCAAGAGGGCTAAGCCCAGGTGGCTCTCATGCATGCAGTCTGGACGCGTGTGGGATCGTGGTCGGTTCTCTCTCCTGTGGGATCGTGGTCGGTTCTCTCTCCTGTGGAATCATGGTCGGTTCTCTCTCCTGCTGTCTTTAGTCGTTCTAGTTTGCTTTTTTCTGTTATATGTTGGGTCTCGGTCATATGTATCTTCTGCTGTTTCTGGGTCACTCTTCCGTTATGGAATGGAGTTTTGTTTGGTTTGGGCTATCTCCACAAGCCCTGGTTCTATGTGACAATCTCTGCCCCTGCGTGGGCCTCACAGAGTTGCCTTTTGTCTTTTTACTGGCGGTTGTAAGGCGCAATCTAGGTACCTTCAGGTGTGCTTCTCAGAAATGTAATGGGTTGGGGGGCTATGCTACAGCTGCCATGGAGCCACATGAGCAGCAAGACATATCGCATGTAATTTTCAGCTGTAAATATTAATACATAGTAGTTAATGTTGCTTAGAAAAAATATAAAAGTAAAAATAATAAAATATAAGTAAATATACATATTTGGTCAAATATTTTAAAAGTATATTACATTAATAATTCTACTCATATTGGGCTAACTCCATTCATTTTTAATATAACTTATCTATATATTGAAATAAAAAGAAAAATAAAACAATAAAAAAAATTGAATATATATATATATATATAATCTCACTCATATTGTGTTAGCTCAATTTATTTTTAATATAATTTATGTGTATATTGAATTAATAAAAGAAAATAATCATAACCGTATTTATGGTTAATTTTTTTATGATGGAAGCTAAATGTAACAAGTTTTCCAACATTGTCATTAAATTTCCCAAAGCAGAGGATTTTAGAGCATTCAAATAGGTCTTGAAAATAAATTCCAACTTTAAAATGCATAATTATATATCTCTAGAAGTGTTTTAGCCCGAAAATCAAGTGCACTCTAATCTTATAAAACACTTTCCAATATAAAGCTTTAAGTAAAATAAATAAATAAATAAATGAATATACATGTTTGGTTAAATATAATTAAAAGCATATTACATTAATAATCTCACTCATTGTACTAGCTCAATTCATTTTCACTATAATTTATGTGTATATTGAATTAATAAAAAGAAAATAAACATAAGAATAATTTTAGTTAATTTTTAATGATGGAAACTAAATGTAACAAGTTTTGCAACTTGGTCATTATGTTGATAAATTCCAATTGTGACGGATAATAGAAGAAAATGTAATATGTCAACTATTGGATAATGTGGACACAGACAATCTAGACTCACACTCAACTAAAGTAGCTTTGAAGGATTTCATATGTTTTTCAAAGTAGTGAAGTTTTTAAAAATGAATACATTTGTGAATAATAATAATAAAATAATAATAGAAACATATATATATATATATAAGCATATTAAATTAATAATCTCATTTTGATTGTGCTAGCTATATATATATATATATATATATATATATATATATATAAGCATATTAAATTAATAATCTCATTTTGATTGTGCTAGCTTAATTCATTTTTAAAAGTAAAGGTAATTAAAAGTTTAAACATATATTTACCTTTTTAATATTTCAATATAATACTTAAATAAAAAATTGAATATTCATGTAAGAGAGAGCGCACATATTTCAATATAATACTTAAATAAAAAATGAATATTCATGTAAGAGAAAGAGCACATATGTGTTTTGAAGATACTAAAGTATTTCAATTCCTAAAATGAATAAAATCGGGCCATAAATAAAATATTTTATTATGCAAGACTAAATTATATTCACATTTATTTAAAAGTATATTAATAAAAAATAACATTTTAATATGGATAATGTGGTATATAAATGAAATAGGTCAATTTCCATATTAAGTAGAATATTTCAATGTCAACTATGCATATATGTAGCGATTGAAAAAATTAAATTCTTATGGCTAAAAATTGATTCCTATTTCAAAGCACTGAAGTTCTTAAGACTTTACATATAAGTGAATAAAAGTAATAAAATAATAATAAAAACATAAGTGGATATTCATATTTTGTTAAATATAATTGAAAACATATTATATTAATAATCTCACTCGGTGTTAGTTCAATTAATTTTTAATATTGCAATCCAAATATGAAGATGTGGTAAAAATATTTCACTTTCACTCTCATAGTCATAAATAAAATATTTTGATGTCTATCTATTATATCAACTATACTAGAAAAAATAATTAAAAGAAAAAAGTTCATATATTTATTTTATAAATATTTCAATATAAGGCTTAAATAAGAATTTGAATATTTATTTTAACTAATATATTTTAATATAAACTTGAGAGAAAGAAAGAGTATATGTGATTTTTTTTATAATACTAAGGTATTGGAATGCCCATAGAAAAATATAAAATCAGATCATAAATAAAATATTTCATCATGTAAAATTAAATGATATTCACATATATTTAAAATTATATCAATAAAACAATAATATTTTAATATAAACAATATGATATAAATAGAATATGTTCCATAGAAAGTAAAATATTGATATATGGAATATGTTCCATAGAAAGTAAAATATTGATATAAGCGATTCATATATAGAGTCATTAAAAAATTTAAACTCTTAGCACTAAAAAAAATGATTTCTCTTGGTCAATTTTTCTCTTCGACTTTAGTAAATTTAAGATGATATAAAAAAATCTTATTTATTTATGAGGCCTTGAATTAATACTGATTGCGTCAATTCTTAATTGGTCGTTATTCAAATTTTCCATTAACATTATTCTACAATATATATAAATATATTTATATTCATTTTTCTTAAACTTAAATAAAAAATACTCTTAAAAATAATATTTTCCAATAAATTTAAATATAAAAGATAATAATCTACAGTGATTTTTCGATGGGGTGATTAATTAAGCTAATGACGATATTGAGGTAACACATGGGAATTTATGAATACCACTTGGCCGAAGGCGTGAGGACCAACCTCCCCATCCTCTCAATGAACCTTGTGTATGGGAGATGGTAATGTAACTTGTGTGAGACCTCAATCAGTCTTGAAACTAGTGGGAGGTGGCTTCCATCAACAATTTATGGAGGGTGGCGAGGTTTGTTATCAGACATTCGGGTTTTGGTCATCTTATGGTAAATGCAGTTTGAGCTTTGAGCAAGGGAGTGGATGTTTCTGAGGGTAGCTTGTTTGGGAGAGGTGGCATCTTCACCATCGGTGTCCCCTCCTTCACTTATGGGTGTGCATGCTTATTAATTGAAAATTTTGTATTCGGTTGATGGTCATCATGTGTAGGGAAGGATTCGACCTTCTGGCTCTGGATTTGTTTTGCTGGTTCTACTGGGGTTTGGTAGCATCCCTTGTGTGTTGGAGCAAAATTTGGCTCGCTGCCTTCAGTGGTCCCCTCTCGAGGTCCTGCAAGGTTAGGCAGTGTCTGTGGAGGGTGTGTGTTGGATTTTGGGTGGTTTGGTTAGTGGGGGTCCTATTGAGGGAGAGGGATTGTGAATTGTAGACTGAAGTCCCCATTGTTGGTTTGGAATTGCGGTTTGTTCATCCTGGGTTGGTTGGTTTTGGTCCTACGGGCAGGGTGAGGAATTTCTCCTCGGTAACAATTGAGGTTTGTGAAGTCACCCGTTGGTCAGCTTCAACTCATCCTAGTCGTGTAGAGTCAACCATAATGGGTCCGATTCCCCATTTGGATTCTTCCTCTTCGCAGCTTAAGCCCAATTCGGGCACACTGGAGGGTTGTGGGCCTCCCTCACAAATGGAAATAGTGACCACTAGCTCTGGGTGGGGTGGTCTTTGGCGGTCATGGTGGTAACATGGCATGTCATTCTAGTGGGGTGGCTTCTGAGGCATGTGGTGGTTGTATTCGTGGTGGCTTCGTGGCTGGTCGTGGTAGTCGCACCCCACGGAGCCAACCACAGGGTGGGATGATTCGCCGCGTCAGTTTGAGACGATGAGGGAAGACTCGCAATTTGGGATGCGATTAGAGAGAAGATTGTTGTTTAGAGCACTGTCGTGATTTGATTTAGTTGGTACTTGAACGCTTGGAAACTTCAAAGCGGGTGAGGCGGTAAGAGCATGTACAGCTCATTTACACTTTGAACAAAATGTAGTGGTGGTTTGATGAGGCCAAAATATATTATCTCAGAAAGTAGAGAAGTTGGAGGCTTGGATGGCCCACTTTGAAGAGCATGTTCAACGTTTCTTCCCTCCTCCTCCTCCTCCTCCAAGAACAACTCCAGATAACCCAACCTCCATCACTTCTGATGATTAACATGGTTGCAGGGGTTTTACTTGTTTTATGTGTTCACTGGTGCTTTTGGCCTCCTAAGTTGTGGACTATGTAGTCAACAAACCTCGTTGGGGTGAGACTACTTGCATTTTGATACTGTTGTACCTCTTTTTGGAAGAATGAATAGAATCTTGATTTACAAAAAAATATATATTTAAAAACCGTCATATTAATAGATAAGAAACATCACCAACATTTAACAATTAATATTTCTCTATGGTTGTGTCTACGGAGACGACAAATTTGCGTGAAAAGAGTATTTTGTTCAAATTTGGTCATTTTTTTTCAAAAAATCTAATCATAAGAATGTTTGAATAGTTTTTTGATGGGGTAAAAAGATTCAACACCATCAAAAACCCCACTACAACCAAAATCTTGAAACTTGACAACTATAATCTATATTTCCCAAAATTTACATTAAATCTTAATAAAATTTCTATTATTTTCGAAACAAAATAAAAAAACATATTAAACTACTCTTTTATCTCTTAAATATAATTTCCTTATAAGACATTAATTCTTTAATTGTAATTTGGCTTTTCAACTATCGGTTATAATTGCGCTTTCCAGCATTACTTGTAACTTGCCATAATTTTTTTTTTTATTCGTTATTATTGTCATTTCAATCATTACGCGTAACTTTCTCATATATTTTGATATTGACAATATTACGTCAACTGTTCAACAACATCGTAGGAATTGTTGAATTTTTTTATCTTTAATTTAACCTGCCTTTTTAACTATCGGTTATAATTGCCCTTTCGAGCATTGTTTGTAACTTGCCATGATTTTTTTTATTCGTTATTATTGTCATTTCAATCATTACTTGTAACTTTCTCGTTGATTTTGAAATCGACAATAAACGTTAACTACTCAACAACATCGTAGGAATCGTTTAATTTTTTTTTATCGTTATACCGCTTTCGTATATTTAATTATGTTCTTATTTATAAATAATCTTTATAATGTTAAAAACTAGCATTTGCACCAAATGTTGCAAAGGGAACGCCGTAAGGCATAAATTGAATTATGCAAATACAACAAAAAAATACTTTGATAAAGAATAAAAATATATTGAGTGCTCACGTCAATGTCCCATTAACTGGAACCACTTAGTAGACATATCTATGAACATTAGAATTACACACAATGATCAGGAAATTTCTCATATAGAAACAACACCTTCCACAACAACCTTTTCTCACATCCACATTTTAAAGTAGACATATCTATCAACATTAGGATTACATACCATGATCAGGAAATTTCCCATATACAAACAACACCTTCCACAACAGCCTTTTCTCACATCCACATTTTAAAAAATGGCTTGGAACATGATTGGAATATCCCATATTACCTTTTTCATTATGTAGATAAATCTTTCCCATATACAAACAACACCTTCCACAACAACCTTTTCTCAAATCCACATTTTATAAAATTGCCTTGGAACATGATTGGAATATCCCATATTGCCTTTTTCATTATGTAAATAAATTTTCCACATTACTATTTTCATCATGAAGATTGTTAGTTCATTGTTGTAAAGTGTCAGTGTGTTAAATTCAATACTACAAGTTCAACAAGTGAAAAACATTCCTTAATTAGCGTAATATGCATTTTTCTCTCACCGTGTATTTTTCAGTCATTCATTACAAAACTTCCATCAAATAACACAATTAACAGATTAACATGTATTTCATCACGGAGCCAAGAAACACAAAATCCTAGAGTGGGTATTCGTGATATCCATATTGTTGCAATGGATGTGACCTGCCATCAAAAAGAGCATTCCCATCCTTAGATGAACCCCATTCTTCTTCACTTGACCACTTGATTTTATTCAATTCCCATCATTTTTTCTCCATTCATTTGCCCCATCTTCTTATCTATCAAAGGACTGCCCTGGTCCTTCGAAGCATTACCACTAGTAACAAGGAGATCATCAGAAAACACACTTTACAACTTTGAATAGGGTTGAGACATATCACATACAAGAGTCTTCAAGCTGCAATATTTTGTTCAAATAATGCATGCTAAGATCATTTTTCTTAAATTTCAATTTATAATAAGTTGTAATTTAATATTTAAAATAATTATTTTAAAAAAATTTAGTAAACTAACAAAAAAAAACGTATGCAATAATGTGCCAAATTATATAGAGTAAGTTATGTATGAGTTGGTACTATGAGATATTAAGTGTAATAAAAAGTAATTGAATGGTGTTTCTCATAACTTTGGAAATTATAATAATTGTTATTTTATTTTTAAATTATTAATAATTATAATACATTTAATATAGATGAAATATTATTAATTAAACAGAAATCGAAATAAACAACTTCTAAAAACACCATTTTGCACTTTCAATTATATTTTAAATTATCCCACATGGATGTCAACGATATGTCATGTACTTGTTCACTATTTTTTTATTGATATCATTAATAAACAACTTTTAAGAACACCATTTAACACTTTAAATTATATTTTAAATTATCCCACATGGATGTCAACGATATCTGATGTAATTGTTTTGTTTTATTAATGATAATGACCATAAAAGTACATCGAAGCATATTCAATGCACCTTAGTTGCAACTTGCAAATTGTGATAGTTGTCCAGACTTCAAAGATACAAAATATACGGATATATGGAATGTAATGCAGGGCATCTTGTCACGCTTGGACAATATTTAACCAGTGCTCGCTTTTATTACGTTCATTTTTAACATATTGTCCACACACGCAATTGCGAAACTTGACAAACAAGATGCCAAGATAAGATTATCGCATACACAGTTCTGGTATTGATATTAAAACTTCTCCCATGAATGCCATTGCTCTCTGACAGCATGACCTCTCCCCGCATCAATCGTGATGTAATACAAGACTACGTGTATCTCGAAAGTCATTAAATTATTCCTTACGTCTGCCACTATCCCAAAATCGCTAATGAATTTATTAGTGTTGATCCACTCTTAAATATAACCTCCAACTCCTCTTTTCTTCTTTCTGTTTTTATCAAATTGATTGATGCGCACATTTATGCCAGAATTACACGCATCCAATAGAATGGATCTGCACTGGTTGTTGAATGTATTCCATATAGAGGCAACTAACTGCATACGAGAAAGATTAAAAGGGATATTACAATTTAAAGAACCTTCTCCCTAAAGGGTACTTTTCCTTCAGTTGTCTGGACTTCTAGTAAGATTGAAAGAAATGGTTTCACAAGATGCAGCACACGAAACCCACCACTTGGCATTTTTCCTTCTCCAAAGAACTGTTGTCATGTAATAACATAGTTACCATGCAATGCCAGATCCCTCTCAAAAAAATACCCAAGGAGATTACATTCTATAACTATTGTAGTATTTACTATTAATAAAAGCAACTACAAGAATATAAACCCTAGTTGATTTATGATAAAAAGAGTTGTCATACCCCAAACAAAAGCTGGACTACTACGACACCCAGAAACAAAAAAAACTAGTGATATCTACCAAACCAAAAACAAAACCTCGGCCATCTCAGAGAGGCACTTTCGAGCAAATGGAAAATGCTCAAGAAAACAAAACTCTCATTACCGACGTGAAAATCACCATCAAAATCCTCTCTTAGGCATTAGCAAGTAATGCACATGCAAGGGGGTAAGAGTACAATAATGCAATACCTACCTTACAAATTTGAGCCCGGAAAACTACTGATCCACTGCAAGGGAATTAATGATCTGCAATAGATGCACCTCTGCCTTCAAAATACCAGCTGCCTAACCTGAAAATCTGAAGAAAAACCTTGTTGACGGAGCAAAATATTATCGATATAATAAGTTAAGCCGGTTGACGATTCGTAAGGAAGATAGTTGATAGTTATTGCAGGATCCAACGACCCAGTAACAACCATCACAGCTGGAATTCCTCAATTAAAATCAGCAAGTAATGATTACCCAATTGTCTAACAACAAAATCGAATGGCACATATTTTGACACGAAAGCAGTTTGGGGAGTTCATTTCAGAGGGAAACGCCTGATTCTAGTATATGATGGTTACATGTGATTTATGATGTTGATCTATGATGGTTGTGTTTTGAGCTAAACATATGTGATATGTTTATACATGATGTTTTGATCAAATAGTTAGTTTGACTTGTTGTGACATGAAGTAAACTTGATTGCAAATGTACCTTATTGACGAGCAACCAATGACATATGATTTGAAGTTATTTCAATTTATTTTGAATCTAATGGAATTTATGTGCTTAGTACGGGAAGCACGGAAATCCCTGGTTGGGTGGTTAAAATCAAATACAAGAACTAGCAGCAACAACAAAGAAATTGGAACATGCAACAACATGCTGGTAAAGTATTCAGGAGCAGGTCCATTGTGGGATAGTGCTACCCAATAGCGTCCTTTGATTGCCATGAGCATGCTATGATTGGTATGATGGTTTTAAGGTAGGGATATGCCTTGGTTTTTGTATCTTCTGATGCGAGGAAGCCTTGCTAAGGGATGGACTTTCTAGGTTGGGGGTGCCTGCGAAACTTGGAAGGTGAGTGACTGCACGGAAGCGGTGGCTGGATTCCCGAGGGACTATGTAGTAGAGAAGGGAAGGTCACGGATGGATTTTCTTTGGTCATTATCATTTCCATATGCAATCATATGCACATTAGGAGTGCACCTTGGAACAATGAGCTAGTAACTGTTCATTGAGAGGAAAAGTGGTGCAGGATTGCAGAGCTGGATATCAAATGCATATTTGACTTTGTAGTGGATTCTAGACTTCTTCGGAAGGAGGTGAACCCTGGTATTACATTGATGGTGGAGGTGTGAGCCTATGGATTCCCTTGTTGATTGATATGGGCCTCGTATCCTTTATTTTTTGGTTAATAAAATGTGTATATCATTGTAAATACGTAATGAGTTATGTTATAAAGATCCAATATGTGGTATGGTTTTTATCTAGTCATGTTGTCATGATGTTTTTCTTTTGAGCAGGTCATTCACTGTAAATATTGCAAGGAACTGTGTTATAAAGCTCCATCGGTTGTATGTTTTGTTTTCAGTAGTCATGTTGGTTATAGATGCCATTGAACATCGAGGACTCTGTTCCCCCAAGGGGGAGGGTTCTATAATAGCCCTGGTGAAAATTCCATGTAAAAATATCTAAATACCACGGATGATGGGACACGTATTCCAAGATTAATGGTGGGCAGGACATCCTAGTGGGTGTTCATTTGGTTGTTTATGGTTAAGGAAATGGCTAAGGCATTAAAGAGGCAAAAAGGTATTTTGGCACATGTATTTATGAAAATAATGGAAATTAGGAGAAAAAGGATTTGAAAGGTCATAGGTTGCATGTGAGGAGGAAAATGAAGGAAAATAATGGAAAATGAAAAAAATAGAGGCCTCATTAATAAAAAGGCTTCTAAGGATGAGTTGGAAAGCTTCTTCATTTCAGAGTGAACTTGTTGTCAGTTCAGTTTTGGAGCTCTCTCTTTATTCTCTCTCTCTCTCTCATACTCTTGGAGAGTTCGAGTTTTCTTGGAGCACTCTTGGTGGGTGTGGCATACTTGGATTCGTGGAACAAGAAGAAAAAGGAAGAGTAGGAAAGCGTAAGAAGGCATAGACATCAACATCTACATCAAATTCACTTGCAGGTACTGAGTTGCATGTATTATTTCTTCACTAGTTTTGGGCATGCATGGCATATGCATGTGGTTTCTTGGTTGTGATCTGTCATTGGCATGGAGGATTGCCTGGATCGAGAATGGATTGCCTAGCCTTGCCATTTCTGGGATAGCCATGGCGATTGTGGATCTACTTTCATTTTTTTGTTTTGACTAGTTCCTGTGTTTCCTAAGGTGTGGGTTGAGTTACTAGTCCTAGAAACCCTGGTTCGAAAAACACTATGGAAGCCCTTGGTGGGTTGAGTTACTAGTCCTAGAAGCCTTGGTTGGACAAATGCCCTGGAAGCCATGTATAAGTTGTGGGTTGAGTTACTAGTTCTAGAAGCCTTGGTTGGACAAATGCTATGGAAGCCATGGAAGGCTTGGATGGAAACCAATCTGATGATGGTTTTTTTGGTGATGTTCGATCGTGAGGTGGAACCATTATTTGATGGCTTTAGGTGGACGGCCTCTGGAAGCCATGGATGAGTTCTTATTTATGTGTTCTATGAGATCCCACATTCATGCTTGGAATATGGAGCGAGGGTGAATGGATGAAGAGAGATTTGGCCTAGCCATTCTACGGTCGTGTGGAACGTGGTAGTCCCATCTCTGGTTCGTTAATTGCTTTCATTAATGATAAATTCATTCCCTTTATTTTCATGTGTAAAGGTATTGATGTATTTATGGATTTGATGGCTGATATGTTCCTTGTATTCATGTTCCTGTTATGCTGGTTATATGCACATTTTATGATAGCAACTATGTATGGCTCCCAGCATGTTTTTTACTTGTATGTGAATGTATAATGTGTCTATGACTTAATGGAGGATAATGCAGAAAATGACATGAGGGAAACTTGGCATGCCATTATGCCTTCAAAGGTAAAAAAATCCACTTTCTCCACAAATGAGAATTGAGAGTTATAACGTAAAATCAACAAGAGAGAATGAAAATGGAAGGCCATGCCGAAAGGGCCTAGACCTTCCTCAATCGACTTGCAACAATTTTGAGTGCAAGGGGAGGAAACATCCTACAAGTGGTTTGAATACATAACAAAGACTCGATATAACTACAAAGAGCCACTAGCTAAAGCAAGAAGATGAAGTGGAAGATAAGGCTCTAAGTTTATTGCTTTGGGGTGTCATTACTCTTAGTATTATTTGAATGCATGGGGTTTTTTGGCTACAACACCCCCTATTTAATGTACAAGGTGATGATGGGCTTGCCAACTTCTCCCATCCCTTAGGATGAAATTCAACATACACATCGAGGATTATTGATCAGAGGTGATGAAGATGTTTGAATGGTGACACCTCTCTTTGCATACTTCATTGCTTTGAGGGGAATCAAGATTAATATTTTGGTTCTTACATCCCAGGTTTGCAAGATAGTCAACCACTTTATTTCCATATTGACAAGAGTGTGAGGGAAGGAGGACATGAAGTTAGGGAATCAAAGAATTAATGTGAGAGATGAAGTTTTCAAGCATTTGGATTTGCTAGATATTTGACGGAGAAGATCTATTAATAAGAGTATTCTAAGTATTAGTAGCCATTTGTAAGTCTTCTTTGACTTGAAGCTTTATAAAGCCATTGATAATAGCTAAGCAAATGCATGATTCCAAAGAAAAGAATTCCATTACATTATTGTTTTTTACTTCACAACTACTAGTAAACAAAATTTTTTTACCATCATAGTTGCTATAGATACCTTTGACGCCATGATTTCCTTTTGAAGCACCATCAAAATTTAATTTGATAATCCCTACTCAAGGGATAAATATTTTAGGTGAACCAACTCCAAGATGTAAGGAAACAGGGTCCAAATGGGGAGAGATAGTAGGGGAGAGCTCAAGTCTGGGTAAAAGGGCTACTCATTTAGGCTTGCTTCCCAATCTTGTTGATTCTAGTGAGACGATAAAATTGTTTCCTGAACGCTATGTAGGATGATTTGCCAAACCACAAAATTTATAGAGTGAGCTTGAGGTTATGATCTTCCCTTATGAGTCATAGGAGGAATTCTAGCATCATAACCCAATCTCTGTGAAAGATAAAATTATTGAACATTCCATGATAATATTGATAAAAAATAGTTATGATGCCTGCATATTTTCTATCAAAATGCCTAAATAGCAGCAAAAATCAATCCCATATGTTCTCTGAAAAGTTGCAAGAGTTAAGGAGGTGCTCCATGTCTTCCTTGTTGGCTCTACAAAAAAAGAAAAGAAAATTGAAGGACCCTCAAACCCTTTTCTTCTAATTCTATTGTAGGAGAGATCTTAGCAGTGGTAAGACTTTAAGCCAGAGATGTTGAAGCCGACTGATGCTCATGATAAACCATTTCATTCTTTTACAAGAGCTCGATATAAATTTCCAAATCAAAACACCTAATTAAATAATGCCATACACATAAATATTGTACTAATGCATAGATAGAAAAGAAAGTAAATGTTCAGTGGATAAATAGTCTTGTTTTGATGTTGAAGATGATGATGTGATTTACAATTGAAGTCACAAATTGTATGATCATCTCTATTTCAAAGAAGAATTTTCAATATTTTAATGAAAAATCATGTGGACTTATTAAGCTGACAGATGTAGTCTATATTGGAATTAAGGTTGAAGAATTTTATTTTTTCTATTAAATGAATCGCTAAGATTTCCTCTCTTGAGAATATTCTTATGTCTTGTATATAATTGGACAAATGTAATTAGGGATTTCTAAAAGGTTTCTTAGTTACAAAATTCATAACAATTGTGTGTTTTCCATCTCCATCAACTCACGTCCTCCATCACCCATCCTAGCCATGTTAGAAATTTGAATAATGTTTTGTTTTTTGAATTCATTAGTATAGGCATTTCCTATTATATCGATAGAGGAATTTCATTTTTCTTGCCGAACAATGACATGAAAGTTTCATTTTTCTTGTTGAACAATGACATGCAAGTATCGACTTGACACGAAATTGAACCAAAATAAATTAGGTTTGTGGGAGAATACATAGATATGGGAAATATTGCAATGACTTCCAATGTGATTGTACCTTCAACATTGAGGTCACCAGTTCCATTTCTATTTTGAGGAGTGGGTTGCATGATGGCATTTATTCTCTTTTATTTTATGATGTTCCATTTCTATTTTGGGGAGTGGGTTGCATAATCGCATTTATTCTCTTTTATTTTATCATTTCATGAGAACGTGGGAGCAAAGAGTGAAGGCCCTATGGCCTTGAATATGAATATTTATTAGAGAAGGGAATCCCACAATCCTCGCCATTCTTCTTATTTTGAGCTCGACAAGTGATACAATGATATGCAACGAAACAGGTAGCTTCAAGAACCCATCATAAAGAATTTGGCCACCTCTTGGATGACAAAATGGTTGTTGGACAGAATAATGTAGAGTATTTTTCCCGTATTCTCATAGAGGCCATGTTGTGCCATGACATTTTGGTAAACCCTATGGCAAGAATCTCGATGATAGTTGTGATAAGAACAAAAGAAGATGCCACCATATTCCATTTTTGTAATACCCTATTTCTCTTCTTCTTGCTCAGTGAATAAATATGTATACAATTAAATTACTTGTATATTTATCTTATTTGTTTTTTTATATCGCTAATATTTTTTTATTCAAAAAGAAAGAAAGCTATTGGTACATGGTAAACCATAATAAAGTATTGTCAGAACACACAATAAATAACCAAAAAAATAAATAACTTCTGTAAGCTTATTGGAATTATGAACCCTAGCAAAGCAATTTTAAATATTTACAGACAATAAATAACCCAAAAATACTTAATTATCCTACCAAGGTTGTTTGGATGGCATTGTTAACGATTCGAATTTATCAACATGAATATTAAAAACATACATTTGATGTTGGTCATGTGCATATTTCATACGTTGGAAATTGTGTAATTGAACTTATGAGCGCTGATTGCAATCTTTATTATTATTTTTTTCAATGTTAAGCTCAACTTTACCATTCCGGTGATGGGAAGTTCTCTTGGCATTACACGCCTTTAACCTAACGCAGGAAACATGTTCTGGAGACTTCTATGGATAAGTGGCAACTAAACTATCTTACAGCTAGCTACTGATCCACCGTTGAATTGATGTTTGATCTACGGTTGTCATGCATCAGGGTAGTTTTCGGGTAACTACCCCACACCATCTGGTGGTTCTCAGTCTCATTTGGACCCTTGCTACGTCATAGTGCCTCTGCAGCTGCCGACAAACCCTAACCAAATTTGCAGCAGAATAATAACCATGCCTTTCTAGTAACAAGTCTTTTTCTTTCCAGAACCATTGGGCTGTTACTGCTAGGTTGATCATTGCTAATTGCGTTGGTGGTGCACGTGCTGACGAACCAGTTCTTGGTATTCGATAATTATTCTCTGAATTTGCCACTAATATATTTTAGATCTCACGTTGCCTCTAAGGTCAAGTGGCTGGATCTTGATGTTCCCATGCATCTTAATTCTCAAATCACAAGTATCCGTTGTATCAAGGAGACGAGTCATAGTTAACTACCTTTGCTCCGTAGATATATATAAATAAATATTTAAAAATTATAAATACATTAATAATGCTTATTGTGATTTATTCCTCGAATTTTGATTATTTTTAAAATGATTTAAAATCCAATAAATTTTATATATAACTCATCTAGATTTATCAGAGTTCTGCAATTATATCAAATATATCTAGTGGCATATTTAATCAAATATTTCTGGTAACGTGTTTTTTTTTAATGCTTTTGTGGTTAAGCAGGTTAGGTTAAAGAAATATATCATTAACAAAATTAGAAAATTGTCAAAAATTATTAATGATAAATTTATTATTTTATAATATTTTTTTAATGTAATTTTACCAAATTTATATAATATTATAACATATCGTTTATATTAAATTAGAAAAAGCCTCTAAATATAAGAATCACTATACATTATATGCAAAATTAAATCATTAACCACTGTTAATATTAGTAATTAACATATAAACATCTAGATTAAAACATATTTTATGATCAGACTAATATGTTAAAAGCTTCCTTACAGCATGGAACATCAAACTAATATTTAAATGACCGATAAAATAAATATCACGCCAAGGGTAATTTTAAAGGAAATTGCCAAAAAAAAATATACGAAACTACTTAAATGACCGGTAAATAAATATCATGCCAAGGGTAATTTTAAAAGGAAATTGCCAAACAAATACGAACCCACTGAGTATTTTGAATTTAAGGTTGAAAATAACACAACGAAAACATCCATTTTCAGCATAAAGAAAACGGGAATGACAATTAACCCAGTAATATTGCAGGACACTAATGAAGCATCTATAATGAAACTGAAGACCGTAAAATGGAGATATAAATCCTATTAAAAAGTAAAACAAGAAAGCGAGCAGATAGATACGGTTAAACCCTAACAATTTTTGGAGGATTCCTGAACCAAGAAAGAGAGAGTGGAAAGTGTGAAGTTTGATGAGAGAAATAAGCCAAGCATCTAATCACGGTACAACTAACCATGAGAATCATTCTTAACAGTAGAGCTGGTAGGAAATCGCTGGACCAGTTGTGGTTGAGATGGACGCGCACTCGCAGTCGCTGTGACAGTCCGTATTGGTGTTTGGTAATGCTCTGGTGATCTGTTCAGGTCTGTTGTTATTGTAGTAACATAACTTACTAGCTCTCCACAAAGGGCAACAAAACGAGAGTGTCGAAGACAACGATGGCCGCGAAAGCGGCGGTTTCCTCTGGTTTGCCTGGTGGCGCCAAAAATGAGCTGTTGCATGTTGTCTTCCCGCAACTGCAGATTTATATTTCTGCTCAAATTTATTCTCTGCTGCTGTCGCCGCTGCCGATATGGGTTTCTTATCTGCTGCGGGTACAATCCAAGCCAGCTACGATGCTGCTGAAGATAGTGGACAGTTATTGCAGGATCGAACGAACAGTCGCAGTTATTGCAGGATCGAACGAACAGTTGCGGCTGGCCTTGCTCAATTCAAATGACGGTTCGTAACGAAGATAGTGGACAGTTATTGCAGGATCGAACGAACAGTTTGCTCAATTCAAATGACGGTTCGTAAGGAAGATAGTGGACAGTTATTGCAGGATCGAACGAACAGTCGCAGGAACGAACAGTCGCAGTTATTGCAGGATCGAACGAACAGTTGCGGCTAGCCTTGCTCAATTCAAATCAACGGATAAGGATTACCTAATCGTCTAACACCAAAATCCAATGGCACATATTTTGACACGAAAGCAATTTGGGGAGTTAATCTCAGAGGGAAACGCCTTAGGGCTTAAATATTTTAAATATTATATTTTATATATTTTAATTTTGTTGAAATTATAATTCTTATTTATGTAGTTTTATAGAATATTAAAAATTTTGTAATATTATTTATAAACAATCATTTGAAATGCTTTATAAAATTGCAGGGTCACCTATTAAAATATATATATATCTATATATATATATATAGATATATATATAGATATATAAAAGAAAATATAAGACATAAAAAGTCACATAAATATTTCATATTACTGAAAAAACAACACATTAAATATGTAAGACACTGAGAAGTCAAATAAAGATGGATTATATATATATTAATATATATATAAATATAGATATTATTTTATTTTATTTTAAATTAAAATATATATTATATATATTATTTTATTTTATTTTAAAATAAAATATTGAGTATTATTTTCCTAAAGTTAATATGAAATATAAAATATTATTTTTATTAAAATATTATTTATCATATTAATTATAATATTTTATATTAAAATAATATATTATTGATAATTATTTTAATTTCATATATCATATAAAATTTTACATTATATTTAGATTTCAGTTTCACAATCTTTGTTACAATACTGACTTTCTTAGCCTTTTACAAAGTCAAAATTATAGCCGGGAGGCTTTTCTCCAAGCTTTTTGAGCATAGGAATAAAATTTAAAATCAAAATAAATAATTTGTTTCTTTAGGTTCGATAGACCATTGTTTGGTCTCAGCGGAGGTTAACCATTATCATTATCATCATCATCATTTTATAAATATTTTTTATAATATTAAATATGAATTTTAACATAATTGGATTATTAAAAAAAATAAAAACATTTTAATGGAATAAAAAATTCCAGAAGAAAACCTAGTTAATAGTTATGGAACAATTTCATTTTTTTATAAGACTTTGTCTATGGTTTTATGCTTTTAATATAGATTTAGAAATTATATTTTGACCAACCAAGTTAATTAAGTTGATCTTTGTATCTTATTAACTCTAAATTATCATTTTTCTTTATTATACTTTACATTTTATTAATCCAATGTTTACAATAATGTATTAATGTCTTACATATGAGTGGTCTACTAGCTCAAACATTTCGTGAACATTAATAATATTTGAAATATGCTTTAACATTTAGTGGTTTATTTAAAGACTATATGGATTATTTATGGTTGATAAATGTTTATGTATATTATTTTATGTATCGATAATTTATGTGAGTATATTAAATTTTTTTTTTTAAATTTAATTGATATAAAAATTGATATCATAATTTTTAATGTGTATATTAATGATTATAATAGGATGTATTAATTTTTTTTTTTTTTTTAATTTCAATTCATATAAACATTGATATCCTAATTTTTAATTTGTATATCAATGATTATATTAAAGTATTCCACGTATGACAATGTCTACCTAATTTTCAACGTAGGATTACACCTCCTTTTGAGATAGTATATGTTGTTGATTGAAATATGATTTAGTAGTTGTGTTGTGGTAGGTGAAATGTTTTAGACTCAGGAATTAGTTTGTTTTTTGTTATATATATATATATATATAAATTTTAATTTAGTATGATATAATTATTATGTTTATTTATTAATTTTATTTTATTTTTAGTTTGATATTTTAATTATAATTTTTTTTGTTATTAATATATTTTTAAGTATATTAATTAATCTTGCATATTAATATATGTTATTGATAATTTACATTAATTTTTATTATTATTATGAATATATATATTAATAATTAAATGAATTATATATCTTTTTTATTATTTTTATTATGAAGTATTTAATATTTTTTAAGCATAAGATTTAAACTTTTTATTCACACTTTTTTTTTAACTTTTAATAACTTTATCTTTTTTTAAATTTGATATGAAATTATATTGTCTTATATGAACAACTCACTAGACATGCATATATTTTTTTATTTTTTATTTTTTTTATTGTAGCCCATATTGCTTTTCTATTTAGAGAATATTTTATTTTTATTTTAAGAAAGACACATGTCAATTCAAATTGATATTAAATTATATTGTGTGATGCCCACAACTCATTAAACATCCATAGCATATTTATTTTTGTTTTTTATTATAGTTAATATTTCTTTTCTACTTAGAGAATATTTTATTTTTATTTTGAGAGAAGCACATGTCGACTCCACGTTAAGCCTCAGCCTCTTTTCAACTAAAAAAAATAATGGACACATAAAAAAACAATACAATGAGCAAATGAAGAGTTCTCTTTAAATTATTGATTTAAATAATTCATATAACTTTTTTTATTATTCTTATAGTTGATGATGTGTACTTTAAATTTATGTCTATCAATATTTTTCTAGTTATTTACTTCATATGATTACACCAATAAACTAGTGCAGTCATATAAATTAATTGGCTAAAAAACATTAATAAACATCAATACAGAAATAAACATCAAAATATTAAATTCATATATATTTCATATTAACGAAATAAAATAAAAAAATTTAAATTATTATTAATTATAAAAAATCAATATTAAATTTAAAAAGAAATATTAAATTTTTACCTATAATTTATAAATAAACTGATTACAATAGCGTAAATGTATAACGCACAGCAGAGTCATTTTTCTTAAATTGTAGTAACAAGAATTACTTGAAATTCTAGAGTACGAAGATTCCAGAGGTACCTTGATGAATCCTACTAGTTGATGGTTGTCAGGATTTTCAGATATCACGGGCCCATTCGGCGAGGGTAGATTACCAATAATCTTTCACAATCACTGAACTATCTCATTCTACGTTTGCATTTCACTCCTAATGGGCAGTAGCCATAGCTAATACGAATTTTCTGAGATTTAAGCCAATCCGGTACTCTGTCTAACTAAACCAATTATGTGTTTTTTTTTTTTTCTTTTCTTTTTTTAAGAGCGAAAAAAGCTTGATTGTATTATATAAGATATATAAAAAATATTCATATTACATCATGATGTAGCTTGTAAAAGTGACCAAAATCATAACAGAAGCAGATCCAGATATGACAGGTGGTCAAAAAGTGCCCCCATAGTAGGCAAATAGACAGCAAAAAGTTTCAGAGGAATAGAGAATGACCTAGATAGATAGAAGATAGCAAAAAGCATATCCAACATAATCCAAAGGAGCTAAAAAGATGATATCAACCTTCAAGGAGGGGAAAAAGAGAAATAAGCTAAAGACCATAAGCAGTATAACAGATAAGTCATACTTGGGAAATCTGCAATGAAAAATAGAATTTAAGTGCCAGGGAGAGAGAATTCCTGAATGGAAAAAATTTCCACTCCATATATAACATCCATATTCCAGAAACCCATTTGTGAGTGTAGACCTTTCTTGGATAATATATCAGTTTGAGAATTTTGAGCTCTGTTGATATGCTGAATTGTATAGCCTTCCTTCCTCCCCCATAGAGACGTGATTCTATTCAACCAACCAACAAGATGCTGCTTTTTGATATGATTCTTCCCTGTGACATGATCAATAATAATCTTGGAGTCTTCGCAAATCAGAAGGGATTGAATGTTAAGAAAATAGCTGATAGAGAGAAGTCCTACTAGTGCCATGGCCTCTACCTTATTATTGGTTCCTTTACCCTTGTTCCAAAATATTTGATATTCCATTCTTTATCCATAATAATATGAACCCCACATCCGCATACATCCTTGTGTGCTGCCCCATCAAAATATGCCCTTGGGAGAATCATAAGTACTGATGAATGTTCTATTTGATCTATCTTGTTGCGCTGAGAATTTTTTGTTGGAATAGTGTTATAAAGGGATATAATGTTATCAAATACAACCATGAGTCCTTCCTTTCTATTTTGAAATATAATATTGTTCCTCCACTTCCATATAAACCAGAGAACTAGCATAATGATTAGCCTCCATGATTCTTTCTAACAACTCCACCATACAAAAGCTTATTTTATAGAGGGATGAGACACATAGGAGAAACCAAAATAAGCAGCCAGGTAATTGCTGGGAAATAAGACATTGAAGAAACATGTGATAATTATTCTCATCAGCCGATCTACATACATAGTAATACCCAGGCCCTGACCAATTCCTTTTCTATAAATTATCCCATGACAGATTTTTATTATGGAATACCAGCCAAAAAAAATGATAAGTTTATAAGGACATCCAGATTTCCATAGAGTTGCTGGAAAGATGGACAGAGCACATTTTGTACTTATAAAATTTGAGTAAATATCCTTTACTCTAACAGGCTCCAAACCACTTGTGCCCTTCCATATAAAAACATCATCATCCATTGTTCGACAAAAACCACTGTTTCTCAAACAGTGTTTGATCAACTCCCACTGCAGTGCCACAGTGCCTGTCATCCCCATGGACGAGGCATCCTTCCTTTGGAATGGACATCATCCCCCCTCCCATTATTGGATAGTGCCCAATGAGTATCTTTTTCCCTGTTTGCAAGCTCTAGACAAGATTTTTCAAGAAGAATGATTCCACCTTACAGAAACTCATCCAAATTGCGGATCCAAAAGAGGTTCCAATCCTCCCTATTCTGTACCAATAAGTGATGTCTTTGTTTGCCATATATTTTTTCTTAATGGTACTGCTCCATAAGCCTTCCCCGAAAATTCCCCTCCAAAGTGACTTGCATAATAATGCCTTCCCAAATGTCCTCAGATCCAATATACCCCATCCTCCTAGTTTCTTTGGTAAGGACATATCAGAGTTTTTTGATAAGTGGTATTTCCTTTTCTCCAAATTTCCTTCCCAAATAAAATTTGCAGTCATTTTGTTCATGAGGTGAATAGTGCTTGCAAGAATAAAGAAAAGATGAGCCCAGTACACAGCTAACTGAACTAGAACAGATTGAGATAGCACTGTTCTACCTGCCATAAAGAGACATTTATATTCCCATCCAGAAATTCTTTTATAATATCTATCCAAAATCCATTACCAATCTTATTTTGAATATCCTTTTGCTTTTAAATAAAAGCTCAAGTATTTCATACCTTCTTTAATGGGCTTTGCCTCAATCCCAAACAACATATATAGATATTCTATAACTTCCATATTAACTTCGCTATGATAAAAGGCATACTTTGATTCATTTATATGCATACGTGTGGCTTTTTGAAACCTGTGCAAAATATCATGTAAATATTCCGGGAGAGTTTGCATAGTATGCCAAAAATTAGGATGTCATTCACAAATAAATTGTGGGAAATAAAATTATTCCTGCAAATCTTCGAAGGTGGACACCTATGCTACGAGACTGCCTCGTTTATGTGGAGACTTAAAGAGTCCATAGCCAATATAAATAATAAAGGGGATAAAAAGCAGCCTTGGCGAAGTCCCGGAGCAGCCAAGAAGTAGGTGGAAGGCAGATCATTTATAATGATTGCATAATTTACATTTTCTAGGTAGGCCATAATCCAATTAATACATTGAGCATTTAATCCAATTTTAGTAAGAAGACATCTGATGAAACCCTGATGAAACCCTAGTGCACGCACTTGTATGCTTTCCATAAAGGTGAGATAATTTATCATAGCTTAGTTTTCATATTAACAATGTAGTGGCAATTATCAACATATATAAGTTGATTTATTATTGTTATTCATAGAAAATCACGTGATTTAAAATTATTCGTTAGTGATTTGTAAAAGAGTAAGATTTCCCTTTTAGTAGATGACCCTAGTGTTAAGGCGCTACATTGTTTCCTTACATAATTATTTTTTTTTACCCAAATAAAAATAATTTTAAAACATACTCCAACCCAAAAACCAAGTATATATTCCGTTTAATTTTTTTTCTAAAATTTAATATCTAATTTCTTTTCTAAAATTTAATATAAATTTTAAAAAATCATAAACCAAGTGTATACTCCGTCTGATTTTTTTCTAAAATTTAATATCTAATTTCTTTTTCTAAAATCTAATATAAATTTTTAAAAATCATAAATTAAATTGTTTAATTCATAATGTTAAACGGGCTTTAAATGTACGTATATATTAAAAACATATTTTAAACTTAAAAAACACAGTTTGCATTAAAAATATGTCACTTAATTCATTAAAAATATTCTATATAAATTATATCATCACCAAAAATATTCTTTCCCATTAATCAATTATGATAATAATTTAAAAGTAATAAAAATATGCAATTTCAATCCGGAGAAATTGTACAAGATGGCATGGCAGTTTCTACAACAAATTGTATGTATCACAATATCATATCCAGAAGTTACTGGAAACGAGGAATGCCTCTTCTATTTTATCGTTGACCTGAGAGAAGGTAAAGACGTACACAAAAGCATATAGTTTATAGTTAATTTTTAAAGATGGAAGCGAAATGTAGTAAGTTTTGCAACATGGTCATAAAGTTAACCAATGCAGAGTATTTTTGCCAGTTTCTACAAGAAATGGTATGTATAACAATTTAATATTAGGAAGTTACTGGAAACGAGGCAATTGCCCCTTATATTTTGTTGCTGACCTAAGAAAAGTAGAGACGTACACAGAAGCATATAGTTTATAGTTAATTTTAAAGATGGAAGCAAATATAATAAGTTTTGCAACATTGTCATAGAGTTAACAAACAGAGTATTTTAAAACATTCAATTAAGTCGGTAAATAAATTCCAATTTTGTGGAACGAGAGGAAAAAAAAGGTGATACATTAACTATAAATATTGGAAAAAGTTTTAGTCCCAAAAAAAACAATTACTTTAGTGGTATACAACCATTTTTAATATAAAAATTTAAATAAAAAATAATAATAAAATTTATTTAATTTCCAATTATAAAAAATAAGATTAAAAAATATAATACAACAATTAAGAGAAAAATATGCGATACATCAATTATATATAGAAAAGTATTTTATATTTGAAAGTATTTTAACCCAAAAACAATTTTTGTACTGTAATTTTATAAAACACTTCTCAATATAAAAAATCTGAATAAAAACATTAATAAAAATAATTACATTTTAGCATTGACCTAAACCTAATAAAGAAAATGTAATACATCAACAACTATATATATTGGAAGTGTTTCAATCCAAAAAAACAATTGTGCCCTCTGGTCTCATAAAACACTTCCTCATATAAATATAAATATAAAAATTATAAAACATAAATAACTATATATTTGGTTAGAAATTTTAAAAACATATTATATTAATAATCTTTTCATTTCATTTTTCATTTTTAATATAATTTATGTGTATATTGAAATAAAAATAAAAATAAAATAGAAATAAAATAATATAAACACAATGAAATATAAATATTTGGTTAGATATTTTAAATGCATATTATATTAATAATCTCACTCATATTGTGCTAGTCAATTCATTTTTAATATACTTTATGAATATATTGAATTAATAAAAAAAATAAACATAACAATATTTATAGTTAATTTTTAATGATGGAAGCTAAATATACCAAGTTTTCCAATAACATTAATAAGTTGACCAAAGCAAAATTTTTTAGAGCATTCAACTCGATCTAGTAAATAAGTTTCAATTATGGAATGCATAACCACATATATCTCATTAAACACTTTCCAATATAAAAAATTTAAATAATAAAAACATGAATAAATATACATATTTAATTAAATATAATTAAAAATATATTATATTAATAATCTTACTCTTGCTCCTATTATACTAGCTCAATTCATTTTCAAGTTGGTATATATTGAATTAATAAAATTAATAATTATAATAAGTATATTAAATTAATAATTTCTAATTTTAGTAGATATAATTATTTTTTAATATTATAATCCAGTATGAAAGAGATGTGTTAAAAATATTTCACTTTTACTTTTATAGTCATAAATAAAATATTTTAATGTCTATCTATTATATCAACTCTAAAGTAAGTTATATATTTACCTTATAAATATTTCAATATAATACTTAAATAAAAGTTTGAATATTCATGTTAAGAGAGAGAGCGTGCACATATGTGTATGTTTTGACATACAAAGTATTTCAATGCCTAGAAGGAATATAAAATTGGGTCATAAATAAAATATTTTATTATGCAAGGCTAAATGATATTCACATGTATTTAAAAGTATATTAATAAAACAATAACATTTCAATACGGACAATGTGGTATATAAATGAAATATGTCAATTTCCATATTAAGTAAAATATTTCAAAATCAACTATGTATATATGTAGCTATTAAAAAAATTAAATTCTTATCACTAAAAACTGATTCCTCTTTAATAGTAATGAAGTTTTTAAAAATTTATATATAAATAAATAAAAGTAATAAAATAAAAATGATTCAAAGTAATGAAGTTTTAAAAAAATAATATATAAATAAATAAAAGTAATAAAATAATAATAACAACATAACTGGATATACATATTTTTACTTTACAGTGAGAAAACGAATTCTTGTTTTTACTTTTGAGAAATGGACAATAAATAGATTCAGTGATAACAAAAGTTTAGTTTAATAAAATAAAAAGTTATGGTAGATATGATACGGTTCCATGGGAATTTTAAAAGAATTACTGATGAACCTCAGTAACTCTCTTTTACCCAACAATTATCAGTTATTAGTTAAAGAAACAGTTACCCCTTCTTGTTTTTGCTTTTGAGAGATGGATTCAGTGATAACAGTAGTTTAATTTAATAAAATAAAAAGTTATGCTAGATATGATATGGTTCCATGGGAATTTTAAAAGAATTACTTATGAACCTCAGTGACTCTCTTTTACCCAACAATTATGAGTTATTAGTTAAAGAAACAATTACCCCTTCTTGTTTTTACTTTTGAGAAATGGACAATAAATGGATTCAGTGATAACAGTAGTTTAATTTACTAAAATAAAAAGTTATGGCAGATATGATACGGTTCCATGAGAATTTTAAAAGAATTACTGATGAATCTCAGTAACTCTCTTTTACCCAATAGTTATCAGTTATTAGTTAAAGAAACACTTACTCCTCCTTTGCTCCTTTCCTACGTAAGGGAAGGGAGAAGGAGGGAGAGGGTTGGCATTTTCTGGAAAAGAAAAGAGAGGAATTCCTTGAGCTAAAAGAGTTTTCAATGGGAACAAATCTTGAAGAGACTTCCCAGGAGGAAGTAGAAACCATTGTACTGTTACATTAAAGATAACTTATTGTTGGGAAAAGAGGAGCTTGGGGGGAGAATACTTGGACGTGATTGCCATATTCTCATTGGAAGGGTGAAGAGGTTCATTGATCGCAATTTAGTATTGCAATGGAATATAAGTGAAATTGGTTAATTATGTTATTATTATTGTGATTAAATGCGAATCTGGCAATAATATGCAAATAGGAAATAAACATTATGATATTGGATTTTGTGTTTTTTTTTTAAATTCTGTGTGAGTTAGAAAAATAATGTAAAAATGTAGAAGTAAGTTAATTTAGGTGTGCAGGTAATAAACTGTTAGGAGAATGTACATATTACAGTATGTGTAGAATGTACAGAACCTGTAGGCTAAATGTATAAAACCTATACCATGCTTCCTACCATGCTTCATTAGTTTCTACATATTACAGTATGTGTAGGATAAATGTACAGAACCTATAGGCTAAATGTATAGAACCTATACCATGCTTCCTACCATGCTTCATTAGTCTGTACATATTACAGTATGTGTAGGCTAAATGTACAAAACCTGTACCATGAGGAGAATGTACATATTACAGTATGTGTAGGCTAAATGTACATAACCTGTACCATGAGGAGAATGTACGTATTACAGTATGTGTAGGCTAAATGTACATAACCTGTATGCTAAATGTACCATGCTTCCTAAACGCATTAGTTTGTCTACCTATATTTAGTCTGTCTACCTATATTCAAGAATCTGGGCGCATTAGTCTGTGTACCTATATTCAAGAATCTGGGTGCATTAGTCTGTCTGCCTATATTCAAGAATCTGGGCGCATTAGTCTGTGTACCTATATTCAAGAATCTGGGTGCATTAGTCTGTCTGCCTATATTCAAGAATCTGGGCAAGGGTTGGACTGTGCATGCATTTCCTAGAATAAATTCTTTTCAAAAGAGAAACAAACCAGAATATGCAATAGTATATGGAAAAAAGTAGACGAGTGATTATAGAAAAGAATGAAAACTAACAAATATGAGATAGAATATTTTTTCATGTATATGACTTGAAAGGAAAAGACAAACAGATGATAACTCATACTTATTCAAGGTTAATATTGACAAGCAAACCAGATAAGTTATATCATTGGTAAATTCAAGCTATATTCTTTTAATTGTGAAACCAACCCGGCATACCAATAACCATAAGAATGGAATGCACATAAAGTTAACCAACCCGGCATACCAATAACCATAGGAATGGAATACGTATAAAGCTATCCATGCATTAGACATTGAAGACACATATACATATATACATGGCTATATTCACCGTGATCAGTCGAAACAGAACTTTCAGTGTTAATCGGAGAAAACTCAAACAGAATAGCCATAACCCTTTTCTGGAACGTTAAATAAATAAATACAATAACTACAACTCAGATGTAGAAAACCCAAATGAGAGGGCTTAATTTAAACAGATAAATAACTTCCTAGGAAGGATGCCAAGAACGACGTTCTAAAAGTGGAATAACCAAGTTGAAGAATCAAACAGAAGTTCCAATCTCATAGAACAAAATTATTCACAAAAAGATTAGGAGAAATCTTTATAATAGATTATTCATTATCTCAAGAAGAATAACTGTTAAATAGTTATGCCATCGATTCATTCGCATGTTTACAAAATGAGAACCCAGGTAGAACAAAATTATTCACAAAAAGATTAGGAGAAATCTTTATAATAGATTATTCATTATATCAAGAAGAATAACTGTTAAATAGTTATGTTATCGATTCATTCGCATTGATAAAGTTTACAAAACGAGAACCCAGAAATTACAAACATCAACACGAGAACCCAGAAATCATCGACATTAACATGCTGAAATGTCGCACTGATAAAGTTTACAAAATGAGAACCCAAAAATTACAGACATCAACATGCCGAAATGTTGGCTCAGGGAGTCATAACCAAGAAGCAACATAATCTATGTGCATGACTTAACAAAACATCAACAGTACGAGGGAAACCCCCAAAGAAAGAAATCCTCATTTAAGGAAAGAAGGGAAGCAACATTTTATGTGTGCATGACTTAACAAAACATGAAGAGTAAGAAGCAACATAATCTGTGTGCATGACTTAACAAAACATGAACAATAACCGAAATGAGGGAAACCCCCCAAAGAAAGAAACTCTCATTCAGGGCAAGAAGGACCGGCAACATTCATTCAGGGAAAGGCCTGCATCATTCAAGGAAAGGCTTGCATACCCCCGGGTTTGATGTTGGAAGAAACGAGGCTATGTAAAGGTCTGGTAATCGCACCCATCTTCCGCTCAAACAAACCCTACACCATAAGCATGGCGGTTAAATGATTTCACTCAGCGATTAAGTATTGAAAGCTTGCACGATTTAATCAGAGTAGAAATCACGGAGTTAGAAATAGCCATCGATCCGCAATTCCGCTTAGATTTATGCGAATGCTTGTGCCCTCTGTGCTTGGCGGAATGTATAATGCACAACACAATCATTTTTCTTAAATTGTAGTAACAAGAATTGCTTGTGTTGGACACCTAATCCTCAATGGGTTAGTGTGGAAGCCGAATAGACAAAGTAGTCCAAGAGACCTTGGGATGTGGAACCCAACGGTCACATAATGTATTATAAATGTATATCTCTTGTTAATAAAAAATTGTACTCTCATGTTTTATCTTTCATATTCTATTGCTACCCATGTGTGTTTAACATGGTATCAGAGCAGGCGATTGCTGGTCCTGCTCCAATTTGAGCCACTTCACTCGTTTTGTGGTCTCTATATATATGTCAGTTCTGCCTTTCTCCTAATTAGAATTGCCACCTTATAAATCATTTTACTGTGTGCATTAGAAAAAGAAAAAAGAAAACGCTCCTTGCTCAGATTTGCCAGTTCTGCCCATTACCTGTAATGCTCCATTAATTCATTGTCTGCCAGAAATCTGCTGCCTCTCCTACCTGACCTCGGCACTATATACGCTGCACCTACTCTGGCTATTTTAAGACTCTCTTCTGCATTACCTGACCTGACACTGTGTACATTTTTACTGCATGAGGATTCAAAATAACAGTCAATTGGTTTCTGGTAGAGCCTCACCTCTGGACCACGCTAAAGAGTTTACTGTGTAGTTGCATTGTGAGACTGTTCTCAGCTCTGTACCTAGGTGCTCTGCCATCTTTTCATGTCAGAACAACTACCAAGGGCATTTATTTTTTGGATGAGAAACTGCCTTCTGTAGTCTACAAATTTCCTTCATTCTCGGTCGTTACCCTGTTGTCGCTCTGTGTTGAAGGAGCTACGCCACTCTGATACGAGCGAGGAAGCCGTTTCGCCACCCAGTGAAATCTCTGACTCCACGGCCATCAAGTGCTTCGCTTACATGGCGACCCTTGGCATATGTGAATCTGGAGTGTCCACACATGCAAAATTATGCCTGTTTGATTGACAAAAAAAAAAAACCACCCGGGCTCCGATGACTGCAAACACTGCTTCGATCTGGAAGGCTAAGAGAAAACTATGTGGATAAACAGCTATGGATCAAACATGGATTAATCCATTGATGAGTTCCTGAATCTGAAGAAGAACACCACTCCAATTGGGCTGGATATCGAAGGCGGAAGTGGAACGTTGATCGTGAGAATGAGGGACTGCAACGTGATGATTGTTATGACTTCCGTGAACTTCAACGCGCCATTAAATAAATTCATTGCTTCCATGTATATCACTATTACTCAAAGGCTACCTTTCTTTGATAATACCTTGGATATTGTTTAAGTGATAAGCCTTGTCTCTCAGACAAGAAAGATAGCATCCAAATTTCCAGGATCATTAGAAAATCAAAATACAACCCCGCTAAGGACGAGGGCCCAGGATGGAACCTTGAGGAAGTCGATGGTTTCCCATCCAGACGCCTTCCAACTCCAGTAAAGGGACTAAATTTCAGTTCTGCCACATATTTTCATTCCTCTTCAGATGCTGTTGTGCTTGCAGAAGGAGCAGGTTTGGCTGGAACTCTTTCTGGTTCTTTGTAATCAAGAGGAGGAGCAAAATCCACCTCACAATCTGTTGCTGTGTATGTACTGAGTGTGCGTTTGTAGTCTCTAGATTTGAGGAGCTGAGGATTAGTGGGTTTGTATAGGTTTGTATCAATTGACAGCTGATAATTTTGTTTATCACAAATCTTGTTTCTACATCCATCACTACAATGGAATCTTAAAGCTTAGCAACTATTCGTCATTTGAGGGAGTTCTATATTGCAAACTTCATTTTGACCAACTGTTTAAGAGAACATGACTCAATGTCTGATCCATCACTGCAATAGAGGGGCGCAAGAGATAGTGTTCCATCGCTGTCGTTTAGAAGATACTGGGAGAGGAGGTGTAGTCGGTTCTCCAGTACAAATTGACATACGTTTGCAGTTTGTTGAATGACACGTTTGGCAACAAATTGAAGAATTACGCAGCCAACCCGAAGCATCATATAGAGCTGGCTCTCAAGCCTCACTTCTCCACGTTGGTCTAACTATATACCATGGATCTGTGATCTGGAACTATAAAGAAAAGCAGCAACAACACATATAGACCTCGGCCTAGTGGATACTTCTCGGCATGGTGCTTCAAGCAAGTATATATGTTCGAGAATATTTTAATTTACAGACTTGGCATTGATGTCGTACTACTGTAGCATTTATCATGAAAAGACTAAGTTGTAATGACAACAGAAAATACCTCAAACTCTGTAAGGGTTTTATACATATATGATGTCGTGACCTCCATTCCTTGATGACAGTGACATGTTTCTGAGATGATTGTGTTAACAGTGCCCTTGTCTACCTGGATGTGAACTGCGTAGGGTTTCTTGACAGAAATCTGCCCATCCACCTGGATGTGAACTGTCAAACTCATTATGCATTAAATTGTATAAACTCTCTATGAAGACCATGGTCGTGTCTTGTGCTAGGACTATTTATGCATTGTTTTTATGTTGAAAAGGCCAACTTAGCTTCCAGACCAAGTTCATATTGCTTTCCTGGTCATCTTTCTCTACTAGATAAGAGGGACACATTGTTTCCAGCATAACATTAAGCGTTGTCAGCAAGTTTATAAAGATCATTTTTGTCTTCTCCAAAAAAAAATAAAAAAATTGGAGCGAATCCCAGGAGCCTGCATAGCAGCTATTTGCAGAAAATCATTTAAATTTTGGTAAAGGAATCTACACAGGGCAGAGACACGAGCTATCACTATAGCTATAGTTCCTCCAAGTTTCTAGTCCTTCATTGCTACAGGACCTCACCTATAGGCTTGGAATCGCTGGTAACTTTAGGAAAATTGATCAAGATCTCAAGTTGAGGAAAAGAAGACATTGTCTGTCCGTAGTTCATTTGGAGTAAAGGGGATTATTGATAAAGGGACGTGGACTTGTCCTATAGCAAATCATGAACTAGTTGCAGAGTGGCACCTCTGGTAGCAACGTACATCACTACAAATATCTTCATGCAATTATTACATAAAGTTGAAGTGGATTATTGTTTTCATGCAAATCTGGTATCTCAAATATTGAAGTGGATTATTGTTTTCTTTGAAGAAAGTGGCAAGATCGGAGAATACTGATTTGTACCCCAGTCAAGGCATATGAGCATTCAAGTCCTGTCCATGACAATGTTATAATTGTTGAAGTTTTGTTAGCCATCATTTCTGATTCAAAAGGGAAGGAGTATTTGAAGGATCCAAGCAAGTTTGCAGTTGCTGCTGCCCCAGTTGTGGTATTAAAACTCATTATAGTCTCTGTCTACATATATATGCATTGATTCCTTGATTCATTTGCTGCACATTTATAAAGGATATTGTTGTGTATTCTGAGTGGGTATTACTTTTCTGCATTGAATAGTAGTTGTGATCAGTTTTTAAGGTGTAAATCTAACATTGAAGAAAAAAAAATGGCTAGAATCAGTGAAGTCTTAGAGTTCCTCAAAACTCTCATATTGTCTACTAATCATGAAACATTAAAAGTCAGCAAAGTTTCTCTCACAGACATTCAAGTCTATCTACAAAATGCACAAGAGAAAAGTGATTTTTTGCAGCTTGAAACTCAGCTACAGCAAGAAGAACTAAAACAAAGGAGTCATTTTGAACATGTTTCTGTTCAGAACATTAAGATTGCAACCCATCAGAAGCAAGCCAATAATGTTACAGTTGGTTCAGATTTAGTACCCAATAAAGCAGCAGTTGTACATGCAAATGCAGAAACTCAGTCTGCACTTCCCAAGCCCATCATCAGACCTTGGGAACAACTTGTCCACAACAAGCACAGAACTGGTCTTGGATATGACAAGGACTTGTCCTTTCATAGTCTAGAATACTCAAAGCCCATTCAGTTTCAGAGTGCTGGATTCATTCATGACAGTTCACTTGCTCCTCATGATAGTTCAGCTTCAGCTGTTCCAGACTCTGCCCCTCTTCCACAACAACAACAACAACAGATTGTGAAATGCCAACACTGTGACCGAGTTGGCCATTTGAAAGATCATTGTTTTGATTTTCATCCATGTGAGCATTGTCATAAAACCACCCATTCTTCACACAGATGCTTCAGAAACAAATGTCCTGCAAGAAGAAAGATTCGTCTTGGATGGATCGCTTCTTGGCAATGGGCATCAACAGCCAAGAAGATATTCCAAACACATGTTAGAACTTGTT
The DNA here is from genome assembly GCA_031772625.1 of Pinus tabuliformis. NCBI lineage: Eukaryota > Viridiplantae > Streptophyta > Pinopsida > Pinales > Pinaceae > Pinus > Pinus tabuliformis. The sequence goes on along the minus strand of CM062816.1, from coordinate 1,961,763,690 downwards.
CCAAAGTATTGAACAATCTTGCAGTTGAGTTTTCTCCATCATCTCACCTTGTATCTGACAGGGGGGTAAATGATGGTCATCTACAAGCTTCAAAGTCACATCAAGCGAGCCTGAGCCACAACCTGCCACACCAGTTTCAGAGTTGTAGCCAGAGACAAAGATGCCCGTGAACATGTCTTTAGTTGGTAATCTGGGAGACTTCCTCTAGCAGAAGACTTCAGCTTCTTGCTAGTGTTGGAAGAATTCCAAGAACAAAATTGGGGACACTTCCTCTAACAGAAGACTCCAGCTTCTTTCCAGTTTTGGAAGAGTTCCAGGAATTGCATTAAGCATTCCAGAGTTGTTGGTCATCCTTAAACCATCACAGGTTGAGACTTCCCTTTTCAGGTTGAAATTCTCCTTTTATGCGAGTTGAGACCTCCCTTTCATGGTTGAAGGTTTCCCTCTTCAAAAGGATAGGAGCACTTCTTCTAGTAGAAGACTTCAGCTTCTTGCCAGTTTTGGAAGAGTTCGAGGAATTGCACCAAGCGTTCCAGTGTTGATGGTCATCCTTAAACCACCGCCCTTTATACCAACATTTCAGAGAGCACATTCAACCTAGTGCTGACATGCATTTTTTGCACATTTTGTATTACAGCTCTCTTCTTGGACTCATACATAACCCTTCGGATTAAGGGGGGCATGTTGGACACCTAATCCTCAATGGGTTAGTGTGGAAGCCGAATAGACAAAGTAGTCCAAGAGACCTTGGGATGTGGAACCCAACGGTCACATAATGTACTATAAATGTATATCTCTTGTTAATAAAAAATTGTACTCTCATGTTTTATCTTTCATATTCTATTGCTGCCCATGTGTGTTTAACAACTTGAAATTCTGAATTACAAAGATTCCAGAGGTACCTTGATGAATTCTACTAGTTGGTGGTTGTCGGGATTTTCAGATATCACCGGACCATGAGGCGAGAGTAGATGACCAATAATGTGAAAGATGATATCACAATCACTGAACTATCTCATTCTACGTTTGAATTTCACTCATAATGGGTAGTAACGGTAGCTAATACGAATTTTCTGTTATTTAAGTCAATCCAATACTCTCTAACTAAAACAATTATGTCTTTTTTTCTCTTTTTCTTTTCTTTTTTTTTTAAATGAAGGTGGGATAATTTATCATAGTTTAGTTGTTATATTAATAATGTAGCCGCTATTATCAAAGAATACAAGTTAATTCATTATTGTTATTCATAGAAAATCATGTTATTTAAAATAATTTGTTGGTGATTTGTAAGAGAGTAAGATTCCACTCTTAGTATATGACTCTTGTGTTAGGAGGCTACAGTGTTTCCTTACAATTTATTTATTTTTATTCTCTAACTCAAATAAAAATAATTTAAAACATACTCCAACTCAAAAATCAAGCGTATACTCGGTCTATTTTTTTTTCTAAAACTTAATATCTATTTTTTTTTTCTAAAATTTAATATAAATTTTTAAAAATCATAAATTAAATTATTTAATTCATAATGTTAAACAAGCTTTTTACATATATATATATAACATATTTTAAACCTAAAAAACACAATTTCCTTTAAAAATATGTCACTTAATTCATTAAAAATATTCTATATAAATTATATCATCAAGAAAAATATTCCTTCCAATTAATCAATTATGATAATAATTTAAAAGTAATCAAAATATGCAATTTGAATCCGGAGATATTGTACAATACTGACTTTTCTAAACTTTTACAATGCCAAAATTATAGTGAGCTCGGGAGGCTTCTCTCCAAGCTTTTTGAACATAGGAACAAAATCTTAAATCAAAATAAATAATTTGTTTATTTAGGTCCGATAAATCATTGTTTGGTCTCAGCGAACATTAACCACCACCACCAGCACCATTATGACATGGCAGTTTCTACAACAAATTATATATATAACAATATCATATCCAGAAGTTACTCGAAACGTGGCAAATGACCCTTCTATTTTATCGTTCACTTGAGAAAAGCCAAAGACGTACACAAAAGCATATAGTATATAGTTAATTTTTAGAGACGGAAGCGAAATGTAATAAATTTTGCAACATGGTCAGAGTATTTTTGCCAGTTTCTACAAGAAATGGTTGTATAACAATTTAATATTCAGAAGTTACTGGAAACGAGGCAAATGCACGTTATATTTTGTTGCTGACCTAAGAAGTTAGAGACGTACACAAAAGCATATAGTTTATAGTTAACTTTAAAGATGGAAGCAAATATAATAAGTTTTGCAACATTGTCATAGAATTAACAAAAGCAAAGTATTTTAGAACATTCGATTAATAAATAAATTCCAATTTTATGGAATTAGAGAAAGAAAAAGTGATACATTAACTATAAATATTGGAAAATGTTTTAGTCCCAAAGAAAAACAATTATTTTAATTTTATACAACAATTTTTAATATAAAAATTTAAATAAAAAATAATAATAAAATCTATATAATTTCCAATTATAAAAAATAAGGAAAAAAATGTAGTACAACAATTGAGAGAAAAATATGTAATACATCAATTATATATATCGAGAGGTATTTTATATTTGAAAGTATTTTAGCCCAAAAACAATTTTTGTACTTTAATTTTATATAACACTTGTCAACATAAAAAGTCTGAATAAAAACAATAATAAAAATAATTACATTTTAGCAAATCTAGTAAAGAAAATGTAATACGTCAACAACTATATATATTGGGAAGTGTTTCAATCCAAAAGCACAATTGTACCCTCTAGTCTCATAAAACACTTCCTAATCTAAATATAAATATAAAAATTTATATTTATATTTATATTTTGATATTCAATTGGCTTGGAAGAGCTCATTGCGCTTAGAGGCTGGTAGTGGTGGAGTTCCCAAAGAATATGAGGTCCAGAATGAGGAGATCGAAGTGCCTACTGAGCTCACAAATTCGGGTATCCCATCCCAAGAGGCTGTATCCTCTGAATCCGTGAATAAGGAGGAGAGTTGCGTTGCGGAGGGGAGCTGCGGCGAGGGGAGCGGAGGGGAGCTGCGGTGAGGGGAGAGGCGAGGGAGCCGCTGCGAGGAGAGCTGTGTGAGGGGCGCTGTGTGAAGCTGTGGGAAGTACTGGGAGCTGCAAGGAGTAGTGAGGAGCTGTGAAGCGAAGCGGTGAGGGCGGGAGGAGCGTCAGCGCTGAGGGTTTGCGCGTGGAGCGAGGTTGATAGTGAGGGCATCTTTAAGTTTCATTTTCAGCTGAAATAACAGGGATCGCAAGGGTTTTAGGGGGACACTGCAGCGGTTAGGGTTTCACCGGCAACACCGCAGAGTTTTTCTCCTTCGTCCTCGATTTGCAGGCTCAGTCCATCCTTGGCAGCGGCGCGGGTGCGGGATATTGTCTTCTGGTCTTTTATTTTTCTCTGAGCGGGGGCGAGGTGGCTACCCTTGCCGCCTCTGCCCCCAGCCTTGCCTCTGCTCTGGTGGGTTTTCTCCTTCTCGGTGGCAGTTTGGCTTGTTCTGGCCGTGGCATATCCTTTGGCGTGTTGAGGGAACAGAGGCGCTCCGCACTGTTTCGTGCCGCATCTATGGATGCTTCTGCTCGTCTTTTCTGCAGGCAGATGTGGATGATTGAAGCAATGTTTCTACCTCCATTTTTCGTCTGATTCGGGTTGAGAGTTTGAGGGGGCGGGGAAGGAGTGGCTACCTTTGCTGCTATCTTCCTCATTTCGTGCCTCTCCTTTTGTATTGGGTGGATAGATCTAGCGCTTTTTGTTCTCTTTTTCTATCCACAGAAGCTTGTTTGCTTGGTGCATTGGTGCCATCTTATGCACCTCTGCACTTTTTTGTTGTTTTTCTTGTAATAGATGGGTTGCCTCTTCAGGTTTGTTATTTCAGGGGCGCAATATTGGCCTTTTGGGGTATATTTTGGGCACTGTTATGCAGATTAACTAGGGTTTATACCTTTTTTAGCTGCCCTGTCTGAGGGCATTTCTGGATACTCCTTTTGGAGTATATTTATAAGTGGCTCTGCTCACGTTTCTGCATATGCTTCAAGCATTATGTAATCTTCTTATATGAATATAACAATCATGCTTTTTCTTCCTGAAAAAAGGAGGAGAGTTTGTCTCTGATTCCCAACTACAGTATATGGATTTGTATTGTTAATCTGTAATACCCAGTAGTGTAGGGAGGTGCCATTGTTCAACTGTATTTGTATTGTTGATCTGTAAGACCCAACAGTGCAGAGAGGTGCCATTGTTCAATTGTATATTCTTTGACTTGAAACCCTTGGAGATCCAGTGAGATCGCTTCCTCTTTCTCATGAATTCTACAACACTAAATCGAAATATTCCTCTCATATTGTCTCCCCACCGATAGCGTTGCCTTAACAATCGGAGCTTGAATTTAACAATGGATTTAATAATGAATTTCTTTAATAATGGATTTATTAGATGGAAAGGAAGATAAAGGAAAAATACACCATTAAACTTTTCTTCATAAATTTTTTCACATATACAATTATAGTCCTATACATCTCAGGTATATAAAGCCATAACTGGTTAAATATGGAATTATGTTATTTTTAATTTACTTGACTCAACTTCACTTGAATTCCAGTTAACTTCTTTATACAAACTCATATTAAATTAAATTTTTCTAAATATAAATTAAACTAACACTTTTGATATTTCCAAATATAAATTGAACTCCAAATAACTCAAATTAACTCGTACTCTTAATATAAACTTCACTAAAATAATTACTATATTTCTAACATTATCCAGTTTTGAAGAAATTTGTAAACCCAATAAAATCCAATGGTAACTTGTTTCTCATGCTAGTTGTTCTATTTCTGATTAAGTATCGAAACCTTGCACGATTCAATTAAAATTGAAATCACGGAGTTAGCAATAGCCATCGATCCGCAATTATTCTCAGATTGATGCGAATGCGTGTATGCAAATCTGAACATTGAACGCAGGCTGTGCCCTCTGTGCTCGGCGGAATGTAGATTACCAATAATGTGAAAGATGATATCACCATCACAGAACTGTCTCATTGTACTTAGGAAATTTCACTCATAAGGGGGCAGTAACGGTAACTTGTACGAATTTATGGAGATTTAACCCAAACGTGTTGCCTCTCTAACTAAACCAATTATGTATTTCTTTTTTTCACAGTGAGATAATTTATCATAACTTTGTTGTTAAATTAACAATGTTAGTTAATTTATTATTGTTGGTTATTTATAGAAAATTAGGCCACCTAGAATTACAACCAATTATGCATTTCTTTTTTTCACAGTGAGATAATTTATCATAACTTTGTTGTTAAATTAACAATGCTAGTTAACTTATTATTGTTGGTTATTTATGGAAAATTAGGTCACCTAGAATTACAACCAATTATGTATTTCTTTTTTTCACAGTGAGATAATTTATCATAACTTTGTTGTTAAATTAACAATGCTAGTTAACTTATTATTGTTGGTTATTTATGGAAAATTAGGCCACCTAGAATTACAACCAATTATGTATTTCTTTTTTTCACAGTGAGATAATTTATCATAACTTTCTTGTTAAATTAACAATGCTAGTTAACTTATTATGGTTGGTTATTTATGGAAAAATAGGCCACCTAGAATTACAAAATATATTGGTTTGTAAAGAGGAGACTTCCACTTTCCACAAAAAAAACTCTATTTTTAAACTATTAAACTGTTTCCTTGTCAAAAAAAAATTAATTAACTAAAAACAATTTTAAAACATATTCCAAATCAAAAACAAATACTATAATCTATCTAATTTATTTTTTAAAAATTTAATATAAATATAAATGAAATTGTTTAATATATAATATTACCAATTTTAAAAAATATTAAATATATTTATATATTAAAAATATATTTTAAACCATAAAAGAACAAATTACATATTAATTATATCATCACCAAAATTATTCCTTCCGCTTAATCGAATTATGATAATAATTTAAAAATAATCAAAATATTTAATTTCAATCCGGACAAATTGTACAAGAGGGCATGACAGTTTCTACAACAAATTGTATGTAGAACAAATGCCCCTTATAATTTTTCATTTACATAAGAAAAGACGTACACAAAAGCATATAGTTTATAGTTAATTTTTAAAAATGGAAGCTAAATGTAATAAGTTTTGCAACATGGTCATAAAGTTAACCCAAACAGAGTATTTTAGAATATTCAATTAAGTCTGGTAAATAAATTTCAATTATGGGGAATAAGAGGGAAAAAATTTAACACATTAATTTTAAATATTAGAAATTGTTTTAGCTTAAAAAAACAAATAATTATTTTAGTTTTTAAAAACATTTTTTTGATTTAAAATTTAAAATAATAAATAATTATTTTAGTTTTTAAAATTTTTTTGATTTAAAATTTAAAATAATAATAAAATTTATATAGTTAGTAATGGTATACATTAACTATATATTGCAAAATATTTTATATTAGAAAGTGTTTTAGTCCAAAAACAATTTTTATACTTTAGTTTTATAAAACACTTTTTAATATAAAAATTCTAAATAAAAACAATAATAAAAATATTTGTGTTTTAGCATTTATTTAGGTTTAGTAAATAAATTCCAATTTTAATTATAAAATATATATATAAAAAATAATACATTAACAACTATATTAACAATTATATATAAAAAGTTTTTTAATTCAAAAAACAATTATGTTATTTAAACTCATAAAACACTTTTCAATATAAATATAAAAGTAAAAATAATAAAATATAAGTAAATATACATATTTGGTTAAATATTTTACAAGTATATTACATTAATAATTCTACTCATATTGTGCTAACTCAATTCATTTTTAATATAAGTTATGTATATATTAAAATAAAAAGAAAAATAAAACAATAAAAAAATTGATATATATATATATATATTTATTTTAAAAACATATTATATTAATAATCTCACTCATCTTGTGTTAGCTCAATTTATTTTTAATATAATCTATGTGTATATTGAATTAATAAAAGAAAATAAGCATAACAATATTTATGGTTAATTTTTTATGATGGAAGCTAAATGTAACAAGTTTTCCAACAATGTCATTAAATTTCTCAAAGCAGTGGATTTTAGAGCATTCAAATAGGTCTTGAAAATAAATTCCAACTATGGGATGCATTTTTATATATATATCTAGAAGTGTCTTAGCCCAAAAATCAAGTGGACCTCTAGTCTTATAAAAACTTTCCACTTTAAATAAAAAAATAATAAATACATAAGTGAATATACATGTTTGGTAAAATATAATTAAAAACATATTACATTAACAATCTCACTCATTGTACTAACTCAATTCATTTTCACTATAATTTGTGTGTATATTGAATTAATAAAAAAATAAAGATAAAAATAATTTTAGTTAATTTTTAATTATAGAAACTAAATGTAACAAGTTTTGCAACTTGTCATTATGTTGATAAATTCCAATTGTGAATAATAGAAGAAGCATTAACTATTGGATAAAAACATATTACATTAACAATCTCACTCATTGTACTAACTCAATTCATTTTCACTATAATTTGTGTGTATATTGAATTAATAAAAAAAAATAAAGATAAAAATAATTTTAGTTAATTTTTAATTATAGAAACTAAATGTAACAAGTTTTGCAACTTGGTCATTATGTTGATAAATTCCAATTGTGAGGGATAATAGAAGAAGCATTAACTATTGGATAATGTGGACACAGACAATCTAGACTCACACTCAACTAAAGTAGCTTTGGAGGATTTCATATGTTTTTCAAAGTAGTGAAGTTTTTAAGAATTAATATATATGTGAATAATAATAATAGAAAAACATATATATATATATATATTTGGTTAGATTTAAATAAAAGCATATTACATTAATAATCTGTGCTAGTTTAATTCATTTTTAAAAGTAAAGGTAATTAAAAGTTCAAAAAAAGTCATATATTTACTTTTTAAATATTTCAATATAATACTTAAATAAAAATTTGAATATTCATGTAAGAGAGAGAGCACATATGTGTGTTCTGATCATACTAAAGTATTTCAATTCCCAAAAGGAATATAAAATCAGGCCATAACTAAAATATTTCGTTATTCAAGGCTAAATGATATTCACCATGTATTTAAAAGTATATTAAATAACCCTAAACCATGGACTCAAAGCCTCATTATCCCTATTTTTAAAAGTGGGGATACAAATAACCCCTCTAATTATCGGACAATTATGATCAACCCTCTCCTAGCCAAGTTATATGGTATTATTTTGGCTTGAAAGTGAAGGTAAGTGGGCTAAAGGCCAAGCAGTTCGTTACGCTTAGGATCATTGTGGAGGAATGTCGCAATGATAAATCCAATCTCTTTTCTTGCTTTGTGGACTTTAGAAAGGCTTTCAATACAGTTCCTAGAAACAACCTTTGGAACAGATTAGAAGAGCTAAAGGTTCCTTTTGAGTTGAGAGCTACCGCTATAAGGTTATACGAGAATGTAATTTCCAAGTTAAAGAGAAACGAGGGGTGGTCGAAATATATTGAGTGTAATATCGGAGTTAAACAAGGTTGCCCCCTCTCCCCTACCCTATTTGGCATTTACATCGACAAGCTAGAAGGTTGTTTAGAGGAAGCAGGATGTGCTGGCACGATCTTAGCTGGGATAGTCATCATCCTTCTTCTCTATGATGACGATATTGTTCTTCTCGCAAGGTGCCCATCTGATCTTGATAAGCAACTTATACTTCTTAAGGATTTCTGCTCTACCATGGGTATGATTGTTAACACTGACAAAACAAAATTTATGATTATCAAATCCAAGAAGGACACTTACGCTAATTTTATATATGAAAATAGTAACTTGGAGGAAGTGTCTTCCTACAAGTACCTAGGAATTGATATTCATCACAAGCTCAACTGGAACTATAACATTGAGAAAAGGATTAATGGGGGATGGAAAGCTTATTTTGGTCTTGAAAACAATTGTAAAACGACAAACCTCGTAATGTGGGATAGAAAGAAGTTCCTCTTTGAAACTTTAGTCACTCCGGTTATCTTATATGGATGTGAGGTTTGGGGTTGTAGCATATCTAGAGAATCCTAGAGAAATATTCAGCAAATCCAGAAGCGTTTTATAACATATAACCTCAAAATTAAAAGCAACACACCCTATCTCATTCTCCTTATAGAAGTGGGCCTTTCCCCTATCGAGAGCCTAGCTATGACTAGGCTTTTGTTGTACAAGCACAAACTCAATAACATAGGAGACCATAGACTTCCTAAGCTAGCTTTAAATTCCAGCCAAAACCACCTAAGGCTCAAACGAGGTTGGCATAAGGACACCAGAGCCTGGTTAAACCATTGGGAGATCGACAAAATGTTGCATTGCAAAACATTAATAACATTGAAAATATTGTTACTTCTAAGTTCAAATAAAAAATGTGGTGTGAGAAAGATTTAGCAGCTAAAAGAAAATTAAGATATTATAAGGAGGTCATCAACCCCACCCTAGAAGATCAAAAGTATCTCTCTGTTGTAACTAGCTCAAAGAAGAAAATTAATATAGCCAAGATTAGAACGAACTCTCATGAGCTCCATAGTGAAACGGGTCGTTGGGCAGTTCTTAAAACACCATGGATGGAAAGGTTCTGCCATCTCTGTGAGAATACGAACATCGAGGATGAAAATCACTTCCTCTTAGAGTGCCCCGTGTATAACCACATTAGATCTCAGTTTCAAAATCTTTGTTGCAACACTGACCTTCCTAGCCTTTTACGATGTCAAAATTACAGTGAGCTTGGGAGGCTTCTCTCCAAGCTTTTTGAGCATAGGAATAAAATCTTAAATCAAACTAAATAATTCATTTCTTTAGGTCTGATAGACCAAAGTTTGGTCTCAGTGGATGTTAACCATCATCATCATCATCAATAAAACAATAACATTTTAATATGGACAATGTGGTATATAAATGAAATATGTCAATTTCCATATTAATTAGAATATTTCAATGTCAAATATGCATATATGTAGCGATTAAAAAAATTAAATTCTTATAGCTAAAAATTGATTCCTCTTTCAAAGTAGTGAAGTTCTTAAGACTTTACATATAAGTGAATAAAAGTAATAAAAAAATAATAAAAACATAAGTGGATATTCATATTTTGTTAAATATAATTAAAAAGATATTATATTAATAATCTCACTCCGTGCTAGTTCAATTAATTTTTAATATTGCATTCCAAATATGAAGATGTGGTAAAAATATTTCACTTTCACTCTCATAGTCATACATAAAATATTTAGATGTCTATCTATTATATCAACTCTATTAGAAAAAGTAATTAAAAGAAAAAAGTTCACATATTTATCTTATAAATATTTCAATATAAGGCTTAAATAAGAGTTTGAATATTTATGTTAACTAATATATTTTAATATAAATTTGAGAGAGAGAGTGAGTATCTGTGATTTTTTTTATAATACTAAAGTATTGGAATGCCTATAAAGAATGTGAAATCAGATCATAAATAAAATATTTTATTATGTAAGACTAAATGATATTCACATGTATTTAAAATTATATTAATAAAACAATAATATTTTAATATAAGCAATGTGATATATAAATGGAATATGTCAATTTCCATAGAAAGTAAAATATTGATATAAGCGATTCATATATATAGCCATTAAAAATTTAAATTCTTAGCACTAAAAAATGATTTCTCTTGGCCTTTGGTAAATTCGTGATTAAGATGATATAAAAAAATATTATTTATTTATGAGGCCTTGAATTAATAGTGATTGTGTCAATTCTTAATTGGTCGTTATTCAAATTCCCCATTACTTAATTGGTCGTTATTCAAATTCCCCATTAGCATTAATCTACAATATACATAAATATATTTATATTGATTTTTATTAAATTTAAATAAAAAAATACTCTTAAAAATAATATTTTCCAATAAATATAAAGATAAAAGTTAATAATCTATATATTATAAAATATTTAAACATTTAATTTTTTTATTTTTTTTTTTTAAAAAACAGTTATTTTTCGATGGTGTGATTAACCAAGCTAATGACGATACCGAGGTAACACGTGGGCATTCATGAATACCACATGGCCAAAGGCACAAGGACCGACCTCCCCATCCTCTCAATGCACCTTGTGTATGGGAGATGGTAATGTAACTTGTGTGAGACCTCAATCAGTCTTGAAACTCGTGGGAGGTGGCATCCGTCGACAATTTATGGAGGGTGGCGAGGTTTTCTATCAGACATTCTGGGTTTGGTCTTGTTATGGTAAATGCAGTTTGAGCTTTGAGTAAGGGAGTGGTTGTTTCTGAGGGAACCTTGTTTGGAAGAGGTGGCATCTTCATCGCCGGCATCCCCTCCTTCGCTTATGGGTGTGCATTCTTGTTAATTGCCAGTTTGGTATTCAGTTTATGGTCATCACGCGCAGGGAAGGATTCAACCTTCTGGCTCTAGTTTTGTTTTGTTGGTCCTATTGGGGTCTGGTAGCATCCCCTGCGTGCTGGAGCAAAATTTGGCTCGCTGCCTTCAGTGGTCCCCTCTCGGGGTCCTGCAAGGTCAGGCAGTGTTTGTGGAGCGTGTGTGCTGGATTTTGGGTGGTTTGGTTAGCGGGGGTCCTATTCAGGGAGAGGGACTGTGAATTGCAGACCCAAGTCCTCATTGCTGGCTTGGAATTGTGATTCTTTGCGTTCATCTTGGGTTGGTTGCTTTTGGTCCTATTGGCAGGGGTGAGGAATTTCTCCTCGGTAACAGTTGAGGTTTGTGAAGTCACCCGTTGGTTAGCATCAACTCATCCCAGATGTGTAGGGTCAATCATAATGGGTTTGATTCCCCATTTGGATTTTTCCTCTTCACAACTTAAGCCCAATTTGGGCAGCTTGGAGGGTTGTGGGTCTCCCTCACAAATGGAAATGGCGATCACTAGCTCTGGGTGGGGCGATATTAATGGAGGTCGCCCAGGACGGGTGGTCTTTGGCAGTCATGGTGGCAACATGGCATGTTGTTCTGGTGGGGTGGCTTCTGAGGCTTGTGGTGGTCGCGGTCGTGGTGGCTTTGTGGCTGGTTGTGGTAGTCACACCCCATAGAGCCAACAACAGGGTGGGACGATTCTCCATGACGGTTCGAGGCGACGAGGGAAGGCTTGTAATTTGGGATGCGATTAGAGAGAAGATTGTTGTTTAGAGCACTGTCGTGATTTGATTTAGTTGGTACTTGAACGCTTGGAAACCTCAGAGCGGGTGAGGCGGGAGGAGCATGCAGAGCTCATTGCCACTTTGAACAAAATGCACTACTTCCAGTGCCATGTCTGGGAGCGCGTAGTGGTGGTTTGGCGAGGCCAAAATATATTATCTAAGAAAGTAGAGAAGTTGGAGGCTTGGATGGCCCACTTCGAAGAACATGTTCAATGCTCCTTCGCTCCTCCTCCTCCTCCTCCAGTAACAACTCCAGACAACCCAACCTCCATCACTTTTGATGACTAACATGGTTATAGGGGTTTTACTTGTTTTATGTGTTTACTGGTGCTTTTGCCCTCCTAATTTGTGGACTGTGCCTTTAGATATTTTTCTACTTCTTTGTCATATGTTGATTGCAGTAGTCAACAAACTTGGTTGGTGTGAGACTACTCGCATTTTGCTACTGTTGTAAAGAATCTTGATTTACAAAAAAATATATATAAAAACCGTCATATTAATAGATAAGAAACAGCACCAACATTTAACAATTAGTATTTATCTATGGTTGTGGCTACCGAGACGACAAATTTGCATGGAAAACCAATGTTTTGTTCAAATTTGGTCATTTTTTTTCAAAAAATCTGATCATAAGAGTGTTTGAATAGTGTTTTTTTTTAATGGCGGAAATAGATTCAACACCATCAAAAACCCCACCACAACCGAAACCTTAAAGCTTGACAACTATAACCAAAATTTCCATTATTTTCTAAACAAAATTAAAACTGTATTAGATATGGTACAACTATAACCAAAATTTCCATTATTTTCTTAACAAAATTAAAACCGTATTCGATATGGTTTCCATTAAGACATTAATTCATTAATTGTAACTTGGCCTTTTAACTATCCGCTATAATTTCCCTTTCCAGCATTACTTGTAACTTGCCATAATTTTTTTTATTCGTTATTATTGTCATTTCAATCATTACTTGTAACTTTCTCATAGATTTTGCTACGTTAACTACTCAACAACATCGTAGGGATCGTTTAAATTTTTATCTTTATACCGCTTTCGTATATTTTAATCATGTTCTTATTTATCTAATATTAAATATTTATAATATTAAAAAATATTTTAAATATTATATTTTATATATTTTAATTTTGTTGAAATTATAATTGTTATTTATGTAATGCTATAGAGTGTTAAAAATTGCGTAATATTATTTATAAACAGTCATTTGAGATGCTTTATAAAATTGCAGTTATATTTTTTTCCTCTATATTTATTTTATATTTTTTAAATTACAAGACACGAAAAGTCACCTAAATATTACATATTACTCAAACAAACAATAATATGTAAAACCCTGAGAAGTCAGACAAAGATGGATTATATATATATATTAAATGAATGTTTTGTAAGGCCCTGAAAAGTCAGATAAAGATGGATTATATATATATATAAAATAAATAAAACATTTAATATTTCGTTTTTTTTAAATAAAATATTGAATATTATTTTCTTAGAGTTAATATGAAATATAAAATAATATTTTTATTAAAATATTAGTTATTATATTAGATCTTAAGTTTTTGTGATCTATAATGTAGTAAGCTTATTTTCTAGATTAATTACATCAGTGTTATTTAATGTGGTTCATCTTCATGATAAAGATGAAAAAATAATACAATTATTATATTATTTATTTATTAATTTTTTTTAATTCAAATTAGTTATTATAAAATTAACCAATAATTATATTTAAATATTTATTAATAATAAAAATATATTATAATAACTCATTAAGAAGTTAATAATTAATAAATAAAAAGACCAAGTCAAAAAATATTAATAAAACAATACTTTATTAAATTATTGTATATATTATTTATTTATTACTCATTTTGAGGGGAATCTATATATTTTGGAATAACTTTATTCTTCATTTAGTAATTATAAAGATAAAAGAAATAATCTAAAAGTAAAATAATTACCAATTCAATAATTATATAAAAGTAATTTTTTTTGGAAATAATAAGTAAAATAATTTCCAAGAGTTAACTACTACTACTAATAATAATAATAATAAATTACGACAAAAGGGTTGGAATCCAGCTCTTACTTGATTTCCATCCATCATCCCTATTGAGATTTTTAGCATGTTTTTCAATTTCAATAGCTTCTCTTAGCTTCCTATGATGGAAATGATCAACCCTAGCAATGACCCTTGCCTCCTCAATGCACACATGGTGTTTATATAATGAGTTATTATAATATATTTTCATTATTAATAAATATTTAAATATAATTATCGGTTAATTTTATATAACTAGCCATTTGAATGGTTTTTAAAAATAAGAATTTTATTATTTAAATAACTAATTTGAATTAAAAAAAATAATAAATAAATAAATAATATTATACTAATTTTATTGTTTAGATAACTAAGTTCTTAATGGCTAATGTCTAATAGCTAATTTTCTAACGACTAATTCTCTTTGTTATTTATTCATTAAGATCTTTTGATTTTTTCACTTTTGTTTTGAGGACGAACCACATTAACTGGTTCAAAATATTGACCAAATAACACTGATGTGATTAATCCAAAAAACAAACTTACTACATTAGTTATTATTTTAATTATAATATTTTATATTAAAATAATATATTATTGATAATTATTTTAATTTCATTTATTATATAGAGAATTTTACATTATATTTTATATTATTTTTATAAATATTTTTTATAATATTAAATATGAATTTAAACCTAATTAGATTATTAAAAAGCATAAAAACATTTTAATAGAATAAAAAATTCCTAAATGAAACCTAGTCAATAGTTATGGAACAATTTTATTTTTTAATAAAACTTTGTCTATGCTTTTATACTTAATATAATATTTAGAAATTATATTTTGACAATACAAACTCTAAGTTATCATTTTTCTTTATTATACTTTACATTTTATTAATCCAATGTTTACAACACTGTATTAATGTCTTACAAATGCGTGGTCCACTAGCTCAAACATTTCATGAATATTAATAATATTTGATATATGCTTTAACATTTAGTGGTTTATTTAAAGACTTTAATGAATTATTTATGGTTGAGAAATGTTTATGTATATTATTTTATTTATCAATAATTTCTGTAAGTGTATTAAATTATTTTTTAAAAAATTCAATTTATATAAAAATTGATATCATAATTTTTAATGCGTATATTAATGATTATATTAAATTATTCAACCTAGAGTGTATTAAATTATTTCTCTTTTGAAATTTTAATTAATATAAACATTGATATCCTAATTTTTAATTTGTATATCAATGATTATATTAAAGTATTCCACTTATGACAATGTGTACCTAATTTTCAGCATAGGTTTAGAACTCTTTTTAAGATAGTATATGTTGTTGATTGAAATAGTGTTGTTGATTGAAATAGGATTTAGTTGTTGTGTTGAGTGAAATATTTTAGAGTTAGGAATTAGTTTGTTTGTTTTTTTATTTATATAATTTTAGTTTAATATATCATATTTTTTTAAACTTCAGTTAGCATGATGTAAATATTTATGTTTATTTATTTATTTTATTTTTAGTCTGATATTTCAAGTATATTTTTAATAATTATTTTTTAGTTACTAATATATTTTTAAGTATATTAATTAATCTTGCATATTAAAATATTTTATTGATAATTTACATTAATTTATTATTATTATGAATATTTGTATTAAGAATTAAATGAATTATATATATATTTTTTATTATGAAATATTTAATATTTTTTTTTTTTTAAAAGTATAGGATTTAAACTTCTTACTCACACATTTTGTTTTTTTTTTTTGTTTTTTACTTTTAATTACTTTACCTTTCTTTAAATTTGATATGAAATTATATTGTCTCATATGGACAACTCACTAGACATGCATATAGTATTTCTTTTAAGTTTTTTTTATTATAGTCAACATTGCTTTTTTATTTAGAGAATATTTTAGTTTTATTTTGAGAAAGACACATGTCAATTCAAATTGATATGAAATTATATTATGTCATACCCACAACTCAATAAACATCCATAACATACTTATTTTTGTTTTTTTATTATAGCTAATATTTCTTTTCTATTTAGAGAATATTTTTTTTTTTGAGAGAGACACATGTCAACTCCACTTTAAGCCTCTTCTGGACTCAAAAAAACAATGGACAAATGAAAAAAAACAATACAATGGGCAAATGAAGAGTTCCCTTTAGATTAATGATTTAAATAATTCATATAACTTCTTTTTATTATTCTTATAGTTGATAATGTGCACTTTGAATTTATGCCTATCAATATTTCCTTAATTATTTACTTCATATAATTACACTAATAAACTAATGCAATCATATAAATTAATTGGCAAAAAACATTAATAAACATCAATACAAAAATAAATATCAAAATATTTAATTCATATATATTTCATATTAACACAATAAAAAAAATAATTAAAATATAATTTTATTTTAGATTGTAATTTTATTTTATTTATAAATGGTTTAAAAATCATCTATCATTTTGGAAATAAATATGCTTAGTTAAGAAAGTCCCATAAGCTCACATAATCTTAAGGCCAGTTTTCTATTTCTGATTAAGTATTGAAAGCTTGCACGATTCAATCAGAGTAGAAATCACGGAGTTAGCAATAGCCATCGATCCGCAATTCGGCTCAGATTGATGCGAATGCTTGTGCCCTCTGTGCTTGGCGGAATGTATAATGCACAACACAGTCATTTTTCTTAAATTGTAGTAACAAGAATTACTTGAAATTCTAAAGTACGAAGATTCCAGAGGTACCTTGATGAATTCTACTAGTTGGTGGTTGTCAGGATTTTCAGATATCACCGGACCATGAGGCGAGAGTAGATGACCAATAATGTTAAAGATGATATGATGATGACTAATACGAATTTTCTGTTATTTAAGCCAATCCGATACTGTCTAACTAAACTAATTATGTATTCTTTTTCTTTGGGATAATTTATAGTTGTCATATTAACAATGTAGCCGTTGTTATCAAATAAGACAAGTAGATTCATTATTGTTATTTATAGAAAATCATGTCATTTAAAATTATCTATTGGTGATTTGTAAGAGAGTAAGATTCCATTTTTAGTAGATGACTCTTGTGTTAGGAGCTACACTGTTTTTTTACATTTTTTTTAATCCAAATAAAAATAATTTTAAAACACACTCCAACCCAAAAACCAAGTGTATACTCTAGTCTATTTTTTTTTTTTCCTAAAATGTAATATCTAATTTCTTTTTCTAAAATTTAAAATAAAATTTTAAAAATCATAAATTAAATTGTTTGATTCATAATGTTAAACCCGCTATAAATTTATGTATATATTAAAAACATATTTTAAACCTAAAAAACACAATTTCCTTTAAAAATATGTCACTTAATTCATTAAAAATATTCTATATAAATTATATCATCACCAAAAATATTCCTTCCCATTAATCAATTATGATAATAATTTAAAAGTAATCAAAATATGCAATTTCAAACCGGAGAAATTGTACTAGATGGCATGGCAGTTTCTACAACAAATTGTATGTATAACAATATCATATCCAGAAGTTACTGGAAAATTTATCGTTGACCTGAGAGAAGGTAAAGACGTACACAAAAGCATATAGTTTATAGTTAATTTTTAAAGATGGAAGCGAAATGTAATAAGTTATGCAAGATGGTCATAAAGTCAACCAATGCAGAGTATTTTTGCCAGTTTCTACAAGAAATGGTACGTATAACAATTTAATATTCAGAAGTTATTTGAAAAGAGGCAAATGCCCTTATATTTTGTTGCTGACCTAAGAAAAGTTAGAGACGTACACAGAAGCATATAGTTTATAGTTAATTTTAAAGATGGAAGCAAATATAATAAGTTTTGCAACATTGTCATAGAGTAAACAAAAACAGAGTATTTTAGAACATTCAATTAAGTCAGTAAATAAATTCCAATTTTGTGGAATTAGAGAAAAAAAAAAGAGTGATACATTAACTATAAATATTGGAAAATGTTTTAGTCCCCAAAGAAACAATTATTGTAGTTTTATACAACAATTTTTAATATAAAAATTTAAATAAAAAATAATAATAAAATTTATATAATTTCTAATTATAAAAAATAAGTTTGAAAAAATTTAATACAACAATTGAGAGAAAAATATGTAATACATGAGAAATATAAATGATTTATGTCTGACGATGGTAGGCCTGGTAGATGAGTCACAACCAGTTGCCAGTTGTACCCACAGGGATAGCAGGAAGTCACACCCAATATATGGGTTGGGATACTCTGCTAAAAATGGTGTACCCACCCAAGATAGATTTGTGCAAGGTGTCAGATAAAAATGGTGTACCCACCCAAGCTAGATTTGTGCAAGGTGTCAGATAAAAATGGTGTACCCACCCAAGCTAGATTTGTGCAAGGTGTCAGATAAAAATGGTGTACCCACCCAAGCTAGAAATTATAAAAAATAAGTTTGAAAAAATTTAATACAACAATTGAGAGAAAAATATGTAATACATGAGAAATATTTTATATTTGAAAGTATTTTCGTCCAAAAACAATTTTTATACTCTAATCTTATAAAACACTTCTCAATATATGAATAAAAACAATAATAAAAATAATTACATTTTAGTATTCAAATCTAGTAAAGAAAATATAATACATCAACAACTATATATATTGGAAAGTGTTTCAATCCAAAGAAACAATTGTGCCCTCTAGTCTCATAAAACACTTCCTAATATAAATATAAATATAATAAAACATATATATATATGGCTAGAAATTTTAAAAACATATTATATTAATAATCTTTCCATTTCATTTTTAATATAATTTATGTGTATATTGAAATAAAAATAAAAATAAAATAATAAAAATAATAAAAACATAATGGAATATAGATATTTGGTTAGATATTTTAAATGCATATTACATTAATAATCTCGCTCATATTGTTCTAGCTCAATTCATTTTTAATATAATTTATGTGTATATCAAATTAATAAAAAAAATAAGCATAACAATATTTATAGTTAATTATTGTTATAGTTAATTTTTAATTTTTCCAATAACATTAATAAATTGACCAAAGTAAAAGATTTTAGAGCATTCAACTAAGTCTAGTAAATAAATTCCAATTATAGAATGCATAACCACATATATCTCATTAAACATTTTCCAATATAAAAAATTTAAATAATAAAAACATAAGTAAATATACATATTTGGTTAAATATAATTAAAAATATGTTATATTAATAATCTCACTCTTACTTTTATTGTACTAACTAAATTCATTTTCACTCTAGTTTGTATATATTGAATAATAAAAAAATATTGAATAATAAAAAAATAAACATAAAACTATTTTTAGTTAATTTTTAATGATGGAAATTAAATATAATAAGTTTTGCAACTTGCAAAACTTGGTCATTACGTTGACTAAAGAAGAGCATTATAGCATATTCAACCTGGTCTAGTAAATAAATTCCAATTGTGAGTCTGGATAACAGAAGTAAATGTAATACAATGACTATTGAACAATGTGGACACGATAATAAAAGAAAAATGTAATACATTAATTATTGGACAATGTGGACAAGGACCATCAGAGTCACACTCAACTAAAATAGTTTGTGATACCCCGGAACATTGTAAATATTCTGCTGTAATTATTTTATTACTGTATTCAATTACAAACAAAAGGATGATGGTTATTTGAATTTAAGAATATTTTTCTTAGTTTTGACCATGGAAATATTTCTTTAAGTTTCTTTTTTTTTTTTTTTAAAAGAACGGCAGTTGGCAACTTCCGAGGAGGGAAGTTGGGGCAAACAGGTGGTTGCTGGAAAGCAACCCTAACCGCCTCCCCTAACTAAAAACACCTCGAGGCAAGGAGGAGGGGGGGGGGAAACAAACCTGTGCTGTAAGTCAGACGGGTAAAAAAGAGAGGGGATGCTAAGTCTGGTAATGACCAGATAGCATGCACTCAGCAAGGAGTATCCTTGCACAGGTAGGTGACCTTGCAAGAGAGCTCGAGGGGAGATAGAGTCGAGGAGGACATATCTCATGGTTGGGCGGATATCAGGCAGATAATAACGAATACAATTCTTGCAAGGAGCACAGATTGTCCTAGCAGGAGACAGGTAAGTGGTATGACCTGGAATTGCTTAAGTTGATTGATGAAAGAGCAAAAGTGGATGAATCTGTAACAGTTGAGAACTGTAGTTTCATTTAGTTACTATTGATGAATCTGTAACAGTCGAGAACTGTAGTTTCATTTAGTTACTATTGATGAATCTGTAACAGTTGAGAACTGTAGTTCATTTAGTTATTATTGATGAATCTGTAACAGTGAAGAACTGTAGTTTCATTTAGTTATTAATTTGAGAAACTGTAGCAGAAAAGAAAAAAAAAACATGAATATATACATATAAGAAAATGAGAATAACCAGATACCCATGGGGGTTAGGGAGACATTTAGAACTATAAATTATGTCTAGGAAAGGCTATAGTTTTTGATTGATTTTGGATATCAGGGAAAAATCTGTGGCACAGTGGTGAAGAGTTAGACAAACCCGAGGGTCACAGTTGCCCTGAACATACTCGTAAGAGTAATTTGTGGCAATAGTCAAACCAATGTTGGCCCACTGTGTGACCTCAAACAAAAACTGAGAGGGAACATCCGGTTAGCCTAGAAATGAAATTAACAAGGCGATTCGGGAACCAGTCCCATTCAAAAAAAAAAAAAAAAAATCAGAGGGCAAAGGTTAGATTTGTTGGCTCGTCACAGTTAGGGTAGTATCATGTGAACCCGTAATAATCAAGGCAGCCGCACAGTTCCAGTCGGAAGAATGACTGTATGTAACGGGAAGTGCTGTGGGTCAAATATGGAAAAGCAAGACTCCTATTTGGTGTCTCTTCTAAATATTCCTTTCCATTACCTGGGTTATGCATATGCCCTAGATGGTTTGATAAATACTCTAGTAGCCGGGAGTCATCGACTCAGGCTTTTCATCATAAAAATAAACGATCTTTATAAAAAAAACATATAAACCCTTTAAATGGCAAGGTCCCTGAGTCATTAAAGGAAACTCGAAAGTGAGCCTGTTAAGTTAAGGAGACTCTATTTCATCAACATAGATGGAACAATCATTACTAGCAGGATTTATTTTGTAGTCATGCCCAGGTGTAATAGAATCCGTAGGTGGTAACAACTGTAAGAGGTTTGGAAAACAAATGCCAGGGAAGGTGACGGTCATGGAGGACCTCCAAGTCCCAAAAAAATCAACAAACAGAAGAAATATTCGGAATAGCAAAATTCCTGTTAAAATTGTCAAACCATCGAAAGATGAAAGTCGTCCTAAAATACAAAATGCAACAGTCATTTCACAGTTTCAGAAGAGAAATTAAACCCTGTGTAAATATGCTTAACCAGAACGAATACAGAGTAGTTAACTGCACATGAGTTACGCCAAAAAGAAAACAATATACACAGGTCTGTAATATTCCACATGGATAGTGCAAACAATAAGCATATCTATATATATCTATATATATATATATATATATATATATATATATATATATTATAGCTGCAACCATAGTAACGGTTCCGTTGATTATGAGGCTATCATACAATTCATGAACATAACAATCCCCTGAAAGTTGCAGACGATAGCTGGAATTATAATAATTACAAGTTCAAGAGTCGCGAGGGAAAACACCCCGTCGTGGTCTTAAGCCTAAGTCCACGAGGAGCCCTCGGCCCTTTTCTATAACCCTACCTAGTATTCGGCAAATCGATGCTGTAAAAGAAAAGGAAATGGCGATGACAGTAGATATTTCCATTCTCAAAACCGAAGTGAAACCCTCGAGATGCCTCTAAGTTATCTTGTTTCCAACCAAAAATTTATGTAGTATGACATGCTTACCCGGTGCATAGCGTCCAACGCTAACCATG
Organism: Pinus tabuliformis; assembly: GCA_031772625.1. Lineage (NCBI taxonomy): Eukaryota > Viridiplantae > Streptophyta > Pinopsida > Pinales > Pinaceae > Pinus > Pinus tabuliformis. The sequence goes on along the minus strand of CM062816.1, from coordinate 1,961,741,401 downwards.
AATAGGCCGTTGGTATGGCAACCTCCAGGTCTGCCACACCATTGTTCATAACCTGTAAGACATCAAAGGTTCGCAATGTGTATTTAGAACATGGCTGTGTAAAAAAAAAAATGACCGAAATAAAATGCAATACAGTCAGACAACAAAAAACCCATTTCATACCTGGTTAAGATGATGTCAAGGAGTTCTCAGATTACACCCAAATCCTTGCAGGTTGGCTCCGTCAACCCTGGGCATTGTCATTGCAGGGGAAACTGAACTGTGGAAGTCGAGTTCGAAAGGCGATGCAAGAATGAACCCCATCCATGACAAGGCGGAGCAAAGAATGAACCACATCCTTGACAAGGCGGTGGAATAGATTCCCGGGACGAATCTAACCGTTGGATGAGTCTCTTGTCTCCTATGCCGTAGATGGGATGAGGTTCCCAAGGTCGTCGGCATCGAGGCTTCACCTGCGGTGCCACGTCATTCAGGACAGTGGAGCGAATAATGCAGGGCAGCGAGCCATTAAAACAATATATCAGATGTGAAATCCAGCATAGAAAACATGCAATTAAAACCATAGTTTAACTGCTAACCCGAAGGCATTCAACTTTAACAATCTCGGTATTACAGCCAGTACGCTGAGTTGAGATCCGTATTCCAAAACTATTACCCAGAATTGGTACGCCAGCTAATACATTTGTAGCACAGTTAATGTTAACAGGTAAGTTTAGTACCGGAGGAGGAATTAATAAAAATTTTAATTTACCATGGTAAGTTTTAGATTGGAGTTGTTACAAATTAGTATCAGAGCATAGTTTCCATACTATGAACTCTGGGACAATACTGGAGCAAATAAAAAAGGGCAATAAACACAGCAAAAATTGTTACAGTTGTTGCGGTTGCAATTTATTTATGTTTTACAGGAAAACAATTAATATTGCTAACCACTCTTTTGGTTCCATTTTAGGACAGGACAAAGGAAAACAACAGCGAGGCAACAGACAGTAAGTATGCGAAGAGCTGGCAGCGCTCCGCATAGATCTATAGCGGGTCAGGGACCTGCAATAAACCCTGGGGATAACCCAGAGCTATGGGCACAACTCGGTGAGGAGACACGTAGCACGAACCTTGTAATATTAGAGATGGTACAAGAGCTGAAGAATGAGATGGATCGATTATGAGAGGATAATGCACGACTGACGGTGGAACAAGAAAGGATTTTAAAAATTCTATCTGACAGACAGAACCCACCACTAGCTAATCCCAGTGCAGAACAGCAGAGGATGTCAGAAGAGCAAAACCATCATACAGAGCCTGAAAGGTCAGAAGAGGGGGAGGAACGATCTGACAATGCATCTAAACAGCAGACCTCAAAACGTCAAAGGGTGGAGCTGCAGGGAGAATTTCGTAAGATTAAACCCCCACACTTTGACGGGGAACAAGAGGAAGCAACTGAAGCGTGGTTAATTAACATGAACAAATATTTTCAGCTGTATGAATATGATCATAACCTGAAGGCACGATTGGCCATCTTTCAATTACAGGGGAAAGCGACCCTGTGGTGGGAAGAAGTTAAGATCGTCAAGGGGGTAAGCGAACAGACCATAACGTGGGAGAAATTTCAAAAGTACTTCAAAGAAAGATATTCGACCGAGCGTTTCTACGACGAAAAGGCAAGGGAATTCCATGACTTGCGGTTGGGACAGCAGACTATGGACGAATTTATCACCCGTTTTACTTCGCTACTTCGTTATGTGCCTTACATTAGAGAAGAAAAAGCTAAGGTGCAAATATTTGTTAGTAGTTTACCCCTGTATATACGAGAAAGGATTGAGTTTGACAATCCTAGGACGATGGATGAAGCTATCTGCAAAGCTAGAATCTACTACCAACATAATAAATAGAAAGGAGACGCTCCGAATAAAAGATGGAATGAGAAAAGAGGTAGTAAGACAGCTGGGAACAGTAAAGGAAGTCGCAGCGGTGGAGGTAAGGGAATTAGCAAGGGACAGAACAACAGAACTATACAGAGAGGCTCATTCAAATCCAAGCCAACCAGTGAATCCAGAGTGAGTGAAAAGTCTGCCAGATTGGATGGTGAAGGGGCAACCAGACCCCCAGTACAATGTTGGGGTTGTGGAGGACCATACTACGTCAAAAACTGTTCGCAGCGAAAGGGAACCGAACAGATATCCGAAATCCATGAAGCATTGACAGTCGGTGATGTGGGACGTAGTGTGCCAAGGATTAATGCAACCCTGGATGATCGTCAGGCGGAGTACCAGCCGACTATGGTGGAATTCGAAGGTAAAATTTCAAACCTTTCTGTAGCTGTTTTAATTGATCTGGGAGCCACCCTAAGTTATGTTAGTCCAAAGGTAGTAGAGCATTGTAAACTATAACCTGTTAAATTCAAGAATCCATGGATAGTACAGTTAGCTACGGGGGCCAAGAGACGAGTGTTGGCAAAAATTAATAACTTCCCTTTAACAATAGCATGGCAGCTAGCAGTAGCAGATTTAAATGTGCTTCCTCTTGGTTCATATGATGTTTTGATCATAATGGACTGGTTAGAAAAACACTGGTCATTAGTGAACTGCAAGACAAAGACCATTTGTTATAAGAACGAACTTGGTGAGAAGCAAGAGATGCAAGGAATTAAACGGCCAGTGCAGGTTCGGCCAATAACTACATCCCAATTGGCAAAATGCCTCAGGAAGGGATGTCAAATTTATGCCATTCAGGTGGGCTATGCTGATTCAAAAGATAAAACAACCACGCTGGATAACATCCCTGTAATAAAAGAATTTGCGGATGTATTTCCAGAGGAGATGCCCAGACTGCCACCTAAAAGGGATATAGACTTTACCATCGAATTGATTCCAGGGGCAACACCAGTATCGCGAGCACCTTATAGAATGAGCGTACCTGAGTTAACAGAATTAAAGATGTAGCTACAAGAACTGTTAGACAAAAATTATATTCGCCCTAGTGTATCTCCGTGGGGAGCCCCAGTATTATTTGTCAAGAAAAAAGACGGAACTCTTCGAATGTGTATAGATTATCGTCAGCTGAACAAGCTAACAATAAAAAATAAATATCCTTTACCTCAGATCGATGAACTTTTCGATCAAGTGAAGGGTGCAACAATGTTCTCCAAGATTGATTTGCGCTCAGGTTATCACCAAATTAGGATTAAGGAAGAAGACATCGCTAAAACAACTTTCAGAACAAGGTATGGGCATTACGAGTTTGTGGTGCTACCTTTTGGGTTAACCAACGCCCCTACCACTTTCATGTGTTTAATGAACGATGTGTTTGATCAATTTTTGGACAAATTTGTGCTGATATTTATCGATGATATACTGATATACTCCCGCTCTAGGGAGGAGCACAAGGAGCACCTCAGACTGGTACTACAAACCCTCCGAGAACACCAATTGTATGGTAAATTCAGCAAGTGCGATTTCTTTAAGGAGGAAATACAATATTTAGGCCATATAATCACCAAAGAGGGGATCGTAGTGGACCCTGAAAAGATAAGGACCATAATGGAATGGCCTGTACCAAAAGATGTAGCGAATATCAGGTCCTTTATGGGGTTAGCAGGTTATTACAGACGATTTGTGGAAGGTTTTTCAAGGGTAGCGTACCCTGTCACCTCCTTACAGAAAAAGGGAAGGGAATTCAAATGGACCCCAGAATGTCAAAAAAGCTTTGAGCAGCTTAAGCATCTGCTCACCACAATGCCCATTTTGAGTATAGCTGACCCTAATAAGGACTATGTGGTATGCACTGATGCAAGCAAGGAGGGTGTGGGAGGTGTGTTGATGCAAGAAGGAAAAGTGATTGCTTATGAATCAAGGAAGCTAAAGGAGCATGAGCAGAAGTATTCTACTTATGACTTAGAGTTAGAAGCTGTCATACATGCATTGAAGATGTGGTGACATTATCTCATGGGTAGGAAATTTTTATTACTAACAGACCACCACAGTCTGACTAATTATTTCAGCCAGCCCACTTTAAATGCGAGACAATCACGCTGGGCAGATTTCTTAAGTGGGTTTGACTTTGATATTAAGCACTTGAAAGGGAGAGAAAACCGGGTGGCCGACGCTTTAAGTCGGAAGGTGCAATGTTTGTATGAAATCTCCTCCAGTAAATAGAAAAATCCCTTAAAGGAAATGATAAAAAAAGCAGCAGACCAAGATGCTGAATACCAGCAAATAAAATAGCATGTACAACAGTTTTCCAGCGAGAGAAATTAGCAAGGATATGAAGTAGATGATGCTGGAATGCTGCATTATAAAAAGAGGCTATACGTACCTAGTCAAAACAGTCTTAAAAATTTGATTTTAGATGAATTTCACATCAGCCACTATGTTGGACACCCAGGGTATCAAAAAATGATCACTGCACTTCGAAAAGAGTACCATTGGCCAGGGATGAAAAAGAATGTAGCTGAGTATTTAGTGCGGTGTTTGGAATGTCAACAAATTAAAGCAGAGCATCAGCACCCAGCGGGGTTATTACAACCCTTACCCATTCCGGAATGGAAATGGGAAACCATTTCTATGGATTTCATAATAGGGCTGCCTCGGAAAAAGAAGAACAATGATTCTATTATGGTGGTGGTAGACAAACTGAGTAAGGCAGCACATTTTATACCTATGCAATCCACCTACAGGGCTGTGCAAATTGCCCACATCTTCATGTAGAATGTGTTTAAACTGCATGGACTCCCGAAGACAATAATTTTTTATCATGACGTGAAGTTTACGTCAACCTTTTGGAGGACATTATTTGCAGAACTGGGAACACAGCTGAATTTTAGTACAGCTTATCATCCCCAGACCGACGGTCAAACAGAGCGAGTGAACCAGGTGGTAGAAGACATGTTAAGAGCTTATGTAATGCAGAAACCAACGCAGTGGGAGGAGTATTTACACTTGGTTGAATTCGCATACAACAACGGGTATCATACTTCGTTACAAATGAGTCCCTTTAAGGTTCTATACGGTCGAAAATGCCGGACACCCTCAAGCTGGGGTAGACCTGAGGACAAATTAAGGTTAGGACCGGAGATGCTCAAAGAAATGGAAGATATGGTAAAAAGGGTACGTGCTAATTTAAAAGCTGCACAGGATAGACAAAAGAGTTTTGCTGACTGGAAGAGGAGGTTTAAGGAATCACAAGTCGGTGACCATGTTTTTATGAGGATTCAAGTCATAAAAAGTACCTTACAATGGAGTGGGTGTGCAAAGTTGGCACCCCGATATTATGGACCATTCCAGATCTTGGCAAGAATTGGGCCAGTGGCTTACCGGCTCGCCTGGCCAAGTCACATCCGGGTCCACAATGTCTTCCATGTCTCTGTGCTAAAAAAATATGTTTATGACCCTAAACATGTGATTAGATGGCAGGACATACAGGTAAGGATTACTTTCAGTAGACCAAACTAAAAGATTACATTAGAAGAAGCTGATTGAAATATTGCTAGTTGCAGGTCGAACCGAAAGGAGAAGTCTTGGTTGAGCCGCTGAGCATCCTCGACCGAAGAGAAGTACAGCTGCGAAAGTGAGCTATTACCCAAATTAAAGTGTAGTGGCAGCACTATGGGCCCGACGAGGCCACTTGGGAGGATGAAGAACTTATAAAAAAGGCTTACTCGACACTGTTCGTAACAAAAGGACATCGGGACGATGTCCAATCTCAGGAGGGGGAGATGTGATACCCCGGAACATTGTAAATATTCTGCTGTAATTATTTTATTACTGTATTCAATTACAAACAAAAGGATGATGGTTATTTGAATTTAAGAATATTTTTCTTAGTTTTGACCATGGAAATATTTCTTTAAGTTTTTTTTTTTTTTTTTAAAAGAACGACAGCTGGAAACTTCTGAAGAGGGAAGTTGGGGCAAACAGGCGATTGTTGGAAAGCAACCCTAACCGCCTCCCCTAACTGAAAACACCTCGAGGCAAGGAGGAGGGGGGGAAAAACAGACCCGTGCTGTAAGTCAGACGAGGAAAAAAGAGAGGGGATGGTAAGTCTGGTAATGACCAGATAGCAAGCACTCAGCGAGGAGTATCCTTGCAGAGGTAGGTGACCTTGCAAGAGAGCTCGGGGGGAGATACAGTCGAGGAGGACATATCTCATGGTTGGGCGGATATCAGGCAGATAATAACGAATACAATTCTTGCAAGGAGCATAGATTGTCCTAGCAAGAGATAGGTAAGTGGTATGACCTGGAATTGCTTAAGTTGATTGATGAAAGAGAAAAAGTGGATGAATCTGTAACAGTCGAGAACTGTAGTTTTATTTAGTTATTATTGATGAATCTGTAACAGTCGAGAACTGTATTTTCATTTAGTTACTATTGATGAATCTGTAACAGTTGAGAACTGTAGTTCATTTAGTTATTATTGATGAATTTGTAACAGTGAAGAACTGTAGTTTCATTTAGTTATTAATTTGAGAAACTGTAGCAGAAAAGAAAAAAAAAACATGAATATATACATATAAGAAAATGAGAATAACCAGATACCCATGGGGGTTAGGGAGACATTTAGAACTATAAATTCTGTCTAGGAAAGGCTATAGTTTTTGATTGATTTCGGATATCAGGGAAAAATCTGTGGCACAGTGGTGAAGAGTTAGACAAACCCGAGGGTCACAGTTGCCCTGAACATACTTGTAAGAGTAATTTGTGGCAATAGTAAAACCAATGTTGGCCCACTGTGTGACCTCAAACAAAAATTGAGAGGGAACATCCGGTCAGCCTAGAAATGAAATTAATAGGGTGATTCGGGAATCAGTCCCATTCAAAAAAAAAAAAAAGTCAGAGGGCAAAGGTTAGATCTGTCGGCTCATCACAGTTAGGGTAGTATCATGTTAACCTGTAATAATCAAGGTAGCTGCACAATTCTAGTCAGAAGAATGACTGTATGTAACGGGAAGTGTTGTGGGTCAAATATGGCAAAGCAGGACTCCTATTTGGTGTCTCTTCTAAATATTCCTTTCCATTACCTGGGTTACGCATATGCCCTAGAAGGTTTGATAAATACTCTAGCAACCGGGAGTCATCGACTCAGGCTTTTCATCATAAAAATAAACGGTCTTTATAACAAAAAAATATAAACCGTTTAAATGGCAAGGTCCCTGAGTCATTAATGGAACCTCGAAAGTGAGCCTGTTAAGTTAAGAAGACTCTATTTCATCAACATAGATGGAACAGTCATTCTTAGCAGGATTTATTTTGTAGTCATGCCCAGGTGTAATAGAAGCCGTAGGTGGTAACAACTGTAAGAGGTTTGGAAAACAAATGCCAGGGAAGGTGACGATCATGGAGGACCTCCAAGTCCCGAAAAAATCAACAAACTGAAGAAATATTCGTAACAACAAAATTCCTGTTAAAATTGTCAAACCATCGAAAGACGAAAGTCATCCTAAAATACAAAATGCAACAGTCATTTCATAGTTCCAGGAGAGAAATTAAACCCTGTGTAAATATGCTTAACCAGAACGAATACAGAGTAGTTAACTACACATGAGTTACGCCAAAAAGAAAACAATATACACAGGTCTGTAATATTCCACATGGACATTGCAAACAATAAGCATAGATGTATATTATAGCTGCAACCACAGTAACGGTTCCGTTGATTATGAGCCTATCATACAATTCATGAACATAACAATCCCCTGAAAGTTGCAGACTGTAGCTGGAATTATAATAATGACAAGTTCAAGAGTCGCGAGGGAAAACACCCCGTCATGGTCTTAAGCCTAAGTCCACGAGGAGCCCTCGGCCCTTTTCTATAACCCTACCTAGTATTCGGCAAATCGATGTTGTAAAAGAAAAGGAAATGGCGATGACAGTAGATATTTCCATTCTCAAAACCGAAGTGAAACCCTCGAGACGCCTCTAAGTTATCTTGTTTCCAACCAAAAATTTCTGTAGTATGACATGCTTACCCGATGCATAGCATCCAGCGCTAACCATGAACAGGCTGTTGGTATGGCAACCTCTAGGTCTGCCACACCATTGTTCATAACCTGTAAGACATCAAAGGTTCGCAATGTGTATTTAGAACATGTCTGTGTAAAAAAAAATGACCAAAATAAAATGCAATACAGTCAGACAACAAAAAACCCATTTCATACCTGGTTAAGATGATGTCAAGGAGTTCTTAGACTACACCAAAATCCTTGTAGGTTGCCTCCGTCAACCCTGGGCATTGTCATTGCAGCGGAATCTGAACTGTGGAAGTCGAGTTCGAAAGGCGGTGCAAGAATGAACCCTATTCATGACAAGGCGGAGCAAAGAATGAACCACATCCTTGACAAGGCGGTGGAATAGACTCCCGGGACGAATCTAGCCGTTGGATGAGTCTCTTGTCTCCTATGCCGTAGATGGGATGAGGTTCCCAAGGTCGCTGGCATAGAGGCTTCACCTGCCGCACCACGTCATTTAGGATAGTGGAGCGAATAATGCAGGGCAGCGAGCCATTAAAACAATATATCATATGTGAAATCCAGCATAGAAAACATGCAATTCAAACCATAGTTTAACTGCTAACTGGAAGGCGTTCAACTTTAACAATCTCGGTATTACAACCAGTATGCTGAGTTGAGATCCGTATTCCAAAACTATTACCCAGAACTGGTACGTCAGCTAATACATTTGTAGCGCAGTTAATGTTAACAGGTAAGTCTAGTACCGGAGGAGGAATTAATAAAAAATTTAATTTACCATGGTAAGTTTTAGATTGGAGTTGTTACATAGCTCTTGAGAATTTCATATGTTTTTAGAAATAGTGAAGTTTTCAAGATTTTATATATAAGTAAATATTAGTAATAAAATAATAATAATAATATAAATGGATATACATATATATATATATATATATATATATATATATATATATATATAGTTAGATATAATTAGAAGTATATTAACTTAATAATCTTTAATTTTATTAGATATATATATTTTTTAATATTATAATTTAGTACAAAAGAGATGTGTTAAAAATATTTCACTTTCATTTTCATAGTTATAAATAAAATATTTTAATGTTTATGTATTATATCAACTCTAAAGTAACTCATATATTTACTTTATAAATGTTTCAATATAATACTTAAATAAAAGTTTGAATATTCATGTTAAGAGAGAGAGCGTGCACATATGCGTATGTTTTGATCATACTAAAGTATTTCAATGCCTAGAAGGAATATAAAATTGGGTCATAAATAAAATATTTTATTATGCAAGGCTAAATGATATTCACATGTATTTAAAAGTATATTAATAAAACAATAACATTTCAATATGCACAATGTGGTATATAAATGAAATATATCAATTTCCATATTAAGTAAAATATTTCAAAGTCAACTATATATATATATATATATATATAGAGAGAGAGAGAGAGAGAGAGAGAGAGAGAGATATGTAGCGATTAAAAAAATTAAATTCTTATCACTAAAAAATGATTCCTCTTTCAAAGTAATGAAGTTTTTAAAAATTTATATACAAATAAATCAAAGTAATAAAATAAAAATGATTCCTGTTTCAAAGTAATGAAGTTTTTAAAATTTATTTATAAATAAATAATAATAATAAAAACATAATTGGATATACATATTTGGTTAGATGTAATTAAAAATATAATTAAAAACATATTATATTAAAACTTTAAGTTACTTTTACTTTCATGTTTTTACTTTATAGTGAGAAAACAAATTCTTGTTTTTACTTTTGAGAAATGGACAATAAATGGATTTAGTGATAACCGTAGTTTAATTTAATAAAATAAAAAGTTATGGCATATATGATACGGTTCCATGAGAATTTTAAAATAATTAATGATGAACCTCACTAAATCTCTTTTACCCAATAGTGATCAGTTATGTTTTATCACTTATTAGTTAAAGAAACAGTTAGCCCTCCTCTATTCCTCTCTTACATAAGGGAAGGGAGAAAGAGGGAGGGGGCTGACTTTTTCTGGAAAAGAAAAGAGAGGAATTCCTTGAGCTAAAAAAGGTTTCAGTGGGAACAAATCTTGAAGAGACTTCCCAGGAGGAAGTAGAAACCATTGAAACCATTACTTGCTGGACCTGGAGTCTTGAGGCCCAAGCAATAGAAATTGCTACATTAAAGTTGGGAAAAGAGGAGCTTAGGGGGAGAATACTTGGATGTGATTGCCAGATTCTCATTGGAAGGGTGGAGAGGTTCATTGATCGCAATTTATTATTGCAATGGCACATAAGTGAAATTGGTTAATTATGTAGCAATAGAAACTGTTACATTAAAGTTGGGAAAAGAGGAGCTTGGAGGGAGAATACTTGGACGTGATTGCCAGATTCTCATTGGAAGGGTGGAGAGGTTCATTGATTGCAATTTAGTATTGCAATGGCACATAAGTGAAATTGGTTAATTATGTTATCATTATTCTGATGCACATAAGTGAAATTGGTTAATTATGTTATCATTATTCTGATTAAATGCTAATCTGGCCATAATATGCAAATAGGAAATAAACATTATGATATTGGATTTTTTGTTTTCTTTAATTCTATGTCAGTTAGAAAAAGAATGTAAAATGTAGAAGTAAGTTAATTTAGGTGTGTAGGTAATAAGCTGTTAGGAGAATGTACATATTACAATATGTGTAGGCTAAATGCACAGAACCTGTATCATGCTTCCTGAATGCATTAGTCTGTATGCCTAGATTCAAGAATCTAGGCAAGGGTCGGACTGTGCATCCACTTCCTAGAATAGAGTCTTTTCAAAATAAAAACAAACCAGAATATGCAACAATATATCAAAGAGATTAGACAAGCGATTACAGAAAAGAATGAAAACTAACAAATATGAGATAGAATATTTCTTCCTGTATATGACTTGAAAGGAAAAGACAAATAGATGATAACTCATACTTATTCAGGATTAATATTGAAAAGCAAACCAGACAAGTTATATCATTGGTAAATTCAAGCTATATTCTTTTAATTATGAAACCAACCCGGCATACCAATAACCATAGGAATGGAATGCGTATAAAGTTATCCACACATTAGACATTGAAGAGACATATACATATATACATGGCTAGATTCACCCTGAAGAAGTCGAAACATAACCTTCAGTGTTAATTGGAAAAAACTCAAATAGATTAGCAACTATAACCCTCTTCTGGAACGTTAAATAAATAAATACAATAACTACAACGCATATGCAGAAAACCCAAATGAGAGGGCTTCTATTTAAAGATAAAATAACACTTTAAACAGTTAAATAACTTTCAGATTTGTTAAGAATGGAGTCATGGGAAGGACGCCAAGAACGACGTTGTGAAAGTGGAATAACCAAGTTGAAGAATTGAACCAGGGTTCCAATCTCATAGAACAAAATTATTCATAGAAAGGTTTGGAGAAATCTTTATAATAGATTAATAATTATAGCAAGAAAAATAACTGTTAAATAGTTATGCTATCGATTCATTCGCACTGATAAAGTTTACAAAAAAAGAACCCATAAATTACAAACATCAACAGTGCTGAAATGTCCTGACTGAGGATGGCTCAGGGAGCCGTAACAAGAAGAAACTTAATCTGTGTGCATGACTTAACAAAACATGAACAGTAACCAAAATGAGGGAAACCCCCCCCCCCAAGATAATGAAACCCTCAATCAGGGCAAGAAGGACCGACACCATTCATTCAAGGAAAGGCCTACATACCCAGGGGTTTTGTGTTGGAAGAAACCAGGCTGTGTAAAGGTCTGGTAACTGCACCCATCCTCCACTCGAACAAACCCTACACCATAAGCATGGCGGTTAAACGATTTCACTCAGTTAATAATCCAAAGAAAAGAGGGTAATGCAATTGCATAACTAGACCTGCACTAAAATGGCAAGAGATGAACCCTCATTCACTTACCCAAGGGAGAGCAGGCATAATAGAGGCTTTCTGCGACATAGGCTCTAGACACCATCATAGAGGCAACACCTGCAGAAACCAAGCCAATGTTAATACCCTACCAATGCGAGAATGTTTAAACTAGTGAGGCAAGAATTAGCTTAGAACGAAGAGTGAAGATAAACACTCAAATTCAAACTCAGAATAAGGATTTACTTGATAAGAGCAAATGATTTCGAAATGACATTATGCGGCCCAAATGCAAGCCTGTCTGCAAGTAGGAATGCCCAGAAAGCTCTTCACATTGCATAGCAGATGGGAGAAGATGGATTGCAGAAGAACCTCATCACAGAGACCAAAATGCAGCTTCCAGAGCCATACCCAGCAAAATGAGCTCAGAAACCAAACAAGCGCCAAGTCGTAAGGGCTTACCCTTGAAGTTCAACAAAGCATCGAACTCGTCACCTTCCTCGCGCTATAGTTCGAGAAATAGGTGGCGAATGATAAGAATGAGTCCTGGCAGCTGGCGGCCATCCAACCATGGACCGACCGGATAAGGCCATGGAATGTCAACACAACACGATGTGAGATCTGGGCAATCAACCATGTAATACAATCTTGTACAACCCTATCAAGTCAGGTATTATAACGAGTATGATAACATTAATCAAATAGTTGTAATCTGAGCCCTTTAATTTGGTGGTACCGTGTGTCAATGTGCACATTATAATGCATTAATGTAATATGTTGTGATATCATTAATGATAAGTCACCATTCGTAAAGTTTTTTTTAAATACATGGTATAATGTTGAATAGTTAGATTAGTTAGGTGTTACAATTGGTATCAGAGTGTCAGGTTGCTACACTGAGGATGGGTTGAATGATTTTAGAAATAACAAAATAATTTTGATGCACATAGGAGCACCGGACGTAACCCAAAAGTATGGGTACAATTGGGAGAAACAAATGCTGGCACCAATGCTGCTTTACTAGAAACAATCCATCAGTTAAGAACATAAATGTAGAACCTGCGTGTGGATAATGAAAGACTTCGTTTGGAACAAGAGAAAATTATGAAAAGTTTATCAGATAGATAGAATCAAAGGAATCCATACCCTAGTCAAGGAGAATAAAACAGAACAGAAACACGCAGACAATAAGAACAACATCAAGAATCAGAAGGGGGAGAAATTAGTAATGAGGAAGACTCAGATAATGGTTCTAGCAAAAAGTGATTAAAAAGACAGAAGACACAACTTCAGGGAGAATTCAAAAAGATCAAACCACCAAACTATAATGGTGAAATGGAAGAAGCGGCAGAGGCATGGCTTATTAATATTAACAAATATTTCCAAATATATGAATATGATGAAAATTTGAGAGCAAGACTAGCAATCTATCAGTTATAAGGCAAGACCACCCTGTGGTGGGAAGAAATTAAAACAGTCAAGGAAATTAATGAGCAAGAGGTTACCTGGGAGCAATTTCAAAATCATTTTAAGGATAGATATCTGACTGAGCAATTTTATGACGATAAAGCAAAAGAGTTTCATGACTTGAAACTAGGACAACAGACTATGGATGAATTTATAACTAAATTCATGTCACTATTAAGATACATCCCTTATATTCGTGAAGAAAAAGCTAAAGTCCAACGCTTTATCAACAGCCTGCCTGCCTTCATGAAAGAGAAATTGGAATTTGATAACCCAAAAATGATGGATGAAGCAGTCCGGAAAGTTTAGATCTTCTACTAGCAAATGAGACAGAAAGGTGAAGTGCATAAGAATTGGCCAAGTAAGAAGGGGTAGAATTTTTTTACAAATAGTAAGAAAATGAAGAGTTCAGGAACCAGATTCCCAGGATGCAAAGTACCAAATGGACCTGTTAGTCGAAATCAACTGAAGTACATACCTCAGAACGATATAAGGCAAAATGAGGCATCAAGTAATTTGGAAACCAGTCAGGTTCCCCAACCGTCATTGCAGTGCTGGGGCTGCGAGGAACCCCATTGCTACAAGAACTTTCCTCATAGAGGGAGAATAAAACCTGTTGCAAATATTCATGAAGCTTCTAATGTGGGTGACATGGCACGAAACGTACCTTGAATCAATGCAGCATTAGAAGATCGCCAAGCGGATTATCAACCTTCAATGGTGGAACTTGAAGGTAAAATATCCGATCATCTTGTTTCCATTTTAATAGATCCAGGTGCTAGTTTGAGCTATTTTAGTCCCAGAATAGTTGATGAATGCCATCTAAAAAGTTCAAAATTTAAGAACCCTTGGTTGGTTCAATTAGCTACTGGTGCAAAAAGAAGAGTCTGTGCAAAAGTAGAGGGTTGTGAAATAAAATTAGCAGAACAACAAATTAGGACATATTTAAATATATTACCATTAGGCTCCTATGATGTCTTGATAGGCATGGAGTGGTTGGAACAACAGTGGGCCTTAGTAAACTGTAAAGATAAGACCATTGATTTTTGTCTAATGATGGTACTGTTATAACCCCAAGAAACTCTCCTAGGTTGTATCTCAGAGATGCTCGGGAACATTACAAACTCAACAAAAATTGTTGGAAATAGGTGGATGAATGGAAGGAATGATGCATATTCAAGCTAGATAACCACTTCTATTATGCTTAATCCCAGACATGGTTGAACACCCCTAGACTACAAGGCTTTAGACAACCAATTACTCATAGTTTGAGGATTGAGTGAACATGGAGAATACTGACCACACCAGCAGATGCACAAGACCATGTGATGGCCGTCTCCAACCAGTAAAGAGGTCTGCAAATCTATTTCCTAATGCACAGATAGGATGACAGCTCTCTGGCACTAAGTAAACAAACACCTGCATAGCACATTCAATGATACATACTAGATTCTAACACATAGGTGGGATGACAGCCCCTCTAATGCTAAACATCAAGAGAACATGAAAAATGCATAACAAGCACAACCTGGAATAGAGAAGAAGTGGAAAGTGAGCAATTAACAAAAACAGAAGCTTGTATTAGCTGAAAATGAAGACCAGACGTTGCAGGTATCACAGTAGTTATAGTCTCCAGAGGTTGAACCTTACATCAAAACAATAACCATCAACACTCATTACATCTCTCTTTTGGGTATATATAGAATTTGTTTACAAAATTCTCTGCTAACCTATGCATGGAGGGGTCATAATTGACCACCAACCACATTAACTGTATCATACGGGCCTCTGCTACCATCTGCTGCTTCAATAAATTGATTTGACATTCTCTGTTACTCGGCCGTCCTTCCTGCACAGGTGGAGTATAATATGAAACAGGCTCCATCACTGATAAGTGCGTTTAACTGCTCGAGGCATGTCCTTCTTGGCCATAATGCTCTTGAATTCAGTTGTTGAAGAATAACTGCACAGGGTACCGGTAGATGGCCGCCATTGTCCTTCGGAAGCACGACTCAGTGAAAGGTGGTGAAGACTTCATGGCGGGTGTATGAGTGGGCGGAGGACAAACATCAACCATTGGATCACAGTGGTCGATGGCAGGGATCATTTGCTAAGGAGTATCGGGAGGGTATAGGATCGAGATGGACGAGGGCCATCGGATCTTATACAGGGAGATCCAATGGTGATCGGTGGTCGAAAGTACGCAGGGGTTAACTAGCGGGGATGGGCGGGATGGCGGTAAGTGGTTTCCGCGCACCACTTATGGAGCTGCGGCAGTATTCGTACATGAGCTCGCGATCCAATATAACTGCGACGCGTGGTGGATGGGACTGGCGGGAAACCGCTTTCCCCGCGAGTTAAAGCGCGAGCATGTTTCGGTGGCGGGAGGTGCAAATGTCGTCGGATCGTGTGGCAAACGATCAGATGGCAGAGGTTAAACGCATATGTTTGGTGGGACTGATGTGACAGGGAAAGCCGCGGGCCATTTAACTTTTTAAAAGCACATGGTTATGAGGAAATAGTTATATGGCGACATTAACTCTACGCTCGGGGCTAAGAGCAAAAGCTCTTATATGCAATTTTAAACAAAGGAACCCCGGGAAAAAGAAGAAATGAGGATGAACAAGGTAGAAGGTGGCAGGAACACTAGCATAGGCTTATTTTAAGCTAAAACAGAGGACCAAGCTTACTCCGGCTTCTTTGAATTATCAGCAATCTGTAGCAGAGCTAACACTGGCTCCTTCTGGGGATGAGATCCTCCCTGTGAGGTCTCAAGAACCTACAGATCAATGCCTTTCTGATGAAAACAAATTACCAAAATTCCTAGTGTTCCATTGGGCATGGAGTCTGACTAAAACTGAAAAAACAACATATTTACAACTTTAAGGCCAAAAGACCTTAAATCACATAAATTTTTAGAAAACGCCCATTAACTGGGCCATCAAAAACTGCCTCTCCTCCCATACTTTTCAGTATGAAGGTGTTGTTCCCTTGAATATGAGAAATGATAAAAGGCCTTGTCCAGAAAGCATGAAACTTACCATGATTGCCTTTCTTTTCTTTCAATGCTTCCCACTTCAGAACCAAGTCTCCCACCTGAAAATTATCTGTCTTTGCCTTCCTGTCAAAAGCATCCTTGATCTTTTTTTGATGTGTTGCAGCTTTTTCAACCAGTTGTTCTCTAATTGGATGTACCTCTGCTAAATCAGTGATCCTTTTTTCCATGTCTTCTTCCTCGTTTTGCTCTTCTTGAAGGAATTTTGCCATAGAGAGAGTTAACTGAATTGGGAATACAGCCTCAGTGCCATATACCAGCTTGAATGGAGAACTCCCTGTGGATTTCTTAATGGTCACTCTGTCAGCCCACAGTGCATACTTGAGCTTAGAATCCCAATTCTTTTTGTTGTCCTCTAATATATTTTTGATTATCCTTATCAGGCTTTTATTAGAGGATTCTGCTAGACCATTTCCTTGAGGATAATATGAGGTGGAATGAACCAGTTTAATATCCATTGAATCACACAAATCCACCAATTCTTTTGCCCTAAAGGCTGCTGCATTGTCTGTGACTAATTTATGTAGACAACCAAATCTGGTAAAGATATTCTCTGTCAAAAACTTCATAACCACATTATGATCAGCCTTCCTGGTAGGAATTGCTTCAATCCACTTAGTAAAATAATCAGTGGCTACTAATATCCATCTGTGCTGGCCATTGGATTGTGGATTGATCTCTCCAATTAAATCCAAGCCCCACTGCTGAAAAGGTCCTTTTGCATGTATTGGTTTTAAGGGCAAGGACATCAGTTGTTGTTTTCCTTCAAACCTTTGGCACCTATCACAAAATTTAACAAATGAAAATACATCAGAAGATAAGGAGGGCCAGTAATATCCAGCTCTGAGGATTTTATTGGCTGTAGTCTTCCAATAATGGTGTCCTCCACACATGCTGGAATGAAACTGCTGCATAACCTTTATTGACTGTTCTTTTTCCAGACACCTCAAAAGCATTCCAGATGGGTCCCTCCAATAGAGCAGATTTTCATTAATGCAATATTTGGCTGCTCTAAGCCAGATATCTGACTTGACTTTGAGTAAGGCCTGAAGGGATTTCTAGCTTCAGCAAGAAATTAATTATTGCAGAATACCAATCACAAGAAGCTAGATTTTCTGCCACTGACTGCTTTCTCTCTGGTTCAACTGCTTCTTCTTCTTCATCTGTCTGACCAATTTCTGCAATTGTGCACAGGAAATCAATATCCAATGATCTACAATTTTCTTCAGCTAATAGCCTGGAGAGACCCTGACCTCTGACCAATTTGGTGGGCTTCAGTTCTATATTAAATTCAATTAGCTTTGCAATCCATTTAGCCCTTCTTCCATCAGCATCAGGTTGTGTCAAGACATATTTTATTGTAGCAGAGGATACATATGCAATTATCTTGGAATGTAGAATATAAACTCTGAAAGCTTTCAAAGATTTGATAAGAGAATATGCTTGTTTCTCAATAATATCATACCTCAGCTCAGCATCCCTTAATGTTTTTCTGAAAAATGCCACCGGATGCTCTGAGCCTTCTTCATCTACTTGCAATAAAACTGCTGCAATGGTGTCTTCAGAGGCAAATGAAAATATATGGAACTCCTCGCTGTAATATGGACTTATTAAAGTGGGAGCCTCCATAATGGCTTTTTTAATGGAATCGAATGATTTTCTTACTGCATCAGTCCATTTGACCTTTGACCCTTTCTTCAACATGGAGGTAACATGTTTCACCAGTTTTGCAAAATTTGGTATAAACCTCCTCACAAAATTAATCTTGCCCAGAAAGAACTGGATGTCCTTCTTTGATCTCGGGACAGAAAGGGTCTGTATTGATTTTACTCTTTCTGGGTCAATTCGAACACCTGCAGCAGAAACAACATGTCCCAACAACTTGCCTTCTTCTAAAGCAAATTGTGATTTTTTAGGATTGATTGAAATCCCAAACCTTCTGCACTTCAGGAAAACCTTCTTCAAATGTTGCAGATGATCTTGATGGATGCTGGAGTATACTGTTATATCATCAAGGTAGATAAGGACAAATTTATCCTTCTCTCCTACAAATGCTATATCCATAGCTCTCTGAAAGGTGGCTCCAACATTCATCAATCCAAAAAGCATCTTGGCATACATAAAAGTGCCCCAAGGAGTGGTGAATGTAGTCTTCTCTTGGTCATCTGGATGCACAACAATCTGATTAAACCCTGAAAATCCATCCAAGAAAGACATTACTTTGGCTCCTGAGACCTTCTGCAGCAAATGCTCCATCTTGGGTAGAGGGTAGTTGTCTTTCTTAGAGCATTTGTTTAAGTTTTTGAAATCAACACAAAGTTTGATTTCTCCACTTTTCTTCCTCACTACCACCAAATTGGCTACCCATTTTGAATATCTGAGAGGGACTATGATTTTGGCAGCCAACAACTTTTTAATTTCTTTTTCAATCATAGGGAGGAGCATAGGATTTATTGGTCTCAGCTTCTGCTTGAAAGGTATGGTATCTTTCTCCAGAGGGATTTTATGTTGAATAATATTTTTATCATAGGTTTTCAGGTCACTATACTCCCAGGAAAACACATCAGCAAATTGCTTCATTAAATTGCAGTATTCAGAACTTTGGTCAGCAGACAGATGGGAAGATAGATTTATGTATCTAGGCTGACCTGGACTCCCTATATTATGCTTACAGACTGTAGATTGGTCTTCTTTTTGGGCATCCTTGTAAGGCACATCATTTTGGTCAAACAATCTTTCTAGAGGAATTAAACCCTTAGGAATATGATTGCTGGGAAGCTGGACAATGCTATCTTTACCAATTTTATTTCTAAGTTGGGATTGGGGGCTTTCTTCCAAGGCTTCATTTTCTTGGCCAATTTGCATTTCAGAAAAATCATCAATGACTTGCAGAAACCTATTTTTTCATCATCATCTTCAAATACTTTCCAATGCTGGACATCATCAAGCAAGGACGGCCTATACTTCATTTGGACTTCATAAATCAGTTTGGGAGGCATGGGAGGGATAAATAGACTAGCAGACACAGCAAGGGAATCAACAAGCTAATTTTTGACTCTAGGGATATATGAAATACAGAAATTATCAAAGGAATCTTTGAGTCTCCATATCTCATCTCTGTATGCTTTCAGCCTTGGGTGCTTTGCTTGAAATGTTTTATTTACTTGCTGAATGATCAGATCAGCATCTCCAAACACCTTTATGTTCTTGATTTCTCTGTCTTTTGTTGCATTAAGGCCTAATAGCAGAGCCTCATATTATGCTATGTTGTTTGTGACTTGAAAAGCCAACTTGAAAGACAGTTGTGTGCTTCTTTGTTCAGGAGATACCAGCACCACCCTTGCTCTTGCAGTCTCCCTGGAACATGCTCCATCAAAGAACATCTCCCAAACTTGACTTCCTTGCTCTTTCTCGGCCTGATTCACTGGTTTCCTGAACTGCATTGAGGCCTTCTGAGATTCTTCAATTTGGAGGATACATGCTCCAAAATCCGTGTCCACAGCATAAATGGGATGATTGGATGGATTCTTTTCATCACTGATGATGTATGCCAACTATGCTTCTCTATACAATCTCCTGCTTTCTCCTCCAAAAACTGGGACAATGGCATAAGATAGATCATGCTGTAATTTCCCACCTAGTCTCTTAATCCATCCTCTAGACAACAACATGCCAAACTAAGGAGGGACACCTGCTACCACAATATCCATCATCATACTCTTCATGGGCAACTGAGTTAGGGTAATGGCCAGGGCCTTGATTAATCCTAGGCCTTTCACTTTCCTTGAATCAAAAGAGAATAGATCATGATATGGTCTGGTGATGTCAAGGCCTAGCTCTTCCATGACAGCTTTAGACATCAGATTGTGGCTAGCCCCCGTGTCTAGCAGGCAATTGTGGAGGATTTTGTCATGAATGGTCAAAGAGATATAAAATGATGGAAAATTATTATCAGCAGGTTCAATCATGGGGCTAAGCATAACAGTAGGCTTATCATCTTGCAAATTGACAGAGCCAGTGGAGGTTTGTGTGGCTTCCAACTCAAGGGCTTCAAGGATAGGCTTTCTAAACACTTCACTCTTTACCAACTCTACCAGAGGCACAAATATTTTTAACTTCTGGACTTCTGACTCAAAGCTGAAAGAGGAAGGTAACTTATCAGAACCTCTTACCTCTTGAACTGGAGCTTTGAGGATGACTGGATTAGCTGTTGGTCTTCTCTGTTTGATATTTTGTGACTCTGTTTGGACAACAACTCTTTGGGCAGGATTCTCCTTGACATTTTTTGCATTTTACCTCAGATTATATCCTCGTTGCTCCTCAGTTTGAAAAACAGCCTCTTTGTCCCACTCCTGACTGTCTTGTTCCTACAACAATGATTCTTCGTATGCAACTAATGTCAAAAAGGCAACACTGCCTTTATGTTCCATGCAATGAATTTCATCCTCATCTTCAAACTGTTCCTCCTCCATGACTACATTCTAGAAAGGAGCTTTAACCTTTTGTTCTTCATTTGTTTCTTTTCCCCTCTGAATTATTTGTAACTGTTCATTTGCTCTTCTAAATGGATTAGGATTTCTTGGAGCAAATGTGATTTGAGTTCTTGCTTTTCCTGAGTTCTGCTCAACCTTCAGTTTAGATATCTCTGCAACCAATGACTCTATCATTCTGGTCATTTTATCTCATTTAGGATCTGAAGATGAGGTAGAGGAAGAAGAAGCCTCACCTCTCTGTCTCCTTCTATCAGCATGACTTTTCAGTTTCTCTGCAGCCACGGTATTAGATTCCACCTCTAGTGCTGCATCCTGCATGTCAGCTAGAGTGGCACATCTTCTTTCTCTCAATAACAAGCAGAAATCAGAGTCAAAAGCATTGGCATAAGTGAGTTTGGCAGAGGTGGGGGTAGGCTTTACCTCAGCTGGTATCTTAATATACATACGATTGAATCTTTTATTAAAATCAGGCAATGATTCCCCATTTTCCCTCTTCAGGTTACAAAACTCAGTATGATAATATAGCAAATCTTTTTTATCTCCCTAGTGCTTCAAAAATGCTTCATCTAAGGCTTCAATATCAGCAATAGATCTAGGGGCTAATTCTCTGAACCACTTTCTAGCCTCTCCATCAGGGCTCTAGACAAAAACTCTCATCCACACATCATTTTTACTTATGTCTAAATTATCAGCATAACTATAAAAAGCTTCAAGGTGTTCTTCTACTGTTACTCCCTCTGTGCCTGTGAACTTGGGCATATATTCTTGATATTCTCCTGCAGGCATAACGTTTAAAGGAACAGGCAAGACCAGAGGTCCATAACTGGTAGCTACGATTCTTTCTATCTTCGTAGGTGCTTGTTGGCCTGCCATGATTGGGGTATGTGGAGGGACACTGGCAGATTGAGCAGTTTGAAACAGTGAAATGGATGACAGGGACAAAGGGATGTTATGGACTGTATGAGAAGTTTTCTTTGGACTGAGATTCAAAGGGGAACTAACTAAACAAGGGGCTGTATTAATCTCTGAAGGAATTTCCTTACTAACAGTGCTGGGCTCTAAATCTTCAAACTATATATCTTTAGCTATAACTTTATCTTTCAGAGATGCATGAGATTTCTTAGGCTTACCTGATCCTGATGCCCCTTTCTGTGATGTTTTCCTCGCTTTAACAACCTTCTCAGGGTCAAGCACTAGTTCAGCTGGTGATTTCTGAGGATTTCTTCGAGTATGCCTCACAAACTGAGCCAAAACTTCAATGTGGAGTTGCCAAAAGTTGCTCTTCCTCTAGTTGAGTCGCCAGATAGATGATTACAACCAGAAATGTGCCCAGACCTTGTCTATCATCAAAATCTGGAATTGTGTTGTTCTCCCAGGGAAGCTAGCTTCAATCTCCTCTCCCTGGCAACAGCACCAATTAATGTTATCACCCCAAGAAACTCTCCTAGGTTGTATCTCAGAGATTCTTGGGAACATTACAAACTCAACAAAAATTGTTGAAAATAGGTGGATGAATGGAAGGAATGATGCATATTCAAGCCAGATAACAACTTCTACTATGCTTAACCCCAAACATGGGTGAACACCCCCAGACTACAAGGCTTTAGACCACCAATTACTCACAGTTTGAGGATTGAGTGAACATGGAGAATACTGACCACACCAGCAGATGCACAAGACCATGTGATGGCCGGCTGCAACTAGTAAAGAGGTCTGCAAATCTAGTTCCTAATGCACAGATAGGATGACAACTCTCTAGCACTAAGTAAATAGACACCTGCATAACACATTCAATGATACATACTAGATTCTAACACAGAGGTGGGATGACAACCCCTCTAATGCTAAACATCAAGAGCACATGAAAAATGCATAACAAGCACAACCTGGAACAGAGAAGAAGTGGAAAGTGAGCAATTAACAACAAAAGAAGCTTGTATTAGCTGAAAATGAAGACCAGATGCTGCACGTATCACAATAATTACAGTCTCCAGAGGTTGAACCTTACATCAAAACAACAACCATCAACACTCATTACATCTCTCTTTTGGGTATATATAGAGTTTGTTTACAAAATGCTCTGCTAACCTATGCGTGGAGGGGTCATAATTGACCACCAACCACATTAACTGTCTGATACGGGCCTCTGGTACCATTTGCGGCTTCAATAAATTAATTTGACATTCTCTGTTACTCGGCCGTCCTTCCTGCACAGGTGGAGTATAATATGGAATAGGCTCCATCATTGACAAGTGCGTTTAACCGCTCGAGGCATGTACTTCTTGCTTTTTGGCCATAATGCTCTTGAATTCAGTTGTTGAAGAATAACTGCACAGGGTACTGGTAAATGGCCACTATTGTCCTTCGGAAGCATGGCTTAGTCAAAGGTGGTGAAGACTTCATGGCAGGTGTACGAGTGGGCAGAGGACGAACATCAACCGTTGGATCGCAGTGGTCGATGGCGGGGATCATTTGCTAAGGAGTATTGGGAGGGTATAGGATTGGGATGGACGAGGGCCATCGAATCTTATACGGGTAGACCCAACGGTGATCGGGGGTCGAAAGTACGCGGGGGTTAATGAGTGGGGATGGGCGGGATGGCGGTAAGTGGTTTCCACGAACCGCTTATGGAGCTACGGCGGTATTCATACATGAGCTCATGATCCAATATAACTACGACACGTGGTGGATGGGACCGGTGGGAAACTGCTTTCCCCGCGAGTTAAAGCGCGGGCATGTTTCGGCGACGGGAGGTGCAAATGCCGTCGGATCGTGCGGAAAACGATCGGACGACAGAGGTTAAACACACATGTCTGGTGGGACTGATGTGACAGGGAAAGCCGCGGGCCATTTGACTTTGTAAAAGCGCACAATTATGAGGAAATAGTTATATGGCAACATTAACTCTACACTCGAGGCTAAGAGCAAAAGCTCTTATATGCGATTTTAAACAAAGGAACCCTGGGAAAAAGAAGAAATGAGGATGAACAAGGTGGAGGGTGGCGGGAACACTGGCATAGGCTTCTTTTGAGCTAAAACAGAGGACCAAGCTTACTTTGGCTTCTTTGAATTATCAGCAATTTGTAGCAGAGCTAACAGGTACTAGAATAGAGATTCAGGGAGTCAAAAGAGAAGTCAAGTTACGATCTGTTACAACCCACCAACTGGCAATATGTATGCGTAAGGGTTGTCAAATCTATGAACACATATTTCGTTAAATCTAAAATTAAATAGTGAATCTAGAATTTCAAAGTAACAAAAAAACCCAATTCTAGTGATGTCCATGTAATAAAACTTTTCCAATTTTAATGAAATATATGTTTATGCGGTTCAAGTGGGATTTACAAACTCCAAAGATAAAGTGTCAGCCTTAGAAGAAATACCTGTAATACAAGAATTTAAAGATGTGTTTCCAGAAGATATTCCTGGACTACCACCCAAGAGAAGCCTCGACTTTACCATAGAACTGGTCCCTGG
The DNA here is from genome assembly GCA_031772625.1 of Pinus tabuliformis. NCBI lineage: Eukaryota > Viridiplantae > Streptophyta > Pinopsida > Pinales > Pinaceae > Pinus > Pinus tabuliformis. The sequence goes on along the minus strand of CM062816.1, from coordinate 1,961,717,023 downwards.
AGTGACATCGGTATCAAAGGCACCCTACAGAATGAGTGTTCCTGAGTTAACTGAATTAAAAATCCAGCTGCAGGAGCTACTGGATAAAGGGTATATCCGACCCAGTGTATCCCCTTGGGGAGCCCCGATTCTGTTCGTAAGAAAGAAGGATGGTACTTTGAGGTTGTGCATAGATTTCAAACAACTGAACAAGCTGACCATAAAGAATAAGTATCCCTTACCCCGGATCGATGACCTCTTTGATTGATCCAGGTGGATGTTGGTGACCACCCACCTATCCCACTTAGACCCCCACAACTGTCTCTTTCAGTTTTTTAGTTTCCTTAATTGTAGCACAATTTACTATTTTTAGCAGTTTTTCGGGTCCTAAACTTCTAGAGCCGTTTTGAGGCCCTAGACGACGTTTTTTGGGAAATCTGGGAGCAATATGGGTTAATGGCCCAATTGTGCTCTTCCCAAAGTTGTATTCCTCGGATAGATATTTCTAACGCACTATTGTGCGCATCAAACGAAGATCGTATGCCAAAGTTACGACCTCGGGAATTTGATGTACCAATTTACCCAAACAGGGCCCACAATTTGGCGTTTCATCTCCTAGGGTTAGGTTTTTGGATGTTTAGGGTTTTCCATTATTTCTCAACAATAAATAGGCCTTCGAGCCTCATTGTAACACAATTCAAAGGCATGTAGCCACCACATCTCTTCTCGGAGATAAGTTACCATCGCCCTAGCTAGTTTATTTCCATTTCTGTTTGTAAGCATATTTAAGTATTTTACAATAATGAAATGAAGTATTATTTTTGCTGCATCTCCGTATTTATTGTTATCTCTATAATTTATTACGTTCCTGTATAAATCTGGATTAGTGGTATCAGAGCAGTCTGCTTTTTATCTATTTTTCTTTGCATGTCCCCAATGAGGTCGGGATATAAGGAGTTAGGGCTTGAACTAGTCGAACCTTTGCAAGACCAACCTTGCAAATCCCAACCGCCTCCCATGGCGGATGAAAAGAAAGACGAGGGAGCACTAGATCCTATCAAAATCTTTCTCAAAGAAGCCCTCGAGTGACAAAGGAACACGATGATGGACAACTTTGCCCAGATCCTTCAGTGACTACCTAGGGGCGACACAACTACTTCCAACAACTACTCTAGAAATGCCACACCATTTAAGGTACAAGTTAACTTTGAAATCCCCATATTCGAGGGTCAGATAGACATAGATTTCGTAGATAAATAGTTAAATCTGCTAGAGGGTTATTTTTATGATCATGATTTTTCCAGTCGGGAAAAGATTACTTTCGCTCTTCTCAAAGCAGCCCCCACGTCAAGCACTAGTGGGAATCCTACTGCGAGCAGAAGGATGAAAGTATGGGCTCACTATTTTCAGCCACACCCACTTGGAATTCATTCTGGGATTCCATCAAAGAGCAGTACTACCCTGTCAAAGCTATGAGGACAAATACATAAGGTGGACCATGCTGCGGCAGGGAAGGGACCAAGATGTGCCAGAGTTCACAAACATTTTTCATACCCTTCGCACACATTTTGGTATCAAGGATTCTGAGTTGCATTTGGTACTCAAATACCGCAGCTACCTACACAGATACATCTAGGACGAGACGGAGTTCCTGAAAATCTCCTCGCTCGTCACGGAGTCCCGATACACTATCAAAATCGAGCAGAAGTTTAAATAAAAGAAGCGAGACTTTGGATCTGCAAATCCGAAGAACAAAGGACAAAGCCAAGGTGGGGTGACCCAAGACAACTTGTCGAAGCCGTAGGAAAATAAAAACACCATGAAGTCAAATAAGGACACAGGAAAGTGGTGTGAGTTCCATAAGAGCCCCACTCAAAACACAAGTGAGTGTCAAACCAAGCTGTCACTGGTGGCCAAGTTGAAGGCTTCCAAATGAGATGCATGTTCCAACCCTGAGTTAGAACCTGACAAGGGGAATGAAAAAGGGAAGAAAATCATTGACGCGGAGCCCAGTGCCATTGTTGTCACTACCAAGATTCAAAAGAATGAGCCTGAAGATCTAGAGGAGGGGGAGCGTCTTTTCCACTCACAGATGTGGGTGAAGGGTTCACCGCTGCAATTCATTGTTGACAGTGGGAGCTAAAAGAACCTCATTTCAGTAGAGATCATGAAGCGGATGAGACTACCGACCATACCACACTCACAACCATACAACATCAGGTGGCTTCACCAAGCACGAGATCTCCGAGTTCGCCAGTAGTGTTGCCTTCCCTACAACATCAAACCCTTCACAGATGAGGTATTGTGTGATGTTGGACCTCTGGATGTTTGTGATGTATTATTAGGCCAACCATACTTGTGGAGGCGACATGTTGTGTGTCATTCAAGGCCTCATGCTGTTATTATTTCTTTGCATAATTCATTATACAGGATACCAGAGGTATCCCCACCTATCACCACCTCTTTGATCACTGCTAAGAAATGTATCAAGTTCATCTCCCAGACTAGGAAATTCATTTTCTATCTGGTTCGCTCCCAAAGTAAGGGGAATATCATCGCCACATCCATGACCCTCGCGAAGGGTTCTTCCACACAGCAGCAACAGCAGAGGGATATGGTCATGAAAGAATACAGGAACACCTTCTCCTCACCCACAGGGGTACCATTGCACTATCAAGTCAAGCATTCATTCGATCTAACTCCTAGAGCACCTCTACCCAACGGGCCAATCTATCGCCACTCCATTATGGAAAATGCCAAGTACAAGTAGTGACATGATCAATATCGGGTGCCACACAAGTTTTAGGTGGGCGATAAAGTTTGGTTACATATGCAGAAAGAATGCCTTACAAGAGCCCATCAGAAGCTCAAACCACTCTGACATGGTCTTTACACCAGTACCAAGGTTGTGGGAAACAATGCTTTGGAGCACAGAAATTCCCCATTCCTTCACTTGCACTAAGTGTTCAATGTGGGCCACCCTCAACCACGCTTCCCACCATTACTGGACACATCAGAGGTTGCAGAACAACTCACAAGGGACCTAGCTCAACAAAAGTTTCCTCATCTCAGGGAGGAACTCAACGCAATGGAGACCAGTTCTTCCTAAGGGGGGAAGAAATGATCCAGGTGGATGTTGGTGGCCACCCACCAATCCCACTTGGACCCACACAACTATCTCTTTCAGTTTTTTAGTTTCCTTAATTGCAGCACAATTTACTATTTTTAGCAGTTTTTCGGGTCTTGAATTTCTAGAGTTGTTTTGAGGTTTTTTTGGGAAATCTTGGAGCAACATGGGTCCATGGACCAATGTTTCTCCTCCAAAAGTTGTATTCCTCGGATAGCTCTTTCTAACGAGCTATTGTGCGCTTCAAACGTAGATCGTATACAAAAGTTATGACCTCGGGAAGTTGATGTACCAATTTACCCAAACAGGGCCCACAGTTTGGCGTTTCATCTCCTAGGATTAGGTTTTTGGATGTTTAGGGCTTTCCATTGTTTCTCAACAATAAATAGGCCTTCGAGCCTCATTGTGACACAGTTCAGAGGCATGTAGCCACCACATTTCTTCTCAGAGATAAACTACCATCGCCCTAGCTAGTTTATTTCCATTTCTGTTTGTAAGCATATTTCAGTGTTTTACAGTAATGAAATGAAGTATTATTTCTGCTGCATCTTTGTATTTATGGTTATCTTTGTAATTTATTGTGTTCCTGTATAAATCTGGATCATTAATCAGGTTAAAGGAGCAGTGGTATTTTCAAAGATTGACTTAAGATTTGGATATCACCAAATTCGAATTAAAGACGAAGATATCTTCAAGACTGCTTTTAGAACCTGCTATGGCCACTACGAGTTTGTAGTCTTGCCATTTGGACTTACTAATTCCCTAGCAACCTTCATGAGCATGATGAATGGAGTTTTTCATTCCTATCTGGATAAATTCATCCTTATATTCATTGATGACATTCTCGTATATTCCAGAAGTATTGAAGAACATAAAGAACACCTTCCCATAGTACTGCAAACCTTAAGAGAAAATCAGCTTTTTGTTAAATTCAGCAAGTGTGATTTCTATAAAGATCAGATCCAGTACCTAGGAAACGTTATATCCTTTGAAGGTATAGCAGTCGATCCAGAGAAAATAAAGACCATTATGAATTGGCATGTTCCAGCCAATGTGGCGGACATATGTTCTTTATGGGACTTGCAGGTTATTATAGAAGATTTATAAGGGGATTTTCCAAGGTCGCTTACCCAATTACTTCCTTACAAAAGAAGGGAACAACTTTCAAATGGTCAAAAGCCTCTCAAGAGAGTTTTGATAAGTTGAAGCATTTGCTCACCACAACTGTGGTATTAAAAATTGCGGACCCTGAAGAGGATTTTATAGTTTGCACAAATGAATGCAAAGAAGGTGTGGGTGGCGTTTTAATGCAAAATGACAAGGTCATCGCTTACGAATCCCATAAACTCAAGGAACATGAACATAAATATTCTGCTTATGATTTGGAGCTAACTACGGTGGTGCGCGCTTTGAAAGTATGGTGACATTATTTGTTGGGGAAAATATTTCTGCTCAAAACAGACCACAGTAGCCTAACCATTTTTTTTATCAGTTTACCTTAGCGCCAAGCTTGATGGACTACATTCTTAAGCGAATTTGATTTTGAAACCAAGAATTTGAAAGGAAAAAAAAATAGGGTGGCAGATGCGTTAAGTAGGGAGCTGCACCATATTTATGAGATTTCTTTTAGTCAAGTTGAACTTAAGTTTGTGGACCAACTAAAGGAGGCAGCCTAGAAGGATCCTGGATATAGCTACCTATGGCAGCAAGTAAAATCTGCACAAGGTTCGGCAAAGCAAAGGGAGTATAATATTAACTCTAAAAACTTATTATTGTTCAGAAATCGTATTTACGTACCTAATCAATTGTCTTTAAAGCAAAGTATGTTAGATGAATTTCACAGAAGCCCCTATGTTGCTCACTTGGGCTATCAAAATATTTTGATGGCTATCAAGAAAGCCTACAACTGGCTTGGAATGAGAGAAGATATTGCCTAGTACTTAGCTAAATGTTTAGAGTGTCAGCAAGTCAAGGTAGAACACCAACACCCTGCTGGATTGCTGCAGCTGCTACCCATTCCTGAATGGAAATGGGATACTATAACTTTGGATTTTATAACGGGATTACTGCAATCTAAAATACAGAATGATTCAATTATGGTTGTGGTAGATAAATTGAGCAAGACAGCTCATTTCATACCTGTCAAATCCACATATCAAATAGCTCAAATAGCCGATATATTCATGAAGGAAATTTTCAGGCTACATGGTATGCTGAAAGTCATAATATCTGATCAGGATGTTAAGTTCACCTCTACTTTTTGGAAAGCATTGTTTACCGGGTTAGGTACACAAATCCACTTCAACACTGCTTATCACCCCCAGACTGATGGGAAAACCGAGCGAGTGAATCAAGTGGTAGAGGACATGTTGCGCATGTATGTGATGCAGCAACCTGGGAAATGGGAAGAGTATCTACATCTGGTAGAATTCGCATACAACAACGGCTATCATGAGTCACTTAAAATGAGTCCTTTTGAAGTACTTTATGGAAGGAAATGTACCATACCTGCAAAATGGAATAGTCGGGAGAATAAAATGATATTAGGACCAGATACATTGGGGGAAATGGATAAAACTGTGAAAAAGGTTCAACAAAATTTGAAGGCTGCCCAAGATAGGCAAAAAATGTACGCTGATAAAAATATAACTTACCGATAATTTTGGGTGGGAGATCACGTGTATGTGCGGATTAAACCAAAGCAGAGTACGTTGAGGTGGGGAAAGTGTGCTAAGTTGCCCCCCCGATTCTGTGGCCCATTCCAAATTTTGGACAAAATCAGGCCAGTGGCCTACCAACTAGCCCTGCCCAGCCACATTCGGGTCCATAATGTATTCCATGTTTCCCTTTTAAAGAAGTATGTGTATGACCCCAGACATATCATAAATTGGCAAGAACTTCAGGTAAAAATAAATAAATAAATATATATATATATATATATATATATATATATATATATATATATATATATATATATATATATATATATATATATATATAATTTCAGGTGGGAGATCACGTGTATGTGCGGATTAAACCAAAGCGGAGTACGTTGAGGTGGGGAAAGTGTGCTAAGTTGGCCCCCCAGCTCTGTGGCCCATTCCAAATTTTGGATAGAATCGGGTTAGTGACCTACCAACTAGCCCCACCCAACCACATTCAGTTCCATAATGTATTCCATGTTTCCCTTTTAAAGAAGTAGGTGTATGACCCCAAAAATATCATAAATTGGCAAGAACTTTAGGTAAAAATAAATAACACAAAATTTACTTATTTAAGGATGTAGTGGTTATGTACATGTCAATTATATAACAATGATATTTGTGGCAGGTCGAACTGGAAGGAGAATTCCTGGTCGAACCCCTGTGCATACTCGATCAGAGAGAAGTAACATTGCGGAAACGAGCTATCATCCAAGTTAAAGTGCAATGGAATCACTTCAGCCCTGAGGAAGCCACTTGGGAAGATAAAGACTTCATGCAGGAGGTGTATATGAAATTATTCCAGGAACATATGGAAGAATGAACACCAGGGACGGTGTTTTTCTAAGAGGGGGAAGATGTGACACCTCAGGACTTTAAGTTACTTTTACTTTCATGTTTTTACTTTATAGTGAGAAAAAAAATTCTTGTTTTTACTTTTGAGAAATGGACAATAAATGGATTCAGTGATAACAATAGTTTAATTTAATAAAATAAAAGTTATAGCAGATATGATATGGTTCCATGGGAATTTTAAAAGAATTACTGATGAACCTCAGTAACTCTCTTTTACCCAACAATTATCAGTTATCAGTTATTAGTTAAAGAAACAGTTACCCCTCCTCTGCTCTTCTCTTACATAAGGGAAGGGAGAAGGAGGGAGGGGGCTGGATTTTTTTTGAAAAGAAAAGAGAGGAATTCCTTGAGCTGAAAGAGGTTTCAGTGGGAACAAATCTTGAAGAGACTTCCCAGGAGGAAGTAGAAACCATTGCTGGCTGGACCTGGAGTCTTGAGGCCAAAGCAATAGAAACTACTACATTAAAGATAACTGATTGTTGGGAAAAGAGGAGCTTGGGGGGAGAATACTTGGACGTGATTGCCAGATTCTCATTGGAAGGGTGGAGAGGTTCATTGATCGCAATTTAGTATTGCAATGGTAGATAAGTGAAATTGGTTAATTATGTTATGATTATTCTGATTAAATGCTAATCTGGCCATAATATGCAAGTAGGAAATAAACATTATGATATTGGATTTTGTGTTTTCTTTAATTCTGTGTCAGTTAGAAAAAGAATGTAAAAATGTAGAAGTAAGTTAATTTAGGTGTGCAAGTAATAAGTTGTTAGGAGAATGTACATATTACAGTATGTGTAGGCTAAATGTACAGAACCTATACCATGCTTCCTGAATGCATTAGTCCATCTACCTAGATTCAAGAATCTGGGCAAGGGTCGAACTGTGCATCCATTTCCTATAATAGAGTCTTTTTAAAGGAAAAACAAACCAGAATATGCAACAATATATGAAAAAGAGTAGACAAGCGATTACAGAGAAGAATGAAAACTAACGAATATGAGATAGAATATTTCTTCTTGTATATGACTTGAAAGGAAAAGACAAACAAATGATAATTCATACTTATTCAGGATTAATATTGACAAGAAAACCAGACTAGTTATATCATTGGTAAATTCAAGCTATATTCTTTTAATTGTGAAACCAACCCAACATAGCAATAACCATAGGAATGGAATGCGCATAAAGTTATCCACACATTAGACATTGAAGAGACATATACATATATACATGGCTATATTCATCCTGAATCAGTCGAAACAGAACCTTCAGTGTTAATCAGAGAAAACTCAAACATATTAGCAACCATAACCCTCTTCTGGAATGTTAAATAAATAAATACAATAATGACAATGTAGATGCAGAAAACCCAAATATGAAGGCTTCTATTTAAACATAAAATAACACTTTAAACAGTTAAATAACTTTCAGATTTGTTCAGAAGGCAGTCCTGGGAAGGACACCAAGAACAACGTTCTGAAAGTGGAATAACCAAGTTGAAGAATCGAACCGAGGTTCCAATCTCATAGAACAAAATTATTCACAGAAAGATTAGGAGAAATCTTAATAATAGATTAATCATTATATCAAAAAGAATTATTGTTAAATAGTTATGCTATCGATTCATTCGCACTGATAAATTTTACAAAACGAGAACCCAGAAATTACAGACATCAACATGCCGAAATGTCCCGACTGAGAATCTGTGTGCATGACTTAGCAAAACATGAACAGTAACCGAAACAAGGGAACCCCCCCCCCCCCCCCGAGAAAGAAACCCTCATTCAGGGCAAGAAGGACCGGCAACATTCGTTCAAGGAAAGGCCTGCATACCCAGGGGTTTGGCGTTGGAAGAAACCAGGTTGTGTAAAGGTCTGGTAACCGCACCCATCCTCTCCTCGACCAAAACCTACACCATAAGTGTGGCGGTTAAATGATTTCACTCAGCTATTAATCCAAATAAAAACAGGGTAATGCAATTGCATAACTAGACTTGCACTAAAAGGAAAGAGATGAACCCTCATTTACTTACTCGAGGGAGAGCAGGCATAACATAGGCTTTCAGTGACATAGGCTCCAAACACCATCGCGGAGGCAACACCTACAGAAACCAAGCCAATATTAATACCCTACCAATGCGAGAATGTTTAAACTAGTGAGGCAAGAAATAGCTTAGAATGACAAGCAAAGATAAACACTCAAATTCAAACTCAGAATAAGGATTTACTTGATAAGAGCAAATGATTTAGAAACGGTAGTATGTAGCCCAAATGCAAGCTTGTCCGCAAGTAGGAATGCCCAGCAAGCTCTTCACATTGCATAGCAAATGGGAGAAGACGGATTGCAGAAGAACCTCATCACAGAGACCATAATGCAGATTCCAGATCCATACCTAGAAAAATGAGCTTAGAAACCAAAGAAGCGCCAAGTGGTAAGGGCTTACCCTCGAAGTTCAGCAAAGCATCAAACTCGTCGCCTTGCCTGCATTGTACTCCAAGCAACAAGTGGCGAACGATAAGAATGAGTCCCGACAACTGGCGACCATCCAACCATGGACCGACTGGATAAGGTCGCAGAATGTCAAGACAACATGATGTGAGATCCGGGCAATCAACCATGTAATACAATCTTGTACAACCCTGTCAGGTCAGGTATTATAACAAGTATGATAACATTAATAAAATAGTTGTAATCTGAGCCCTTTGATTGGGTGGTACCGTGTATCAATGTGCACATTATAATGCATTAACGTAATATTAACGTAATATTGTGCTAGCTAAATTAATTTTTAATATTATAACTCAATATAAAAAGAGATGTGGTTTAAATATTTGACTTTCACTCTCACAGTCCTAGATAAAATATCTAGATGTCTATCTATTATATCAACTCTAGATATAAGGTAATTAAAAGTTGAAAAAAAAAAGTTGTATGCTTGGGGTAGCTCATTAAAAATAGATTCCTCTTGGCCCTTTGTAATTAAGATGACTTGGTACATCCGATGAATGTATATTGCTATATTAAAAAACTCTTACCTATGAGGCTATGATACTTTGAATTAATAGTGATTGGATCAATTCTTAATTGGTAGTTATTCAAATTCCCCATTAACATTAACCTACTGTATATAAATATTTTTATTTTTATTAAATTTAAATTTAAATAAAAATTACTATTAAATGTTAGAATAATGTAGAAATGGAAGAGTCTAGAAATGTGATAGGCTTGTTGAGTTGTCTTCTTAGCTGTAAGGAAATGCTTTAGATCTAAGTGAGTTGTGAGGTGTTGTTTTAGAAGTCATTGTTTTCCAATAGAAGTGAGTTGTAGATATGGAAAAGGCTCTATATTCCACGTTGTTATGTCCATTGTTGGATTCTTAATTTGTCATTATTATTACCACTTCTTAACATTCATTTCATCTATTTCCACTATTCTTTTATTACATTATTTACCGTAATTTATTATATAATTCGATTTCATAATCATTTATGCTCTTGTGGATAAATAATATCTGATCTCATTTATTTTTAATAATTAATGATTATTTTGCATGATTTTGGTTTATTCATTTGTTATAACCTCATTCATGATTTTAGCCTCCAAGATCTCTTCTAGATTGCAGATTTGGTCTTCAACAGATAATTAGATATTCCAACTCAGGAATTCGCTGACATAAGAAGTGACAGTTTTTCATTGGATGTTTTGGGCAAATGAAAGCGAATCTAGAAAATCCAAGACATGGGTTTTGTTCAGAACGGACCAAATCAATTTTCCAATGGGTAGTTTTCAGAAATTTGGTTTGTATTGGGAGAAAAGCAAGGTTCTTCGAAGGACATATTTGCAGATTTGTTGTTGCGGCCATTTTCCAGAATTGTCCAATTGTAATAACCAAATTCGACTTATTCCAGCTGAATCATGATGGACAGATCTCTCAGATCTCATCTTGAATATTGAGATCATTTTGTTGTGAGTTTCCTTTGGATGTTTGTATATTTAAAAGACACAATTCAAAGAGAGGGGGAGCTAGTGGATGTAAGAATTGAGCCTTGTAACAGTGGAACTCTTGTTAATGAAATTTCAAACCTTCTGACATTTTTCTCAATATGTGAGTTAAGCATAGCCCTGACTAGGGAGTTGGGCCTACTCTTCTAATCAGGTGCTGTGCGTGTGTCCTTTTTATGTATATTTTTTTACTTGTATTTTCTTTATTGTTGTTACAGATTTCCATAGATTATTGTGAATGATTTTCTTTCTGCAATTTAATTTCCATTACTATTACAACGATGCTTTAATTTCTTAGTCATGAACCCTTGGTCAATGTAAGATTCTAACCTTGCTCCTACATATACCTTGCATGTTACCTTGAAAAGTGTATGCACCCGGATTGACATATTAATGTGGTAAAGGGTTGAATCACAGCATTCACACTTGGACACCAACATTTTGGTGCCATTGCTGGGGAAGGCTAATAAGGTGCAAGACATGATCTATATCGACCAAAGGGTCAATCTCTCTCATCCTAGGGAGGGAATCGTCATTTGACACCCTGCTCTAGGTCCTGAGCGTAGTTATTTTTCCTACATTTTTGCTTGTTTTTTTTTTATAGGATCCACTCTCTCGTCTTGGGGAGGGAAAGAGTTCTCTCACCCTGTTCCAGGTCCTGAGCTTAGAATTTTTCCTACATTTTTGTTTGTTTTGATTTTGGAAAAACTAATCTCTTGTCCTGGGGAGGGAATGGTCCTTTGACACCTTGCTCCAGGTCTCGAGCTTTAGATTTCCTTGTGTGCATTCTTTTCTTGTTTGGTTTCTTGTCCTGGGGAGGGAAGGGTCCTTTGACACCCTACTCTAGGCCCTGAACCCTAGGTTTCTTTTTCTTTAGCTATTTTCCTTTCTGCTTGATCTCTCGTCTTGGGGAGGGAATGGTCTTTTGACACCCTGCTCTAGGTCCTGAGCATTGTGACCGAATATCGACATTTTCACTACACCAATTTGCATGAACAGAGATCCAAACAAAAGGGGCAGAGGAAGGCCCTCAAAACTCATGGGTGGAAGTCAAGGATGAAAGCAACAACATAATTTGGAACCTAGTCGAAGAACTTCACGATATGACAACTATGGGAAATCAAGACTATATTGAAGACTGGTTTCACTCTATTGTTTGCTTGCAACATCACTCCCTCCTTCAAAAATTCTTGGCACCATCCTTAACAGGGAAGTTGGTCTCTCATACCCTAGTATTTATTGACATGCATTTCTAAAATTTGGGTATGTACACACTAGAGGCCTTATTTCGAAAATGGTTTCATTGGAAGTGCTCTGCATACTTTATTTTTCAAGGTAGAGTAGGAAATAGAATAAATAAGTACATAAATGAATAAATCTCTTTACATGTAGAAAGAGTTGTGTTTGTTGCAACTTGCTGAGTATATCAATATCAGTGGTAAATATTTGAATTTAATTGTATATGTAGATGTATTATATTGAAAATCAGATTTTTACAAACAACAATCATCATTTCGATTTTTTTTTCTTGATTATCATATCTTATGGCATGTGGGCTTGATAAAACCACTAAAATCACGGTCGGTACAGTCATGTTTTGAGGAAAAAAATGGGAATATTTTCAAAACCTGTTTCTATATTAAGTGGCCCTTTATTCCTACTTTCTAATCCAATTTGAATCACTCAATTTGGATATGAAATGAAAACGTTATGACTAAAACATTGGCAGTATGCCTAGTAGGCAGCTCAGGAATAGAGTTGGGACAATCAACTTTTGGAGGCCTAAATGACTAGATTTTAGAAACTTGTTTCTATGGTATATCATTTTTATTAATCTAGTTTACAATGAAATTTGAATCACTTAATTTCGATATCGTATGAGAAAGTTATGACCAAAATACTGACTGTCTATCGTAAATCAGCACCTTTAAAACTCTATTTTTCCAATTGTTCCTTCACACATTTGACCCATCAATTCTTCATGATTTCAAAAACTGTTTTTATTGGATATATTTACATGAATATACTTTAATATGCAATTTGAATTGGTTTAATCCGTCATCAAACGAAAACGTTATGCTTAAAATATCAACTATTTGCCTAAGTTGGGAAATTGAAAATGACTCTTTCATGGAGGTTGTTCTAAGTAAATTTGACATATAATATCATGGAATTTTTAAGACCTATTTCAATGGGAGATATCCCTATGAATTCAATTTCATTTGGCTTTGGAATCACGCAAATTAGATGAAAAACAAAGAAGTTATGATTAAAATACTGCTGGTTAGTATGGTTGGCCACCGCTGTACTGCAAGTAATAACTTAACTCTACTTTATTATTTGTTTTCCTTGGATTTGTTTTACTGAGTAACTATTTGTTAATTTATTTTCATATTTATTGGATTTAGAGAGCCTACTCACCTCTCTTCTTCCATGATTACATGTTTTATTGGAGGTAAATGTTCAGTTTTCTTTTTGCAAGTCCGAGGAAAATAAAGGAGGTCAATTTGTTTTTGAACGAGTGATTATTGAAGGCAATGATAATGAAATAATAGATTTTCATCCAAGAATCTATTAAGAAATCCAATATCTTATAATTTTGATTCTTTTGAGGTGACATGGAAATTAATCATAAGAGTTTGTTATAAATTATTCCTGTTATTTCTCACCAACAACATGAAGACTTTCTCATTACCTAAATGATTCATAACAGAAGAAATGGAGAATTGATTTCCATTTGAAGATCCAAGTCATTTCCACCAGTGTTGTTACTCCGCTGGTAGTGTTACTCCGCTAGTGATGTTACTCTGTCAGTGCTGTTACTCCATCACTGTTGTTACTCCTTGGATGTTGTTACTCCACCGATGTTGTTACTCCTTGAGTGCTGTTATTTCGCTGCGGCTGTTACTCTCAAAAAATTTCTAAGTGTCGGATGCTATTACTCCCTGGATGTTGTTACGTCGCTGGTGCTGTTACTCCGCCAGTGCTGTTACTCCGCTGGTGCTATTACTCCACTAGTGTTGTTACTCCGTCGATGTTGTTACTCTAACGTTGCTATTACTCTGCTAGTGCTGTTATTCCACCGATGTTGTTACTCAGCCAGTGTTTTTACTCCGCTGGTGCTGTTACTCGGCCAATGCTGTTACTTTGCCGCTGCTGTTACTCTGTAGTGAAATTTTTTCTAAGTACCCAGTGTTGTTACTCTACCCATGTTGATACTCCGCCAAGGTAAGTCTTCAGGTACGTCCCTAATCAATTCCATGTATTTGATTGATGTTTCAATTATGACCGAGGACAGTCATATCTTAGTTGGGGGGAGCTGTTGCATTTGATAGAAAATGTATTATATTTAATATCAATGATGTCATGTCATCATTGTTATTAAAATTTCATATCAACTCATACATCTCACGATTAAAACCACCATAATCCATAACAATCCGTAACCCCCACTTGTCCACATGCATTGGAACTTGAATCATGCACGACGACATTAACTTGGTGAATGGGGAAATACATTTAATTGTCTAGGTCCTCTTTGACATAATGATTGGGTAGTCAATTTATTTTTGTTTATCTATAAACATAATTTTATTTTTTAGGAAATAATTATGAAAAGATGATTCCATCATGGCAACTTTCAACTTTCCTAATTTGTCAAATCCTTGATCTTGTAAAAATTATGACGATGACCACAAAATTGTACTTAAATCTTTCCATCACTATTTAATGAATTATTCCTCAAACCCCAATCTTAACAAAGCAAAATATATTTATCAACAGTCATTTGAAGGTTATTAGTATTTGAGAAGAAAAATTATCCGAGTTGAAAATAATTACTACAAAACGTTTTACGCCATCCCCAGCTCTTAAGGAGCTGGCTTGCCACCCCGTCTATTAAGTGATCTTTTGCTGATTAACAATAACCATAGTAAATTTTAAACATAAATAGTCAACTAGAGGATAGGAGGTCTCATCACGAGCCGGCCTACCATGATCATAGGTCCTAATAGAGTGACATTTTGTATCATCTAATCTATCATTCCTTTATTTTACAAATTTCATATCTTAAACCAAAGATAGTTTCTTTACCCAATCAATCTCTATTTAATCTTAGCTTAACACCACTACTATTATTTTTGGGAAGGATGAAGAGGCATAATTCTGATTTTGAATCCTGATGAATTATTGATTGAGGATACTGATGAGATGTGCTATAGAAATATTGATGACAGGGAAACTAATTAGTTTGGGGGAAGGAAATCATGCTACACTTTTTGATTACTTTCTTTGAGCTTGCATGGCTTCCACCTTCCGCATCACTTACACAAGCTCAACCTACATTAGCTTCAACAAATGTTAATCCATAGATGTCATTCCATGTTATTTTGTTGAAAGTAACAATTGAGGTGAAATAACATGAGTATTTGATTTATTAAAAGTTTAGGAGAATGTAAAAAAAAAAAAAAAACCATTGAGCATTATTCACTCATATTTTTCAAACCATTATTTCCCCTACTTTATACATAGGCATTGAGTTGCATGTGGGCATGCAACATATTCAGTTTGGGGGAATGTTGGGCTCTTAATTTATCATTATTATTACCACTTCTTAACATTCATTTCATCTATTTCCACTATTCTTTTATCACATTATTTACATAATTTATTATATAATTCGATTTCATAATCATTTATGCTCTTGTGGATAAAAAATATCTGATCTCATTTATTTTTATTAATTAATGATTTTTATGCATGGTTTTGGTTTATTCATTCGTTATAACCTCACTCATGATTTTAGCCTCCAAGATCTCTTCCAGATTGCAGATTTGGTCTTCAACAGATAATTATATATTCCAACTCAAGAATTTGCTGGCATAAGAAGTGACAGTTTTGCATTGGATGTTTTGGGCAAATGAAAGCGAATTTGGAAAATCAAAGACATGGGTTTTGTTCATAACGGACCAAGTCAATTTCTAGATGAGCAGTGTTGTGAAATTTGGTTTGTATTGGGAGAAAAGCAAGGTTTTTCAAAGGAAATATTTGAAGATTTGTTGTTGCGACCGTTTTCGAGAATTGCCCAATTGTAATAACCAAATTAGACTTGTTCCAGCTGAATCATGATGGACAGATCTCTCAGGTCTCATCTTGAATATTGAGATCAGTTTGTTGTGAGCTTCCTTTGAATGTTTGTATATTTAAAAGACACAATTCAGAGAGAGGGGGAGCTAGCGGTAAGAATTAAGCCTTGTAATAGTGGAACTCTTGTTAATGAAATTTCTAGCCTTCTAATATTTTTCTCAATATGTGAGTTAAGCACAGCCTTGACCAGGGAGTTGGGCCCACTCTTCTGATCAGGTGCTGTGCGTGTGTCCTTTTTATGCATATTTTTTTACTTGTTGTATTTTCTTTATTGCTATTACAGATTTCCATAGATTATTGTGAATGCTTTTCTTTCTGCAATTTAATTTCCATTACTATTACAACGATGCTTTAATTTCTTAGTCACAAACCCTTGGTCAATGTAAGATTGTAACTTTGCTCCTGCATATACCTTGCATGTTACCTTCAAAAGTGTACGTACTCGGATTGACATATTAATGTGGTAAAGGGTTGAATCACAACATTCACACTTGGACACCAACATCTATCAAGTCTAGTGATCCCATCCTTATATAATGAGACACATTGTGATGTAATTTGCATAAGCAGGTGTGAATTAATAAAAGGCTTAGGCCTTAATAATGTAGAAATGGAAGATTCTAGAAATGTGATTGGCTTGTTGAGTTGTCTTCTTAGCTGTAAGGAAATGCTTTAGATCTAAGTGAGTTGTGGGGTGTTGTTTTAGAAGTTATTATTTTCCAATGGAAGTGAGTTGTTGCTATGTAAAAGACTCTATCTTCCACGTTGCTATGTCCGTTGAGTCTAGTGATCCCATCTTTATATAACAAGACACATTGTGATGTATTTTGCATAAGTAGGCTTAGGCCTAAATTAATAAAAATATTCCGTTGTGTTTAACTCCATGTTTTCTATTATGGTATCAGAGCAATAAGGGTGAGATCTGAGCAATAAGACCTGAGTTCTTCTGAGTGGGTGCAATTTTGTATTGTGAGAGCTTTTGTTGTTAAATTTGTGGGGGTAGTGAGCAGGTTTGAGACTTTTCTTTCTCGCTTTGATCGTTGTGAAGGAGTTTCAATGACAACATGTTTGGGGACCGTGTGGTTGTAAACCTGTTGGATCAATGTGGCACCCATGATATTTGTGGCTGGTATCCACCACTGGATCAAGCATATGTCGGTGGAGAAGGATCGACAATAACGCTGAGATTTGAGAGGCAAGGTTTGGGTTGTTGAAATCTAGATGTGGATTGTTAACGAGGCTTTTGATTCAGTCGGTGAAATTCTCTATTGTGGCTGCCATGGAGCTAAGCTTGATATGCTATTACTGCAAGAGGCATAGAGATCGGTTGTGATCTTTGAGGGTCGTGAAGCTGGGTTGTGTTTATTGTCCGTAAACTTAAGTTTGTGTTTGTATCTATCTAAAGGCCAGCGAAATCTGGAAATATAGTGTAAGATTTGAGCAGGGGTGAGCATATCTCAAATATTTACATTCCAAAATCGATTTGTTTTGTGTCACCAGTGGATGTGCGCACAGGTTGTGTGGTGTGAAAAGGTTGAATCAGTGAACTCGCAGAAACAGATTGGAACAAGCCAAAGGGCCGATATTTTTGATCGAAGGCTTTCCCATACCGAGTGCTAAGGTAAGGCTCCAAGGGTAGAAGATCTAACATTCATAGGATAAGATCAGATCGATCGAGGGAAAGAGTGAATACAGTTGGACAATTATATACCACCAACCATTTTAGGTTGTGATTTCTTGGTGAAATTTGGTGTGGGAAGAAGAAGCCAACATGTTGTAAAAGTTGCGACAAACGATTTGGCTGGCGAGAAGGAAAATATCATGGAATCCAGTAGTTTCCCAAAGTTGAGGACGACCTAGATATTAAATATTTGGGCTAGTAAACCGTGCATTAGTGTAGTTTGAAGTGTCAATGCAAGATTTGGTGTTACATTGCCTTCGATCAAAGAAGAGATCTGTGTGTGACTTCCATGGTAAACAAAAGGTGTGATTGCTTTGTACAGAGTCTAATTGCCATTTTTATATGTTTATTTGTGTTCTGATTGCATCCCCTGTAAAACTTTTTAAAACTGCTGTTAATCACCGTGTTGAAAAAGTTGTGTTGTGCATCTGGAGACTGCAATTAAAATAAGGAGGGTCGATTATATATATATATAAGTTAATGCATTAACGCAATGGCATTAAAGAACCATGCGTGATAATGTTTTGGAAATATTTTTTTGAGTGGGATGTTTGTTTTTTTTGGGTTTATTAAAAAATGTTTTGTTTATATTTTTGGTGAGGCCTTTGACTATAGGGTTTGTTTGTTTTAAAAAGGGAAAGTTTTATATTGGGAAAAGCGGTTGGGTTTTATTTTTATATTAAAAAAGGAAATAGCAGCTCAGCGAAAGCAATGTAAGTGTCGTGTAAAAGTGTAGATTGGTGAGTTTTTCATGAATTGGTAGTTGATTGTGGGTAAATAAATTGTAGAAGAAAAAAGGAGCATGCATACCAGTGATGCGTTGGTAGAGGAGAATTAAGTCATTCGAGAGGGAACTAAAACAATTGAGGAGAAATAATCAACAAAAAAATATGGTATATTTCCAGTAGAAGAATCCATATTTGAGGATTAGAATGCAGAAATGGACTAGATCAATGAAGAATTTGAAGAAATTCATGCAATATTGAAACGATTAAGGCCAATATTTCCATATTTCTCACGTAAAAAATGATTAATGCCAGTATTTCCATCTTTCTCATGTAACAATTTTAAGCGTTGGGCAATTAAAATGGAGGGACTGCTAGATTTATGGGAATTTGTTCAAGAAACTTCTATAAATCCCCAAGATAAGAGTAGAGGTTCAGTAGCATTGTTTCTCATTATATCAGCACTAGATGAAAATATTTTGTTTAGTATTTAAAATGAATTTGGTGAAGTTACAAGTGGAAAAGTATTTTGGGATATCCTTGAGATGAAGTATGTTGTGAGGGGGAGGGGGGGGAGTAAGATGTCTGAAGAGTCACCAAAAGAATCTACAGGGAATGTTAAAGGAAAAGTGTGTGAAGGAACTGAAGAATTTAAAGTGAAATATGATAATGAACAACTTTTAGGAGAAAGTTGGTTCCAAATGTTGCAAGAAAAGAAGCTCATAGATGAATTGCTCAATAGAGCAGTAACATAGGTTCAAGATTAATTCGATGAGCCACATGAAGAGTACAAAGATTTGGCAAAAGACAAAGTTGGAAAGAACTCAAATTAGGATGATTTTGTGAATCTCATAAATGGTTCTCAGTGTGTAGATGTTAGCAACATCCTGAAATTTGAAGAAGAATTAAAGTTCCTTGAAGCATGGCTTGAAACACCATATTTTGATGAACTCAACATAGAAATTGTAGCAACTAATGTTGAAGAAAACATGGATGATGTAAAAATTGAATAAATTGATGAAAGTTTCATGTATTAGAGTCCTGAAGAGGTTAAACATTATTATGGATTGATGTGGGAGTTGTCCATTGAATAAGAAACTATTGATGATGAAAATGAACTTGCTAAAAAGGGAGTTGAAATGGATTGGCATCATTCTAGTTGTAATAAGAAGCAATATCTAGAGTTCATGATCTAGAGTAGGAATACGACAAGTCCAAGAATAAATTTCATCAATATGTTGAAACAAAGAAAGTCAAAATGAAATATTTGGTTCATATTTGTAGACCAACATGCATTGTTATGTGTTGTAGTAAATCCATTTCTCCATTAAGGGGATGTTAGAATAATGTAGAAATGGAAGAATCTAGAAATGTGATAGAGTTGTTGAGTTGTCTTCTTAGCTGTAAGGAAATTCTTTAAATCTAAATGAGTTGCGAGGTGTTCTTCTAAAATTCATTGTTTTCCAATGTAAGTGAGTTGTAGTTGTGTGAAAGGCTCTATCTTCATGATCTTATGCCCATGGAGTCTAGTGATCCCATCCTTATATAATGGGAGACATTGTGATGTATTTTGCATAAGAAGGCTTAGGCCTGAATTAATAGAAGTGTTCCGTTGTGTTAAACTTTGTGTTTTCTATTTAAAAACAAATATTTTCTAATAAATTTAAATATAAAAAATAATATTCTATATATTAATTCTTTTTAATTGTAAAAATTTTCATATTAATAAATAAGAAACATCACCAACATTTAACAATTAATATTTATTTATAGTGTTGTCTATCGAGGTCACAAATTTGTTGGGAAAACTATTTTTGTTAAAAATTTTTATCATAAGAGTGTTTGAATAGTTTTTTTTTTTTTTAATGGTAAAAATGAACTCAACACCATCAAAAACCCCAAAGAACCCAAAATATTAAAGCTTGAGTGGTATAATTCATATTTCCCAAAATTTCTACTAAATTTTATTCAAACCTTATAAAAATTACCATTATTTTCCAAACAAAATCATAACCACATTTAAATACTTTTTATCTCATCTTTTTAGTTATTATTTCCCACCTTAATTCATTCATTAAAACTTGACTTTAACTATAAGTTATAATTTCCCTTTCAAGCATTACTTGTAACCCGCCATAAATTCTTTTATTCATTATTAATGTCATATCAATCATTACTCGTAACTCTCTCATGGATTGTGATATTGACAATATTAAGTCAACTACTGAACAACATCGTAGGAATCGTTTAATGTTTTATCTTTATACCACTTTCGTATATTTTAATTATGTTCTTATTTATCTAATACTAAATATATATAATATTAAAACCTTTAAGGAATTTAGAAACTTCTGTGATCCATAACATTGTTTAGATAATCTTCGGCGAAATCACATAACCAATCTTTTGTCGACGCGTTTCGAACCAACCAGTACGGTTCATCGTCAGGACAAGTTGAGGAACCAATCCGGCTTAGTTTGTTTAAATAGAGTGTGCAGAGACTCCAACGGCTATATTGCCAACAGCTAATTTTAACCTAATGACCCTAGTCAAACCACTAATATTCTTGTTATATTTAATTATTATTATTCTTAGAAAATAGCTAAATCAGGTAAATCTATTAGAAGAATTCATTTGTTAATTTAAATAAATGTATATGTATATCTAAATTTTTTTTTATTATTTTTAGAAATTAGCTAAATCAGGTAACTTATATATTAAAAGAATTCATTAGTTAATTTAACTAAATGTATTCGTTTAATAATAAAGGTATATGTATATCTAAAAATGAATAATATATAATATATTTATAATGGTCATTGAAATTAAATTAATAAATTATAATAATTCATATTTATTAAATAATCTATATTTATTATTATTCCAATCCTAAGGAGAGGGAAGACAGAAACCCTAAGACCTAACAAAAGGGGAATGAGGAGGCTAGGAAGACAAGGCTGGGATCCAGCAACTGCTAATCTTCCAGCCATCATCCCTATTAAGATTGTTCGGCCTTTTCTCAATCTCCAGGGCCTCTCTAAATTTGCGATGGTGAAACTGTGCAACTTTGGCAATGACTTGAGCCTCTTCTATACATACATGATGCATAGTCTTCTCCGCATGCTCAGCCAGGGCTGAGGACTTGGTCCTACCATGTCTTAAGTCAGCTGAATGCTCGCTAATCCGTTGATTGATAGAGCGACCAGTCTCACCAATATAAGGGGTCCCACAGGAACAAGGAATGACATAGACGCCCTTCATGTCCTTAGGGTCAATAGGGTCTTTCACAGACTTGAGGGAGCCACGGATAGTGTTGAGAGGTCTAAAAGTTGCGGGCACATCGTACTTCCTTAGAATCCTCGCAATCCTATCCGTGGTCCCTTGGATGTAAGGAAGGTTCACACCCATGATATGATCTTTAGGAGCCCTTCGGATTGAAGGCTCCTTCTTGGCCTTGAGGAAGGCTTTTTGACCGAGGTGCCTATTGTAACCATTCTTCTCAAAGACATCTAGGAGATGAGCTTTCTCCGTTTCCAGGCTCTCCTCATCAGAAATTCTTACAGCACGGGTGGCAAGCGTGCTAAGAACCCCTAGATATACATATACCTTTATTATTAAACGAATACATTTAGTTAAATTAACTAATGAATTCTTTTAATATATAAGTTACCTGATTTAGCTAATTTCTAAAAATAATAAATTTGTTTTTGGATATACATATACATTTATTTAAATTAACAAATGAATTCCTCTAATAGATTTACCTGATTTAGCTATTTTCTAAGAATAATAATAATTAAATATAACAAGAATATTAGTGGTTTGACTAGGGTCATTAGGTCAAAATTAGCCGTTGGAGTCTCTGCACACTCTATTTAAACAAGCTAAGCCAGATTGGTTCTTCAACTTGTCCTGACGATGAACCACACTGGTTGGTTCGAAATGCGTCGACAAAAGATTGGTTATGTGATTTCGCCGAAGATTATCTAAACAATATTAAAACCTATTTTACATATTATATTTTATATATTTTAATTTTGTTGAAATTATAACTCCTATTTATATAATGTTATAGAGTATTAAAAATTTTGTAATATTATTTATAAATAATTATTTGAGATGCTTTATAAAAAGGTAGATTTACCCATTAAAAGTTTATATTTTTTTCCAAAGACCATAAGTGTAAACGTTCATATTTTTTTCCTTGTATTAGAAAGACAATAAGTGTTTTTTTATGACACTAACCAAAAGACACTGAGAAGTTACATAAACATTTCATATTACTGAAAGACAATATATTAAATAAATAAAACATTTATTATTTCATTTTATTTTAAAATAAAATATTAAATATTATTTTCATAGAGTTAATATAAAATATTATTTTTACTAAAATTTTAATTATAATATTTATATTAAAATAATGTATTATAGTTTTAGGTGGGGCGAACAAGACAAGAAAGAGCGAAAGGAAGTCAAGTTGTGGCTGAAAGATTATGTGGAGGTAGAGTAAACTAGAAGAAAGAGCGAAAGAGGAAGTGATGTGGCGAAAGAATTTAAGGAGTTTGAGTGAAGTGGAGGGTTCTAGGGAGGGACCGGCAATGGCAACTGGCTATCTTATCTATCGATTTCATTCAACGACTATCGACTATCTGGCTATCTTATCTATCGATTTCATTCAACGACTATCGACTATCAACACCTTCAGGCATCTTAGATTGTCTATGATCACTGTCAATGAGTACTTATAGGCTTACTAGCTCATGCTTACTAGCTCTTACTTCTACTCTTTTTGACCCAAGGAATAACACCAGATCCCTATCCTTTGGTCGAGGGGACAAACACTCTTCCTTACTTCTAGTTCCCTTCTGGTACATATCAAAAAAATACAATCTACCGGCTATGTATATTAGATCTACATCTCGACCAGCGTTTGCTTGAATCTACCCCACTATTTTTCCATGAAAAAAAACTAGGCTATAAAAAAGCTATACAACCCAACTTTAACATAATCACTCTCCTATAGCTAACATTTTTGATAATTATTTTAATTTTTTTTTTATTATATAAAAAAAATTACACTATATTTTATATGGTTTTTATAATATTAAATATAAATTTTAACATAATTAGATTATTAAAAAGAAATAAAAACCCCTTCATAGATAGAAAATTCCATAATGAAAGCTAGTCAATAGTCATGGATTTTTTTTTTTTTTAATAGGGCTCTGTCTATATACCTAATAGTCATGGAACTACTTCTTGTTTTTTTTTTTTGAATAGGGCTATGTTTATATACCTAAGTGTGAGGTCTAGGAATCATATTTTGACGATACAAGTTAGTTAAGTTGATCTCTGTTTAGGTTACAATTTTCCTTTATTATGTTTTACATTTTATTAATCCGATTTTTACAATGATGCCTTAATGTCTAATATGTGAGTGGTCCACGAGCTCAAATATCTCATGCATATTAATAATATCTGATTTATGCTTTAACATTTAGTGGTTTATTTAAAGACTAAAGTGAATTATTTATTGATGACAAAAATTAAGAAATGCTCATGTATATTATTTCATGTATCATTGTATCAATAATTTCTATGTGTATTAAATCATTCCTCTTTTTCAAAATTTAATTCATCTCAACATTGATATTCTCATTTTTAATTTGTATATCAATGGTTATCTTAAAATATTCAACCTAGCAACGCGTACCTAATTTTCAGCATAGAATTAGAGATAATATATGTTCTTGATTAAGATAAGATTTAGCTCTACGCCCAATATTGTATAGTTAGGATTTATTTTTACTTTAGTTTAACCTATCATAATCAATTTTTTTTTTTTTTAACTCAAGTTGAGCATGACATACTCATTTTTCTATTTATATGTATATATATTTTATGTTTATTTATTTTAGACTGGTCTTGCTAATTACCAACCAACCATATTTTCAACGTAGTTATTAAAATTTGGCATTATTTTTAGGTTTTTAAGTTTATTTTGGTTTGTTAGTATGCTAATAAAAAAACTCTCTAAGGTTTCTATTTCATTTGGACATTCAATTATCTTTGATATTTTTGGGCAGAGTTAATTAGGTTAAGCGTAATTATAATTTGGTTTTTATATTTTAATTCAATTTTTTTATTTCAAATTTGTAACAATTTTTGAAATATAAGTGAATAAATATTATTATTTCATTGCCATGGTTTTTATACATTGAGGTTATATTGTGGATTATTATTTAATATATTGAATGAAGTTATGGTGTGGTTGATTTATAAACTTTGTAGATATTTCACTTGAAGCTTTTTCACAACATGTTTTTTAAAATCTAAAAATTTGAAAGATATATTATGAGGATTAATTTCTAATTAGATTTATAGATCCATTACTAGTTGTATTATGCTTATTCAAGTAGTAGATGAAATATGGAAAATAGATAGTGATGAAATAAAACTTACAAACTATAATGAACAAAAGATACAATCTAGGAAACCCTTATGGGAGAAAACCCAACTAGAAGGTGAGGTTACTTTTCTCTCTATTTCTCTAAATATAAATGAATGCAAGTGCAAAGAAGTGATACCTATGGCCTATGGGATGCTACAATAGGCAAACCATATTTCCTCTCTCTCTATACACTCTCCATTACTCTTCTCATCTATCGAAAAAAACACACTCCAAATAGAATGGAACCCTTTTTTCCTCCTAGTGGCGTCATTATAAGTTTGCTCGATAGCCTACTAGTGGTCAAGTTTGATTCCTTCAACTATTAATTAGAGTTACAATATTGACTATTCTAGAGTCTTCTTCATCATGATCATGCAGCTAGCCATTTTTTTCGTGAACAATGGGGGTTGGTTTGTCATCCTCGTAAATCATGGTGGTCAAAATAGGAAGGAAAACTTTTGAGTGACATAAAATTTTCATATGGACACCATTTAAGGTCTTTCCTGCTCAGTTAGAAAGGTATCTAAGCATAGAATAACTCAAGCTAGTGCAATTATTAGGAAACAAAGTTTACCTCAAAAACATTCTTTTTAATGCCTCAAATTGCTTCCAAAATATTTGGGACCCCAATTCACCAAACATGTACTCACAGATAAAAATGGTTCTATGAAATGATTCCTCTAAATTTTCAACTCTTAAAGCATCAAGGTAGATGAAATATAATATAATTACCCAATTCAGATAAGTGGTATAGTATATATGAAAAATAATTGCATTCCTTGGCATAAGGGTTGAAGTATTGGTGTCCTTATATTTTATGTAGAGAAGCCATAATGAATGGAAATCATTATCCCCTAACTTTTCTCAACTCTTATTCCAAGATTCAAGAATAACATCATCCCAAATATGTGTCTTATATATAGTAATTTCATCTTAGGATTATACATATAAATGAGATTTCAAATAGGGTTGTTGATATGTTGAGTTACCCTGTTACTTGGTTACTAAACATACTCAATGTTCCCTATGCTACCAATGAGGAGTGGAAACATTTGTATGCCAAACATCCTTTATTTTTTCCTATATGGCATGTAGTCCACCATCCTGTTGTAAGAAATTGTACCCCTTCTCTAGAATATGTCGTTAATGATGGCTAATTATATTGTCCCAATCTTCTTTGTGTACCCTAGACTCTACATTGTAACCTTATGATTCATGAATCCTATGCCTCATTCTATGGTGGTCATGTTGGAAAAAAAAAACTGTAAATGTTTTTATAGAAATAGCTCTTTTAGCCATCTAACGCCAAAGTGAGTTCGTTGTTTTCCACTATTCTCTTTGCAACACCAGTAAGCCCATTCATTACAAACAAGGTTTATATACCCCATTACAATTTCCATTGCAACCATGGGAGTTCATCTCTAGGTTTATATACCCTATTATAATTTCCTTTGCAACAATGAGAGTTCCTCTCTTAATTATCTGAGTGATTTACCCATGATTTTGTAATCATGATTACATTGTAGTATATCTTTGCTTCTTTTCCAAAATTATCAATCTTTACACCTTATACAAAGGCCACCACTACCTAAGAATTTATGTAATTCTTCTTCATTCATGTTTGGTTGAATTTTGGTCTATCTCTCACTATTTTCTAAGTTCACAATTCACATTTCCTTACTACTTTCTGAAAGATGTTATGAAACTTATTAGATTTTAGTTGATTTTTTCAGAAAAATCCACCCCTAAATGGATGGTGAATTTGTGGTTGTGAATTCCAATTTAAGTGCATGGTTTATGAATATATTATTTCCACAACAAGAAATGGGAATTTTATATTCATGTTTTACAATGAAACAACAATAGACCTATTAATGCCTCCATTGCAATTCCTATATTTGAAGTTTGTTTTGGTTATTAGCCACTTCCTCCCTATGAAGTTTCAAATATATTTTCACTTATGATTAATGCACACCAAAAACAAAAGAACAATATAACATTACTTTTTAATTCAAAATATCACATAGGTACATTCCGCAATAGTTGAGCATTGATTGCCTCCTAACAATGCAATAAAACCCTTGAAGGCTGTGACAGCCCCACCCATGTAATAAAATACATTGTAAATATTTTTCAATATGTGAAATCAAAATAAAAAAAGGGGACTAAGTGAAAGGGACACGTATTCCACAGCTGGGTAGGAGGATGTCTTGATTGGGATGTTGTGGTTTCTTGTGCAAGAAACCTGAATTGTTTGGACAACCATTAAAGACTGGTTGGTGCATGAATTTAATAAAGAGGCACTTGAAATTAAATGGGCTGCAAGAGGAAGTACATAGGCCTATGTTGCTTGAGAAACAAAAACAAGAAAAGAGGAAAGAGAATTATGGAGGGACTACGCACTACAAGGAAACAAGGATGCAATAGTCAAAGTAAGCCTGGAAAAATAAAGAAATAAGAGGCAAAATGGAGGCACCATTCGACGACAAGAATAAGAGGCATTTGAACTCAAACAAGAGATAGATAGAGAAGGCAAGGATTCAAGCATCCAACGAGAGCACTCAGTAGGCAGTTCTGAAGGGAAGAGAAGAGAAGAGAAGAGAAGAGAAGAGAAGAGAAGGGGATTGACTCTTTGTTCCTTGGAGAAGAAATAACATAGAAATTGCATACCATGTTATAGGCCATAGCAAATCCATAAGAACTTGAAATGAAGCCTTTTAGTTGCTCTGGAGGTTTGTTGGACCACTGAGACCGAGCCATGGTCAATAGCACTGACTCAAGGAAGTCCGTACTATAGAACAACTTATCTTTGGGGGGATCGTGGAGATCCCCTTCTGGAACGTCGTATAATGCAGGGTCGAAATCTCTTGGTCAAGCCATGGAAGAGAATGAGAAGAAAAAATTGTTGCGGCATAGGGGAAAATTGAGCCTGAACTTATAAGATAGGATCATACAATCTTATCCTTAGCGTTAATCAACCCTAGTCGGGTAGGATTACATTGGCACGAAATATTTTCCCCTTACGCGATTGGATGAGGATAGTTAACGTGTCCCATAAGGGATCACCTGCAAGTTCCTCCACGTTACCCAAGTGATCAACCGAGACGAGGTTGGCGAGGTGAGATTGTCAACACATAAGCCCAGTGGTACTGTCATTGGTTAGATGTTATTAGGTCCCTATAATACTAGTGTATTCCCCTTCTTGTTATTGTTAGTGTAGCCCCCTATTGTTATTATTGTGCCCCATAGAAGCCCACTATTGTTATTGTTGTGCCCATACATTATTATTGTTATGTAGGCTTTAATTATATTGTGACCCCTTACACTCCTATATATACCAAGGAGGTCTTATCATTTGCATCATCCAAGAATTGTTCATTTATGTAATGTTAAGGATGTTTCCCCCTAAAATAGGATAAAAATTCATTGAGCTATCTTTTCTTCTATTTTGTGAGCTAGTTGCATAACATTTGGTATCAGAGCTTTGGATTCTAGGGTTTTGTTGCTTCAAACAGGCCATCTTGGAATTTTTGCTATAACCATTTTTCTAAGAGGCCTCATAGGCTGAAATTTATACCATGTGGACTATAAATTGTGATGAAATTCATGTAGAACTTTAAGATCTTGGTTCACTATATTTTATGAGATATGGTCTGACGAAGTTAGGGTTTTTGTAAGATCCAAAATTCAATCTCAAACATGTGAACTAGGGAAAATCGACATAACTTTCTCTCTGAGCATCAAATTTGAATTTCGTAAAAAGTGAATGAAATTGCACAAACTGTAGTTTTTTGTATATCATTTTCATGGCCAAAGGTTGAAATAGTGACTCATAGAATTCCATACAAGTTCTCCCTATTGAACCAAACAATAATCAGGTCATCGTGGGAGATTGGGCATAATTCTTCCTTGAAGAATCCAATATCAATCCAAGTTATGGGGTTGGCAATAAGAGTCAAATATCTACCATCAGAAGAAATTTCAGACCTTGGAGATCCAAAATTACAGAGATACAACAGTTTCAATATTGAGCTCCTAGAAATCAAGACAAAGGTGTATATTTTTTAAATTTTTCATAACTTTTGTTTGAAAAATCAATTTGAGGTGATTCAAAGGGCATAATGAAGCATATATATCATTTTTTATTTCAATTCCTTGAAACAAAAAAATTAACACACCTAGTGAGAAACCACAAATATCTTCTATGACGCATGAAAAAGTGGAAGAAATGCAACATGATATATCAAAATTACGAGACCAAGTACAACAAATTTTGCTCTTGCAAAAATTAACAAAAAATTAATTGGAAGCCATGATGAATTTTAAGATAGATGGTATAAAAAGGTACATGGGAGTTTTGAATTATAGTTTAAAATCAAACATGGAAGCAATGGTGACTGTCAAGATAGAAGAGTTGAAGGAAGGTTTGGCAAAGTTGCTAGAAGAAAGGCTTCCCAATGGTGACAAGGTGATCCATGAAAATCATGATGTGGACAAAAGGAATATGATTTATGATTTTAGAGACTCCAATGTTGGGTTTAAGAACCACCAAATTCCAAATATTGATATGAGGAATTTTGATGGAAAGATTCGATAACACAGATACTATAGATGGAGAAATATTTTGATCTCCATGACGTGCAACACACACAAAAGGTACACATTGCATCCTTATATTTAGAACATAATCAATTTGTATGGTATCAATGGATTTTTTCTCATAAACCACTTGTCACTTGGTCAAATTTTATGGAGGAAATGATAGCACATTATGAGGATACAAAAAGGAGCACCTTCTTTAGATAATTGATCAATCTAAAACAAAAAGGTTCAATGGAAGAGAACATTGAGGAATTCCAAAAATTGAATATCAAGGTATATGATATTCCATAGGAGAATATAATTGATTTTTTTATAGGAAATTTAAAGGATAAAATCCAACATGAGGTTTTCCATTGGGAACTTGATTCATTGGAGAAGGCATTTAGGGTAGCAAGAATAGTTAAAAGCAAAATTATGGCAATAGGGAAGACTACCACTCACAACTATAAAGATGGAAATGTTGTTGCTCCTAGCCTTCCACAACCTACAAGGCCGATGCCCACAACAATTGGAAGAAAAAAGAGAAAAAAATCTTTGTTACAGTTGTGATAGAAAATACACTAAAGGTCATAAGTATGCAGAGAAGAAATTATTCTACATAGATTGTGAAGAGGAGGAAGAAAAGAAACAAGAAACATCAAAAGAGGAGGATATACACCAGGAACCAACCCCAGAGAAAGAATAAATCAATCTGACCATATATTTTAATGCATTGACTAGAATTACCACTCCTCAAACTCTCAAGATAGAAGGATATATCAAGAAGAAAAAGGTAATAGTGTTGATTGATTCGGGTATTATCCATAAATTTATTCATTGTAAGATAACCAATGAATTGAATTGCTTCCTATATCCAACACTAGAGTGTTAAATGATGGTTTCAAATGGAGGAACTATAAATTGCTTTGGAATGTGCCATAATATCAAGCTAACCATGGGAGAATATGTATTGAATAGTCCAATTCTTTCCATTCCAATGTTTGGTGTTGATGTTGTACTAGGAGTCTAGTGGTTACAATCTTTAGGGATGATAGATTTTAATTTTCAAGAACTTTTCTTGAATTTATTTTTGGAAGGAAAGGAAGTAGAATTGAGGGGTATCGCAGGGAAACCAAGAAATATACAACTCTAATGGTATGACAAAGCTTCTGTAGAATGAACCACAAGGCGTAATTGCACAATTATGCTCACTAGAGGTTCAAACATCGAAATTATCTATTTCTCTAGAAATCCTAAAAGCCTTGGACAATCATTCCAAGGTATTTGAGACTCCCAAAGGCCTCCCATCTATTCGTGATCATGATCGTGCTATTCATTTGATTCTAGGAAGTGTTCCTCCAAACATCAAAGCTTACAGATATCCCTATGCCCAAAAGAGTGAAATTGAATGTATGGTTGTAGAAATGCTAGAGGCTGGTATAATTCAACCTAGTCAAAGTTATTTCTCTTCTCCAGTAGTATTTGTTCACAAGAAGGATGGATCATGGCATATGTTTCTGGATTATAGGGAGATCAACAAGCTCACTATTAAAGATAAATTTTCCATTCCTGTCATTGATGAATTGTTGGATGAATTACATGGAGAAATTTACTTCACAAAGCTAGATCTTCATTGAGGATATCATCAAATTAGAATGAAGACTAAAGACACTCTGAAAACAACATTCAGAACTCATGAGGGTCATTATGCTATTTTTGGTAATGCCTTTTGGCCTTACTAATGCACCTTCCACATTTCAAGGTTTGATGAATTCCATTTTCAAAGCCTTCCTTAGAAAATTTGTGTTAGTATTTTTTGATGATATACTAATCTACATCAATTCTTAGAAGGATCATGTTCAACATGTTGATAGGGTGCGTAAACTATTGAAGGAGAAACAATTATATGAAAAAGCCTTCAAATGTTTCTTTGGAGTACAATAGGAGGAACATTTGGGTCATATTGTATGTCATGAGGGTGTTAAGTTAGACCCTAAAAAAATTAAATCCATTAAGGAAAGGAAAATCCCCACAACCATAAACCATCTTCGAGGATTTCTTGGGTTGACAAGGTATTATTGCAAGTTTGTTAAGAATTATGGGAGAATAACATCACCTCTAACAACATTACTAAAGAAAGATGCATTTTCTTGGACTCCAGAACCAACTAAGGCCTTTGAACATCTGAAAGAGGTAATCTGCCAAGCACTGGTCTTAACTATGCTAGACTTCACAAAAAACTTTATTGTGGAATTTGATACCTTAGGAAATGGAATCGGTACTATTTTAATGCAAGAAGGAAGACCTATTTCTTTTGAAAGTCGTCCAATCAAAGGAAAGTATTAACACAAACCTATTTATGAGAAGGAAATATTGGTTGCGCTAAAGCAATGGTGACCTTACCTAATGGGAAGACACTTCAAGGTAAAAATAGATCATGAAAGTCATACTTTTTGGAACAAATATTATCTTCAGAAGAAAAACAAAGATGGGTCACAAAGACGTTAGGTTATGAATTTGAAATCATCTACAAAAAATGGAAGCAAAATGTTGTTTCATATGCACTCTAAAGAAATGATGAGGATGTGGAAGCATTGCTTTGTGCCATTTCTATTATCCAATCTAATTGGATAACCGAAGCAAGGGATGAATGGAAGAATGATGAATAGGTTTTGACACTCATTCAAAAGTTGCAGAAAGATCCTAGTACATCAGATACATTTAGTTGGAAAAATGATTCATTATGGTACAAAGATCACTTTTATCTTTGCAAGCATTCCCAAATCAAGAAAAATATTCTTTTGGAATTTGTTGGAAACCTTTGAGCACTTTTGATAGGTGGTGGTGGTGGGGGGGGGGGGGGGGGTAAATAAGTACTGCGATCTATATATGAATTTTACCAAATTAAACTTCACTTACTGAATCATGCATATAACCAATAACATATTATATCATCACATGAATATAAAAATGTAAGAAGCTAAATCAAACAATCATGAGAGAAACAAAACCATCAAACACAACCAAAAACACCTTCACACAAGAGACACAAGATATTTGGTGGAAAACCCTTCACAAGGAAAAAAAACCACTCTTGTTGCTATTGTGCTTCTCTGAATCTTCTATTAAGAAAATTGTGCCCTTTTACATAAATTGTTCACTGTGATCAAATAGGAGACTTGACCTCATATACAATCAAATGACTCCCATCAACCTGGAGACTCAATTCTACTGATAATCTCGGAAGACTATGTTCTCACAGGGATCTACAGACTACCATCCACTAAAATCCACAACGAAAAAAATCCTCGCCCAAATCTGATTGGACTATCAAACTACCATTGGATTAAACAACTATTCCTTTCGCTGAAAATTCGTAATCACTGCTTCACATCCATCAAGTCACTGCTTCTCTACTCTATGCATGCCTCTTTTAATATATTTTCACATTGGGTCCTAGAATTTCTGCTCAACTCAATTCAACTCTATAATATGACTTCTAGTAATAAGACAATCTCATCAAATCAAAATAACATGACAAATATGCTCTCTACTCCATCAAAAAAGTGGCCACAATCTATCCAATAAAACTGAATAATATCATCACCAACAACACTATCACACACTCAACCATAATATCAAACCCTCATTGCAAAAAATAATTGTTTCATACTACAATTAGCGACATACAACACAATGGTTATGTGTCAAATGCATCAGCAGCTCCTACAAGAACAAATGTGAGAGTCACCAACAAAATATACTCCAACAACATGCAAAAATTATCAAAATAATCTCTTCTACAACAACCTCAAATCTGATCTGAATACTGATGCACTGTTTTAGAAATATGCTCCATTCATTGCCATTTACACTCACTCACTAAAGAAATTCTTCTCACAACTAGGTTTGAATCATACTCACACTCTGCAACATTCTCTTCCACACATACACTCACCATAAACTAATCCTCAGCTCTAAAGTGAAGTATATAAAACATGAAGGGCGAAATTGGTCATTGGGCTGGGATCAAAGGTGCAAAAATTGGACCAAACCAATCCACTAACACCACTACTTGTGCACTAAAAGTATTCACATCATTGGAGGGAATTTTCAAACCATTCCCAACCATTATCACTTAATCTCGAAGCCTCTGGGAATTTCCATGCTATTTTTCTTCTGATTTGCGCGAGGAATTTGGAAAATTTTCATGAAAAACCTTAGTCGCATGCACAAAATTGGTTAAACTTGACTAGAGACCTTTAGTCGCATGCAAAGGCCCATCTCCCAATGACTGGACACTTTCAGTCGCTTGCATAAGCCTATCTCCATGCGACTGGGGTAGATCATAAGGAAATCCCTCAGCTCAGAACCTCTGCCGCTGGTTGGATCCTTTTCTCAAGCATTTGAACTCACCTCCAAACCTCTCCTAAGATTAGTAACACCTCTACAAGTGAATCTAAAAAGTCTCCCAAGTGTCATTGCCAGGTTGACCAAGAAATCCAACAAACAAGGTTGGAAAGAGTGCCAAGAATTCCTCCACTCTCTAACAAACGTCTGCACAAGTTGTAACACCTCTGACAGAACTGCAATACATTGTAGCACATATCCATCTTCATCATAAGGCCAACAATATGCAACAAGTCATCTCCATGAGCATAAGCATGAAGATCTAGTATGAATACGTGGTATGCCAACTCAACTAGTGTACCAACTCATCATTACCATACCAATGCTATCCTTTGTCTATCAATACATCACAAGGCTCACATCATAAGCTTGACATCAATGCCAACACAACCGGTTGCAATCATGCTACAATGGAGACACCAACACATCAACTAGGCTACATAGGGTTGACATCAATGCCAACATGAGATAGATGCCATCATGAACCAATGCCAAAATCACCCAGCTGGAACCATGCACACCACAATGCCAATAATATCACCCTTTGTCATTGATGGAAACCATATACAAAATCTCTAGACCATCATCCTCTATCACTCCCCCTTTGAAATCAATGGAAAAGAGTCAACTCCATATGGTATGGAAGCAGGAATTGAAGCACAAATATTGGAGCAACTAAAATGGATGAAATGTAATGCATATCAACCAATAACCATACTCTCCATATAAGCAACAAGCAACATATATATCCAATCATCAACCAGAGAAACATACCAACCAACAACCTCTAGCAGCAAGTAGAAATATGCGAACATGAGGAGACCATACAAGCATAAATGAGAATAGTCATATAATATGCAACAACACACAAATCTCCTCCACAACTACATAGCGGAAAAATCAATCACCATCATCCACCTCTCTGCTCATAACATGAGGCCAAAACACAACAAACATGATCATAGCATGAAGCACCCCATGAACACCTCCAAATAGATCATAATGCAAACAATGTATGGCTGAAGTGAATAGGAACAAATAATGTCCCCCTAAACATATGCCATCTCCAACATCACTCCATGTTGTAGTGAACTGCTTCCATTGCAAGTAATGCTTCCTTTTGAAAAATAGAAGCACATAGAAGTGACATATAGATTGATAAATAGATGGTTGTAGCAGTGACATAAAAACCTCATACATGACTATTACATGACTTCATGACCCATGACTACAAGACCAAAATATTGCACAATACATGTACATGGTTCCATGAGCATATTACATAGATTTTCAATGAATTACATTGCTTCTATGATCATCTACTATGGACCAATGAATGGAATAAATGACATAATATGACTCTTACATCATCATTATCCCATACACAGGGCTACAAAATAGACTCATGATACTCCTCCAAAACATGCCTATCATCACCATGACTCAAATCACTAATGACTGGACCCAATACCAATGTGAAATTATGAAACAATGGTAAATACATGTTTGTAATAAACTGCATATAACAACCCATACATGGCTGGTCCATGTCTCATGTCATTTCTATATATCATGTGGCAATGAACTCCTTATATTCATGGTTGTACCATCTTTTCAACCAACTTGTTAGTGAAACCAACAACATATATATGGTTGAAAAATGTACTACCTTCACTCAAAAAACATACGTAAAGCAACAACAAATAACTGAGTGAAAAGAATGAAGAATATTCCAAGTATCACATGTAAATCTCATACCATGCATAGCTCCCCCCGAGCTCAATATACCTCCAAAAGACAGGTAGATCACGTGGACCTGAAAGTGCATGAGGCTCAAATGAACTCATCATATGCTTCTGCAATAACTCGTACTCATCGTACTACCAAACTCTCCCCCTGAGGTTATGCATCTCTCATGAACATTTGCAGTCCTCTATAAATATATAGAAATAATCATGGACTACAAGAGGGGATGCTCTTCACTACTTGAATACCTTCTGCTCCTTCTTCCTCCACATAGTCTTTGGCTACTTCTTTTCTTCCTGCACTAGTTTTCTAGTAGATCCTCTCTATTTTTGTTGCCTCGTTTGATTTTTCCATGAATAACGAAGTAGAAGATAATCTCTTGATATATGGCCAACATTATGGCATGTATAGAACTCCACATGGCCAATATATGTAGCAAGAGGATTAGATATCTTACTACTCACGCCAAGTCTATACCTTGCATGCAATGTGCTTCTCCTCCATTGGTTAGACCTGCAATCTATTTCCTTATGGCCAACATGTGACATAAGTAATAACAACCATAAAAAACATGATTATACCTCTTGACCAATCTCCTTGGCTTCTGAAATTTTTGCAAGCTTCGTTGTTTTGATCTATACATTCTGCTCCTGCAATTAGCTACAACATGTCAATACTTGTGATAGCTATAACATTGTAACTCATGCATCAAAGTAACAAAAGGAATTTGTTTCCTTTAAAATTTAACATAGCTACCACAATCATCTCTAGGAGAAAAAGGTTTTCTAAATGTAGGAGCTCTTTGAGATTTTCCTATCTGCTATTGGTTTTGATTCTTGATCTATTGCTACTTCTGATTTTTGTTTCCTTGGTTCTCACTCTTCATGTTGGTATTGTTTTCTACAGGTTTATTATGTTCTTCTTTCTTGTTTTTTCTTGCATGCAAACTAGACTCACCCTTTTGAAATCCAACACTAGATTTATCCAATGGTGATCTCTAGATCTCAAGTGAACTATCCAAGGCTACAGTTCTCTTCTCCATCTTCTACTACTTTCTCAATGACACCACTTCAACTTCTAATTTCTCACACTCATTTTCCTTCTCTTGATACTACTTTCTCATACCTTCCTCAATTTTTTTAGCTTCTACCAATTTAATATTTAAGCTAATGATATCCTCCTTGAGTTTAGACTCTCTATCATCATAGATATGCAATAGCTTTTCTTGATCCTTGCATGCAGCCGTTAGTTTAGAAATGTCATCTCTAAGACCCTTAATAACGTTCTCATCTTCACTATATGCTTCAACATGATCAAAATCTGAATCATCAAAATTATAACTCAATAGAAAATCATTAAAATTTATACCTTTGGGTTCAAAATTTTCTGATCTCTTCTCATCATCAGCTGAATCATGTGCACTAGAGGAATGAGACTCTTGTGGACAAGATTCTTGTTTTTGAAGGTCCTTCTTCTTGTTATTAATTTTGTTGCTTTTCTTCTCATTCTCCATATTGTTGTTGGTGCCATCTCCAAATATGGATTCTAGCTTGTCCCACATTTTCTTGTCATATTTCAAACCTACTAGCCTCTTCATGTTATCATCATGAAGATTCTTGTATATTATGACTATAGCTTGCACATCTTGGTGCAAAACTTTATGTGCTACTGGATCTTTGTCACATCCTTCACATGCCAATCTCCAAATGTTATATCCACTAGGAAATAATTGAGATTAAACATTTTTGTGCAATACCTTGTAATTTGTAGTAGTGAGGACAACGATTCTGAAATCTTTTTTCAAATTTACACCAACAAACCTTAGATCTGCTTTCTAGCAATCAAGCTGCAATCAAGAGCCCCACTCTAATACCAATTTTTGGAAACCATTGAGCACTAATGAGGGGGGAGGATGAATCAGTAGTGTGATATATATATGATTTTTACCTAATTAAACTTCACTTACTGAATAATGCATAT
Organism: Pinus tabuliformis; assembly: GCA_031772625.1. Lineage (NCBI taxonomy): Eukaryota > Viridiplantae > Streptophyta > Pinopsida > Pinales > Pinaceae > Pinus > Pinus tabuliformis. The sequence continues at coordinate 1,961,679,636 of CM062816.1, read as the reverse complement.
AACCAACAAAATATTATATCATCACAAGAATATAACAATGTAAGAAGATAAATAAAACAACCATGAGAGAAAAAAAACCATTAAACACAACCACAAAAACAAGCACACACGAGACACAAGATCTTTTATGGAAAACCCTTCACTAGTAAAAAAAAACCCTTGTTGCTATTGTGCTACTCTAAATATTCTATTAAGAAAAATGTGTCTTTTTACATAGATTGTTGACTCTAATCAACTAGGAGACTCGACCTCATATACAATCAACTGATTCCCATCAGCCTGGAGACTCATTTCTACTGATTATTTTGGAAGACTATGTTCTCACAGATATCTATAGATTACCATCCGCTGAAAGCCACTGCAATCAACGATCCTCGCCAAAACTCTGATTGGACATCCAAATACCATTGGATTAAGAAACTATTCCTTTTGCTGAAACTTTGCAATCACTTCTCCACATCCATGAAGTCACTACTCCTCTACTCTATGAAGACCTCATTTCATATATTTTCAAACTGGATCCTAGAATTTCTGCCCAACTTGATTCAGTTGTGCAATACAACCTCTAGCAACAAGACAATCTCATCAAATCAAAATAACACCACAAATATTCTTTCTACTCTAACAAAAAATTTGCCACAATCTATCCAATAAAACTGAATAATATCATCACCAACAACATGAACATATTACACACTCAACCATAATATCAAATCCTCACTGCTAAATATAATTGTTGCATACTACAATTAGTGACATACAACACAATGGATATGTGCCAAATGCATTAGCATCTCCTGCAAGAACAAATGTGAGAGTCACCAAAAAAATATACTCCAACAACATGCAAAAATTATCCAAACAATCTCTTCTACAACAACCTCAAATATGATATGAATACTGATGCACTGTTTCAGAAATATGCTCCATTCACTGCCATTTACACTCACTCACTAAAGAAATTCTTCTCACAACTAGGTCTGAATCATACTCACACTATGAAACCTTCTCTTCCACACATACACTTACCATAAACTAATCCTCAACTCCAAAGTGAAGTATATAAAACATGAACGGAGAAATTGGTCTTTGGGTTGGGATCAAAGATGCATAAATAAGACCAAATCAATCCACTAACACCACTACTTGTGCACTAAAAGTGTTCACATCATTGGAGGACCTTTTCAAACCATTCCTGGCCATCACAGCTTATTCTAGAAGCCTTTGGGAATTTCCATGCCAATTTTCTTTTGATTTGCACGAGGAATATGAAGAATTTTTGTGAAAAAACTGAGTCACATGCACAACATTGTATAAAATCAACTGGAGACCTTCATTCGCATGAACATGCATGTCTCCTAGTGACTGGAGCCTTTCATTCGCTTGCATAAGCCTATCTCCATGCGACTGGGGCATGGAATAAGGAAAAACACCAATCCCTCAACTGAAAACCTCTGCCACCTATTGGATCCTCTTCTTCAATATTTGAAATCACCTCCAAACCTCTGCTTAGCTTAGTAACACCTATGCAAGTGGATCATACAAGTCTCCCAAGTGTCACTTCTAGGTTGTCCAAGAAGGCCAAAAAACAAGGTTGGCAAGAGTGCCAACAAGTCCTCCACTCTCCAAAAAACATCTGCACAAGATGCGACACCTTTGATAAACCTACAATACATGGTATCACATCTTCATCATCATCATAAGGCCAACACACTGCAACAAGTCATATCCATGAGTATAAGCATCAAGACCTAGTATGCCAACTTAACTAGTGTACTAAATCATCATCAACCATACCAATTCTATCATATGTCCACCAATACATCACAAGGCTAACATCATAAGGTTGATATCAATTCCAACACAATCATCCCATTGTCAACACAACCAGTTGCAATCATGCCACAATGAAGGCACCAACACATCAACTAGGCTACATAGGGTTGACATCAATGCCAACATGAGATAGATGCCATCATGAACCAATGCAAGCATAAACTAGTTGGAAGCATGCACACCATAATTCCAACAAAATTACACACCTCCCCATTAGGAGGCCACTTAGGATTTTTAAAAATTACCACAGTCTCAAGAAGGAATTATTTTGGGATGGCCTTAAATTTGATATTCAGAAGTGTGTTGCAGAATGTTTGGTTTGCCATTAAAATAAAGTTGATACAATTAAGACCTGGGTCTATTACAACCTTTAGCCATTCCAAGTCATCATTTAGAGGAGGTCTCAATGGATTTTATCACGGGTTTACCCAAGTCTAAAGGAAAGAGTGTCATCATAGTGGTAGTTGAAAAACATTCCAAGTATGCACATTTTTGTGCATTATCTCATCCTTTTAAAGTCAATACAGTTGCTACTGCATCTATGGAAACAATGCAAAAGCTACATGGAAACCCAAAGATTATTGTAAGTGACAAAGATCCCATTTTCACTGGAAATTTTTGGACGAAATTATTTTCTTGTCTTGGTACTCAATTAGCTCATATCTCATCTTATCATCCTCAATCTATTGGGAAAACTAGATAGTGAACAAATGTTTGGAGGGATATCTCTGTTGCTTTGTATTTGATAAACAAACAAAAGGGGTCAAGTGGTTACGTCTATTTGAATGGTGGTATAACACTTTCTTCTATACTACAACACAAGTGACCCCATTTATGGCACTTTATGGATATCGTCCACCATCGATCACATCATATTTAAGAGTAAAATCTAAGGTTTAAGTAGTGGAAGATCACATCAAGCATCAACAACAGGTTCTCCAACTCTTAAAGGATAACCTCACTTTGGCACAAAATCAAATAAAACAACATAAATGTCAACATCACAATGAAAGAAGTTTTGATGTAGGAGACTGGGTATTTTTATGGCTAAAACCATACAAACAAATGTCCCTCAAGCAAGCTAAGAAGAATAATGAATTATCACCTAAGTACTATGGTCCTTAGAACGTGTTGCAAAATATTGGTACTATGGTATACAAATTGGAGCTACCTACATATTCCCAAGTACACCCAGTTTTCCATGTTTCATGCTTGAAGAAGGTTATTGGTGACAATCTCCCGGTTCAAATAGTGTTGCTAGAACTTGAAGAAGAAGGAAAAATCACATTTGAGCCTAAAGAAGTCATGGAAGCAACAACCCAACAATTATGGAATTGATTACTTTCAAAGTATCTCATTAAGTGGAAGAACTTACCCGCTAAAGATTCCACATGGGAGGATGAGAATTTTATACAGAATCTTCTATAACTACTCAAGCATTAAGGACAATTTTTTTGAAGGAGAGAGGCATGTTAGGTCCCTAGAATACTAGTGTATCCCCCTTCTTGTTATTTTTAGTGTATCCCCCTATTTTTATTGTTGTGCCAATGTATCCCCCATATTGTTATTCATGTGCCACATATTGTTATTGTTGTTCCCTTACATTATTATTGTTATGTAGGCTCTAATTATATTGTGACCCCTTAGACTCCTATATATACCAAGGAGGTCTTATCATTTGTATCATCCAAAAATTGTTCGTTTATGTAATGTAAATGAGGTTCCCCCCTCGAAGAGGATAATTTTAAAGTTGTTGATCTACCTTTTCTTCTATTTTGTGAGCTAGTTACATAACAGATCTCGTGCCCGAGAGCCATGTATGGTTGAAGCTTACAAATCTGGAAGAGATATCAAAGTATCATGTATGCATTGGCAAGATGATGTTAACTAGGATGAGGTGTCATACACACCAACCCGAGAGTTCCATGATTGGTCAAAGGTGGATCCTCAGGATAGGTCATCCCGTTGGACCTGTCCGAGAGTATTCGCAAAGGGTGTAGGTAGAAGGTAGTGAGATGAGTAGTGTGGGATGATAAGGCAGTTCCACCCTACATCCCAATTGAGAGCAAAGTCATGAAAGGTTGAGTACTTTACCGAGTGGTATCAGAGCATCCAAGTTCAACACTTGGACTAGATGGGCTTGGTAATGGGAAAGTGATGATTTTGAATTTTTTTGACTAATTAACTATTTAGGTGCTAAAAACCTATCTAAACTATTGATTGCCACTTTACTAGTAAACTTGTGCTAATGTGAACTGTTTGGTTGACAACAACTCTATGAGAGCAGGATCATGGCCACAAATATGTGTTTATTATTAATTATGCACTCATGATAAAGTGTAGGATTGAATGATTAAAGCATATAATTTTTTATTTTGTTGTACACTAACATGGTTGTTTTGTTACAACATAAACCTCCATGGTAGAACCATGAATGCAAGCTCATGGTCAAAATTATGTGTTTATTTATTATCATTAAATGTATAACAGTGTGTGTGGTTGAAAACACATCACAAGAAACATAAAACAAGGAAGCCATAACAATGAGGACAAGAATGGTTGAATACAATACCGATCAGTCACAACATTGAAGTGATGGGTTATAGCTAATTAAGAAGATAAATACATTGGCCAAGGGGGAGGGAATCAATCCCTAGACTCGATGGAAACCTTGAGAATCTTGTGGGCTGAAGTGTGAAGCTTTTAGGCTAACAATGAGAGTCTGGTAAGAGCCCAAGAAAGGTAAGAAGAGATCAATGCATCCATCCTGCAAAGTCTCTCAGATTGGCAAAAGCCATTAGGGAAGTTTTGAGGTCTAAAATGGGCCTCCTAAGAGAAATGTACAACCAAAATAAAATTCATAAGAACCAATAGGATTCAAGATGATAATGTCAACCATGGGGGATCATTCACCATTTTTGGAGTCAAAAGGTAAAAAGATTAAAAAATAATAAAATAATAAAACTACTTTTTCAACTCATATTTTCAACTTATCTCACTAAGTTTTTACTCAAATTTCGAGCGAGAGTACTCATTGGATGCAAAATTTAATTCCTCATCGAACTAGTACCCATGTTGCATACTTTCGATGGACCTTGCTATTAGTGTTACTGTCTTCACACTGCCATCAGTGGTCAAAGTTTACTCTTCTGCATTCATATTAGGAGTCCCATTTTGATGAGTTGCATTCCATTAGGTCATGGATCAACTAATGGTAGGGTTCATTTCAGTTTTTTCCCTCATGACACATATCTTCTGACCTCTTTTCATGTGTGATTCAGTCAATGGTTCAGGTTCAGGTTCATTTTCAGTTTATTTCATCCAATAGGTCTTAGGTCTTAGGGTTATAGTCTCATTAGGTATTAGGCTTTTACCATGGTCAAATTTTCAGTATGACTAATAATGGCCGGTAGACACATGAGGATGACAATAATCATTAGGAAAGTTTTAATATCATAATTTGTAAACTTAATAAGGTTTTCACCTCAAAACCAGTTTGAGGTGAAAATAGAGCATTGGTATTTTCTTTGTCATTTTCATGTAATTTTATTATTTCTCACATGGAATTAATAGTTTCATGCTACTCCTGGCCACCTACTAATATTTCCAAGAACATGCCACTGCAAAAGTCAAAGAAGTCAAAGCACCAGTTCACCTATTTGAAGCAAAAAATCAAGCATCCAAGAAATAGAGTATTTGAAAAAGCAAATAGACATTCTAAAGTGGGTTTTTAAGAATGAAAAATCAAAGGTTGCCAAGCCATATAAAAGTCATCCTTCTCTTAAGTTATTTCATTGTTTGAGTTGAGGTCCATGAGCAAAAACACGATTTTGAGGTGTTGTTGAGCAAAGGGAGTAAAATCACTGCACTTGTGGAGAAAACTAAGTGGCGCTACACACCTGGGTTTTTTTTGCTGTGTAATTTTGAACTGGCACTACGCACTAAACCGGCGCTACGCACCTGGGAGAGTGCGCTATGCACCTGGCAGTTGAGCTCCAGATCGTTGCAAATTACATCAAATCACCTCAAAACTTCTCCATTGCCTCTTTGCAAGTAAGTAACATCACCATTCTTGCTAAAAAGAATTGTTGCATCAGTCTTTGGTGGTTTTGTCTCTCAAAAACATCAAACCCTAATTGTCACTAAATTGCCTCATATATTGTAAAAAGCTCACTCATTACTGTTGTCCTATATCATCTTTTACTATTTCCCTAAACCCCATCCTCCCATATATAATTCCCTAGACGTCATTCTGTAAACATTTCCATATACACATACATCCCAAACCCTATACATATACCCCAAACCCTACACTACTCCAAAACCCTACACTATTCACTAACCCTACTCACACCCTACATCCCTTTCCCACTCTTGTTCACCCTCATCTATTTTCCTATTCAAATCTCTTCATACTCATCTTACCTTCATTCACCAATTCACCACACTTCATTCACCACAAGAGAAACAACTGTACAACAATGGAGAGGGACAATGAGTATGAGCTGGAAGATGAAACCCTTAGTGATAGTTCCAGGGAGAGAGACACATAGGATAGGAAGCCTCATAAGGGAGGAAAACATATCAAAGAGGATCCCACCAGTTTGAGGGAGCTGCAAGCCTGCCCATTTGCCATTTCTTGTTTCAGACATCAGTCATGTTTCAGTTTCTGTGAAATGGTGGAAAGGGTTAAATCCCATCATGAATTAGCAAGGTTGTTTGTGACACATTTGGACAACAATGAGGTACACCTTGCTGGAGTTACATTCACTTTGTCACCAGCTATCATTTCAGAAGCTACAAGTATTCCAAATGTGGGTGAGAAGTGGAACAAAGGTCAGGACATTGACAAGGAGTACTATGAGCCTTACATCAAGGCTAAATATCATAACAAACTCAAGAGAGTATTCCCCTTTAAATTCTTGGAGGACAGGTTTGCTCCATTGATGAAGATCATCATCAAATACTTTACTTGTGAAGGTAGGTTCTCCTGCTTGTATGCCTACCACATTAGACTGTTGATGCATTTCACTAGGGTGAGAATGATGAATATCCCCTATTTCATGTTCAGAAACATTGAAAAGATGGCACTCATTGTAAAGAAGAAATCATACCCCCAACAGTTAACTAGCATCTACCACTACTCTTTGTTTTGCATCAGTTGAACCTTCTTGACATATTGTGGGAAACTTTCATTTCTCATGAAATGTTCAAAGGCCCTCAAGCCTTTTCATCAATGCCACATGAAAAAGGTGGACCTTCAGGACATGAAAAGGTCCAAGAGACTGAAACTGTTGGAGTGCCTATGTTTGTAACATATGAGAGGGGCACTAGGAAACTTTTTGTAGCTGTCGGGTGAGTATTATCTCCACAAGGAGTGGAAGGGATCTCGCCTTCATCTTTAGGCCACAAGCAAATGCTATCTCCACAAGGAGTGGAAGGGGCTTTGCCTTCTTCTTCAGCTAAATAGGTACAGGTTGGGCAACAACACAAAGGCAAAGGTAAAGGCAAGAAAAAGATGCATGAGAAGGATCCTAGTGATGGGAAAGAGAGAGATTTTGTCCTTGTTGATCATGAGGAGGCACAAAGAGTTGATGTCATTGAATTGGATGCTCAAGATCCAAGGACTGTCAAAGACATGATTATTAAGGAACAAAGCCTTGTCAGAAAATTTAGAGAAGGCTAAATGGGTCATCAAATATCTAGAGCAAGAAAACAAACAACTGACTGACAAGCAAGTCCTCATGGAGTTGCAAATGATCAAGGAGAACTGGCAAAAGGCTAAGAAGACAAAGGTCAAGTTGACCTCCATTAAGCAAGAGATTGAGAATGATCGGGAAACTTGGCTTGAAAGGGTTAACATACATCTTGAGAGGCTACTTGAGAAGGCCAATAGAGACAAGAAGATGCTTCGCCACATGGCCTACCACTATATGACTTGGAACAAAATATTCAATATAAGGATGAGGAAGCTTAAGGCTAGGTTGAGGAAGGCCTTCAGGAGAAAAAAGGAGCAATACAAGCTAAAAATCTTGGTTGAAGCCTCAATAGCCCATCAAAGCAACTAATGATGGAGCCTTGTGCCAAATCTGGGCAATTTTTGATAAATTTTGGTCATTTTCAATTTTTGGAATTTTGCAACATAGAAATTTGCCCTAGGTGCGTAGCGCCACCAGCACTACACTTTTGACTGGGATACTTTTTCGAGAAATGGTTTGAATATTTGGATTCAGCATGATGATAGCATTAATCCCTGAAAGTCCATAAATTTTGGAGCAAAACTTGGTCACCTAAAGGTCAAAAACCCATAAAAAAAAATGACCTCTCTATCTCTTTTTGGACACACAGAAGAAGCCTTGGGAGATTCCACTTTTGAGGGGGCAAATGACCTCCAAATGCAAAAATTCAAAATTTTCCAGACACTAGACAGGAATACCTTTCCAATGAGCTATCTTGGGATCAATTTGGCTAAGGGGAAGGCCTCCAAAATTAGTTGAGAAGTGGCGCTACACACTTGGCCAGTGGCGCTACACATAGTGCCAGTTTACCTAAAAATCCAAATTTCGCCTAGTTTTTCTACAAGTTGACTTTTTCTCTTGTCTTGGATGAATTTATGATTGTAAATGATTCTATGCTATGTAAATGTAATTGTAAAATGACTTTAGAGGGTAGATTCATCATTTTGAGGTGGTTTGGGGGTAAATGAATCAATTTCCATGGTTTTAGAGGCAAGCTGTTCCACTGCCTATATTCCCGTTCCTTGTTGGAAAATGATTGTAACAATCCCTTATCTCTTGGATTCAACCCCTGATGGCTAGCATGGGTAGTTTTGATGTCTATATTATGTTTTTTTAGTCATTAGAAAAGGTTGGACTCTCTTGGATGCTCTGAGCTACATTGTACATCTTTATAGTAGTTTGGTAAGGAAATAAACCAGGATTTGCAGCTATTTTTGTGGGATTCTTGTGGTAATGTGCTTTTGCATAGTTTCTCCTTCTGTCATTAGTTTTTTCTCATGTGTTATGTGTGCCAAAATCTAATTCATTCTTCTAAACCAAAATGAAATCAACATAGATAGGTAGAATACATGGTCACAGTGCTCTACCTTGGGAATACATTTAGTTTTTATGTTTTCTACAATTTGAAGAGGATACATGATCTCTGCACCCCTCCTCAACTCCTCATCAGTCTTAGAACTTCCATCTCACTCAATTACAAGTTCTTAAACACCTACCTACCTTGCCCCACATTCTTGACTTGATTTCCCAGACCCAAAGTTGCCTGCTCCATTTGATCCATTAACAAAACCTTCAAAATCAACCAAAAAACCCTAGAGCTACTATACCTAGCCTAAAATCCATATTTGATTCAGTCATCTCAACTGAGATTGACAAGGAGAGAGCCCTCTCCTGACTTGATAGGGCTAGCTACCAGGTTAAGCTTGGTTTGTGGTTATCCTAGGATTTCCTCCCTTCAGCCTGAGGTCAATCTAGGCTCTAACACTTGCTACACGAAAAATGAGAAATACATGAAAAAACGTGATTGCAATCACATTTTTCACGTATTTCTCATTTTTCGCATATATATATATATATATTCCTTTTCCATCTAAAATTTGATGATGTAATCTAATCTTATTTTATTATTTCCACTATTGTTTTATAATTTCCTTAGGAGGCCTATTTTAGATCTCAAAACTCCCCTAATGAAAGACAATCTAAGATGAGGGCCAATCATAATGACAAGAAAAACCTTCATGAATCAACAGAAATCACCAATAGAGCAGATGGTGGAAGGTCCAGAAATAGGCACAAGTAAGGAAGTGAGGACACTGTGCCAGGAGGTGAGACTTTGAGCACTCTAAGAGGAGGAACTAGCACACGTGCACTATTCAAGAAAGTCATCTAGCTCTGCTACTAGGAGGCATGACCACCATTCTCACCATCACTATCATCACCATTTAGGAAGAAATGAAAAGGACCATATGCCTAAAGAATTTATGCAAGTTAAGACACCCACATTTGAGGAGATATGATGAAAGTAGAGGATGTAGAAACATGGCTGCTAGGAATGAAGAATTTTTTTCAGAATACATGACTATTTTAAGAATATGAAAGCTAGAGTTTCCACCTACAACATAAAAGGAATATCATCCAGTGCGTAAGGTACTATGAATTTGAACTTAAAAGCATGCCCAGAACAACTCATTTGAATGTATTTCCATTAGGTGAATATGGCATATTGTTGGGCATGGACTAATTGTATTTACATCGGACCAAGATAGATTGCTATGAAAAAACGATTGAGTGCTTGGATGATCAAGGAGAAAAGAGTGTTGTAGGGTAGGAAAAATGCCATTTCAGTAAGGTTGGTTACTACTATGCAAGCCAAATGTAGCACCAGAAAATGATTCATGTTGTTCATAGTGCAATTTTCCAAGAACAAGTAAGTTAACAAAGAAATAAAAGATGAGGAAGCTGAATCGCTACAAGAACACCATGTTTTGTAGTAATATGTAGATGTATTTCTAGTGGAGGTTCCCAGATTACCTCATCACAAAGATATTTCTCTATTGAGTTGGTTCCTAGAGAAACACTAGCATGCAAAGAACCATATAGGATGAGCACCCCAGATTTGGTTGAGCTGAAATTACAACTAAAGGAATGCTTGATAAAGGCTACATAAGGCCAAGTGTGTCCCCATGGGGAGCACAAGTATTTTTTATGAAGAAAGTTTGAACACTTAGATTATGCATTGATTATAGGTAGTTAAATAAGGTTACCATAAAGAATAGGTACCCATTACCAAGTATCGATGATCTCTTTGATCAGTTGAGGGGAGCAATGATTTTCTCCAAAATTGACTTGAGGTAAGGCTACCATCAAGTAAGAATCAAGGGGGAAGACATTCATAAAATTTCATTCTAGAAAAAAAAATATGGGTACTTTGAATTCGTAGTGGTACCCTTTGGGCTTATTAATGCCCCTAACATGTTCATGTGCTTGATGAATACTCTGTTACGTCCTTATTTGGACAAGTTTGTCATTGTGTTTGTTGATGACATACTGGTGTATTGAAAGATAGAAGAAGAGCATGAGAAACACTTGGTTTCAATGTTAAAACTGTTGAGAGAGCATAATCTCTATGCAAAGTGAAGAAAGCGTGACTTTTTCAGTTACAAATACATTACTTGGGGCATATTGTCTCCAAGGAAGGAATCTCAATTGATCCTGAAAATATAAAATCCATAAAGCAGTGGCCAACTCCAAATAATGTGGATGAGGTTAGATCATTAATGGGATTGGCAAGATATTACAGGTTATTTATCGTGAATTTCTCCAATGTAGGCCATCTCATTGCAACCTTGCAGAGAAGAGGAAAAATATTTGAGTGGGCTGCACAATGTGCAGAAAGCTTTGAACAATTAAAACAATTTCTCACCAATGCAACAGTGCTGAGAGTTGCAGACCCTGATAAGGATTTCATGGTGTGTCCTGTAAGGATGGTCTTGGTGAAGTATTGATGTAGGAAGTGCAAGTCGTGTGCTATGAGTCCATAAAGTTAAATGAGAATGAGGTGAATTATGTAACTCATGATTTAAAATTGGATGCTATCATTCACACCTTAAATATTTGAAGGCATTACCTCCTTGGCAGTAAATTCACACTCATGACAGACAATAGTGGGCTCAAATATTTGTTTGGACAATTGAAATTGAATGTTAGGAAAGCAAGATGGCTGGCCATGCTCAACAAATTTAAGTTTCAAATTAAGTACATAAAAGGTAAATTAAACAATATTGTTGATGCTTTGAGAAGAAGAATCCAAGTAAAACACTTGACAACTGTAATTTCTTACACAACAAATCTAAAATAAAGAGTCAAAAGTGTTAGAAAAAAAGACAAAAAATATTATCAGGTGAAAGATAAGTTGTTGCAAAATGGCGAGGATGAAGAATATCACCTCACTAAGGACGACCTAGTCAGTTTTAAAGGCATAATTTATGTGCCTAACCGTGATGAAATAAAATGACTGATAATGAAATAGTCCCATATTAAACCATATTCAAGCCACCCAGGGTATCAAAAGACCCTTACAACCATTAGAAAGTAATATTACTATCCGAGTTTGAAGAAGGAAGTGGCAGATTTCGCAGCAAAATGCATATAATTGTAGTAGGTAATGGCTGAATTCAAACATCCGATTGGATTGTTGCAACCTATCCCCATTATATAATGGATGTGGGAGGTAATTTCTATGTATTTCATTACAGTATCGCCTAAAGCATCCAAGCAACATGATGCAACCATAGTAGTAGTGGATAAGTAGAACAAGGTAGCTCATTTTATAGCAGTCAAATCCACTAATTCCACTAGTGACATAACACAAATCTTCATAAAGCAGATTATGAGGCTACATGGCATCCCCAAGGAGATTTTGTTAGAAAGAGATGCTAGGTTCACTTCCAAGTTTTGGAAGGCAAGTTTTGCAGGATTGGGAATAGAATTGGCATTTAATACAACTTATCATCCACAAACATATGGGAAAAAGGAGAGGATCAACAAAATCATTGAGGACATGTTAAGGATGTATGTGATGCATCAACCCAAGAAGTGGGAAGAATAGCTTCCTCTTGTGGAATTTTCATACAATAATGGACACCGATAATCCATAAGGATGAGCCCCTTTGAGGCATTGTATGGCAAGAATTTCAATACTCCTATTAGCTGGAGTGATCTAATTAATGAATTCATCTAGGACCTGATATGCTTAAGGATATGGAAAAACAAGTTCAGGTCATAAAACAAAATTTGAAAGTGACAGATGATAGGTAAAAAAACTATGCAGATCAACATAGAGTGCACAAAGAGTTCCAAGTTGGGGAACATGTTTACTTGAGAATTAAAACCAAGAAGAGATCCCTAATTGATTGGGACATGTGCCAAGTTGTCACCACAGTACTATGGACCTTTTGAGATCCTTGAGAGAATCAGAACAATGGAATATAGGCTGGATTCACCTCCAACATTTAGAGTTCATGATGTTTTCCATGTTTCTTTGCCTAAAATATATGTACAAGATTCTAATCATGTTATTGATTGGTCTGTGCTATAGGTGGAACAAGAAGTATAGGTCCATCCAAATCCAATGTGCATTCTATATCGGAGGAATCTCATGCTCTGGAATCAAGCCATAGAGCAAGTCAAGGTGTAGCGAAAGCACTTTGGGCCAAAGGAGGCCACCTGGGAAATGGTTGATCCCATGAAAGTTAATTGTCCCTTATTTTTTTCTAGTTAAAACAAGTGTGTATATGATTGTTAATATTGTATAGAGATGTGTATATAAATATCCATGAAAAAATATGTGTTTTGCCCTATTTCTGGTGTTGCATATGGGTAAATGAACACCGAGGGAAATATTCCCTCAAGGGGAAAGGGACTGTGACAACCCCACCCATGGTTCTCTCATAAACTACATTGTAAATATTTTGCAATATGTGAAATCAAAAGAAAACAAAGGGGACCGAGTCAAAGGGACACAATTTCCAGACCTGGGAGGAGGATTGCTTTCTTGGGATGTTATGGTTTCTTGTGTGGGAAACCTTAATTGTTTGGACAAACATTAAAGGATGGTTGGTGCATGAATTTAATAAATCGATTATTGAAATTAAATGGGTTGCAAGAGGAAGTACGCAGGACCATGTTGTTTGAGAAACAACAATAAGAAAATAGGACAAAGGATTATGAAGGGACTGCACATTGCAGGGTAGCAAGGATGAAATAGTCAATGAAAGGACGGCAAAATAAATAGACACGAGGCAAGGAGGAGGCACCATTTGATGAAAAGAAAGAGAGGCATTCAAAATCACGTAAGAGGCAGATAGAGAAGGCAAGGATTCAAGCATCCAATGAGAGCACTCAATAGGCAACGCTAAAGAGAAGAGAATAGAATATAAGAGAAAGAGATTAGATATCTATTCCTTGGAGTCTGTGGGTTGATCTACTAGTTTCTGGAGCCCTGTAACAACTTGGGGTCCCTAGAGGCTATGGGTTGAGATAAGATCCTTTGAGCCCGATAACAGCTTGGGTCCTTGGAGGAAGTGGGTTGAGACAAAGTTCTCTAAAGCCCTGTAACAACTTGGGTCCCTAGAGGATGTGGTTTGGGATGGAATCTTTGGATCCATGTAACAACTTGGGTCCCCTAGAGGCTTTGCGTTGAGATAGAAGACTCTATAGACTTGTAAAAGGTTGGGAAGAGGCCATCCTATATTAGCATCAAACGAAGACCTGGTTAAAGACTTGTGGTGACTACATTATTGTTACAGTGTAATATGGACTCCCTAGAAAGGAGTGAATCACTATGTATGAACCCAGGTGTGAGGTAGAGTACCTCTGGACTCCCTGAGTGACAAAATAAGTGGCATTGAGCTGGTGGGATTAAGGAAGGTGGTCCTTTGGAGTCCCTGTTTCTGTTGGCATATGGTATTCAAGTTCTTAAGAAAGAATCCCCCTTAGACTTTGGAATCTAGCCCGAGGATGAAAACTACAAGTGTGGCTGCAACTATCTATGGTATGCTAGAGAGTCCTTCTCCTAGAATCAGTTGCCATGCAAGTTCAAATATAATTGTATGTGTGTGCGTGTTTACGTGTTGATGAATCATGATGCATTATTGTTTTAGATGGTTATGGGTTTAGGGACTATATTTGAGTTGTATATGCTTAAGCATGTGGTTGAACCTTTATGCATATATGTCACTAATATATGTGCTAAATGTGTCTGTGCGTGTGTTATCTCTTAAATGAATGACACTAGTGAATAAACCAAATAATGCATAGAGCTGGAAATAAGATGTTGTGTGATTAACTCACTGGTGTTAAGTGCAAAACCTATGATACATAAATTTGTAAATAAGCCCCATGATAATAAGGACCATTCTATGATAATGAGTTGAACGTTACTCTAAATAAATGTTTAACTATGAAGTAAGAAACACATAAATAAATAACAGAGAAATATCAGGCCATGTTAGAGGCCATAGTAAAGCCATAAGAAATTTAAATGAAGCGTTGGAGTTGATATGGAGGTCTACCAGACCCTTGAGTTCGATCCATGGTCGATAAGACTGGCTCAAGGAAGTTTGTACTACAACAAAGCTTATCTTTAGGGCGATTGTGGAGATCCCCTTTTGGAACATCACATAAGGAAGGGTTGAAATATCTTGGTTGAGCCAAGGCAGAGAATGAGAAGCAAATCCTATTGTTGTGTAGGGGAAATTGAGCCTAAACTTATAAGATAGTATTAGTTAACCTTATCCTTAGCACTTATCAAACCCTAGCCAGGGAGGTCTTCCATTTTCATGAAAGATTTCCCCCTTACGCGATTGGACGAGGATAGTTGACATGGCCCAGAAGGGATCACCCAAAATTTCCTCTATGTTACCTAAGGTATCATCCATGATGAGGTTGGTGATGTGAGATTACTGAGACATAATCCTAGTGGGACTAACATTGGTTGGATGTGGTGTCCACGAGATACATAGGGAGAAATCTTACAATTCTAGAAGATCTAGTGGTGTTTCATATATGAGTTGGAGGGATTATGTTAACCAAGATGAGGTGTAAAACACACTAGCCAAGGAGTTCCATGATTGGTCAAAGGTGGAACCTCAAGACAAGTCATCCTATTAGATCCAAATGAAGTATTCGTAAAGAGTGTAGGCAGAAGGAGCGGGATGAGAAACTCGAGATGACGTGATAGTGCCACCACATGTCCCAATAGGGAGCGAAATTTGAGAAGGGTGTTATGGCCCACTAAACCACGTGACCTGGAGGAGGGAGGCCAAGAGTCTTACCTTAGAATATTTCTAAGGGAATGAGCAAAGGGAGACTGGTGCAAATAAGTGGGATGATGAGGCATGTGGACGTGTGCTCGGTAGTAATGCTATTGGGTGGGGAGTTGGACCACAAACCACACAAGTCGAAATTCCTAGCTTAGAAGCATTATGAGAAGGTATTAAAGAAAATGCAAGGTGAAAGCCTAATAGGATGATGTCAGGATGTTACATGGTTAGGTCTACACCATTACTATAATGTTATTGGTTGGAGACTAGCCCACTTACCAGGTCAACCCAACAAGGTCTGCCTAGAATTTCAAAGCTAGAGTATTTGTTGAAGTGTCGGGAGGTATGCTAGTGGGATGATATAAGTCACGCCACACGATGACATGTGCTCTACCGATTGGTGGAGGAGGGTCCTGCCGGTCAAGTTGACCCAACACCATGACCCCGATTAATGTGGGTAGTCATTGCATGCATTGGGATGGAGGCAAGTCGGATGATGTGGGAGTGGACATGGTGGCAGAGGAGAGTTGGCACAACTGACCAATGGAAGATGACGCCATATGACCCCACCCTCTGCATAATCCTGACAGGTAGTAAAAGGTGCTCTTGGTAGTGTGGTAGGAGGGACC
The DNA here is from genome assembly GCA_031772625.1 of Pinus tabuliformis. Taxonomy (NCBI): domain Eukaryota; kingdom Viridiplantae; phylum Streptophyta; class Pinopsida; order Pinales; family Pinaceae; genus Pinus; species Pinus tabuliformis. The sequence continues at coordinate 1,961,663,331 of CM062816.1, read as the reverse complement.
AATAAGGTGATGTGTGTAGTCTACACTAGCCACACACACAAGCCTAACAAAGTTTCCATTGGTGGAAGGAGGACAAACATCTAGGTCAGCCTGATGCTGTGAGCTAAGAGAAATATCGTGGCGTCACAAGTGAGGGCTTCAAGTTATTAGGCACTAGGATAACGTGCACCAACAGAAGCATTTGGTAGACAAAACTTGTCCGATGAGGAGAAAGCAGGGGGGGCACTATCTAGGTAAGTTCGGAATAGATTGGTTAGTGGGTAACCAAATGCAAAGTCTAGAAACCACCGAGAGAGGGTGAGTAAGGTGACATGTCCAGTGGGACCCACCCGAAGGGCATTGGCTAATGCACAGAGTGGAGGCCGTTGGGTATTTGGTGGGCTAATGAGGGGTTGGGTACATTACAAAGACCATCCTTGAGTTAAAGTCTCATTTTATGAGAGTTAATAATTTTTTGTTGTAACTAAATAAATAATTTTCTAAAGTTTGACAACACCACAAACTTAAATTGGTATGACATGGAAATTATATGCTATTGCATCATATTAATTTCGATGTGTTTTACGGACATACTTCCTAAGCTAGGAATTCATAATGTTATCCATGTCCAAAATCTAAAATTGTATGAACCTCCTCTTTTCGAGGACAAAGTGTGGGTTTTCCATCCTACAAATAATATTCTAAACTTATACTCACCATCTCGCTAACATATCTTGCTTAATGCATGCACTCATTCCACCAAACAATAACAACATTGTCCTTATTTTATTAGGCATTAAGATTAACTCCCTACTAATATGAAATGGTTTTCATAATTGTATATTCAAGCGAAGTTCCTATAGCTAGTGGAGAAAACAAGAAAATATTCAATCTAGATAGGGAGGAGATAATAAGTTGTTTATAACTATCATATTAGGGAGGATCACCACTTGATTTTATAAATTAAAAGATGTAAGCATGTTAAGCTTAAAATCCATGGTGCACATTTTATGGTTAATTGTGAATGCGAAGAACATCCATGTTAGCTATTTTTTACTTTGTAAAGTTATTGATTGTAATAAAGTATATAAACCATTCACGGCTATTAGAATAATTAGTTTTTTCCCTAAAACTTTTTTATTTACATTATGGAATTAATTTATTAATATTACTCCTATATATCACTAATATTTGATTTCATTTTACTTCTTCCACCCTTTACGCGTGGGCTTCTCCCACATTACATATCATATTTTGAAAAATTTAGCTAACAGTGTAAATAATCATAACTAGCATATAACCTATTGGCCACTTAAACATCAATATTAATATCTCAATATTCCATGTATACATCAAAAAATATAAGGTCATCATGTGGATCCACCATGAGTGGACACCTAGTCATTCATCAATTGCCACATGGACCTCTCTCTACCTACTATGTGACACCCTACCACAACTTCAACATGTTACATCATCAATTCCATGTTTTTACCCTATTCGAAGTCACTTGTCCCAGTAGTGCAACATTGTGGTTAACACATTATTAATCCAATGAACTATGATGTGTTACTCTCTTACCTTATGATGGAAAGGTATGGATGACCTTTCTTCATTTGTAATTTGGAATTTTATGCTAGTTTTGTAAATGATATCATTTCGTCAGCTAAAGTCACTTTTTTTGTGCATTTTTAGCTAATGTTTTTTCCTCTACACATTAAAGTATATTCTATTTCTACAAATATCAATATTTTTTGGCTTATGTTCTTTCATGTTCGATAGAAAATCCCTTCTAATCCTTTTAAATCAAACTTCAAAGATGCATAAGTGTTGCATTCAAGCATTATTTCAAGTGAGTTTTCTTTGAAAGAGAATGTATTTTCAATAATGTTTTATATGAGAAAATATCTTCTAATTTTATATTCATTCCACTTGTGATATGAAAATGGGTTTATAGGACTAAGTATGTGATATGTTGCACCGTTAAGATACAAAATTCCTAGTGAGATGCCAAACCTTTTTCCAACGTATAATGCTTTTACTACAATGAAACCATTTCACTTATGTGACAACCCTTTTTCCTACCCTTATTATAAATGTCACTATGAATTGTAATTCATATAAATAATGTGGAAATGTAAATAATGAATGGTTTGGAGGAGTGGAAACAAATTCAGAGACTGAGGAGGAGGAGTTGCTTCTATTGAGTGTAAACCCAAGCCACTTGAGGTTCCCCCCTACCTAACTACCTGACAAATTAAATGGTCTATTGGTGCAAACATTGAAGTTTTGTATAGGAATCATGCAACAAAGGACAAGCCCATGTTGTCCCTATTATCATGGGACATATTGAGGAGGTCAACAAGTAAGAGAAGGGACGTGAATAAGTGGGAGAAGGGATGCTTTTGATAAATTTAATTGAATTGCATCAGCCCATCGCTATGCCCAAATAGTTGATCTATTTGGATCAACCACCTGGTTTAGGGTGAGCCTCCCTTTAGCATTAAGAAATTCAAGAAACTCCCAAAAAAGAAGATAATTTTCACCACATCCCACCCATGGGTTAGTGTTGATTTTGAATTCTCACTAAAGCCAATCTTCCATTCCATCTCCTTCTCTATCGCACTGAAAGAGGATAATATAGATTTCCAAATCACAAAATATTTTTCTATGCTTGTTTGGGAGCCTAATCCATTCCTCAATATAAATAGGGAAAACATACGTTTTGAACTCTAATTTTGTCCATAGGCTTTCAATTGATAACAATTGGCATCCTACTTTCACTTCCAGATCCTTTGAAAAATAAAATAAGTTTTTAGACAGCGTCCTCCCCATTTCTTGGGTAAAGTGTGTCCCATTTTACCTAGGGGTAACATCGACCATCTTTTGTACCCAATCATAGGAATCTGCAACAAATATTGTAGAAAGAGTTCAAGATCCCTTTTAGAATATAAGATGATGTCATCTAGAACACTGAAATGGCTTCCAAGACAGATTTTATGAGAACCAATCTACCCTCCCTATAAAGCCATCTAAAACTACATACCTTTAGTCTCTTCTCAATCATTGCAATTAACCAAAGCAACTCCACCTTTTGTAATCATTTGACTTCAGGTGAAAACCCAAGTGTTTGAGTCCTTCGAAGATTTATTTGTATGGAAAAGGAAATGTATTTTGGGAATTTGTAGACTCATCTGGACAAACCCACTTCAAACAATGTAGATTTATGAAAGTTGATCAACATTTCTATAACCTTCTAGAATAAAGATAGTGCTAATTCCAATAATGCCAAATCTCATCTGTATTTTGAGTAGAATGTTGGAATTGATGTCAAATGGCTAAAGATGGTAGATGTATGGGAGTACCCATATTTTAAGGCATGTTTGCCTTAGGTGATAAGCTTAGATGCATGTGCAAGTGGCATAGTTATATAGTGCAAAGAAAGAGCTTTCCAATGGTATATTGAATCCCACAAATGGCCTCCTAGTTTAGGAGTTATTTCCAGTCAAAGGATAGGGGCCCCAAAAGGTCAAAGTGTAGAGATAAATGTGGTGAAGGGTCAAAGCCGTGACCAATTTTGGCATGCAGACAAAGTTGTTGGAGTAGGAGAGGAATTGCTAAGTGAAAGCTCGAGCAAAGTCAGCAGGGGAACAAGCATGTTGATTGGTGATGCAGGTGCATAGATGGGGCACAAAGTTCAATGAAGATTGGACCTAAGCTTTCCAACGTGATGGGATGGTCACATGATGATGATGGGGGAGAATTTAAATGATTTGTAGGAAATTATAGATATTTACATTAGGATGTGAGTTTGTTTCTAGAATAAGTTGGAGGAAATATTTCCTAATGTAAATGTAGTTTTAGTTTCCCTTATTTTATGAGAAGGAGAAACGAATGATCTCTTGTGACTCTTGGTTGTCCCATGTTAGATTCCTTTTTAAATATAAAGAGTGCTTGAGAATAGGGAGTGCAATAGTAGTGGTGCAATGGAGAGGAAGAGAGGAGGAGCTCCAAAACGAGGAGAACAGACAGAGGTCAGTAGAGTCCTAGGCTGGATTGTGTATTTTTCCAATTTAATGTATGTTTGAATATGATTAATGAGAAATTCATCTATGTTCCTTTGTGTGTGTTGACATTTTTGTTTGTAAATGGTTAATTAAGTTGTTTGTCTTTGGGAAAATCAATTTATGTCTGTAAACTGTTGCAATCACCTTTTAATCCTCTTCACTGGTGTCATTAGAAGTATACACTTGTAAATTTGATTCGTGTTAAAGAATATAAATATTGGAACCTTAGATCATTGGGTTTCATTCATACATTTTGTGTTCTTGTTGAAATGGTTTCAAGACCTCGTGATGGAGTATTTGTTCTGTTATTCTAGGCGACTGTGTGTCATTTGAATGTTGTTAGAGTAGAAGCGAGCATCACTATTTGGGTGCAGTCATGCCCTTTTGGCTCAAATGTAATATGCTTTGTTTGGTTCCCCTGAGGTTAGAAATATTGCACTCAAGATTTGAGAAACCACGTTTGTATCTTACATTTGTGTTAGCCTTGTTTGAGTCACTGTGGTCATAAAGTGCCTACATATGGAGAAAACAGAGCACCTAGTTTTGTTGAATCTTGTCCAAACATTTCAGATTTGTTCCTACTTGGTAAGTTCGAGCTAGATTTGTAAATCCCCATGACGGAGGGTAAATGATGTCATGTGTAATGTTAGGAAGCAAGTATATTCCATGTAGAATCGATTGGTAGCAAGGCCAACTTGTTTTACCTTCCAGGAACTCAAAAACACAGTTTTTTGGAACCACTAAGAAATCAACTCATAGCGCTTACAACCAATAGTTTTTAGGGCTGCGTATTAGGTTTTGAATGTACGTTTTGGCATTCTTGTTGCATTATTAGATAGATAAATCCTATGTAAATGGATGAAGTGAGGATTTGAAGGTTAGATGGAGAATGTGTCATGGAATTTTTGAGTGAAGTGAATTCATACTCCTATATTGACTACATAGTGTAAATGTTTCCTGGATTACTATCAAATTAGATGCAAAGTTGTTGATGTTTCTTGATTTTCCCCAGGTTATTGGCAGCTAGGGTATCCCATCCTGGTCTATCATCAAGTAGTATCATAGCTGTAAACTTCTTTAGTTTCGCAACTCTTAGTGGAGGATACAAGACACTTTGGAAGAAAAGAACAAAGAACAAAGGATGTTTGAATACTAAAGCTACAACAAGGCCAAACTAATAGAGTCTGGAAAAGGTAAAAAAAAAATTATTTGGTTTTCAAATTTGAAGATTTTTTGATCACATGGAAAACTTTGAATATTGTGAGCACAAAATATTGCAAAGTAGACTTACTAGGGAAGAAGAAAATTAGGGAGTGATGGATGTAGGGATAGGAAGATTTATAATTCTTTCATGAAAAGAGTGTGCATGCATAATCGATGCATACTATCAAGAATTTAAGAATGTGAAAGGAGCATGAAGGTCACTTAAAGATGCTTTAGTGGAAGAAGAAAAAGGGACCTTGGAAGTAGTAATGCAAAATTACATGAAAGTAATGAAATAACTTGGAACACGAGACAATTGGTGCAAAACCCTAGAGGAAGTCTTGTATGAGGATTTGAACTATTGGATTAGTTATCTCATTTGAATTTACAGCTTGAGGAAGTGCACTATTGGATGAGAATTCTAAAGGAAGATGAACAAAGGCATAAAGGACAGGAGAAGGAAAGACACCAAGCAGAGAAATTGGTATTGAGCCAAGCAACAAACTTGTCACAAAGAGTTAGAGAAGAAGAACTTTACAACAAGAAGGGGACAAGTAGCATTCTTAGCAAGATTGAATTGATAGTGGTAAGCATAGAAAGTAAGCTATGTCAAAGGAGAAGGAAAAGGAAAAAATATTAGATGAAAATTGGTCACAAAACCCAACAACAAAACGAACCCAACAACAAAACTAAGAAGAGTGAGTGGTTGAAGATGGACTAGCTGAAAAATTAGAAATTGGAGGAGCAAGAGTGCTCGAGAAGAGGTTATACTGCAAAGAACCTAGAGAAGAGAAGATACTAGGAGGATGACTTGGTATGGGTGACAAATGGCATACTTGTTACAAAGAAAAGAAGGGCTTGTTGCAACTCACTAGTAGATAAGGAGAGTTCACAAGAGGAAGAGATGAAGATGACTATTATTATTCATAGTAGGGGTTCATAGGAAAGTCACTAGACGAAGAAGAAAAGTTCCAAAAAGGTTGAAATCAAAGGAATGAGTGATGAATAATTTGAGAACGAGATGGTTGAGTTAAGAGAAATACTAAATCATGAGAAACAACTGCTAAAAGAAATTCAAAATGACTAGAGTTATGAACAGGAAGAATGGTGTTGGTTTAAAGAACAAGAAGGTCTACAACATGAAAGGGATGCCATCAACGTTAGGTCCCTATGATACTAGTGATTACCCCATTACTATTGTAGTTGTATCCCTTATTAATATTGTTGTGCCCCTATTGCCCCCATATTGTTATTACTGTGCCCCATAGAATCCCTCTATTGTTATTTTTGTGGCTTTATATTATTATTGATAGGTCGGTTGGGTTATATTGTGACTCCTTAGACTCCTATATATAGAAAGGAGTTTTTTTCATTTGAATCATCAAGGAATCATTCATTTTTGTAATGTAAAGGAGGTTGCCCCCTAAAAGAGGCTGAATTCTAAGGCGTTGATCTATCTTTTCTATCTTTTTGTGAGCTGGTCCAAACAAGTTATCATGGAATTTTCACGATAATTTTTTTTCTGCAATGTTTCAGAAGCTAAACAAAACCCATTTGAGATGAGATCATACTGAAGCTCGGGTCCAAATTTCAGAGCTTTTCGCACTATAGTTGCGGAGATATGATCTGAGGAAGTTGGTCTTTTTGAAGACTCCTGAATTACATTCCAAACATGTGACCTGGGGAAAATCGTCATAACTTTCTCTCTGGGCATCAGATTGAAAATTCGTAAGAAGGTAAAGAAAGAGGACGGACTATAGTTTTTTGTATATATTTTTCAGAGCCAAAGGTCGAAATAGGGACATGTGGCACGTCGTACAAGTTTGCTCTATTCAACTAGTCTATAATCAGGTCACTGTGGGAGATTTGGCATAACTCTTCTTTGGAGAATCCAAATGGGACTAGACTGGTGGAATTGGAAAGAGGACACAGAGGGCTACTATAGGCTACAATTTTAGAACTGCATGATCTGAAATTATAGAGATACATCAGAGGCAATATCGAGCTCCTACAAAGTGAAAACAAATGTGTAGATTTTTTTAAATTTTTGCTTAAGCTTGGTTTGAAAAATTATTTTGAAGGAATTCAAAGGGCATTGTAGAGCATTATTATCGGTAACTGATGCCCGTGGAAAGAAAATGCAAATACCTAGTAAGCAACCTGAAAGCTCTGGCATGACTCATGAAGAAGAGAAAGAAATGCTACATGACATATCAAAATGACAAGACCAAGTGCAACAAATTTCACTCTCACAAAAGCTAACAAAAGCTAAGATAAATGGCATGGAAGCTAACATTGACGATTTGAAGATAGATTTGAAGGAAAATTTGACAAATTTTCTACAAGAAATACTTACTAATGGTGAAAGGGTAGTAAAGGAAACTCATGATGTGAACAAAAAAAAAATTAATCATGATTTCATAGACTCTAATGTTGGATTGAAGACCCACCATATTCCAAAAATCGATATGAGGAAGTTTGATGGCAAGGATCCGGCGACATGGATATTACAGATGGAACAATTTTTTGATCTCAATAATGTGAAAAACACACAAAAGGTACGTATTGCAACTTTATATTTGGAACCAAATCAGTTTGTATGGTATCAATGGCTTTTCTCTCGTAAACAAATTATCACTTGGGCAATTTTTACAGAAGAATTGACAGCACATTATGAGGATACAAAAAGCAACACTTTTTTTAGCCAATTAATAAGTCTCAGACAAAAGGGTTCAATAATGGAGCACATTTAGGAGTTCCAAAAATTGAACATAAGGGTAAAAAATATTCCAGAGGAGCATAGGATTGATGTGTTCATAGGGACTTTAAAGGATAATATCCAACATGATGTTCACCTTTGGGAACCTAATTCATTAGAGAAGGCATTCAGGTTAGCAAGAAAAATGGAAAGCAAAATTATGGCAACCAGGAAGCATACCACTCACAACTATAAAGATGGAAGTGTTGTTGCCCCTAGTCTTCCACAACCTATAAGGTTGACACCACAACAATTGGAAGAAAAAAGAGAAAAAGGGCTTTGTTACAGTTGTGATAGCAAATACACTAAAGGTCATAAGTGTGTTGAGAAGAAATTATTCTACATAGATTGTGAAGAGGAAGAAGAAAAGGAGCAAGAAAGGTCAAAAGAAGAGGATATACTCCAGGAAAAAAGTCTGGATAAAGAAGAAATGAATTCGACCATATCTTGTAATGCATTGGCTGGAATTACCACTCCTCAAACCATCAAGATAGAAGGACAAATCAAGAAGAAAAAGGTAATAGTGTTGATTGATTCGGGAAGTACCCACAATGTTATTCATTGTAAGGTAGCAAAAGAATTGAATTGCTTCCTATATCCAGCACCAAAGTGTCAAGTGATGATTGAAAATGGAGGAACAATAAATTGCTCTGGAAAGTGCCATAATATCAAGCTATCCATGGGAGAATATGTATTGACTAGCCCAATGCTTTCCATTCCAATGGGAGGTGCTGATGTTGTACTAGGAGTCTAATGGCTACAATCCTTGGGTACAATAGCTTTTAATTTTCAAGAAATTTTCATGAAATTTTATGCGGAAGGAAAGGAAGTTGAATTAAGGGGTATTGTAGGGAAACCACGAAAGATAATCAGCTCTAACGGTGTGACAAAGCTTCTAAAAAGGGAACAAAGAGGTGTAATTGCACAATTATGTTCGCTAGATGTTTCCACATCGAAATCATCTATTTCTCTAGATCTCCAAAAAGTCTTGGACAATCATTCCAAGGTATTTGAGACTCCCAAAGGTCTCCCACCTATTCGTGATCATGATCATGCTATTCATCTGATTCCATGAAGTGTTCCTCCAAACATCAAGCCATACAGATATCCCTATTCCCAAAAGAGTGAAATTGAATGTATGGTTGCAGAAATGCTAGAGGCTGGTATAATTCAACCTAGTCAAAGTTCTTTCTTTGCTCTAGTAGTATTGGTGCACAAGAAGGATGGATCATGGCGCATGTGTCCGGATTATAGGGAGCTCAACAAGCTCACTATTAAAGATAAGTTTCCCATTCCTATCATTGATGAATTACTGGATGAATTGCATGGATCAATTTAGTTCACCAAGTTGGATCTTCATTCAGGATATCATCAAATCAAAATGAAGACTAAAGACATTCCGAAAACAACATTTAGAACTCATGAGGGTCATTATGAATTTTTGGTCATGCCTTTTTGCCTTACCAATGCACCTTCTACATTTCAAGGTTTGATGAATTCCATTTTCAAACCCTTCCTTAGAAAGTTTGTGTTAGTATTTTTTGATGATATACTAATCTATAGCAAGTCATGGAAGGATCATGTTGAACATGTTGATAGGGTACTACAACTATTGGAGGAGAAACAATTATATGCAAAAAGATCCAAATGTTTCTTTGGAGTACAAGAGGTGGAATATCTGGGTCATATTGTATCTCATGAAGGAGTTAAGGTAGACCTTAGCAAAATTAAAGCCATTAAGGAATGGAAAATCTCCCCATCCATAAAGCATCTGCAAGGATTTCTCAGGTTGACAGGGTATTATCACAAGTTTGTTAAGAATTATGGGAGAATAGCATCACCTCTAACAACATTATTGAAGAAAAATGCATTTTCATAGACTCCAGAAGCAACAAAGGCCTTCGAACATCTTAAAGAGGCAATGTGCCAAGCACCAGTCTTAGCTACACTGGACTTCACAAAAACCTTTATTGTGGAATGTGATGCTTCAGGAAATGGAATTGGTGTTGTTTTAATGCAAGATGAAAGACCCATTGTTTTTGAAAGTCGTCCAATGAAGGGAAAGTTTTTACGCAAAGCTATTTATGAGAAATAAATGTTGGCAATACTACATGCACTTAAGAAATGGCGACCCTACCTAATGGGAAGACACTTCAAGGTAAAAATGGATCATGATAGCCTTAAATACTTTTTAGAACAGAGATTATCATCTGAAGAGCGACAAAAGTGGGTCACAAAGATGTTGGGTTATGACTTTGAAATCATCTACAAAAAACGGAAGCAAAATGTGGTGGCAGATGCACTCTCAAGAAATGATGAGGATGTGGAAGCATTGTTGTGTGCCATTTCTATTATCCAACCAGATTGAATAAATGAAGCAAGGGAGGAATGGAAGAATGATGAAGAAGTGTGGGCACTTATTCAAAAGTTACAACAAGATTCCAGTACATATGATAAATTTAGCTGGCAAAATGATTCATTATGGTACAAAGATCGCTTATACCTTTGTAATAATTCCCAACTCAAAGAAAAGATTCTTATGGAATTGCACACTTCTCCCTTAGGAGGGCACTCAAGATTTTTTAAAACTTACCACAGGATTAAGAAGGAATTTTTTTGGGATGGCCTTAAATCGGTGTGGCGGAATGTTTAGTTTGCCAACAAAATAAAGTTGAAACAATTAAGACCCCAGGTCTATTACAACCTTTATCCATTCCAAGCCAACGTTGGGAGGAGGTTTCAATGGATTTTATCACAGGTTTACCCAAGTCTGAGGGAAAGAGTGTCATCATGGTGGTAGTTGACAGACTTACCAAGTATGCACACTTTTGTGCATTATCACATCCATTTAAAGCTAGTACAGTTTCTACTGCATTTATGGAAACAATTCAAAAGCTACACAGAAACCCAAAGATTATTGTAAGTGACAGAGATCCCATTTTCACTAGAAATTTTTGGACAAAATTATTTTCTTGTGTCGGACTCAGTTAGCTCATAGCTCATAGCTCATCCTTAATCTGATGGGCAAACTGAGATAGTAAACAAATGTTTGGAAGGATATCTTCGTTGCTTTGTATCTGATAAACAGACACAATGGGTCAAATGGTTGCCTCTGGCTGAATGGTGGTATAACACTTCCTTCCATACAACAACAAAAATGACCCCATTTATGGCACTTTATGGATATCAGCCACCATCCATCACATCATATTTAAGAGAAAATTCTAAGTTTCAAGCAATGGAAAATCACATTGAGCATCAACAACAAGTCCTCCAACTCTTAAATGATAACCTCATGTTGGCACAGAATAGAATGAAACAACAGGCAGATCAACATCGCAGTGAAAGAAGTTTTGATGTAGGTGATTGGGTATTCCTACGGCCACAACCATATAAAGAAATGTCCCTCAAGCAAGCTAAGAAAGATAATAAATTATCACCAAAGTATTATGGTCCGTATAAGGTGTTACAAAAGATTGGTACGATGGCATACAAATTGGAGCTTCCTGTAGCTTCTCGAGTGCACCCAGTTTTCCATGTTTCATGTTTAAAGAAGGTTATATGCGACAAGCTCCCAGTTCAAACAATATTGCCAGAACTTGACGAGGAAGGAAAAATTATATTGGAACCGGAAGAAGTCGCAGAAACAAGAACTGGACAGCTACAAAATCGATCAATTTCAGAGTATCTCATCAAGTGGAAGAACTTATCGGCTGAAGATTCCACATGCGAGGATGAGAATTTTATATAGAAGCATCCAGAACTACTTAAGCGTTGAGGATAACACTTTTTTAAAGGAGAGGGGAATGTTAGGTCCCTATAATACTAGTGATTACCCCATTATTATTGTAGTTTTATCCCTTATTAATATTGTTGTGCCCCTATTGCCCCCATATTGTTATTACTGTGCCCCATAGAATCCCTCTATTGTTATTTTTGTGGCTTTATATTATTATTGATAGGTCGGTTGGGTTATATTGTGACTCCTTAGACTCCTATATATAGAAAGGAGGTTTTGTCAATTGAATCATCAAGGAATCATTCATTTTTGTAATGTGAAGGAGGTTGACCCCTCGAAGAGGCTGAATTCTAAGGCGTTGATCTATATTTTCTATCTTTTGTGAGCCGGTTTCATAACAATCAGTAAGAAGAATTTTTTAGCAACAATTGTGTGTTCAAGTGAATATTGAACAAGGAGATACCAGTCTTTTGTTTTTAGTTAATAGTGGATTAATTTGATTACAAGTAGCAGTGATGAATGATGGCAAGGAACATTGTAGTAGAAAGTGAGGAAGAACAACAAAGTTCCCATGGGAAGAAGGTGAGTCAATTGATGTAAAAGCCAAAAGAGTAAAAAGTAATCAAGTGAATATTTTAGAGGAAGGAGTCAACAAAAATATCGGGAGAAGACTAGTCATGGAAGAGCTTAGTATGGTATTTACAAATAGGTTCACAGAGTCAGCTTGTTGCAGTGGCTTGTGTGAAACTCACCGTGAGTAGGGAGAATCTCATGGAAGAAGGAGATTTGTGACTACTAAAAGTTATAATAAAGTTTTAGAGAGAGGCCATAGTAGATCAAGTCAAGACAAACTTGATATCAAATTACAACTAGAAATGATGAAAGGACTATTACAAAAAGATAATGGACCCTCCAGAAGAAAGTAGAATGGAATTGATTGCAGGTGAAGCTGAGACATAGATCAAATGATAAGTTAGAAGAAAATATCAAGGGTTTTTAGTTGTAGCCATGGAAGAACAACCTAAGGGCGATGAAAACATGTGTGTGGATGATAATGAGGATGTTTCTATAGTGGATGAAGCAGATGAAGATCTGATGAGCAACCTGAGGACAACAAATTTTAGATAAGGAAAAAATTAGATGGTCAAATTGAAAAAAGGAAAGTAAGAAGATATAGATGGTTTCATGAGGAGAAAGCCTATGATGATGAGGAATTTTGAGGAAATGTAATGGAAAGTTTGAGCAATTCAACGACAAGTAAAGTTCAAAGTTCGCAGCAAAAGTGATAAAAGGAGGTACAAGTTCATTAAAGATCTGGTAATATTTTGTTTTTCACTATGCAGATGACAATATAGGAAGGTGAGGATATTTGCCAAAACCTAGAGCAAGGAGTGCTTGAGGGGTTCTAGAGAAGAGAACCAAGAAGATACAAAAAACCCATACTCATGAGAAAGTTTGGTGAGGTATCATGTAGCAAGGTGGAGACTTATTACTATAGAGGCATGTTGCAACTCATGAGTAGATGTTGTTATGAGAAGACCAGATGCATATGAACAAGAGGTCACATATTTTTGTACATTGGGAGTTTGATGGAGGTGCATAGATGGGGCACAAAGTTTGATGAAGACTAGATCGAAAATTGCCAATGTGATGGGATGGTTACATGATGATGTTGGGAGAGGTTTTAAATTTTTTGTAGGTAATTGTATTTATTTACATTAGGATGCAAGTTTGATTTTATAATAAGTTGGAGGAAATTTTTCCTAATGTAAATGTAGTTCTAGTTTCCCTTATTTTATGATAATGGGGAACGAATGATCTCTTGTGACTATTGGTTTTCCCATGTAAGAGTGTTTGAGAAGAGGGAGTGCAACAATAGTGGAGTAGTGGAGAGGAAGAGAGAAGGAGCTCCAGAATAAGGAGAAGAGACAAAGGTTGAAAGAGGCTTGGGCTACATTGTATATCTGACTAGTTTAATGTATGTTTGCATTTTATAAATGAGAAATTTGTTTATGTAACTCCATGTGTGTTGACCTCTCTATCTGTAAATGGTTAATGAAGTTGTTGGTCTTTGGGAAAATCGATTTCTATCTATAAACTGTTGCAAACACCTTTTATTCCATTGCATTGTTGTCTTTAGAAGTTTTCACTTATAAAGTCAATTTAAGTTTAAGAATATAAATATTGGAACCATAGATAGGTGGTGTTCATTCATACATTTTTTGTTCTTGTTGAAATGGTTTCAAAAACCCATGATAGAGTATTTGTTGTGTTTTGGTAGGTGACTGTGTGTGAATTGAATGTTGTTAGAGTAAAACATAACACCACTATTTGGATGCAGTCACACCCTTTTGACTGGAATGTGATATGATTTGTTTTGTTCCCCTGAGTTTAGAAATAGTGTGCTCAAGAGTTGAGAAACCATGCTTATAGATTACAGTTGTGCTAGCCTTGTTTGAGTCATTGTGGTCGTAGAGTTAGTATGTATGGAGAAAAAAAAACACCAAGTTTTATTGAATGTTATCCAAAAACTTTCAGATTTGTTCCTACTTGGTAAGTTCGAGTTAGAGTTGTAAATACCCATGAACGAGGGAGTATGAAGTTATGTGTAATGTTAGGAAGAATGTATAGGCCATCTTGTTGGGTCAAGAAAACGGTATATTTTCTCCTCAATAATTGGTTTATTTCGTATTTATCTATACACGATTATCTTTGTTTATGAACTGAAATAAAGGAAATTACACCTAAAGTTGGATGAAAGCAACTGGTAACAATTTAGATAAATTTGGCACTAGAAACTGACTTTTTACTATCGTTGTGTGCAGAAGGCGTGGATTGGTCAATTCTCGTTCATTTGACAGAGCAGCACCAGGCCATAAAAGGGAAAGACAACGCCCGATGCATGCAAGGCAACGAGAAATCAGGCAGACCAATACTATTTCATGACAAAATTAGATTATGTATTGTGAAATCGTCAGGATCCCCTGATCTTGAGGATTCACTTTTATCTAGTTTTCTCTCTTATTATTATATATAAGGCTGAAAGGCAAACAAAGTTCAACTCATACTAATGTAATGTATAATCATTCTTTTTGAGACATATCCTACTATTATCTCAGTGATGCTATAATCTAGTTACTCGTGTTAATGAAAGACTGTGTTTGATCTTCATTTATATTCTGAGTATTCCTTAGCAGGGGCTTCTGGCAACTCCGGGACTGATCAAGAGAAGTTCTACTGCTTTCTTGTGTTGTAATCTTTCCATTTGAATATTTATTGATTGTTAATATTCGTTTAATATTATTTCACTTATTGTGAGGATTGAAAATTCCAATTCATATTGTTATTCATTTCAATTCATATTTAGTCATGTGTTGTATCTGAATAATGTTTTGATTTGATTGGTTATATTAGTTTCAGAATAGGTTGTTGCTCCTTCTAAGTTATGATACCATACATCTTAGAGATAGTGTCAATTAATTTCCATGGTCTGCTGACAGAAAACATTTGTTGTTTAGAAGTCATTTATCGTATCTGCTTGATTGCCGTTCAATTGAGAATTATCGTTCAATCGAGATTGATGTTCAATTGAGAATCGTCGTTCAATCAAGATTGCTATTCAATTAGGATTTGCTGTTCAATTCTAATTTGTGATAGATTAAAATTGTTGTTTAGTTTTTACAGTTCTCTTTCTTGATCGAATGAGTTAGCTTTAATTCTATTTGAATATTCCCAAGTGTGATTCTTTGCATTCGAATTCATATTCATTTAAGTTTAGAATAAGTAGACAAAATTACAGAGTGTGTTAAGTGTTCTTTCAGAGTTATTTTTCCCTTAGTTATTTCTTTAAGAGTTGTGTGACTTAAGTTGAAAAGATAGTTATTAGTGATTGCAACGGTTTACCTTTAGCTAACCTCTGAATTCACTACATAGATTGTGTTGACACTCTTGAGATAAAAAGACTTACCTCAGGTAGACAATTAATGTAGGAATTAAGATTGCCTGAAAAAAGATATCTTAGTGCACCAGCATTTTGGCATTGTTGCCGGGGAGAGTGTTTCAAGTGATTTCCTTTTATCTTGCTGAGAAAGAACTGGGTTTTAAAAACGCAAGGTAATAACTAGCGTACCTAGCAAGTAAAGTGCTTTCTTACCAGCCCATTTTTCAGCAAAGGCTTAGAGGTCAAATAGGAATTGGTTATTATGAATGAATAGGAATAGTAAGATAGAAAAAGAGTAGAATCCCCTACCTAAATCCACAAAAACCAAAGGATTAGTGAACCTTGGGAGAACGACCTTTATAAATGAAATCGTAAGAAAAGAAAAGTCTCAAGCGTCAGTAGGATTCCAGGCAATACCTGGAAAAAGTTCTACTGTTATCCCTCAAGCAACAATCTCACCATCTATAGATTACGCTGAGATTCAAAGCCAAGTTGGAGGATTGGAACCGAGTCTTCAAGCTACAATAAGTTTACATTATGATCCTCTACAAGAGGGAAAATCTTGTAACGTAAGAGAAGGAAAAGGAGAAACTAGTGGGACTACTAAGGTAGAACCACAACTATCTAAACAAGGATCTCTTGTGATCCCAGATCTAGGTAGTGCTGCAAAGCCAGCTCGGGTTGCTAATACTTTGCTTACTCAAGGAGCACCCCTTGAAATCCCCAAAGGTTATTGGCACATCTTTAACCAAATGGCAGATCAACAACCCCGAGGTCAAACCTCGACATTAGAGTACCCCATAGTCGACCAAGTGGACAATGCCCACATGAAGGCTATTCCTCTGCAGAGCATCCCAACTTTCCATGAGATGATCACAGAGGATCCCGATGCTTTTCTATTTGAGTTTGATGTCCTCTGTAGAGGGTATGACTACACCATTGACCCCCAAAAGCTACAACTGTTCCCTTCCACTTTGAAAGGAGCAACCTTAAGATGGTTTATGGGTCTAGGTGGGCGAACTATTAATTATTGGGATGAGATGAAAACCTCCTTCCTCAAAAGATACCAGGAATTTTGTAAGACTACAAAACTGAAAGATGAAATTTTTAAGATGATTGCAAAAGATAATGAAACACTAGAAGAATATGTAGAATGATTTAATTATAATTTGCAGAGGTCTCTACACACTACCTTACCAAAAGAAGTCCTAAGAGCTATCTTAATTAAAGGAATGAAAGAGGAATGGGTAGAAACTCTAAACTTAATTGGAAAAGGAGATATTTCTCAAGAAGATTATGATGAAATCATTCACTTGTGTATTAGGTGTTCGCGAGGAAGCACACATACAGGAGCAGGAAGTCGAGATCCCATGAGTAGGGGAAGAAAACCACACAGTGGAGGCGTAACACGGATGGAAATCGGTAACCTCCTAGAATATTTTAAGACAGACATCTTGGGCACTCTCACAATGCAGCTAGACATCTTACAGGCTAAACAAAAACAAGCCTTACCAGAACAAAACTTGGCCATCCTCTGTCCACGTTGTCAAAAGAAGCACAACCAATGGGAATGCCCATTAGACATGGTGCAGACATGCGCTATATGTACTAAAGAGCACGCCACTGAATGATGTCCATAATTATCGGGGCTGAAAGCATTATTCAAGGAAGTAGAAGAAGAAATAGAGTTGGTATATTAGATGAACCAACATCGACAGTGGTAGGCTAAACCTATAGGTATGACATAAGACGCATCCCAGTTCTTTCCTTCTTCATAGTTTAATCAGCAATAGAACCTTGGGACAGCATGATGCAGGCAAGGCCTGCAATACCCACAATCTTTCCACTTCAATACACGGGCAAATTCAACAACTTAAATTCGCGGAAGCTCTCTTCAAATATTTTGTTCACAAACTTCTGTGGTTTAAAAAAAACCATGCTTTATATCACTTTCATGCAATCTACCCAAAACTTCATTTCAATCCCAATTTAGAAACTACATTCATCATTTCACTTTCTACATATACTTCATAAAACCCTCAAGCTTTGTGAACACCCATTCAAAAGTCTTATAAAAGAATTTAACCATTCAAGCCCAACACTTATCATGACATGAAGGCATTTTAATATTGTGAAATTTACCTCTAAATCTACCATACACAATGGATACAAATTCACCCATCCCATTCAACATGATAGTAGATCTAACATGGTAATTACAAATGAGTTTATCTTTGAATGGCTACGCAACTCAAGTGCGCCTTCACCCTATTCAGTTCTGCAATGCTCTCACACCTCAACCTTCACTATAACCATTATAAACCCGTGCAAAGTTTGATTAAAACCAAAGGTCACAACATTCGACCATAGCTATTGACTTTAGCCATAGTCGATTTTGTCAATAGTGTGAGAGTGTTTCAATTCATAACTCAGATTTAAATCAAAATGTCGCGCTCACAAAAACCATATCTGATTAAAAGAAAATCAAAATCCAATAATCTACCCAGGCAATTACATACCTTCCATCAGAATGAAAGAACTTACCTCTTCATCCTCCTGAATTTCTTCAACGCATTCCTCATTCAACATTTAACACTGCCAATCTTCGACTTTACCCATTTCTGTTTCATACTGTGGCTACCTTCCATTTCATGTTAAACCAGCGTTTCAACAAAACAATTCTTTTCATAACGCTGGTCGATTAGCTGAAATGTGAAATGATATGATTTTTCAAAGTTAAACAACAAAATCCTCTGCGTCTAGATTTCAGCTATGACCCACATACCATTTGATATCGGCTTACCAACATGAAAACATTATGCCGCAACTACAATTACCTATTTACTTAGCACGATGTTCTTCAACTCCAGCACGTTCGCTTTTGAAGCTTCCAATTAATCGATTCCTCAAAACTCTGCGTACATTCTCTCATGGATTTAAACATTGCACTGTCATATTATGTTGTCTCAACTTGTTTAATCGAATGTCTCATTCGATTACACATCCAACTACGTTTTCAGTTAATCTAGCGCTGCACCATTGACCTGTTCTATGTGCCAATAATTCAGATTTAAGGCCGAAACTTATCAACCCAGATTTAGAACACTGTCCCTATCTCAAAACAGTTAAAAAAACGTTCCATTTCACATGTGAAACACAACTCTTCGATGTTACTCATTTCAGTCAACGTACCATGCGTTCCATTCAAATTTGTGAAGATCATTGCTTTTAGTGACAGCGTATTTCATTTTCAGAGACGGTAAAACAAAAACATTCCAAACAGAACTCTCGGCAATCACATACAATAATGCCCTCTTTCAAACAGTGACTAACAATCTACTGATACAGGAAGTTTTTCTTCTTGAAATCGATCCATGGTGATCGATTTACCAATTCCATGATTTAAATTAAGGTGCAGTCTTACATAATGAACCTCTGCAAAAATTGAATTTCTTTCATAAGCTAAACACCATTCCTTTGCACATAATAACCCCAGATTTCAAGGAAGAACGAATTTCCTTTCACACAAATTCAATCTTACGCAACTCAATAATTGACATTCAGTAGAAAAAACAACTACTGTATTAACACACTTACAATACAACTTCCTTCCTTGGCCTGACTTCCACTAAATTGGTGATCTAGGTGGATATTGGTGGCCACCTGCCAAGTCCACCTGGACCCCCACCATTGTCTTTCTCAGCATTTTCAGTTTCCTTCATTGTAGCACAACTTACTATTTTTAGCAGTTTTTCGGGTCCCGAACTTCCGGAGCCGTTTTGAGGCCCTAAACGACATTTTTTGGGGAATCCAGGGGCAACATGGGTCCATGGAATGGACCGATGTTACCCGTTCCAACAATGATAGTGCTCGGATAGATCTTTCTAATGAGCTATTGTACGCGTCAAATGGAGATCATATGCCAAAGTTACGACCCCGGGAAGTTGATGTACCAATTTACCCCCAAATGGGGCCCACATTTTGGCGTTTCATCTCCTAGGGTTAGGTTTTGGAATGTTAAGGGTTTTCCATTGTTTCTCAACAATAAATAGGCCTTCGAGCCTCATTGTAACACAGTTCAGAGGCATGTAGCCATCACATCTCTTCTCAGAGATAAGCTACCATCGCCCTAGCTGGTTTATTTCCATTTCTGGTTGTAAGCATATTTCAGTATTTTCCATTAATGAAATGAAGTATTATTTCCGCTGCATCTTTGTGTATATGGTTATCTCTGTAATTTGTTGCGTTCTTGTTTAAATCCGGATTAGTGGTATCGGAGCGGTCTGCTTTTTCTCTGTTTTTCTTTGCATGTCCCCAACAAGGTCGGGATATAAGGAGTTAGGGCTTGAACTGGTTGAACCTTTGCAAGACCAGCCTCGCAAATCCCGACGGCCTCCCATGGCGGACGAGAAGAAAGACGAGGGGGCAGGAGATCCCATCAAAATCTTGCTCGAAGAAGCCCTCGAGCGACAACGGAACGCGATGATGGACAGCTTTGCCCAGATCCTTCAGCGGCTACCCAGAAACAACGCATCGGCTTCCAGCAGCTACTCTGGAAACGCCACACCCTTTAAGGTACAAGTTAATTTTGAAATCCCCATATTCGAGGGTCAGATAGACGCAGATGCCGTAGATAAATGGTTAAATCTGCTAGAGGGTTATTTTTCTGTTCATGAATTTTCAAGTCGGGAAAAGATTGTTTTTGCTCTTCTCAAAGCAGCCCCCCACGTCAAGGACTGGTGGGAAACCTACTGCGATCAGAAGGATGAAAGTACTGGCTCACTATTTTCAGCCGCACCCACCTGGGATTCGTTCCGGGATGCCATGAGGGAGCAGTACTACCTTGTCGGAAGCTATGAGGATGAATACATAAAGTGGACCACGCTGCGGCAGGGAAGGGACCAAGACGTGCGGGAGTTCACCAATCTTTTCCATACCCTTCGCACAAAGTTGGGTATCAAGGATTCGGAGCAACATTTGATACTCAAATACCGTGGCTGCCTGCACAAGTACATCCAGGAAGAAATATAGTTCCTAAACATCCCCTCGCTCGGCGCAGCATACCGATATGCTGTCAAGGTCGAGCAGAAGTTTAAACAAAAGAAGCGAGACTTTGGATCTGCGAATCCAAAGCAGGGGAAAGGTGCCCCTAAACCACAGAACAAAGGACAAAGCCAAGGCGGGACAACCCAAGACAACCAGCTGAAGCTGCAAGCAAAGAAAAACGCCGCGAAGCCGAGAAAGGACACTGGAAAATGGTGCGAGTTCCATAAGAGCTCCACTCACAACACAAGTGAGTGTCGGGCCAAGCAGTCACTGGTGGCTGAGCTAAAGGTTTCAAAATCAGATGCATGTTCCGACTCTGAGTCAGAAACCGATAAGGGGTATGAAAAAGGGAAGCAGATCATTGATGCGGATCCCAGCCACTGTTGCTACCGCAAAGATCCAGAAAAATGAACCCGAAGATCCAGAGGAGGAGGAGCGTCTCTTCCACTCCCAAATGTGGGTAAAGGGCTCCCCGATACAGTTCATTATTGATAGCGGGAGTCAAAAGAACCTCATTTCGGCAGAGGTCGTGAAGTGGTTGGGCTTACCGACCACAACACATCCACAACCATACACCATTGGGTGGCTTCACCAAGGACGAGATCTTCGCGTGAGCCAGCAGTGTCGCCTTCCATACAACATCAAGCCCTTCACGGATGAGGTATTGTGTGACATTGCTCCCCTTGAAGTTTGTGATGTATTACTAGGACAACCATACTTGTGGAAGCGACATGTTGTGTATGAATCAAGGCCCCGTGATGTTATTATTACATTGGGAAATAAGTTGTTCAGGATACCAGAGGTAGCACCACCTACCGCCATCTCTTTGATTACTGCAAAACAATGCAGTAAGATCATTTCCAAAACTAGGAAATTTGTTTTCCTGATGATACGCCCTCAAGGAGAGAAGAAGACAGTGGCCGCGGCCTCCAAATGGGGTCCCTCTGCACGACAACTACAGATGGACAAGGTTGTGGAGGAGTACGAGGACATCTTCACCTCCCCGGCAGGGGTTCCTCTGCACTGTCAAGTCAAGCACTCCATCGATCTGACCCCAGGTGCACCGCTACCCAATGGACCAATTTATCGGCGCTCCGTTCTGGAGAACAATGAAATCAAGAGGCAGATTCAAGAGCTCCTGCAGAAAGGTCACATCCGTCCGAGTTCATCACCCTGTGGGAGCCCGATCGTGTTGGTACAGAAGAAGGATGGGACGTGGAGACACTGTATTGACTATCGGGCGCTGAACAAGATCACTGTCCGTAATAGGTACCCGACCCCGCGGATTGATGACCTCCTAGACCAACTAAAGGGGGTGAAATATTTCAGCAAGATCGATCTGAAGTCAGGATATCACCATGTACCAATCGAACCCTCCGATGTGTGGAAGACTGCCTTCAAATCCAAGGAGGGCCTCTTCGAATGGTTGGTCATGCCTTTCGGATTGACGAATGCTCCTGCAACCTTTATGAGGCTAATGGATGACATCTTTTGGCCATTCACCAACTCCTTTGTAGTAGTATACTTGGATGACATTCTGATCTTCAGCCAGAGTTGGGAAGAGCACCTCCACCACATTCGACAGGTTCTCCAAACACTGCGGCAACACAAGCTATGTGCCAATTTGGAGAAATGCACTTTTGGCATGACCCAGGTTCAGTATCTGGGATACATCATTGATGAAAAGGGGGTGCATGTCAATCCAGCCAAGATCCAAGTCATTCAAGATTGGCCCTCTCCAACCACTCTAACAGAGCTCCGCAGCTTTCTAGGTCTTTCCAACTTCTACCGCAGGTTTGTGTTGGGGTTTTCTCATATTTCTTGGCCCTTGAGTCAAGTCACCAAGGGCGGGGCGAAAGAAAAATTCTTTTGGTCTGAATCTCAACAGAAGGCATTCAGGGAATTGAAGGATCGCCTCTGCACGACACCAGTGCTCGCGTTACCAGATTTACAACAACCATTTGAGGTCGAGACAGATGCCTCTGACTATGCTATTGGGGTAGTCCTTACTCAACATGGACATCCAGTGGCCTATCACAGTGAAACACTTTCAGACACAGTCCAGAAGTACCCCACTTATGATAAAGAGATGTATTCCATTGTACAAGCCTGCTGACAATGGAAGCATTACATTTTGGGGAAGGAAACGGTCATCCACACAGACCATCGACCTCTGCAGTTCATACAGACCCAAGGGAAATTGCAGAATGATCGCCATCAGAAGTGGTCTACATACCCGCAACAGTTTCACTTGAATATCAAGTATAAAAAGGGCAGCACCAATAATGTTGCAGATTGCCTCAGTCGACCACCAATCATGGCGCTAACCACCGTGCTCAACTCTTCTGGGCACGAGACTTCTGATTGGCCACTTCTCTACAAAAGCGACCCAGAATTCGGCCACACATACCAGACACTCTTGGACGGTCGGCATGTTGCAGATTTTCACCTCCAGGACGCCCTATTATGCCACCTCGGTCACCTTTGTGTTCCTTCAAGCGAGCGTGCCAAGATGATTTGGGAAGCACACTACAGTCGGGCTGCTGGGCATTTCGGGGTCGAGAAAACAGTGGCAGTACTACAAAATTATTTCTATTGGCCGAATCTTCGACAGGATGTTGGGAAGTACATCCGATCATGTACTGCCTGTGCCATTGCCAAACCGACCATTAAGAAGCACGGCCTCTATACCTCGTTGCCTACCCCTAGTCGACCTTGGGAATCCATCTCCATGGATTACATGTCAGGCCTTCCTTCCACTAAGCATGGAAATGACTGTGTTTTTGTGGTCGTCGACAGGTTCTCGAAGATGGCCATTATGATGGCCTGCAAGAAGAATATCACAGCAGAAGCCATTGCTAAAATCTTCTTTGAACGAGTGTGGGTGCACTTTGGGATCCCACAGTCTATCATCTCAGATCGGGACAATCGGTTTCTCAGCACATTTTGGTCCAGTCTTTGGTCAATACTGGACACCAAACTCACGAAGTCCACAACCTTCCATCCTCAAACTGATGGCCAGACAGAGCTTGTCAATAGGATGATTGTGCACATTCTGCGCATGTATAACTCAAAGCATCCACACACATGGGACGAGAGCCTCCCCTATGTTCAGCACAGCTACAACCGAGCTCTTCACAGCTCCACTGGCCATAGCCCTTTTCAGGTGGGTTTGGGATTCCAGCCACTATGCCCCATTGATGTGGCCATGCCCCTTGCCCCTTGAGCGCATCCAACATATTCGCCAGTAGGTCCATGACATTCTTGAGAAATCAAATGCCAAGTACAAGCAGCGACATGATCAACACAGGGTGCCACACAAGTTTCAGGTGGGCGACAAAGTCTGGTTGCATTTGCAAAAGGAACGCCTTACTGAAGCCTATCGGAAATTGAGACCACTCCGATATGGTCCTTACACCATTACTAAGGCTATGGGAGACAATGCATTTGAGCTTAGCATTCCCCCATTCCTTGGCCTGCACCCAGTGTTCAATGTGGACCGCCTTCGGCCATACTTTCCACCATTGCTAGACACATCCGACATTGCAGAACAGCTCAAACCCACAGAATTAAATCCAGACTGCATGGAACAAGCTGCAACTGATCGGATCATGGACACACAGATCAAGAACACTCGCCAACAGAATATCCAACTGTATCGAGTTTTCAAAGCAGGCCAACTCCTTCAGCAGGGCAAGTGGCTCACTAGGGAACAAGTTTAGCAGAAGTTTCCTCATCTCATGGAGGAGCTCAACGCAATGGGGACCATTGCTTCCTAAGGGGGGAGGAATGATCTAGGTGGATATTGGTGGCCACCTGCCAAGTCCACCTGGAACCCCACCATTGTCTTTCTCAGCATTTTCAGTTTCCTTAATTGTAGCACAACTTACTATTTTTAGCAGTTTTTCGGGTCCCGAACTTCCGGAGCCGTTTTGAGGCCCTAAACGAAGTTTTTTGGGGAATCCGAGAGAAACGTGGGTCCATGGAATGGACCGATGTTGCCCGTTCCAACAATGATAGTGCTCGGATAGATCTTTCTAATGAGCTATTGTACGCGTCAAACGGAGATCATATGCCAAAGTTACGACTCCGGGAAGTTGATGTACCAATTTACCCCCAAACGGGGCCCAAAGTTTGGCGTTTCATCTCCTAGGGTTAGGTTTTGGAATGTTAAGGGTTTTCCATTGTTTCTCAACAATAAATAGGCCTTCGAGCCTCATTGTAACACAGTTCAGAGGCATGTAGCCATCACATCTCTTCTCAGAGATAAGCTACCGTTGCCCTAGCTGGTTTATTTCCATTTCTGGTTGTAAGCATATTTCAGTATTTTCCATTAATGAAATGAAGTATTATTTCTGCTGCATCTTTGTGTATATGGTTATCTCTGTAATTTGTTGCGTTCCTGTTTAAATCCGGATTAATTGGCCCTTACAATTTCCTGAAGGCTTATAACCTTGGCTGTTCAAGCCTGCTCTCAATCACCCTCTCTCACAATCTCAATGTGTTTTTCTCTCAAAACCCCTTCCTATTTATACAATTTTAAAAATGATCTAATTAAATGCTCTATCCCTTCAATTCCTCAACAAACCCCTAAATCTCTCAACATCCCTAAATAAAAAGATATTTACAAAAATCCTCACCTTCTCCTATTTTATTTTTATTAATTAATAAAATATTAAAAATTATCACACCCCCTTTTAACATATTTACAAAATAAAAAAACACCCTTGATGCTCCTACATCACAGCATGGCAGGGCCAATCACCCTACTCAAGTTGGAAAACCCAACCATTCCCTATGACATCCTGGCCAACGCAATCTTTTCTAGTTAATGGCTGGCCAAATTCTCCTTTTACTCATGTTTGGCAGGGAAATCCATATCAATCCTAGTGGGCTACCTCTACCTCTCAAAATCTGAATTGTTCTACAAATTGGCAGTGACCACTGGGGATATATAATGCACCTATGGGGGCAGGTCATCAGCCTCAACCTGCACTATCAACACCTTATACATTACAACAAAATCCCCAACCTCTTCTGCGGCCTCAATTGCCAGCTCAGTCGAATCGAAATCCTAATAACAGACAGGTCCAGTTGGTGTAGATTATTGAAAACTCAGATTATGAGGTTGAAGAGAAAGAATGTAATGAACTCAGATTGAGGTCAGGCCGTATCATCACCCTTGAGGAAAATAGGGATCAGCCTTTAATCAAAATTGAAACCCCACCTGTACATATACCACCACCTGTAATTAATACCGAACTAAAACAAGGAGAAGAGACATATCAACATGAATATGCTGAAAAACGTATAGTCACTTCTCCCCCATTCCCCAAAAGGTTAACGATACCCAAATCTATTGTTTATCCAGATTTCGATCTTGTAGGGGATTTGAAAAATATTTTTATTAAAATCCCTCTCCTCTAGGCCATTCAAGACATACCCATCTATGCTAAAACATTTAAGGAGTTATGTGTAAAAAAGCCTGCGAGGAAAGAAGAAACCTCACCCACCATTCATGTTGTAGGAAATTTGTCTGATTTACTCTTGGGAGGGGAAACTCCAATAAATTATGAAGATCCTGGAAACCCCATAGTGACAATTCAGATATATGGTTGCTCTTTTTCCAATACTTTAGTTTATCTGGGCCTAGCCATTAATATTTTAACAACATAAACTTGTCAAGCACTTGGTATTACAGCCCTGGAACCAACCACCACTCTCTTAGAACTTGTTGATCATTTGGTGGTAAGGCCAGAAGGAACCTTACAGGATATCACAGTTTCTATTGATTTGTGGGAATATCTAGTAGATTTTCTTGTCATAAACCCAAAGAGTAGATTAGACGGGCACCCTCTAATTCTAGGCTGACCTTGGCTTGCGACAACTGATGCTTATATCGGTTTCCAAGAAGGTAGCATGACTATTGCGAAGGGGGATGCTATAAAAAATCTTGTATTATATCCTCCTACCAAGCTAGGTCTGCCCATTGTAAAAATATGTAAACAACCACTAGCTTACCTGGAGGAAAGCATTCGTTCAACACTCACAGTAGCGGAGGCACTAGCATTTAAAGATAAAACTGAAGACAATGTTATTAATAACTTTATGAATTAGCCTACTAATGTGAGCAATGTAAAGTGTCAAATGCTAAAATCAATCTTGGATAATGAAGCCATGGAGGATCCTCTGAAGGATAGCGACGATCAGCGTATTCATACGACTTATGTTCATAACAACAAACTGGTAGAGATCGAACCTGGAAAAATTCTAAATATTAATGATGGTCTAGATAGCGATCAGTAGCAAAAGCTCATACAGGTCCTACAGAAATATAAAGGGGCTTTTGCATGGGATTATCCTGATATGAAAGGAATACACCCACAGCTATGTGTGCACCACATCTATACTGAGAAGGATGCTCGACCCATACAGCAGCCTCAATGGAGATTGAATCCACATCTCAAGGACATTGTGAAAGAAGAGTTACAGAAGCTGTTGGATGTAAACTTTATTTATCCTATCTCAAATAGTAAATGGGTCTCTCCATTGGTGGTCGTCCCTAAGAAAAATGGGAAGTGGCGTATCTGTGTAGACTATGGGGTGTTGAACAAGGTAACACAAAAAGATCATTTCCCCCTCCCATCCATCGATCAGGTCCTTGATACTTTGGCAGGGAAGCAGTTCTTTTCCCTTTTAGATGGTTTCAGCAACTAAAATTAGATTCAAATCACCCCTGAAGACCACGACAAAACAACCTTCACCTGTCCATGGGGTACATTCATGTATAGAGTACTACCATTTGTCTTGTGTAATGCCCCAGCTACATTCCAGAGAGCGATACTCGGCATCTTTGTTGATTTAATAAATGAAGTACTTGAGGTGTATATGGATGATTTTACTCCATATGGGGATGACTTTGACTAAGCATTGCAAACATTAGAAAAAGTCTTAGAAAAATGCATTTCTACCAGGTTATGTTTAAGCAATGTCAAGTGCAACATGATGATGACTGAGAGCGTAATCATGGGACAGTATATCTCTGCAGCAGGAATACAGGTAGATCAAACAAAAATTTAGGTAATTCTTTTACTACTTACCCCCTGCACTCAAACGGAGGTACGTAGCTTCCTGGGATATGCAGACTATTATCGCAGGTTTATTAAAAACTTTTCACAAATTGCTGCGCCTCTATATGCTTTGACTAAAAATGTTGATTTCAATTGGTCTGACAAATGTGACACAGCTTTTACAGGTTTAAAGAAACTAGTCTCAACAGCACTAGTATTGTGTGGACCAAACTGGGAGTTTCCTTTTCACATATCCATGGATGCATCATATGTAGCTATAGGCGTTGTCCTTGGCTAGGAGGAGGACAAGAAACCTTATGCTATATATTATATTAGCAAAAATCTCACTTCTGCAGAACTTAATTATACAGTGACAGAAAAAGAATTTTTAGCTGTTATCTATGCAATAAACAAATTTAGACACTATATAACTGGCTACCCAGTCTTTCTATACACTGATCACTCTGCCATTCGGTATCTAGCTAATAAACCTATCACAAATGGTCAAGTAACATGATGGCTATTGCTTTTGTAGGAGTTCGATATTACTATCAAGGATCGTCTGGGGAAGGAAAACCCGGTTGCTGACTTTCTATCACGAATTCTGAAGGTGAATGATCCACTGGTGGTAGACGACCAATTTTCGGATGAACATCTATTTGCCGTGGCAGTCAAGATGCCATGGTATGCAGATGTGGCAAATTATCTGGCAGTCGGGAAGCTACCTAGGCATTTGAAAACAAGAGAAAGGAAGCTGATCATTCAGCACAACGCCTGATTCTCTTGGATAGGCGGATATATTTTTCATACAGGGGCCGACATGTGTATATGTAGATGCATTCGCGAGGATGAGATTCATGAAATACTAAAAGCTTGCCATGACGAGCCCTGCAGGGGACATTTTGTAGATCGAAGGACAGGGCATAAGGTATTACAGATGGGCTATTATTGGCCCACTATTTTTAAGGATGCTAAGAAATATGCCCAAGCTTGCAATAGCTATCAAAGGATGGGAAGGCTTGGCCAATATGATGAAATGCCTCTGCAACCTCAGTTAGCTATAGAACCCTTCGAAAGGTGGGATTTAGATTTTGTTGGCCCATTCCATCTACCATCTAATCAAAAGGCCTACATACTTATTTCCACGGATTATGTGACAAAATGGATGGACAAGTAGATTTACCAAGAGCCATAGAGGAAGCTATGATTAAATTTCTTTTTGGGCTGTTTGTGTGATATGGGTTACCACTCAAAGTGATCACAGATGGGGGAGGGAAATTCACAAGACATAAGATTACTGCCACTCTCAGGAATCATCATATTATGCATAGGATCACTTCCCCATATCACCCATAGGTGAACGGGCAAGTCGAAAGCACCAATAAGGTCATTGAAGCAATTCTGACCAAGACAATCTCAACACACCAATGAGACTGGGCTGCTAGACTGCCAAAGGCCTTGTGGGCCTATCACACAACTTGGAGGAATACTATTAGATACTCTCCATACCAACTCGTGTTCAGAAAATAACCTATTTTTCTGATCGAATTCGAAATAAATACTCTAAGGATGGCCCAGGAAGTAGGGCTGGATCTAACAGAAGCCCAGACCAAGCGACTCCAATAGATTAACGAACTAGATGAGGCTCGACTGCTCGCTTTGCAACGAACTACAATTATTCAAAAACAAAGGTTAAAATGGCATGACAACCTTATCAAGAAGAAAACGTTTCAAAAAGGGGATTTGGTACTGCTTTACGATTCCAGATTCCAAGATTTCTCGAACAAGTTGCAAACAAGACGGCTCGAGCCTTATGAGATTCAAGAAGTGCATAACAATGGTAGTCTTACCTTGGTTACCATTGATAGATATGGCCATTCTTTTAAGGTCAACGGACACTGAGTACGCCTCTATCACAAACCGCTCACCAAGGAGTCTTTCTACGAGCAGGTACGCAAGGACCCCTCCATGCAAATTTTAGCCACGGGAAGTGATGACCCAACAACTTTTCTTTCAAAAAATTGAGATCTCATTAGAAATTGTAAATAATGTATATACA
This sequence comes from Pinus tabuliformis, assembly GCA_031772625.1. NCBI lineage: Eukaryota > Viridiplantae > Streptophyta > Pinopsida > Pinales > Pinaceae > Pinus > Pinus tabuliformis. The sequence goes on along the minus strand of CM062816.1, from coordinate 1,961,633,470 downwards.
CTTTTCAATTGGTTGCGATTAAGAGTAGATATTACCATGTAAATATGATAATATTTACTGCTTGATAAGTGTTTTTGAAATGATTGAACGATTGTCGTTCAATCGATTGAACAACACATTTTTTTCTTTGATTTTTCCATTCAAATGATTGAACGATTGCCATTCAATCGACTGAACATCACATTTTTTTGTTTCTTTGATTTTTCCATTCAAACGATTAAACGATTTTCAAAAAACTTTTTTGTTTCTTTGATTTTGTTGTTCAAACAATTGAATGATTGCCGTTCAATCAATTGAACAACACATTTTTGTTCTTTGATTTTTCTGTTCAAATGATTGAATGATTGCCGTTCAATTGATTGAACAACACATTTTTTTGTTTCTTTGATTTTTCCATTCAAATGATTAAACGATTTTTGTTCAATCAATTGAACAACACATTTTTGTTTCTTTGATTTTGTCGTTCAAATGATTGAACGATTTTCGTTCAATCAATTGAACATCACATTTTTTTTCTTTGATTTTGTCGTTAAAATGATTGAATGATTGTTGTTCAAACGATTGAACGATTGTCACTCAATCGATTGAACAACACATTTTTGTTTCTTTGATTTTGTAGTTCAAACGATTGAACAATTTTCGTTCAATCAATTGAACAACACATTTTTGTTCTTTGATTTTGTCATTCAAACGATTGAATGATTGTCATTCAATCGATTGAACAACACATTTTTGTTTCTTCATTCAAACAATTGAATGATTGCCATTCAATCAATTGAACAACACATTTTTGTTCTTTGATTTTTTTGTTCAAACGATTGAACGGTTATCATTCAATCGATAGAACAACACATTTTTGTTTCTTTGATTTTGTCGTTCAAACAATTGAATGATTGTCGTTCAATCGATTGAACAACACAACACATTTTTGTTTCTTTTTTTTTTCTTTTTTCTGCTCAAATGATTGAATGCTTACCGTTCAATCGATTAAACAACACATTTTCTCTTCTTTGATTTTGTCGTTCAAACAATTGAACGACTGTCGATCAATTGATTGAACAACACTTTTTTGCTTTTCAATTGATTGAACATCACATTTTTGCTTCTTTGATTTTGTCGTTCAAACGATTGAATGACTGCCATTCAATCTTTTGAACAACACTTTTGTTTGCTATTTTTGATGTTTAAACGATTAAACAATTGTTGTTCAATCAATTGAACAACCCTTTTTGTCATTTTAATAGAATAAATTGTGAATTTTTCTTAATGATCATGATGCCATATTTTCTTTCTTTCTCCTTTGTATTGTGAATAAACACCATTTGAATGGATTTGTGCTTGATGTAAGAAAAAAAACAGTAATAACAATATCATTATGAATCATGTAGCCATTTGATGGTTATCCTTGTTCTAAAGCTAATATGGTGTGTTATAGACATATTTGGGCACTTCAATCCCAATCTTATATGTCGATAAACTAGGGCTCATAAACCCCTAAAAGAGTTGTTTCATACCCTAAAAGAACATGGTCATCTGATTACATCATTCCCCAAAAGTTCCACCTGAAAAACCATCCAGAAATGGCCTAAACTGAGCCATACTGACTGCTATAATGGCCAGGTGTGATGCATACTGAGTGATACACTGCTCAGGTGCGATGCATACTGAGTGATACACTACTCAGGTGCGATGCATACTATTTGGGCCTTCTATAGGGTGCGATGGGTGAGGATGGACAAATGTCCAAGACAGTTTTCTAGGTGGTCGCTCATGGAATCTTCTAGAAACCTCTCCTATGACACTTGCCTCTCTAAATTCGCCTAAGGATGAGTAGAAAATCTAAACTTTAGTTATCTCTTCTCTTTCGGAACCAAATGTAACAAGTGGAATGACACTAATCAAAACCCTAGAGATGACTCACACCCTTGCACACATCTATAAATGGATCCCTCATCTAAGAGATCCAGAGGCTGGAATATTGTCAATTGCAAGGAAGTGCTGATAGTTTGTATTTGAGAAAATAGCATTGTATTGTTGGTGTGATCTTGCTATTTCATGAGGTGAAGAGGGATTGATGCTGGGAGGATGATGCTGGATCAAACAACTGGGTTGTAATTCTCCCTTCTATTTAATAAAGTTCTTCAAGTTTTCTTCCATATGATTGTGCAATTGTGAATTTTATCATTTGTGAATGTTATTACATGTTCATTATATATATGATTCTGTAGTGTTTATGTTGCAATAGATCAAGATGCTTTGATGGTTCTTTGTTACTATGTTCCTACAGGTACTCTCCAAGCGGGATAAGTACGGAGAGGAGTTGCAAGCTCTTTCAAGGGGAAGAGAGATCAAGAAAGGAGTTAAGCGGAAGATCCAAGTTGGTTCCTTTGTCTTTCTCTTCTCTATTATACATAGAAGAAATCATGAATTGCTTTAAACTGTTGTTTCTAGGATAGCTACCAAACCTAGAGGGCTAGTCGATCGAAAAGACACTAGTTTTCCCAGAAACAAATTGGTGACTCCACTGGGGATCGAATAGATGCATGTTTTTTGTTATTGTTTATTTTATAAACTTTAGACAGAGCCTAAAGTTAGCCAGGTAGCCTTCAAACTGCTCTTGCTCTCCAATTTCATAGTAGATGAATGCTGCTTCAGTCAATCTCTGGTTTAGTTTATGAATTAAACATTTGACTTACAAGCATTCTATATGCCCTTTTGGTAGCTCAGTAACCTCTCAAGACATTCCTCTGTACTTTGCTCTTTACTGTCCATCATAGCTCAGCTTAACTCACTAAAAACAGTTGCACATATGAGCCAAAACCCACTTCAGTTGTGCTCCCTGGACCATCGCACTGTCTGTCATTGTAACCCAGTATGCATCACACCTCCTGAGTGTAGTAAGTGTGATTCATATCTGTTTCTGTGAATCCCATGTGCGATGACTGACTGAACCTATTTCCATTCTAGAAATTGGGGGTTTTTGTCTTTGTTTTCAGTTTTGTTTAGTTTTTTTGCTGCTTATGAACAGTACCTCATTACTGAAGCCTGATTGCATCACATAGATCCGTCTCCATTGATTAGGATTAGTGAATGTGTTTTGTATTTGTTCATCATTTACAATCCTTTGTCGAAAAGTTGTTTAAATCGATTTGTCGCTTTGATGCAAAGTGTTGTAACTGTCATTTTGTGTCGAAAAGAGAAGTGTCATGAATTCTTCCTTCCCTGAATAGTTGATTGAACTTTTCGTCATGTATTTGATTTGATTTGTTGATATTTGAAGTGTCGAAAGAATTTTCTATTTGAAATTGAAAAGTTTCGTTTAGTCTTCCTTTCCATTTTGAAAAAAAATTGTCGAAATGTCGCTTTTAGTAAAATATTTCAGATCTTTGCTACACTTAGTTTTCCTTTTTGGCATTTTTCACATTAAGGGGAATGAAAAAAAAATACATACATTTGCATTTGCATTTAGCTTGTGTGCGAAAATGATTTAGGAAAATGCACTAGTGTGTACTCTTTGCTCTTTGTTTGAAAGAATTGTAATCTTCTCTCCCTAGTAGCTAGGATTTTCATTAATAAAAATAAACAACGATTGTTTATCATTGTAGATTACATTTTAGGAATTTCAAATCAAAATCACGTGGTGAACCATTGAAAGGCAAAATTTAAACAAGATCAACTCTAAAATAAATTTCAATGAACTTAACACTGCTTTGGAACTTAACGCAACATATCTAAAGGTCTAGGCTAGAGACGTGTTTCGGCGTTGTAAAATCTAGTAAATATCGTTCTCATTGAAGGTTGGGTGATTCCTCCTCCTTGATACGACAAGTGCTAGCACGGACTTGTGCTCCTTGTACCGTCGTGTATATATTGGGAGACCACAATAGGCTTATATCCTTTATCCATAGGAAGTTGAGTCTGCCGCCCTATTGATCGAAATGCACTGAACACAACATTCGGGAAGATTCACTATTGTACATAAGTCCTTGGTAATTTCTCTTTAATTTATCACCAAGGTGTATATTGCAGTTTTGCGATTGGTTTGGTAATCCCTTTGTCTAGATTTTCCAGAGTAGTCACTTTTGTTCCTTTTCGACTTTTTAAAAGAAAAGGTCCATCTAAGCACTTGTCACTTCAAGCTCATTAAAAATCGAAGGGGACTAGATTCATATTTAGCTTTCTCTCGACTTTTAAAAATTGAAAAAGAAAAGTTGAGTCAAAGCATCATTAAAATTTATTAATTTGGAATAATATCCTTGTTCCTTCGTTGATCATAGGTTGAGATATATGGATACAAATCCGAGATCCACCAATCAAGGAATCCCTTTTGAAGGGAATCCTAGTCCTTTTTCTTCTTGGGAAAATATTGGTGCTTCGCATATGGATACATTGTCCCTTCCGAGGATCACAATTGGCCTACCAGTATGGCTATTCTCAATCTTTGTGGTTCAAAATACCGTGATTCCTCCGCAATCGAATCGGCCTCCAGTTGATATTGAAGTTGGCCCTTCGCCTTCTTCTTCGTTCGTTTCTCCCTCCCCTTCTTCCTCTTTTCTTGGTGAAAGTAGAGATGCTAGTAACCAGGTGGTTGAGAAGAAGAAGAAGCCAATTCAGCAAGGGGGCAACCATGAATCATCTGGTGAAAATCTGCACATTAAATCTCCTAAACCTAGATTTCCATGCATAATTTGTAGAGGAGACCATTTTCATAGAGATTGTCCATGCCTCCCTTGGATCTTGAGAGAATGGTCCCCCCGTTTGCACAACCAGGTGTCATCAACCTCTGGTGATCATGTTGACAACACACCATCAACTAGTAATAGTGAAGTTCATGGACAAAAAGGAAAAGTCAAAGTTCCATGTAGGTTATGTGAAGGGAACCATACCCTTCACCGTTGTCCTTTTTTGGATGAAGCCAAAAGAGTTTTGGATAACCGTCCTTCTTCACCGCAGCAACTTCCATCTGGATATATGAAACTCTCCCCAAGTCCTTTACTAGTTGAAAAGCCGACTGACTTGACTCAACCGTTGGTCGAAACACCTATTACTGAAACTGAATCTTCTGAGTCTATACCCGCTGAAAGTCAACAGGTCGAGGTGATAGTTGACCCAGTTCTACCATCAGAAGATCATACCCTTCTCAAAGAGAGTAAGAATGATACCGTTCTCGATGAGTCAGATGAACTTGGGGGCAATCCACCCGTTCCTTCACAACTGGAGGAAAATCCCCTAGTTCCTGCTACTCAAGGGGTTAATTCAACCATTTATTTGGTACCCCCTCCAAGTAGTCTAGTCACTTCCTTCGATTGGAATCGACTAGCAAGATCTCGCCTTCCTTCTTATGTACCATTCCAGATCATAGTACAAGTTTACAAAATGATCATGTCTGACACTATCATAAATGAAGGGGCATCAGTGAGTATCCTTTCCTCAACTACTTGGAAAGCGCTTGGTTTGCCATCGCTTATGCCTGTTACACAGAATTTGTCAGGCTTTAACAAAGGAACTAGTCGACCGTTAGGGATCCTTCCTAAGTTACCGATAACTTGTTGGAAATAATACTGAGAGGGGGGGGTGAATCAGTATTATCAGATCAATAAAACTTTTTCATTTCTATACTTAGATACATATACGCTACTTCATTCAAGGGAACCCGCGTGTATACACAGCTGTGTCTAAAGAAACTAGCATATATCCAAAATACTTATGATTCAGTTAATCCATTAAATGTTGATCTTTAGTTAGTGCTTCAGAACTTCATTAACCATATGAACAGTAAGAAGGTGCAGTAAAAACAGAACAGATCATCACACACAAGAAGCACACATGAACACCATGATATAAGGTGGAACCCCAATGTGGGTGAAAACCACCTGCTGCAATTCGTTTCTATCTTCCTTTATTAAGAAACTTCTTTTACAATGTACTGGTGCAGTCCTTTACCAGCACACAGGCTACAACCTGCAGAAGGCTACAACCTTCTCTTGTTCTCCAGACTCTCCTGGAAGGGAGCTCCAACCCCCTTTGCTCTTGTACTAGCTAAGATACTAGTACATAGGTGCCGACCTACAATCTTCTCTCCTCCAGGTACCACGTTTCATACATTTTCAGACTGGATACTCCTAAAGCACAACACATAATCTGAAGACCACGTTTCATCAAATTTTCATACTGGACCCATAAATATCACTGAAGCACAAAACAGTCAATACTAGCATCATCAATTTCTGAATCACTGAAACACTGAAACCCTGTCAATAACAGAACACAGAGGAGATAACAGAACTCTGCCATAACCATAAAATCCATCTGCAACTTCAAATATTATCCTTCATAATGTATATGCTACTATAATGAATCAAACCCGTGTACATACGCGCTTTTGCCAAAGACAACCCGCGTACAGATCTAAAAATAATTTCTCATAACTTGCAGCTGTACCAGACATCAGTCATACTCATAACACTTATAGAAAAATACATGTGTCAGTATGTAGATCTAGAATAAGCATCATAAAGATAGTTCATTTCAAACCATTTGATCCCGATCTCTCCTTAGATCTTGTTCTCCATCAACCGTTGAGATCCCTCCTTGGCTCAGATCAAACAATGCATCATCAACCCATAACCTGCATCCTGGATCTCATACTTCTTCAAATATTCAAGACTTTTCGAATACCCTTGCCTAATGATCTTCTTCTCCTTTTATAGTCTTAGGCCTTGCTCAATACCACGGTCCAAAACCATAATAAATCAATACCAAGAGCCCAATACTTGGGATCAACACACTTGTCGAGATACCATGGTCCGAAACCATAGGTTCAAATACCGAGGACTAACTACCATAGACCAAAAGTAAGCTTTCTGACATGTACGCGCTTTTCCGTGCATGAAACTGTGTGTATACCCTACTTGGTATATAGCGAACCTGCGTATACGCGACTTGGTATATAGTGAACCTGCTTGTATACCCTACTTGGTATATAGCGAACCTGCGTATACGCGACTTGGTATATAGTGAACCTGCGTGTATACCCTACTTGGTATATAGTGAACCTGCGTATATATATTTTTCTCTTCATACTTGTAGTCTGATCATCAATCCCTTGCCGCTATCCTTCTACACTATGATTTGTCATCAGTGTGATTTGCCATCAAGGACAACACTTGTCTCATAATGCCAACAATCTCCCCCTTTGGACTTGATGGCAAAGCTAACTTGTCACACTTAGAACTTGATCTTCTTATTCCTTTGAGCTGTCCTGCATCCCATGCATTTAGTCACATCTGTAGATTGATCTAGTTATATGTAAGTGAGTTGTTCTTCTATGAGAGGGTTGCCATCAAGTACAACACATGCATCATAATGCCAAGAATCTCCCCCTTTGGACTTGATTGCAACAACACCAGATCACTCTCCCCCTTTGACATCAAGGGCAAAGGGTGGACCAACATATTCTCTTTCCTTGATAAACATTCTGCTGTCCATACTCCCCCTGAGTACCTGCTGAAATTTCCAAATGTGCTCCCCCTTTGTATATGCCAAAGTGTACCAATCTGTCCATGCTCCCCCTGAGTACATCCCAAGTCTCTGTACTGCTGAAGTGTGCTGTTCATGCTCTTCCTGACTGAAGGCAAGATCTGCAAAAAGATGTTCTTCAAGAAGAACCATGACTTATACATCATAAGAGACCTTCCTATCACCAAAAGACTAAATACATACATCCATTTCCCAACCACATGGGGATAACTGGAATTGACTCATCCACCCAACCAAGTGGGGATACATCAAAAGTTTACACATGATAAAGCAAGAGCATTACATTTTCATCCCAGGCATAGTGGGGAAACCAATATAGGCCGTTACATGACCTTGACATCATGAAAGAGATATCACAAAAGAGATATATGACCGAAATATCTAGAGCAAGACTTTATGAAAGTCACCAATAACTGATATCGCCAGCATCTGTCGATTCAGATCAGCAACCAAGAGATCCTTCTGCCTTTGTTTCACCTGAAACCAACAACAACCGTGAACTAGAACCAAAAGCTTCTAAGATAATGCCAACAATGCATCATTGGAAGATTATCTGCTCCCCCTGAACCTGTGCCAGATGGTCTCTGTCAGACCCATATCAGACTCTCTGCAACCAACATCTGTCCCTACTGATTTCCTTCAAAACTCCATATACGCGTCTGTACTTGCATAAATCGGCGTATGTACGGAGATACCCCTCATCCAACTCGCGTACACTAATTTCCATATCAACAACCTATAAATGTCCTGTAACATGGTATGTCTGACATAGATGTCAACTCATCCTTTTAAAACATCATCATGAAATCATTCACATTATATCATATGTGAAACCACCATAGCCATTTCATCAACATCAAGCTCTACATGATCCAAGTATCATTACTTGGGAACATCTGCATCAATCAACATATGTAAGTGTCAATCTATCATCATATAGATACAAACTCATCATCATGTCTCCAACAAGGCAAATTTGAGTAGTCATCCATGTATCAGCACTATGTATCTTGAGCTCAAGCTCTTTTGACAAAACTTCTTGATATCAACAACAACAACAATCCTTATCCACATGAATGCCTGCATCATAACTGTATGATCTTTATGCATATGACGACAACAACATATGAGTGACTCATCATCAAGTGAGGAAGATGTGTATTCAAGTTTTGTACTTCTCCTTATCCTTATGAAGATCACTATGTAAGCACCATATATGCATCATCAAAGAATCAACCATAAATCTGATCTGAACATCAACTATGTAACCACAAGAATCATATCATGGACAACTCATAACCACATCATAGCAAGATATATCATTTAGCCATATAAGCATCATCACCAAGGACTATTAACCATAATGCCAACAATGAATTATTAAAGGCATATGCTCCCCCTCAACCTGTGCCATCTGTTAGATCTGATCATGCATATATCAGCAATAAGCATCAAGACATCATCATCATCAATTTACGATCAAAACGCTTCTAGACATCTTACAAGTATCAAAAAAATTTCCACACATCCTCAGCAGACTGTAACTATTAACCAATAGAGCAGATAATAGACTGAATCATATCAGGTCCTTTTTCTGAGCCTGTCCCCACTGCTTTTCCTCAGACTGACATATACGCGACTTTGCAATGTCTAACTCGCGTATATACGCGACTTCCATTTATGGAACTTGCATATGAGATTCAGGATACTGAAGTTTTACACTTTCAGCTCCCTCTGAGTCTGTTATGTCTGTGTTGTGCTGTATTAGAGTACATTGTGTTGTGCCACATCTTTCTGATTGTACTTCCTTCTTCTTCCATATCTTCAAGTGTGATGATGTTTTCTCCTTTTGGTGTGATGTTCATCCTTTGTTCCTGCATTCCTTTGCTATATGTCCAAGCTTGTTACATGCATAACATCTTACATGTTTCATTTTCCTCCTGTAGCAATCAGCAGCTTTGTGACCAAACATATTGCAAGCAAAGCAATATCCATTAAAGTACCTTGAATGTGATGATCTTTCTGCATGATGGTCTTGAACCCTTCTTCTTCTACATCTAGCTGCAACATGTTCAAGATTATGACATACATAACATTCAACATTATTCATAGGAGGAGTAAAAGATTTTCTTTGAGGAGTCTCTTTCCTTGATTGTTGCTGGGGTTGACCTTTCATCTCCTTATTGATCATTTTAGATTTCTCTTTAGAGTTCCTTGCCTCACCTTGTGAACTAGATTCACCTTCAACAGATTCATGAAAACCAAGACCAGTCTTCATAGCAGGAGACCTTTGACTACTAAGAATATCATCCAAGGCTTTAGTACTATCTTGAAATCTCAATAGTTTATCCTTTTCTTCTAATTTACCTTTCAAGATATTTACCTCAACTTAAACTTGTTCCTCCTTTTCTAGACATTGCTTCTTCATGTCCTCTTCAGCTTTCCTTTCTTCTTCCAACTGATGCCTTAGTTTGAGAATCTCCTTTTCTTGTTCTTCATTCAGATCCTGCTGCATTTGACGAATTCTGATGGCACATTCCAGTTCAGATTTTAAGCTGATATCTTCGTTTACCTGTTTTTCAATAGCTTGGAGTAGATCTTTATTCTGCTTCTTTGATTCTTCAAGATCTTCCTTTAGCGAGCGGATCGTGGCTTCAAGACTTTCATAGTAACTGGATCTATCTCTGAGTTTCTTGATGGTTGTGCTTCTTTCATTGACTTCATCTCTTAATGATGTCACTTCACCCTGCAACTTTTGACATTGATTTTCCTTGTCCTTGAGTAACTTTCTTACCTTGTTTCCTTCCTCTGATTGAGCTTTTAGTTTGGTAACTTCTTCTTTGAAAGCACATTCCCTTTCGTTCAATAGATCTTGTTGATCTTTAATTTTGTCCATAAGCCTTATAAATACTGCCTCTATCTGATACTTTTCTTGCTCACCCATAAAAGCAAATTCAGTTGCTTCACTATCACTTTCATCTTTTCCAAATGGATAGATAGCTGGGACATCAGAGGATAGCAAATTCATACCTGATAGTTCATCTTCATTCTGAAATGATTCTGAATCTGATTCTGAATTTGAAGAGCTTCTTATACCTAATCCCCAATCAATTCTCTCGTTGTCATAGTTCTTCTGAGATGTCTTCTTCTTCTTAGGTGCTTTCTTCTTAAGCTTCTTTCCCATAGTTCCACGGATCTCCTTCAAGCGATCAAGCTTCTACCAAAGGACCTGCTCTGATACCAATTGTTGGAAATAATACTGAGAGGGGGGGGTGAATCAGTATTATCAGATTAATAAAACTTTTTCATTTCTATACTTAGATACATATACGCTACTTCATTCAAGGGAACCCGCGTGTATACGCAACTGTGTCTAAAGCAACTAGCGTATATCCAAAATACTTATGATTTAGTTAATCCATTAAATGTTGATCTTTAGTTAGTGCTTCAGAACTTCATTAACCATATGAACAGTAAGAAGGTGCAGTAAAAACAGAACAGATCATCACACACAAGAAGCACACATGAACACCATGATATAAGGTGGAAACCCAATGTGGGTGAAAACCACCTGCTGCAATTCGTTTCTATCTTCCTTTATTAAGAAACTTCTTTTACAATGTACTGGTGTAGTCCTTTACCAGCACGCAGGCTACAACCTGCTGAAGGCTACAACCTTCTCTTGTTCTCCAGACTCTTCTCCAGACTCTCCTGGAAGGGAGCTCCAACCCCCTTTGCTCTCCAACCCCCTTTGCTCTTGTATAGCTAAGATACTAGTACGTAGGTGCCGACCTACAATCTTCTCTCCTCCAGGTACCACGTTTCATACATTTTCAGACTCGATACTCCTAAAGCACAACACATAATCTGAAGGCCACGTTTCATCAAATTTTCATACTGGACCCATAAATATCACTGAAGCACAAAACAGTCAATACTAGCATCATCAATTTCTGAATCACTGAAACACTGAAACCCTGTCAATAACAGAACACAGAGTAGATAACAGAACTCTGCCATAACCATCAAATCCATCTGCAACTTCAAATATTATCCTTCATAATGTATACGCTACTATAATGAATCAAACCCGTGTACATACGCGCTTTTGCCAAAGACAACCTGCGTACAGATCTAAAAATAATTTCTCATAACTTGCAGTTGTACCAGACATCAGCCATACTCATAACACTTATAGAACAATACATGCGTCAGTATGTAGATCTAGAATAAGCATCATAAAGATAGTTCATTTCAAACCATTTGATCCCGATCTCTCCTTAGATCTTGTTCTCCATCAACCGTTGAGATCCCTCCTTGGCTCAGATCAAACAATGCATCATCAACCCATAACCTGCATCCTGGATCTCATACTTCTTCAGATATTCAAGACTTTTCGAATACCCTTGCCTAATGATCTTCTTCTCCTTTTATAGTCTTAGGCCTTGCTCAATACCACGGTCCAAAACCATAATAAATCAATACCAAGAGCCCAATACTTGGGATCAACACACTTCTCGAGATACCATGGTCCGAAACCATAGGTTCAAATACCGAGGACTAACTGCCACAGACCAAAAGTAAGCTTTCCGACATGTACGTGCTTTTCCGTGCATGAAACTGCGTGTATACCCTACTTGGTATATAGCGAACCTGCGTATACGCGACTTGGTATATAGTGAACCTGCTTGTATACCCTACTTGGTATATAGCGAACCTGCGTATACGCGACTTGGTATATAGTGAACCTGCGTGTATACCCTACTTGGTATATAGTGAACCTGCGTATATATATTTTTCTCTTCATACTTGTAGTCTGATCATCAATCCCTTGCTGCTATCCTTCTGCACTATGATTTGTCATCAGTGTGATTTGCCATCAAGGACAAAATTTGTCTCATAACGCCAACATAATTTTGGGAAGAAAAACCATTCACCTGAACATGATGGTAGTCCAAGGACAGTTAGATTACAATCTACTCCTTGGACATGACTATGTTTACAACATGGAAGCTATTGTTTCAACACTCTTCCGAGTGATGTGTTTCTTACATGAAGGCAAAATTGTCACCATTGACTAGCTTTCATTTCCTGGTTCAAGCATAGATCCAAGTTAATCATCATCCCTGAATGGTCCTTTTATATCAACAGTGTCTCTTCAACCTTCATTCCCTCCACCTAATTGCCATGAGTAATCTGGTGAATGTAACAAAGCTTAGGGGGCATGCACCCTTGTCTATTCTGTGGATGAACCCAGCTGAAAAGATTAGTTTCCCTGTAGAGATAAGTTTCCCTGTAGGTTATGTGATTGATCTGACACACCATTCACCTTTGTCTATCTACAGACGAAGCCAAGGAAGTGTTTTGTCTATTCTATAGATGAAACTGCCCTGCATAACCACAGTAAGTTTCCATATAGCTACTGGAGACTCTCCTTTTAACCATGCTGGGGGCATGCAAACTTTATTTATTTTCTAGCTTTTTAGCTTTGTCATTTTCTAGCTTTTTTAGCTTTGTTGTTTCTAGCTTTTTAGTTTTGAGCTTGCGTAGAAATAGAAACTAGACCAAGCATATGTTTGTTCATTTCAAGCTTGTAAAAACAATGAAACCCACACCGAGCATAGTTCCCCCACGGTTCAAGCTCATTAAAAAATGAACCCACCTTGTGTAAATACCCTTTCTGATTACCATGCTATCAGCCTTTTAAGCCTTGGTTGTGTACCTCTCATCACCTCCATTCTTTTGGCTGATCATACGCTTCCACTTGGTTGTTTACCATTTTGAGGAACAACTACGATGAGTGGTCTTGTTAGCCAACCTCTTCCCAGAAATCACCATTTTTGAGAAGTTCCAAGCTTACCTAGAACCAGTTGCTACCCTAGACACCACTCGTTCCTAAAAAACGAGCCTTCTTTAAACCATTTTCAGACTCATTAAATATGAAAATATTGTTGAGAAATTGGCCTTTCCAACTCGTTAAAGTGATTGGAAGTGCCATCCCTCCTGTATATTTTAATATTTTTCGGACCTAAGGGATTATCTCATGAAAAAGTTCGAGCGCTTGTCTTTTTCGGCTCGTTAAAGTGATCGAAAAGTCATCCCTTTTGTCTGATTTTAATCTTTTTCGGACCTAAGGGATTATTCTACGAAAAAGAACCTTTGGAGTTTCCTTTCCGTCCCTTTTCAAACTCTCTAAACATGAAAAGGACCGATTTATCCTTGTCGTTAAACTCGTTAAAACAATAGCGACAAACTTGTCCGCCCAGGCAAGAACGAGTTTCACTGTCACTAGACTCGTTAAAACATAGCGATAGGTTTTCTCGAAGGGAAAATTATAGAACAAGCATATGTTATCCTCCTCAAGCTCGACAAAAATAAAGAGGTACTGGTTAGCAATGACTGGGGAAAAAAGGGAAGAAAACTTGAAAACTTTATGGTAGCAGGTCACTCTTGAACATGACACTTTCACTTCATCTCCGTGATTGAGTTGGGTTGGGTTATTCCGTTCACCGGTCATCTCACCATTGGTCTTTCACACCATCCATCTTTTGGGGTTAATGCTACCAATTCATCTCAGTGTCGCCGATATGTTCAAGAGAAGTCATTCAGTCGAGAATTCACCATCCAATTGATGTCTCATCCACTACAATACCTTAAACCTTCATTTTTCATGACTACCATTCTTGAACCTTGTGTCGCCAGATTGTTTTCACCTCCAGAAAATCATTTGCTTCGTTTCGTGTCGTAGATGTGGGATACATTAAGGCCCTCATACGACGAGTCACTTCTTGTCGACATCAACTCATTATCCAAGAAGTTGACTTAGAAACAACCCTTTCAGTGCTTTGAAGCTTGCATGCCTCAATGGCAAGTTTCTCACTTCCAGCGATAGGTTGACATCAATGGCCTTCGACCGAAAGATTTTGCGTGGTGTTCGACATTGGATCATACATTCACACCACGTGAATTGTACTGTAGTACCTTGAGGGTCATTATCATTATCGGTAATTCCTCTCGCGTCTGTTAACAACTCACATTATTGGCTGGTAATCGGGCGATATCTTTCCATGTTCGACTTTAGAACATCTCTTCACATGGATTGACTTGTACATCGGGCAAAGATTGAATGAGTTTGAAGACCCCGGATCTAGTTTCATCTATCGAGCTGTGATATATTCAGGGATATAAAAACATCAAATGTACAAGGACACTATACAGAGGGTCATTCGGACCAAGGATGATGACTCTACACCTAAAGAATCACTAGTCTGCATTTGCAGACAACTATCTGGTCTATGTACATGAAATGAATTTATAGAGATGAGCATGGGAATGCCCGCCTCAGCTAGATCATGAAAGAATGAAATTATGTTGATGTATTTTATTTTATCTTATACAGGTCACCTTCCAGTTTCGAAACCGCGGATCCTCATGATAAAGAATTTCACCCGACATCAAGATTTGAGACTTCATGCTTTAGGGGGCAACTGCTATAGACATATTTGGGCACTTCAACCCCAATCTTATATGTCGATAAAACAGGGCTCATAAACCCCTAAAAGAGTTGTTTCATACCCTAAAATAACATGGTCATATGATTACATCTTTCCCCAAAAGTTCCACCTGAAAAACCATCCAAAAATGGCCTAAACTGAACCATACTCACTGCTACATTGGCTAGGTGTGATGCATACTGAGTGATAAACTACTCAGGTGCGATGCATACTGTTTGGGCCTTCTATAGGGTGCAATGGGCAAGGATGGACAAATGTCCAAGACAGTTTGCTAGGTGGTCGCTCATGGAATATTCTAGAAACCTCTCCTATGACACTTGCCTCTCTAAATTCGCCCAAGGATGAGTAAGAGATCTAAACTTCAGTTATCTCTTCTCTTGTAGAACCAAATGTAACAAGTGGAATGACACTAATCAAAACCCCAGAGATGACTCACACCCTTGCACACATCTATAAATGGATCCCTCATCTAAGAGATCCTGAGGCTGGAATATTGTGAATTGCAAGGAAGTGTTGATAGTTTGTATTTGAGAAAAGAGCATTGTATTGTTGGTGTGATATTGCTATTTCATGAGGTGAAGATAGATTGATGCTGGGAGGATGATGCTGGATCAGACAACTGGGTTGTAATTCTCCCTTCTATTTAATAAAGTTCTTCAAGTTTTCTTCCATATGATTGTGCAATTGTGAATGTTATCATTTTTGAATGCTATTACATGTTCATTATATATCTGATTCTGTAGTGTTTATGTTGCAATAGAACAAGATGCTTTTATGGTTCTTTGTTACTGTGTTCCTACAGGTACTCTCCAAGTGGGATAAGTATGGAGAGAAGTTGCAAGCTCTATCAACGGGGAGAGAGATCAAGCAAGGAGTTAAGCGAAAGATCCAGGTTGGTTCCTTTGTCTTTCCCTTATCTATTATACATAGAAGAAATCATGAATTGCTTTAAATTGTTGTTTCTAGGATAGCTGCCAAACCTAGAGGGCTAGTCGATCGAAAAGACACTAGTTTTCCCAGAAACACGATGTATCTTTATAATGATTGACTAAACATCTCTTCTCTGGACACATCATAAAATGATTCATTATTTTCAAACCATGCTGGCTTATTTTTTTACACTATCAATTGGATAAATCTCATTAACATGATGATATGGGGATAAGAGTATAAACTTTCATTGGCATCTTTTTACTTCTTACACCATCCCTGACTCTTAAGGAGCAAATGAGCCTCCCTCTCTTTAATAAATAAAAATTCCACTAGAAAAATGGACATAATGAGATGAGAAAAAGAATCAAACATTGTCTTAAAAAGGATAGGGGGTCTCATCACGATCTAGCCTACCATGATCATCAGGATCTAACAAGTGACATTCCAATTTGGCTACCAAACCAAGGTAATGACCTTTTTGATGCTTAAAATTGTCAGAAGGGCAGGGGGTCTCATCACGAGCTAGCCTGATCACTTTGTTATATCTTAGTGAATGGCACTATGGTTATCTGGTCACCATGCCAACATAGTGGTCTCTTTATGACAAGAAAAAGAAGAACCATCTACATTCTAAAAGGAGGACTCTAGCTCATTTGTGGGGTTAAAAAGCAACCATGTCGAGGCTATGAACGCCTGCTGGAAGCAGTGGATCTACTTATGGTATTGAGGTATCATCTTACACTACCAAATGTTCTCTAAGCTCTTATCACCTATGGATTTGTTTCTAAAGGGAATTTTCCATTTGAACAACACTCTTACAAGCCGATCTGCATGGTAAATTTATATCATATATTCATTATATTCTAAATTTTCCAATCATTTTACGTCCATCATTAATATATACTGCTGATTATGTCTTTGTCATTAATACCAATTCTGACGAAAATCTTTTGACATAATGTATTAAAATCTTTGTTTTAATTTCTTTTCGGCTATTTCACATCGAATGACGTGTCTTGCTCTAATTTATTTATTGATTAACACACTGTTTTTAGAATTGGTTGCCGACATTTATGTATTTTTAATGCGTTCACTTGCTTTTCACATGCTGAAAGGACGTGGACGCCCTTTTCTAGTTAGAAGGGGGATGGCCTGCGTACGCACGACATGTGTGACAATTAAGGCCAATTGTGTGATAATCTTTTGAATTAACTTCTGGGGAAGGACTGAATGATGATTATGCATGAGTAATAATTAGCAAGTATTTCTAATTGGGGTAAGGAAAACAACCATTATGTATGGCATGCAAACTCATGATCCTGCGTTAAGTATGGTTGACGAGACCAATTCCTTAACTAAATATGATAATAAATCCCAAAATATTGTCATTTCTCTGTTAATTGTTGTAACGTTTTCTGCTGCTGTTTTGAATTGTGGAAGTGTAAAAAAATTGCATACAAGCGAACCAATTACAGGTACAACAACCATGGGAGGAAGAGCTAGCAGGAATGAAATGCTAGTACTTATGGTATCAGGTCAAGTTCGTGCAATCCTTGAGCATGCAGGATGGCTGCAATATCTAAATAGGTTACAAGATTTTCATGAGGGGCTAACGTCGGAATTTCTGTAGAATTTGCAGAATGGTAGCACCACAGTCAGAGGCAGAAGTATAATAGTTTCTAAAGCAGTCATAGCCGAAGTCACTGGACTTTTGGCTGAAGGAACCAAATGGACAAAAAAACATGTCCTTCTGCACAATGCGATTGAAGTATTCTAGGATCCAGGAGAGCAACTGGTGCATGCAAGAAAGGGGATCCATCCTTTGGCGTTAAGGTGGCCATGGCAAGAACTGGCTGTCATCATGAAAATATACATTACTTGCGATGATCGGCATGATGTGGTAAAGGCCTGTCAACTGAAATTTCTAGCCATTTTAAAAGAGAAAATTTGAGTTAATTTGTCGTTTTACTTGAATTCTCTATTACATGATGTCGCCTGTTGAGTTAGGACAACTAAGGACCCACACAAGGTAATTAGGCATCATCGATTGATTAAATTAATCATTATGAATGAACTGGCCCAAAAATAGTTATCTTGGGATAATGTTATAAATCCTACCTTGGCTCCACCCCCAGAAAGCATAGTAATAGAGTAGCAAGGGCCAAGAACCCCAGGTCTGAGAAACACTAAAAAGAAAGAATTCCTTCGTGCCCCTAAACCCAGAAAATCCTAGGCGCTCTGTGTGAATGAAAGCCCAGTGAAGCATCCCAATTCAAGCAGATGAGGCTAGACCATCCCGCACACCACCTGCAAGTCCGCAAAATTCTCCTTTGTAAGACTATGAGGAGGAATTGGACAGGGTATTGGAAAACCTAGGGATATTTGGATAAGGTAGAGAACAATCCGGGAATGTTGAGGAACAAAATTGCAGCCCCAACCAGTCTACCCCTAATAATAGCCCTGGTTGTGAGAAAAACCTGCCATGCACTGATTCCGTGGAAGAACATAGGGAACCAATTCCTTCTGTGGAAAAACATCTTGAAGCGGAGACACATGAAGAATATATCACTAACGGAGGAAATTGAGCAGTAAACACCCGTCCAGTGGACCCCCCAGCTGAAGAAAACCCTGTAAATGAAACCCTGATAGATGAAAATCAGCCAGATAACACTATTTTTTCTTAGTGCCCTAAGGATGAGGCCTACCTAGAAGAAACTCCAGAGAATGACAATTGTTTAGGGGACACCGTTGTATTTGGGTCTCCTGAAAGAGAAATCCATGATAAGGAAGAGTTAGAAGATGTATCACCTTTGGGAGATACAGTTCTAGATGAAACCCTCCCTTATGCCGACACATTACCACATGTACAAGAACTAGAGGATAATGCAGTTAACCCATCACTAGTTCGAAGTCCCAAGATAAAGAAGTCCTACATGGATAGGCTCAGAAAAGCACTTAAGAAGTATAGGAAACAAAAGCGAATAATTGGGAAGCTAAGGTAGTGGTTAAAGGAGGCCATTAGAGCCAAATATTTGAAAGTAGGAAAGGAGACCACAGGCACACAGACAGAACATTGTTCTGGATGGAATGCTGAGACCCAAACTGAGGATATTTTGGCTTGTCCAAGGTAACTCAAACAGAGCCGTGCCTTGTAGAAGACGCTGGAATGCAAATCGAGGACCCCTGTATTTCTCATAGGAAACCCAAACGGACCATCCTACCATGGATATTGTCATTCAAACAGATGCTGAAGAGGACATTCCAATTGGTCATTGCATGATTCGAGAGCTAGCTGATGCTACTACTTAGACCAATCCCATGGAGACCCAGGAAGCAGAAACCCAAACCGAAGAAACACCTGCCTATACTCCCTTAATCAGGGAAGCATTTATTAGTAGACTGCAGAATGAATTACTAAAGGTGCAACAGGAATTAGCCCAGTACAAGGAGGAGGTAGTGCCCCTGAAGATACATCAAGAATTAAAGAAACAGTTTGCGACACTAACCATAACTGAGGATGAAACATTTGCTCAGTTCAGGGCTGAACAAAAAAAGGTTGAGAAAGCATGGGAGAAATTACAGAAGGCTAAAGAGCAGTTGGAAACTATCTGATCTTTCTATTCAGACACGTTGTCATGTAGAGCCTCTAATACGAATTATGCCCTATACCTCCTAGAAAGGTTCCTACTGCTAAAAAACAAAGCTGCTAAGGCTAGTAAGCCAATGTAATTCAAAACCACCCCGAATTTTGTCAAATTCTTTAGAGAATAGAACGAACAGGTACAACACCTCCTTTGTGAGCTATATATGCACAATTTCTTTCTGGAAGACGACAGGGACAGTAACCCTAGCCCCTTTATAGGGGATGTGCAACTCCAGGCATTTCTCTCTTTTGCTACTAATCAACTCAAGTGGGCCAAGGCCCACAATACCTTTAGGAGGTGTGAAGAAGGAATTGACCTATGGGTGAGAGGAGAACCAACCAAACCCCTACAACTCTTGATTAAACACAAGCAATTCATGAAATGAGTCAGTGTTATAGGCCAATTGGGGCCATTCCATACAGGTGTTATACAAGATAGAAAGGAATATTTCCAAGAGATTAAGGAGGAAGCCTTGTCTACAGCTAGACAAAGGTGGGAAGCCTCCAGCATTACTATTAGAAATCGAGAACCATTTGGATATCAGAACTTTAAAGCCACCTCCTCTCATTTCTATAAATACAGTAATATGATTTTGACTATGGGACCTGAATGGATAAGATTTTGGTATAGGACTCCAATCATATATCCTCTAGATAAGTATCATTGTGATTACACCTTGAAGGATCAAGATATTACCCAGGATTTTATTATACTGAAGAAGAAAAATGGCTTCAAACATTATAAGGAGGAGGTATATTCTTCCTACTCCCTAACTCAGCTACACATCAACTATTTAATTGCATGAGGACATGCAACAAGGTAAGCTGGGGCATATGCTAGGTCAAGAAAAAGGTATATTTTCTGCTCAGTAATTTCTTTATTTCGTATTTATCCATACACGGTTATCTCTATTTGTGAACTGAAATAAAGGAAATTACAGCTAAAGTTGGATGAAAGCAACTGGTAACAATTTAATATATCTGGCACTAGAAAGTCACTTTTTACTATCCTTGTGTGCAGAAGACGTGGGTTGGTCAATTTCCATTCATTTGACAGAGAAGCACTAGGCCATTAAAGGGAAAGACAAAATCTAACGCAGGCAAGGTAGTGGGAGATCAGGCATGCCAATACTATTCCATGACAAAATCAAATTATGTATTACAAAATCCTCAGGATCCCCTGATCTTGAGGATTCACTTTTATCTAGTTTTCTCTATTATTATTATGTATAAGCCTAAAAGGCAAATGAAGTTAAGTTCAAACTTATGTAATGTATAATCATTCTTTTTGAGACGTATCCTACTATTATCTCAATGATGCTATAATCTGGTTACTCATATTAATGAAAGGCTGCGTTTGATCTTCACTTATATTCTGAGTATTCCTTAGCGGGGGCTTCTGGCGACTCTGGGCCCGGTCAAGAGAAGTTCTATTGCTTTCTTGTTTCATAATATTTCCATTTGAATATTTGTTGATTTCTAATATTCAGTTAATATTATTTCGCTTATTGTGAGGATTGACGATTCCAATTCATATTGCTGTTCATTTCACTTCATATTTAGCTGTGTGATGTATCTGAATAATGCTTTGATTTGATTGGTTATATTAGTTTCAGAATAGATTGTTGTTCCTTGTAAGTTATGATACCATAGATCTTAGGGATAGTGTCAATTAATTTCCATGGTCTACTGGCAGAAAACAGTTGTTGTTTAGAAGTCATTTATTGTATCTACTTGATTGCCGTTCAATCAAGATTGTTGTTCAATTGAGAATTGTCATTCAATCGAGATTGTTGTTCAATTAGGATTTTTTGTTCAATTCTGATTTGCAATAAATTAACATTGTTGTTCAGTTTTTACAATTCTCTTTCTTGATCGAATGAGTTAGCTTTAATTCTATTTGAAGATTGCCAAGCATGATTCTTTGCATTCGCATTTAGATTCATTTAAGTTTGGAATAAGTAGAAAAAATTATAGAGTGTGTTAAGAGTTCTTTCAAAGTTATTTTTCCCTTAGTTATTTATTTAAGATTTGTGTGACTTAAGTTGAAAAGATAGTTATTAGTGATTGCAACGATTTACCTTTAGCTAACCTCTGAATTCACTACATAGATGTGTTGACACTCTTGAGATAAAAAGACTTACCTTGGGTAGACAATTAATGTAGGAATTAAGATTGCCTCAAAAAACATCTTAGTGCACCAACACATGTATAATTGATTATTAGCAAGGCCAAGTTGTTTCACCTTCTAGGAATTCGAAAAAATAGTTTTTTGGAAGCACTACAAACTCAGCTCGTAACGCCTACAACCAACAAATTTCAGGTTTGTGTGTTAGGTTTTGAATGCCCGTTTTGGACTACCTGTCACGTCATTTGATAGATGAATCCCATGTAATTGGATGAGGTGAGGATTAGAAGGTTAGATGGATAATCACTCATGGAATTTTTTAGCAAAGTGAATTCATACTCCTATATTGACTGCATAGTGTAAATGTTTCCTGAATTACTATCAAATTAAATACAGAGCTATGGGTTTTTGTTGAGTCATCCTGGATTATTGGTAGCTATGGTATCCCATCTCGTTTTGTCATCAATTAGTGAAACAGGACAACAAAATTCCCACTTGTAACACGTAATCTCGAGAGTTCTTTCTTGAGTGGTTCAAAGGTGCATGCAAAAAATTAAAGCCAGGGAGCCAGAAGCCATTGAAAATGTAATTTGCAATGTACATATAACAATATAATTAGATTGTGTCTTATATTTCTTTGCTTTCAAATAAAAAATATTTTTGTTTTCATGTGAAATGAATAGACTTTTGTTATATACCATTAAAAAAAAGTCATTCTAAAACATCACATTGTTAAGAAAATACAATGATAAAAATATAGGTACTTATTCAGTATGCAGGAGTGTGCACTGTTTGAGCATTTTATTACTATTTTTAAAGTTGGTTTATAGACATGTTAGAAAGAAAAACATATGATTTTTTCCATTATAATTTGATAGAGCTAAATTGAAAGGAAAACATTTAAGGTTATAATATTTGGAGAAATAATGGAGAAATTAATTATTATAATATTGTTAGAGTGTGGTTGGAGGTCATTAGGATTTTTTGTTATAATTAGATCTTCAGGTCCTATTTTTTGGAGTTTGGTTAAGTTGATAAGCTATTGTCGCTCTCAGAGACAACCTTGGATTGCTTACAAGACCAGTGCCTATGCACATCTAAATTTGGAGTGTCTCAAATGATTCATGGTAAAGGGAGACCTCACTTATATTCTATATGTATATGTAATGGGTTGGTTCATTCACCTAAAGGAGTAAGACATGAATTTATTGGTACCTCTTCCCATATACAAATCTCAGAAATATGTACAAAATAATGGAGGCCGAGTAGTCCAAGGACTTACAGTTTAATCGACTTTTGCAAAGCAATGATAGAGGATGAGGAGGAGGAGTAACTCATCATATGGAGCTTACAACATCAATAATTCTATGCATAACACATAGAGCTTGCAACTTTAAGAATTCTTATACTTATCTGAGTCAGAAGTAGATATAATGGGAAGAAGAGAGGTTGTGTACTATGATTCATTAAGAGAAATTGTTAAATATATAATTTCAATAATACATACAGGCACTAGCATTAACGATGTCAATGCAAATGAATATGTGAGGAACTTACAGGCACATGCATAACATATTGATACCAGCGAATCTGTGTGGAAGCCTTGAGAAATTTCTAACATAAGTAATTACATGAATTCAGAGAAGAAACATGAAAAAAATGGGTTTTAACAGAGGGAGAACATACCGCAATACTTGGAGGGGGAATCACAACCATTTATCTTCATATTCTGGAAAATTTTTATTGCAAAGCTATACAATTTGAAAATAACATGTAGTGTTTCTTTAGAATTTCTGAAACTTTGTTAAGTATTTCTTTCCCATCTTTATCTAGAGAGGGGAGAAAGAACATTCATTACAAAAAAATATCTCTAGTCTAGACTCAGCTGTCGAGTCGACTAGCTATATCAGTCATAAATGGCTCGATGGCACAAAAATATTACAAAATTAAATGCCTCATTAAAGGAGGCACATTATAGTACAATAAATAATAAACACTCAGATAAAAAATACATAAAAACTCCCCTTGCACATCCTGTGATCATCTCTACTACAAGGGATGTTCTACTTATGGTATGGCTTCCTGCACTACTTCGCCAACCTCTATCATTTCTGCCTTTATTTCATTCAGCTCTAACTTACGGATCCGTGTCACAGTAGGCTTATTCTGGATCAGCCCATCCTGTGCTTTGAATGCACCATCTGTTTTTCTTAAAACCACAACTGCCGACCCATCATGCCCTTTAACTCCATGTCTTGCACTATCGATGCCTTGATGTACCGAGTGAGTCTCTCTTGATGGAAATACAGGGGAACTTGCTCATTCTGGCCTTCGGTTGTATAAAATGTTGTGAAACAGATGAAACCCGACCTCCCTTAGCCCTTTTCACTTTCACTCCACTTTTGTAACTTTCTCCATATGACCGGGGGCTGGAACTAAGGGTTTAGCCCTTCAGGCACAAAGGTTTTCTACTCTTGTGGAGGGGTCTTTTCCATAGAAACACCTTTTATAAATCTTTATACCACATCGGTCGATATCCCAAATGTGAAATGTTTATAGAAAATGTTGTAATAACTTATCGCATTTAGGGGCCTTTGTCCTTATTGCAATCGCAATCGTAGGTCGAGAGGGATATCAACGGAGAATGAACTTTCACTTTGTGCAATTGCCGATCTCGGGGTGATGTCATCACTACTGCGTTGCACCCAGAAACAGCCCCATAAGACCCCTGAAAACTCCAAAAGTGAGTGCTACATGTCCTCCGTACTGCCATGTCATTGATGACGTCAACTGTCATGTCAGCCATCAGGACCTATCACCTTGCGCCACATGGCCCCCAGGAAGAGAGAGAAAATGGCCTACCTGGCCCTCTCTTTTGCATGGGTTTCCTTTGTAAAATGATCTCAGTCTTCCTCGATGATTTTACACAATATCGAAGAATCGCACCCCACAAGGTTTTGGAGTGGTAGCCCCTCTGTTCCACCGATTCTTGATAATGTGGGATTGCAATATGCAGGATTTCCCATTTTCGATATGCCATAACGCACATGGAGGAGAGAGATGGGGGTCCCTAGGCCTTGGTTTTGTGTGAAATTCCTCTGTTAACAATTCTTGGCCTCCCTCGGCGATGTAACACTATATCGCAAAATTGGTGATTCACCAGTATTTTAAGTTTAGAACCCTGCTGATCCGTCGATATCACGGGACTGCGAGATGTGGGATTTACTGTATTTTGCCACATGGAGGAGTGAGAAGGGGGAGGCCCGACCTTCATTTTTCATGGAATTCCTTTGTTAAACTTTTTCGGCCCTCCCTGTCGATTTCACATTATATCTATGATTCTCCCCCCCAGCCCACAATTCCTTAAGGATGGCCCATCAGGTATTGTAGGGGCCATGCAGGATTGCGGGATGCAAGGCTTTGACAGGGCCAATATGCGGGATTCACTATGGTTAGGGCCCTCAACCTCCAACATGCGATAAACAGCTCCATCGATAGCTGATATGCGAGATTTATTGTGAAGCTGCAGGACTGTGGGGTGCAGGACTGTGAGTAGTCCACCACGTGGCCCCCCTCGAAGGAGAGAGAAAGGGGGTCCATATGCCCTTGGTTTTTCAGTGATTTTTGGTGTAAATCATCTTATGCCCTCCTCGGCACTTTAACACTATTGACGTGTTCCCCTCCCTAATTCCTTAAGGATGGCCCATGAGAAACTACGGGGATCATGCGGGACTACAGGGCTACGGGACTACGAGATGCCCAAAATGATTTACTTGCTATGCTCGGGGCCCTCTAATAAGCTCTTTCCTTCACTTCAAGGCAACAAGACTCCTGATCTTCAACACGCCATATGTTCTGATCCAGAAGTCCATTTTGGGACTTCTATATACCATTAGAAAGCATGTTCTGGGCACTATGAAATGGAGAAGTTCTAATTTGGCTTTAAGTGCTCTTGTGGCCTAGAAGATGGCTTCAACTTCACTGCTGTTTGGCAAACTTGACCAACTGAAACCCACAATGCAGTGAGTGACAACATTGGCTCCAACTAGGGACAATACCTTGCTTGCGAGGTGCTGAGAACCTGCAGACCAATAACTTTACTTCCATTGCACATGGATACATTCTTAAAAAAAATATTAGTCTATGAAATGGACTTTTTCAATCATAAATTGAGAAATTCAAATAACAATTACAATACATGCACACCAATATTTACAATGAGTGTAAAACATATATCTCTAATTTAGTTGAATTTAAGCTTCTAACACATATTTCATTAAATTTGGAAGTATTCAGTGGATCTATCATTTAGAACTTTAACTAGATTAAGTTTTTCCAAAATGAGGAATTAGAAAGTCACTTAGTTCACTAATTTTAATGTAGATATTCACCATTTTTTGTGTAAAAATTATCATGAAAAACTTTATAAAGCAAATTTATATAAACTTGATAAAGAAAATCTTTCACATCTTAATCTTGGATTCCTTACATTATCTATTTTAATATTTTTTATGGTTTATATTAAAAGATAAGTTTGTTAAGGTTATTTTATGAAAATAATGATGTGTATGTTACTATTCTTAACCAATTTAATTATAATCTGATATAGTAAATATCATGTGTGTGTTAAGTTACAATTATTACTAAGACAATGTTGGCACAATTTAAATGTCTATCACCTTTGCAACACTAGTAATATGTTTGAAGATTAAAAAACTCTCATAGATCATCCAGTTTATACTCATATTGGAATTAAATTTCAAAATATTTGTGATGCTACCAACCTTCTTGATTGTTTAACTAAACAAAATTATGATGATCTTGAAACACTTCTTTTAATGCTTTTTGAGCATAACAATAAAATTCGAAATAACTTTTAGTAATATCTTTTTACCTTCTTATTTACCATATTTGGTCTTAGTGGATGATAATCATCATTATCACCATCATAATTACATACTATTGTAGGAAGTTTGCACCATTTTAGAGTTGAGGAGAAAAATAAATTTAGGATCAAATTAAATGTTGAATGTGAGTAGTAGCATAATTTATTTATATTTATTATTTGTACTTTTATGTTAATAAAGAAGTTGATTGAGGCTCGCTTTATGAATAATAGATTAATATGCAAGATATATATTAATTATAAAGTTATTTAATGACAAATGATCTTAGTAATGTGTCCAATATATACCATTATTTAGAACTTTAACTAGATTAAGTTTTTTCAAAATGAGGAATTAGAAATTCATGTAGTTCAATAATTTTAATGTAGATATTCACCATTTTTTGTGTAAAAATTATCATGATAAACTTTATAAAACAAATTTATATAAACTTGCAAAAGCAAATCTTTCACATCTTAATCTAGATTCCTTACATTATCTATTTTAATATTTTTTATGGTTTATATTAAAAGATAAGTTTGTTAATATTATTATATGAAAATAATGATGTGTATGTTACTATTATTAACCCATTTAATTATAATCTGATATAGTAAATATCATGTATGTGTTAAGTTATGATTATTACTAAGATAGTGTTGGCACAATTTAAAAGTCTATGACTTTTGCAACACTAGTAATATGGTTGAAGATTAAAAAATTCTCATAGATCATCTAGTTTATACTCATATTGGAATTAAATTTCAAAATATTTGTGACGCTGCCAACCTTCTTGATTGTTGAACTAAACAAAATTTTGATGATCTTGAAACACTTCTTTTAATGCTTTTTTAGCATAACAATAAAATTCGAAATAACTTTTAGTAATATCTTTTTACCTTCTTATATACCATATTTGGTCTTAGTGGATGATAATCATCATTATCAACATTATAATTACATACTATTGTAGGAAGTTTGCACCATTTTAGAGTTGAGGAGAATTTTTTTTTTAAGGATCAAATTAAATGTTGAATGTGAGTAGTAGCATAATTTATTTTTATTTATTATTTGTACTTTTATGTTAATAAAGAAGTTGACTGAGGCTCACTTTATGAATAATAGATTAATATGCAATATATATATTAAGTATAAAGTTATTTAATGACAAATGATCTTAGTAATGTGTCCAATATATACCATTATTTAGAACTTTAACTAAATTAAGTTTTTTTTCAAAATGAGGAATTAGAAAGTCACCTAGTGTACTAATTTTAATGTAGATATTCACCATTTTTTGTGTAAAAATTATCATGATAAAATTTATAAAATGAATTTATATAAACTTGCAAAAGCAAATCTTTCACATCTTAATCCGGATTCCTTACATGATCTATTTTACTATTTTTTATGGTTTATATTAAAAGGTAAGCTTGTTAAGGTTATTTTATGAAAATAATGATGTGTATGCTACTATTATTAACCCATTTAATTATAATCCGATATAGTAAATATCATGTGTGTGTTAAGTTATGGTTATTACTAAAAGAGTGTTAGCACAATTTAAAAATCTATCACCTTTGCAACACCAGTAATATGGTTGAAGATTAAAAAACTCTCACAGATCATCCAATTTATACTCATATTGGAATAAAATTTCAAAATATTTGTGACGCTAACAAGCTTCTTGATTGTTTAACTAAACAAAATTATGATGATCTTGAAACACTTCTTTTAATGCTTTTTGAGCATAACAATAAAATTAGAAATAACATATAGTAATATATTTTTACCTTCTTATATACCATATTTGGTCTTAGTGGATGATAATCATCATTATCAACATCATCATTACATACTATTGTAGGAAGTTTGAACCATTTTAGAGTTAAGGAGAAAATGTTTTTTTAGGATCAAAATAAATGTTGAATGCGAGTATTAGCATAATTCATTTTTATTTATTATTTGTACTTTTATCTTAAAAACGAAGTTCGTTGAGGCTTACTTAATGAATAATAGATTAATATGCAAGCTATATATTAAGTATAAAGTTATTTAATGAAAATGATCATAGTAATATGTCCAATATACACCATCATAGATCCATTTTAAGTGCAAATGTAGGGATCAAATTTCTTCACATGCAAACATTTTTAGAGTGAAATATACAATGTGTTATTTTTAATTGTTGAAACTGCATTTTTGAATGATACATAGAGTATATATACGACCAAATAAAAATTTTAACCATAAAAAACTTTATATATATATATATATAGATATATATGAAGTTGATATTGACATAAAATAGTTAACATAAATCTTCAAATAGTTTCTCTGTATCTATAGCTGAAATATTTTTGAAAAATATAAGATTTAAACATCTATTTCACACATTTCTTTTACTTCTAATTACTTTATAAAATATTCATTTTTATATTTTTCTATTTAGAACATAATTTTTATTTCAAAGGGGCACAGACGGACAAAAAACTTACACATCCCCCCATATTAGGCTATAAAATGAGCCTCTCATTTCAATTACTAATCATTTTAAATATCAAAATCAATCATGAATTAGAATAGTAACAAAGTAGTACAATTTGATTATTTTCAAATACAAGAAGAAAGAGAGAAAATTGACTAAGATATTTATTACAAATGTTTAGTTTTTATTCCTGTAATGTTTAAGGATATTATATTGAAAAGAACATATTAAAGTTCATCTAAAACTTAGATTCCTTACATTATTTCTATTATCATTAACATTTATATTTATGTATTAAATTTGACTAGTGAATAATAGATTTTGTAAAAAAAATCTTACCTATAAAGTTATTTAACAATATAGTAATATTGTTTTTCTTACTATTATTGACCATTTTAAATTGACACTAACTACTTTTCCTAATTTGAGTATAAATTAATTATACTAGTACAATGTTGGCACCACTTCAAAATCTGTAAGAGGAAATATTTTATAATTCTAGTTGTGTTGTTCAATGATCAAAATATTTCTTTTATAAATTAGAGTGCAACAAAATAGCGAATTTGATTTATATCAATTATAATAAGGAAAATTAAGGAAAACTCACCTCAAACATTATATCAAGTGTCTAGCATTTATTCATTAAGTGTTTAAATGGTTTATATTAAATAGAATACTAATTAGGTACTCCAATAGACCAAGTTTAGAAGATGTTTTTAAGTGCATTATTGAATTTGATTATGCATATTTGATATGGTGAGAAGTCATGTTGGTCAAATAAATCTTTGAAAACTAAAATATTTTATGGCATTGTCATGTAATTTGTATAACACATGATTACATTGAAATATTAAATAATATAAAACTCCATCAAAAAGAATATGAAGAGAATGTTTGATTTACAACAAATATGGAAAAGTGTGTTTGAATGTATATTAATAGACCCTTAAAAAAAAATTACATTCATGAATCATATAAACCTACTCTTAAGATATTTGCTCAAGTAAATTAAGAATGGCTTCTACACCATATTTATTTATCTTGGTCTTATTGCAATGTTCTTTCTTTGGCATCCATGCCCACACTATGGTATTAATTAGAATAGCTCGCCAAGTTCCGTGTCATCAAGCTTTGGTACCCAATATTGCTCTAAAAATTTTCCATTGTATTTCCCTGACATAGCCTTCCACCAGTGAACCTTCACATGAAGATTCTCACTTTCATTATCCCTAAAGATATCTCAGATGGATTTTTCCATCCAAATCATCTCTCCTGCATCCTCATTTCCTGATCTAACTAGCAACATCTTTCCTTTCTCAACATAAAGCATCGGATTGAATGTTGGCTTTGGCTTGTTGCATTTGGGTCGAACATATATTGGTTCATCTATCGCATTATCAAAATCTCCATCCATAATACTTGAGATTACTTGGAGTGCATTACGATCAACATCAACAATGTGCCTTGTCTTGGGCCAGAAATCCTCAGAAGATGAATCACTTCCATCTATTATTCCATGATCATTATAAATTCCATCTAATGTATCAAGAACTTTTTCCCAACACACTACTTTATTTTTCCATTCCTTTATAGCAATTGGTGAATCCTCATTCCCAATAGTCTCTTTCCACATTTTTATGTATGATGTTATCCCTTCCTTTAGTTATTTTAAATAGACATCATTCTGTTTGGAAGCTAAGAAAGATGGCTTCCCCATGGGAATTATAGGTCGACCTTCATCATCTATATTCCATAACTCAACTGGTTCTGACCACTCAATATCTCTAATTGATTCTTTGTACCATAGTACTGGAACATCATTAAGTACAAGAAATTGGAAGTATTGGACATTAAGATGTCCAACTAGTGCATTTTTCCCTCCTTGATGTATCCATTAATGAAAATTTTGAAGTCATAGACCTTGTCAATAAGTGTAGGTGGAAACTGTTAGCCTCCTATTGCAATAGGTTTCATATTTCATGATTGACAGTGGAAGTGCCAAAAATGTTCATCTTTTCCATGCTGCAAAAGTTCCATTTTTGAAGGATTTCTCAGTTATGGGAAGGCCAAACAGCTTAATCTTGGCTTCCCTATGTTTAAATTTCTTGTTTTTAGAGATAGAGAATGAATATCTGTCCAAACTGTTTAATCTTGGCAGATTTGTAGATAGGTAGAGAAACAAGGGCGCTCAACAGCTTAATCTGAGCCCCTAGAAGAAATAAGGATCAATTTAGATAGGAGGATAGCAAAAAGAAAAGTTGAAAAGCTGGGTTTGCTAGTTCAAGTGCACCCAAACCAAAAAGAAGAGAAAACGCTAGGTAAGTAGGCTGGGTAGGTAGTTCTGAGGTGGCAGAATGATGAATTGTGATCCATTTTCATGTTTTCAAGTGTTATATCTACTCATATCACAAATGCAAGGTAATTTTCACTTGGAGCAGCTCAAGAGAGGCATGTCTAACTTCCCCTTCTTCCCTTTTCCCAAATCATTCACTAACTTCCCCTAAAGATGTTAAGATCTGCTTGACATCTCTCAAATTCATCATATTTCATGACATTTTGCCTAAGTAAAGGTCTACTTTGCTTAGGAGTGCTCATATCTCTTCTATGAGTCATATTTCCCCTTTGTAGCCTAAGATTTCTATCCTTAGCGCTTTTCTGATCAAATTTCATATTAACTTCTAACTTATTATGTAAATCCCTATCTATTTCCCCTCCCCCTACTAAAACAGCACTAAATAGTCCCTCTATATACATATCCCCTCCCCCTGGTTGAAAAATAACCATAAGTATGCTTGGGAATTACTAAGTTTGCCTGAAACTTAGTAAGAACCCTCATTCAGCTCATTTTAGCCCTCTTCCAATGCTTTGGACCCCTTCCTATGCATAATTTCCCTCCTCTGATGTGAAAAACCCCTCTTTTAAACATGTTTTTACCTTTCCAAGGCATAAATCCTCCTTTCCATGCATTTGGACTTCTTCCATTTGCACAAATTCCCCTCCGATGCATCAATGAACCCCTTCACATGCATAAAAAACACCTCCCATCTCATATTTTCCTCCTCCGATGCACTATAACCCATCTCCAATCATAAGATCCCTCCTCCGATCACTTTAGGCCTTGGCCGATTGACTAAACATGTCTCCAATTGCATTCACCTCCCCTCCGACGCGATATCACTGTCGGAGGTTTCAATGGAGGTATTGGCCCTTATATATGTGTTTTCCGATGGCAATCCGCCGATCGCGACTTCGCAATCGGCGGTCGCAAAGTTTATATGCATAAAGTTTGTGTCCCCGACCCCTCCGCCGATGCGATATCGCTATCGCACCCGACGGCGATATCGCTATCGCAATGCTTCATTACCGCAATCTCCACTTCCCCGCATAAACCCTGTTTTATCGTTAATTTGCGTTTATCGCAAAAATCCATATTTAATGATTAAACCCGCTTTATCGCAATATTTCTGTTATATCGCATCGCAAGCCCTTTTCATATCGCATCGCAATAATACATTGGCCCGCGCCCCATGCTCCCCGCCGACGCGATATTCCGATCGCGCGGCAGCCGTTGGATCAAGCTCCAGATCAACGGTCCATATTAACTCGGTGCCCCCCCCCATTTCGCTCGCCCATTGCATAATATAAAGGCCTTCCTCTCCCGATCGCCGATAGCGATATCGGCGATCGGCCCATCGCTGATCCAATATGCATGAACCCTCCGCCCCTCCGATATGCGATATTGCGAGTAGATCTCAGCCGTTGGATCTGCCCGCGCGCGATCCAATGGCCAGGATTTAATCCTAGCTACAGTGTCGCTCCCGCTCAGTTTTTTCACGATTTTACATGGAAATTGTGCTTTTTCTATGTAAAAGAATAAAGGCCCATTTCTTCATTGTTTCATAGCTATGCCTGCGCGCGCCTAGTCAAAGGAAATGAGGCATTTCTTAGCCATTATTGATCGCTCCAAAGCCTAAGTTTTGCTCCAGAAAGCCAGCACGGCCTAGCACAGTCATCAGCATGCAGATTCTCACCTGTTTTGCAGTTTTCTTCAGATATAGCATTGTTTTGATCGGCCAAAGTGCCGATACAGTTCCAGAGGCCACAGAAATCATTGCAACAGTTATTTCTGCCTTGAAAGGGCAGAAAAGGGGTGATTTGACAGTTTAAAGTATATCAGGGGAGAGAAAGTGGCCCGACTCAAGTGTTAAAGAGTATCAGAGGAAAGATAAGGCCCAGATTCAGCAATAAAGAGTATCAGTGAAGCGACGAAGTGTATCAGTGGAAAATATCAGCAGCCCGCAGCAGATGAACATTAAAGAGCCCCCCAAGCAAAGTCAAAGAAAGCGGTGAAGCCACTTAAGGCTCTCAGATCACAGTTAATGCACATCAAAGCCACTCAAGAGCAGTGGAGCAGAGACCAATGCGCAGTTATGATAAGTGAACAGCGCATAACAGCAAAGGACACATATTTACTCATTTTTGAGGCAGCTGCCCCAGTGCAGCACTTAGATAGATCATTATGCATTTATTTCAGGATAAGTTAGATTAAAAAGCACTCATTTCCCTCAGATCTGTTTAAGATCTGCTGTAATAGATATTTTTGGGATATTTTCCCTATATAAACCACCCTGATTCATTGTTTAAAGGGTTGGTTGGTTGATAATCCAGAGTTTAGACTTGCACTGTATACTTTGAGAGCATCTATAATCAAAGACTGCTAGAATGCTTGGATGTTGAACTGTCTATTGTGTTTTTAATGGTTGAAGAGTGACTATGGAATTCCTGTGCTACTACATGGCTCAATAAGTGTTTCTTACCTCTGTTTTCAGTTTTATGTTTGCTATATCATCTATGTGCCATCATCTAAATAACAGGAAGGAAGAATAGCTTAGAATTTGCTTGGCAGCACTCTATGCTCAATTTCTGTTATTTCTACATGTTTTCCTCAGAAATAGTTATGAATATGCATACTTAAATGATCACGTTTACACCGTTTCTTCACATATGACTGTTATTTAGGAATTCTTGACTGCTCCTAGATAAACATTCATTCACTTTCCTTCTCTGTTAGCTGATGAAAGATTCTTAGTTGCCTTTCATCTCTGGCCTTCATTCCATCTTTTTTAGCAGTTGGTATTGTCTTATGTGTAGCTATCCTGCTCTATATTCCCCTTGTGACCAAGAAAACGCAACAGCAAGCCCTAATCCATGACTCCATGCCCAATGGTTTGAAATTCTCACACTATGCATCCCAACTCTGCTTGAAAGCATCATCCTTCCCACCAAAATCAAGACAAAACCCAAAGAACACCATAACTAGCCTAAAATCAACCCAAAACAAAGCTATATTTTAAAGAGAGAGCCCTCTCTGATTGCAGGTAGGCTAGGACCTTTAGTCCAAAGATTGGTTTGTGGTTACCTCGGCCGTATCCCTTAAGGAGCCAAGGGACAACCTGAGTGATAACAGAAACACTCAATTTTCTTCAATTATGCGATATGTATCCATCATTTTAGGTAAAGAATAAATATTTTTACTTCTTAGGTTGGAAGAAATTCTTCCATAGTTTCCATCTATGTCTTCATGGGTGTACCCCATAGGCAAGAACCCAACCTCAATAGTGATGAAGACACTAAGTGTAGTTAAAAGTGATAGAAACATGAAAAGATAGTGATTCTGATTATCACTTGCTGCATTGTCCAACTGTAACAACAAATGTCGAGGAAGAGGTTTAAAATCAACATTTTGACTTTTTGAACTTCCATGAGATATAAAATCATCCTTGTACCCTTGACATTTTGAGTAAATAGAGGTGTCAAGTAATGCCTTTTTAAGTGGGTTTATTGAAATTCCACTTTCATAAAGTAGATCACCATACATATCCATCTGTGGGTCTTCAAGGTCCCTTAAGCACTTTGCAAGGGATGTAATAGTAAATTGTGATCTCATATGGACAAATGGTATGGAGAAATGACCAAAAGCTCCAGCCTTATGCCCATGTGTAAGCATACCTATCAATGACAAACCTAAATTTGTTCCTACAATAGATTTTGATTTGACACATAGCCTTGGGATTGAAGTCTTTGTTTTGTCCATTTTATCATGGATAATGCTCAAATACTCCTTTGGAAACCACTCTGACATAATTCTATGGGCATAGTAGCAATATCTTCCACACATAACAATCTTGTTATGTTTCTTCAACCTAATTCGTGCCTTTTCTTCCAACTCTTTTGTAGTTTCTGACTTTGTTTGTGCTTTCAACAGAATACATTCACTTCATTTACTGAAGTTGGTGTTCTTTGAAAATGCCACATCTCGAAACTTCGTATTCCAGATCTTGCTCATTGTTGGATGTGATATTGATGGGTAATTGAGCTTTTGAAGAGCATCATTGATCTCTTTTAACAAAGAATTTTGTGTGTAAGTCGAAGGAAGCAATCTTAAAGGAGCAAATGTTCCATCTTCTTCAACTTGACGTGTTTGGTTTGGTGAAAATTTTGAATTATCCATTACGATTTTGTGCAATATTTATATGGCTGCCACTGTGTGAGCTCGTGCTTTGCATGTGTTGGTGTTACCATGAATAGCTTTGATCTATCCATGTTGGAAATAATGCTGGTAGTTACAGAATGTGCTTTGAGGAATTTTGTGTATCTTATACCATGATTTCTTACAAATAATATTCCCATTAAATCTCATGTCCTTTACATTTCTAGCAATAGGTGGTAGGCCATGGCCATGGTCATGGCCTTTTGACATGATTGTGTTTGACATGAGTGAATTCAAGACAAATTCTCTAATACCATTTGTATTTATTTGTCTCATACCCCTTGTAGCACCTGCAATGGCCTTCCTATCCACATGTTGAAGACAATCTTTTCTATAACATACATCTGCTACCAAAAGTCGAATTTCTTTCTCTTCATCTATTTTTATTTGACATTTTGCAAATTTTTTTGTAGCCATAACTCGTTTAATCCTTTTATATGGCCTTATTACATTCATATCAATTGAGTTTCTATATTTTTCATTACAAAGGTACCCATCCCATTTTTTTAAGGGATTTGTGTCCTCTATGACATCTCATATCACCATTCCTTTGGGTGGCTCCTTGAACTTTTCCTTGACCCTTAATATCACACCTTTTTTGTCCATAAACTTATTTACTGGCCATCTAACCAAACAGTGTATAGATTTATCCCCAATTCTGCATACCTTACAATTTCGATTTATCTCTTCTAGGAAAACACCAAAATCCATTTCACCTAGCGTTTCACCCTCAACAACATCATCCTCGCGGACATTAACTAGCATTCCTTTGGCATTGCACATGCTTGTTCCCATGCATTCATGTGTAAGAGAAACCTTTTCACATATGAATATAACCCTATATTGGGGAATATTTATGGCATGATCATGACAGTGAGGCTCCAAATCTGATTTTGGCCAAATTTCATAAGATTCTAATGCACCCCCAAGTGTATGCTCAAATCCTGTTGGATGTGGTAGAGGAGAATTATGTTTTAACATCCTCTCAATTTTAACCACTATGCATCCTTTCTTTACCATCTTTCCATGCACTTTATGCCCAAGCTCTATATTGAATATGGAGCCCTTGCCCACCTTCACTCCATGTTGCATAAGATCTACCTTGTCTCCAATAGAAAATGTAGAAGAAACATTTGTAACTATAAACGAATGTAAATAATATTAGTATTTACTCAAAAAAAAACATTTATTATACTATCAATAATATATAACACATGCTTCAATATTTTGATTTACCTATGTTGTGTCTCAAATCCACAATCTTCCATGGATGTATGTCCCATTCATTAACATCGTCATCAATCAAATGTGGTTGAGTGAAATCAATTATCAAAATTGCAACATAACCAGCATTAACCCTTTCTCCAGCATAATAAGTTCTAGACTCTAGAGATTCGACCTTTCCTAGCCCAATGACTTGATCATTAATAAGGAGATCAACATAGTCCCCTTTTCCCAAAATTATATTTTCCGTTGTGGCTTGTATCAATTCTGTAACAACAATTAAATCATAACTTGTAATTAAAAGGATGAACCATGTAAAGTGTGACTTTATATTTTCCCAAAAACACACAACTTACGAAAAAGCAATACAGATGTAAAAATTAAAGTAGTATGGTAGTCATATTGTATGTAATGAAACATTGTTTCCGCAAATGAAAGCTAACAATCAATATCATTCCTTCTACTACAAACATAAGCATATTGCTAGAAGCAACATTACATGGTCAAATAAATCTAGCAAATGCTAGATTTCCTTCTAGCACAAACACAAACACATTGCCAATAACAATATTCTAAGGTGAAGGAAATCCACCACATGCTAAATTTCCTTCTAACATAAATAGAAGCATATTACTCACAAAAACATTTGAAAGTAAAAGAAATCTTACACATTCTAGAGTTGATTGTAGCACAAACACAATCACATTGCCGAAAACAACATTGCAGTGTGGAAGATATCTAGCATACGCTTGATTTACTTCTAGCACAAACAAAAGCACATTGCCAACAATAACATTGTAGGGCAAACAAAATCCAACAAATTCTATCACAAACACAATCACATTTCCAATAAAACCATCGCTAGGTAAAATAAATTTAACGCATGCTAGCTTTACATGTAGCATAAATACAAGCATACTACCAAAAACAACATTTCATTGCAGAAGAAATCTAGTGCATGTTATATTTCCTTCTAACACAAAAAAAAGCACATTACCAAGGTGAAGGAGATCTAACACGTGTTAGATTTACTTCTGTAATAAACAACCAAATTGAAAACAACAATATTACATAGCTAAAGAAATCTAACACAACTTCTAGCCCAAACACAAGCACAAAATTTCCAATAACATTGCCAAGGTAATGGAAATCTAACACTTGCTATATTTCCTTTTATCATAAACAACCAAATTGACAACAACAATATTGCAAAGCAAAAGATATCTAGCATAGTTTCTAGCCCAAACACAAGCACATTTCCAATAAAAATATTGCAAGGTGAAAGAAATTTAACGCATGTTAGCTTTACATGTGGCACAAATACAATCATACTACCAACAACAACATTGCATGCCAAAAGAAATATATTGTGTGTTATGTTTATTTTTAAAACAAATTGACAAAGTGTAATGGTGATTCCCTGTTGTGAAGACCCATATGAAAAGTGGCGTAATGCTAATAATACCAATCCAACTACTACCAGGATACCCACTCACCTTTCCGTTTATCCTACAAAAAACTCCCAGGCGTGAAATCCTTTTTTTGCCAAGTGTTTTCTTGTAAAAGGGGAAAGTAATGAATAATTTTTCTTGCTAGAATAAATTTATTTGGGGAAAACAAGGTGGAAAACATGAAGCCTCGTCTCCTTACCAAGAAAGTAAGGCTAACTAGGCCTGATTGATATCCATGCCTGATGAACTATATGTTGTTTGCACTATGAATGGTAATGTACCTTGAAAGACACATGTGCTATCATATTCATAATGTTAATAGTTACACATCCATGACATCTCTGGTTCTTCCAACTTCTATGACATAATCAATGTAGTTGAAGCCTTCAAGATTTCTGTATCTAATGTTCTTAGAAAAATATGGCAGGCTTAAAAGTTAGTGTCCAATTAGTTACTCACCTTTATCACAAGCTGACCAACTAGTTTTCCTATTCTAGATTACTCTCAAGATATCCTTACATGCCACAAACAAAAGAAGGTATTGTAAAGACAATCTCTCTTTGCTTCTAAAGGAAAACAATCTATGTTTAATGCAAAAAGATATTTTTTTGTTATTTTTGGAACAGTTTCCTTGAGAACATTGCCAGAAAAATCATAATACATGAAGAGTTTATATACTCTCAAAATATTCCAAGATCACGTAATCACAATTGAGCCTCAGCAACTATACAGTTATGAGGCAGCCTAATCCATATTCATGTAATGAGTTTTCCTTTAGATGATTACATAATAAACAACTATACAGACAAATATTCATTCTATTGACAAGAATCTATATACCCCTATCAAGGTCTTACAAGGAAAGGAATATTTGTACCAAGAAGATCCACTTGAAGAAATCAATTCATGTTGGCTCAACCAACAGAGGTCATTGTGCAATCTACAAGTACCAAGCAATAATCCCACACATCAATGTCTAGGTTTTGCTAGCATCTTATTAAAAAAAGTTTCATTTCTCCCAATGTAGGTTGACCATACCAATGTAAAGTTTCATTGTTCAAAAGTTTAGGGCCTCCTTGGTAAAACCATGCATGTCATATTCAGTGACTATGGAATACTCTGAGGTAGATTCAGTAATAATTTTTGTGCATCAATAGAGTTTTGGCATTTTCTAGCTAAGTTAAGGCACCAACACCAAAACTGTTATGAATGGTCTATTCAAGTCTCAAGAGAGAGCCTCTTTTGTCTCATCTCTATATCAATCCATGAAATGGTGGAGAGCCTAAAAACCTTATCTTTTAATCACTCAAGCTAGACTAAATTGATAAGCTATATTCCTACCTAACCAAACATTTTCCATGTTTTTTCTTCCTCATAAAAAGATATGAGTCTAGGGGATATCCTGATGCAAAATGTACCTCTCGGCAGACTATGTTAACACCTTGTTTTAAAAGATTAACCCACTGGCCTTTGTTCTGTGGTGACTTTCCAACCCAATAGCTCCTCCATAAGATTACTCTCGTATTGAATCTAAAACCATTTAACTATGATTAATTGGTAACACATGTAATTTGCAAGGAAGGGTCACAGTTTCAGGTTTGGACCATTTAGTCAGGTTTATAGCTTAAATGACAGTTTCATTCTTCGAGTTAAACTATCTTTGACATATATGATATAACTGACCTAGTCCATTTTTATGTCACTACTACAACAATCCATGAAATGTGCATGCAAGGTCTAAAAGAAATGCTTAACTTGGCTTCCATAGTAATGCTCCACATTTGAACGGACTTCCCAAAAGATTACATTGTGTTTATATAATGCTTCATGCATCTCTAGTAAAAGCTAAAGGCTATATGCCAAATGTGTTTGTCAGATTTTGCTTATGAATGCGTAGATAATATTGGTTTATTTCATTTATTCTCATGCATCTCTAGTAAAAACTAAAGGCTAGTTGCCAAATGTGTTTGTCAGATGTTTCTTATGAATGCATAGATAAGATTGGTGTATTTCATATATTCTCATTACAATACTGAATGCTGGATCTAACTCTTCAATGGTCCATGGATTGAGTTTTAACTCATTGAGGTATCTCTTATAATGGGCTAGTATCTTGAGCACTGAGGAATCAGATGAACTTGCAGCTGATTTTATCTCTCTAGAGGTAGCACTGGTGTATTCTAGCTGTGTAAGTGTCATTTAATGAGGTTACAATTTTTCACATTTTACAAAAATACGTCAATATATGGCAAGATCTTCTGTGTGCTTGGTGGTAGAGGGAGTAAAAATCCATTAGCATCAGAAGACACAAGGTACAATAGATAATGAAGATGACCATTTTTTCTATCTTACTGATGCAAATACCCAGTTGTTGCCATAGAAGTTCAATAGCTAAATTTAGACTCGTGATTATAATAACACTTTCATCATGATATCTATAATTTGGTATCTAATCATCCTTTCCCTCGTTAAGTGGGGAAGAAAGAGAGCACAAGTCCTGAAGTACCCTGAGAAATGTAGCACTAGAAATTTGACTTGAAAGAAGCATGGCTTCTGCCTCAGCAAAAACACTGGAGTTCATTCATTGCAACCTTGCTCAACCTTTTTTTATAGCATTTGGAATTTTGGTTATGAAAATATGTCAACAAGGAGGTTCCAGTTTCAATAACTTAATCAATACATATACATCACGAGAATATACAAGGTCTGACAACCCTTCACATGCCAACAAGGATGATAACAATATAAATTTTGTTCAAGGAACACTGAGCAACATTGTTCATAAAATGCCATTTCTCACCTCAACACAAGTACAAAACTGAATCATCTCTGTGGTGTATGCTTGTGCTAAAAAAGCCACAAATTCACATAAATATGCACCCTAAATAGATGTGCCGATACCTTCCGTTCATCCAATGAAGGTGGGTTGGCCCTCAGAGTTGTTTTGAGATTGCATGAAGAGAAGGTTGGTACTTTGCCTTTGAATTTAGGATCATTCAGCCTATTTGGAATGGAGAAAAATTAAAGAGGTATAGGAATGAGTTTGGCTATTGGGTTTTGCTGTTTAGAACGATCAGGTGATATGTGTTCTCCAAAACATAAGTAGAAGGAGGCATGTGTAGGAGACTAATTTTAATAAATTCACAAGGTATTATTTCTATCTATTAGGAATCACATCCTCAGGCGCTTGAGAATAAATAATAGCACAGTCAAAAGTATAAGCAGGTCTAATTTACAGAACCTCACCTAGGATCTCACTCAAATCTCACACAAGGTACAACAGACAATGAAGATGACCAGTTTTTCTATCTTACTGATGTAGAGACCTAGTTGTTGCCATAAAAGTTCAACAACTAAATTTCGACTTGTGATTATAATAACACTTTCATCATGATATATATAAGTTGGTACCTAATCATCGTTTCCCTCGTTAAGTGAGGAAGAAAGAGAGAACAAGTCCTAAAGTACCCTAAGAAATGTAGCACTAGAAATTTGACTTGAAAGAAGCATGGCTTTTGCCTCAAAAAAAACACTAGAGTTCACTCATTGCAACCTTGGTCAACCTTTTTTTTATAGCATTTGGAATTTTGGTAATGAAAATATGTCAACGGGGAGGTGCCAATTCACTAACTTAATCAATACATCTACATCATGAGAATATACAAGGTCTAACAAACCTTCACATGCCAATAAGGATTATAACAATCTAAACTCTGTTCAAGGAACACTTAGCAATATTGTTCATAAAATTTCATTTCTCACCTCAGCACAAGCACAAAATCGAATCATCACTATGGTGTATGCTTGTGCTGAAGAAGCCACAAATGCACATAAAGATGCACCCTAAATAGATGTGCTAATACCTTCCGTTCATCCAATGAAGGTGGGTTAGCCCTCAGAGTTGTTTTGAGATTGCATGAAGAGAAGGTTGGTACTTTGCCTCTGAATTTAGGATCATTCAGCCTATTTGGAAAGGAGAAATATTGAAGAGGTATAGGAATGAGTTTGGCTATTGGGTTTTGATGCTTGGAACAATCAGATGATATGTGTTCTCCAAAACAAAAGCAGAAGAAGGCTTGTCTGGGAGACTGATTTTAATAAATTCACAAGGTATTATTTCTATCTATTAGGAATCATGTCTCAGGTTCTTAAGAATAAGTAATAGCACAGTCAGATGGATAAGCAGGTCTA
Source organism: Pinus tabuliformis (assembly GCA_031772625.1). NCBI lineage: Eukaryota > Viridiplantae > Streptophyta > Pinopsida > Pinales > Pinaceae > Pinus > Pinus tabuliformis. The sequence goes on along the minus strand of CM062816.1, from coordinate 1,961,590,923 downwards.
ATTTACAGAACCTCACCTAGAATCTCACTCAAATCTCACACAAGGTACAGTAGACAATGAAGATGACCAATTTTTCTATCTTACTGATGCAGAGACCCAGTTGTTGCCATAGAAGTTCAACAACTAAATTTAGACTCGTGATTATAATAACACTTTCATCATGATATATATAAGTTGGTACCTAATCATCCTTTCCCTCATTAAGTGAGGAAGAAAGAGAGCACAAGTCCTAAAGTACCCTAAGAAATGTAGCACTAGAAATTTGACTTGAAAGAAGCATGGCTTTTGCCTCAGAAAAAACACTGGAGTTCACTCACTACAACCTTGCTCAACCTTTTTTTTATAGCATTTGGAAATTTGGTAATGAAAATATGTCAACAAGGAGGTGCCAGTTTCACTAACTTAATCAATACATCTACATCATGAGAATATACAAGGTCTGACAAACCTTCACATGCCAACAAGGATTATAACAATCTAAACTCTGTTCAAGGAACACTGAGCAGCATTGTTCATAAAATGCCATTTCTCACCTCAGCACAAGCACAAAACCGAATCATCACTGTGGTGTACACTTGTGCTAAAGAAGCCACAAATGCACATAAAGATGCACCCTAAATAGATGTGCTAATACCTTCCGTTCATCCAATGAAGGTGGGTTGGCCCTTAGAGTTGTTTTGAGATTGCATGAAGAGAAGGATGGTACTTTTCCTATGAATTTAGGATCATTCAGCCTATTTGGAAAGGAGAAATATTAAAGAGGTATAGAAATGAGTTTGGCTATTGGGTTTTGATGTTTAGAATGATTAGGTGATATGTGTTCTCCAAAACATAAGTAGAAGAAGGTCTGTCTGGGAGACTGATTTTAATAAATTCAGAAGGTATTATTTCCATCCATTAGGAATCACATCCTCATGTGCTTGAGAATAAATAATAGCATAGTCAGGTGGATAAGCAGGTCTAATTTACAGAACCTCACCTAGAATCTCACTCAAATCTCCTAGTATCACTTCCATGATTTAAATAATGAATGGAGGAGTCTTAATACTCCCATTCACTTAACATAAAAGTGACTAAGATGGTCATAGGATAATACCACATGACTCTCATGCCATATGTGTCCTATTGGTAAAATCTGTATACCCCTATCAAGGTCTTGCAATGCAAGGGCATCGATTGAGAAGAGTATATATACTCCACACAAAATATTCCATGCTCTCAGAGTTGCAGCTGAGCCTCAACAACTGTACATTTGTGAGGCATTTAAACTTGTACTCTTGTAACTCTGTTTTTTCTTAATATGATTAGATAATAAGCAACTGTACAAAGTCAAACAACCTCTGCATTCCAATAAGAAGACTCTAAATCCCCCTCTCCAAGTCTTGCAAGGAAAGGGCATACATTGAGAAGAGTTTATATACTCTCAAAACCTTCCAAGATCACATAATCACAATTGCGACTCAACAACTATACAGATACAAGGCAAACTAACCCATATTCATGTACGCTATTTTCCTACATGACAAAGTGATAAATAAAGGAAATGAAGATTTTTTGAATATTTCCACCATTGATACAACCCATATGCAGTTATAGGCAGGTAGAAACCATGTTTCTACCCCAAAAGATAAACCATATGAAAAGTATGATGAAGATCATGCTTTCCTTGATGATAATTTAAATCTTGAATACACTTTTGAGGTCATAGAAATACAGTTCAATAAACTAATCCTATTTTCACAGACACTGAAAGTAAGGGAGATGTATACTTTCATGGTAATACACTTGGCACCTCAAAATTTCATTGTGAGTTTTAGTAGGAGTAATGTAACCCCCATGTTGCACTTTGATGTTAATCATGATCGTGTAAGAAATAAATGGAAGTAATCATGGTTTCCTAGAGTTTGATGTCAATAAAAATTTTCAAAGCCAACAAAGCAATAATGTGACCATTATGATTATATGAGTGAAGAAACAATTAATTTTATAGTTCAATCCTAAAAAATCCTATATCACGGAATCCGAAAATCCTGCTATTTTTCATGCCTATGATCTGAATTTATTCCTCAAGCTAGATGGGATAGGGAAGTCTCTTCCTTTTACTGTCAATACCAATCTGGAAGACAAAGTTATTGATATATGTGATGGATATTCCTTGATAGAAAAACAAAGGGTATGTTATAAACACACAATTATTGAAGCTTTCGGTCATACAAATCCATTTCCACCTATAGATATCTCTATTGTTGACAATAACAAAGTTGGACATCCACAAAAGATTGATTAAACCTGTAATGAAACCCTGGATGACATATATAACTACAATGATGAGAATGACAACGATGTCAAGAAAATCATTGATGAAGAATACAGGCTTGACCAAATAAAAAATTTCTCTCTGGACCACATCAAATGGAAATATGTTCTCTTCTCCGTGATCATGTGGACAATCATTCATGCACTAGATTTTTAAAAGGAAATGTAGACAACAAACCTCTAAGAAATCCACATGAAGTCAATGCTGAGGGACAATTTTGGGGCCTGGAAAATGTGCACTCTAGAATGTTCGATTATATAGGTCAAAATGATCTTGAAACTAGTAAGAGGACATTCTGTCAACGTAGTCATAAACAAGATATGGCTGCTATGACCACTGAGCTTATGGGGTTTAGGGTTTGATGGTGATACAAACACCGTTATGAATTGTTGCATTGTGTCTGTGTATCAATTTCTGGGTTTTATATTTCATAAACATACTCTAAGACGTTACTTATAGTGGACCACTATAAAACAATCAGGTTCCATCTTTCTAATTCCCTTCACTATGTGTTCAATTTTTGAATGAGAAACGACTTTTTGTGGGTATTATTGGTCTTCTGGATCAACATAAATCGCATTGGATATTCTATCGAGTTCAAAGAGATTTATTGGAATCATTCTCATTGCAGATGATAGACTAAATCTCTATGGACCAGACTACCATCTACTACTTATTTTGCTTACCCCTAGGATCTATAATTGCAATGTATCTCTACCATGCATTTTGGGTATTCTCTACTTTACAATAGTGATTTCGATACTATGATTTGTCATCCCTGCATTTGACATTATTTGATGTATGGATTCTCCATATCCACTCTCTAGTTTCTTCTTAATACTGTATATGTTGGTCTGGCTTTCTATTCAGAACAGTGACATCATTGTAATCCCAAACTAAAGTATTGATATTCGTACTTCAACACATTGGCATCTCAGTGAATCAATTATCACGATGGTATGGAAACTTAGAGACCTTGTTGAAGGTGTCATCACTATTAGGTTTAGTCTCTGATTAGTTAGCATTGCATATAGTCTCACCACACTTGTAATTATGTATAGATAAGTTTGGATACTTGTCAAATATATATAGTTAAAATCCTGAACGAGTGATGATAGCTATGTTACAACTCGTTCAACTGAGACAATGTTATGTAGTAGTCTTGTTCACAAATGAAGTTGTGAACAACCCTGATTCACATCTAGGAAGCTCGATTCATGATATTTTGTACTTTGTATCTTTATGATGAACTTTTGATGACAACTAATTGAAGAAGAGCATGGATCGGGTGCAAGAAGGACCATTTCAAACCAAGCATTGTTCTTTGCGGATCCTTCTCTCAGTACAATTCTACTTAGCATATATATCTTCAGTAGACCAACCAATATTAGCATTAACGGTCAGCACCAAAAGAATAATTCACTGTTCTCTCTGAAATCAAGTATGGCCTTAAGGAACTTTAAAATATTTGGCAAGCAAACGAACTTTGAAAGGGCTTATGGGCTTATAGCTTATTTTATTCTTTTAATTGTTGAGCTCATTTGCAGGTGGTTCTTCATATGTCATAAATTCTAGACTCTGAAGTAGTCAAGGGTTATACTCCATCTGTAACATTTCAACCCTCTAAGACAGTTCAAAATTCCTGGTAATGCATCAAGATTAAAAGAGAAGGCCCAACCCTCCACTCATTGTGATTTAACTATGTTTTTGATATTACTCACTAACGTGCCACATTGCTCAACTGACTTATATTTAAGGTAGAAGGGAAAATAGATCTATTTTCAGCCTCTGGTGAATTTCAAGCTCAAAATATAGTGGATTCAACACTTGTTGAATTTGGGGTTTAAAAAGGGAGTCTCCCACTCTAATTGGTGATCACAAACTCAATATTTGGCATTGTTTTAGTTTATGCCCACCCATTCAACATTTGATGCCGCTTATGGGTTTGGAGTTTGCAATGGAAGATCCTCAATATGACTAGTGATAGCAGCCAAGCCATGAGATAGCATGTGAAGAAGCCTCTCATCCCCCACACTAAGGGCTTGTAAAATTATACAATTTTGTCCACCTTATAGTTATTTCAAAATTTTCAAAGACACGTAAAGCCATTGTCTCTCTAGGTGTGATAAAGAGGTGTGTCCTTTCTGATGCCTAAGGTCTATTGTTAGACATACATTATTGGTTCTTGGTCCAAAAAATTGTAAGCCAAGATAAATGGAGAAATCAACAACTTAACTAAAACCTTTAAAGCTGAAAATGAGATGCCATCTTGTTATTGTCTCAATCATGTTGGTATTCAAGACCATAACCTTGATTTTCCTGTGATCCAAATAGGAGCATGCTTAGAGAATGTGAAACCACAACAAGAAATCACATAGTTTAATTAATTGTGGACACTTGTAATATTATGGAAAGACATATAAGATCAACAAACCAAAAAATCCATACACAAACAATAATTTGTTTGGGAGGCAAATCAACTCTGAATTTTGTTAGCAAAGAAATTCTACACCTACAACACATGAACAACATGAAGCAACCAAATAATAGCAACCCATTTACAGTGGAAAATACCAAATAAATAGCCAATATAAGGTAATACCAAGTGTTTCATCTCTCATATGTGAGACAAGACACATCGACTCTAAAAACATGACAATAAGGATTTTAATTATTTTAGAATTTAGAAACTAGAACATTTACATGATACAAATTCAATCATACAACTAGTACTACATCAATGATGATCAAATGGCAAACACAAGAAGTTAGAACCATAAATTGTGGTCTTCTCATCAAGTCATAAAACATAAAAATCTGAATTTAGAAAACATACTACATAGATATTGATTCAATGCTACTATAGATTGGAATGCCAATGGAAAATACAAAATAGCATGGATACTAGAACCATAGATGGAAGAATCTCATAGCCAATGACTATCAGTAGTCCTCCTCGATGCCATAACCATCAGAATTTGTGCATTACCATTGTTGATTCATCCATCATCCTCCTCCTTTATACCTAATCCAATATATGCGTCCACTAGTGTGGAGGATGAACATTTAAGAGGATCACCATCATCAAAAGTGACCAGCTATAACACTAGTCTAGAGGGAGTGCCCTAGGCTCTACACTGCCCTAATGAAGAAACCCTAGATGCAGGAGGAAAGGGAGATCTACCACGGTGAAGGAAGCCCTAACGCTGCCCTATGGAGAAGCCCTAAATGTTGCCCTATGGAGAAGCCCTAAATGTTGGCCTATGGAGAAGCCCTAAATGTTGCCCTATGGAGAAGCCCTAAATGTTTCCCTATGAAGAAGCAGTAATACGTAGCCATGGAAATGAAGGCAGAAACCCTATTCGCAAGTCTAAGGAGAATAGATGCCCTAAACCTAGTTGCTACACTGCCTAATGGATATGACACCTAAATGTTGTCCTAGAAGAAGTGCTCTACACATGAAATGCCCTTGCTGTCATGAAAGGAAAAGCCCTTATCCTATACGTAGTCATGAAAGGAATACCATTGCTGTCATGGAAGGAATGCTCTCACACGTAAACATTGAGATAAAGAAGCCACACCTTCAACTATCCTTAACGTTGTTCTAAATAAGGATGCTCTATCTGCTGTTTGGATTGAATCATAGTCATGAATGATAGATCCAAGTCTTATGATGAATGTTGTAACATTATAGACAACATAGTATATGACAGCAATATGTATGGTGCAGCAATATGGGCAGTGAGATGTATGGACAACAAGATGTATGGTGCAACAATGGTGCAGTAGTATGGACAACAAGATGTATGGTGCAGCAGTGGGACAACAATGCTACATGGTGCTACAATGATACAGCAATGGGACAACAAAGGTAACTTGGTGCGGTGTAGCATATGGTATAGCAATCGGACAACAATGGTCAATGGCATATAGTGCACAATGGGACAACAATGATACAATGGTACAACATGGGACAACTAGTATTTAGTGTAGCAAATTCACGGTGTTGTTATGGAATGGAAAAGCATAGCAGGACAACCATGACATTGTGCAGCAGTGGCACAATGGGACAACCATGACATGGTGCAGCAATGGCACAATGGGACAATCATGACATAAGTGTAGCAGTGGCACAACTAGACAGCCATGTCATTATGCAACAGTGGCACAATGGGACAACAAGAATGTGCATCATGGTGCAACATGATGAGATGCAACATGATGATGAGATGCAACACAATGACAGGTGAATGAGTCACCTTGGAGAATCAGTTGAAGCAGCATGTCTTCTGATCTCATGTATCATCTTGTTAGAGATGAGCTATGCTCTTATATAGATAAGTCAAAGTGTTTACCTCTATTGTAAATGTACTATCTCTCTCTCTCTCTCTCTTGAACTATTGAAGAACATATAAGAAGAATTGATCAAGGGTTTCCCCACATTGGGGTTTGTCCCTGGCTAGTGCCATATCTTGTGTCCTCTTGTCTTGGCTTGTCTTCTGTGAGTTATGTTTATGTTCTATCTGTAGTTTACTTTAATGATGATGTGATTGCTAATCTGAAAAATATATTGAGCTAACTATGAAAACTGAAATAAATTGCTTTAAGCATAGAACATACCTAAACTTAACATGATATCAGAGCTGAGGTGAAGAAAAATCCCAAGCAAGAATGAAAGAGCAATCACCGAAGATAGTTGGGAAAGGACAAAAGGATCAATGGATTCCTCATCCCTCTTCAAATTCACCAAGGGTAAATTCGAAGCAAAGTATATCATCAGAATGGTGCAGTGGAAGCTTCTGATAGCCTACCTACATATCACTTCAATGGGAAGTCCGGATCTCAGGGTGAAAGGAAAGGAAGATTCCTTTCTTACAATAAGTTCAGTCATTATCTGAAGGAGTGTCCAAATGGCAGGGAAACATCTATTGATGGAGATAACAATCATTCCAATGACATCTTCAACAATTGAAGGAATGACAGATAAGGCAGGTCATCAAGGAAATGGCTAACTCTTCAAGGAAAGGAAGGAATCCCAGGTATGAAGAATCAAATGTTGTTTCTGATAAGATAAAGAAGTGTTATCTTGTATTGGCCCTCTCCTTCAGATTCTGTGTGAATTTGGCTTATTGATTATAGTGCTTGAAGGCACTTCATCGGATAGAAGTGTGCTCTCTCGAATTTGGTAAGAAACAATCATGGGATTATACTTGGAGCCGATGCCACCTATCCTAGAAAGGGTGAAGGAAATGTTACTCATCAATTGAATGAGGGTAACTTAACTCGTTTACAAAAACTCTTTTATGTACATGATCACAAGAAGAACCCGGTGTCCATTTCGGCAATGGAAGTCAAATGTTTTAGGGTGGCATTCATCGATGGAAAGGTACGCGTTTGAAAATAGAATTTTCAAAGATGCTTTTACTCATGGGTTTATGGTTGGCAATTTGTACCAAGTTGCAAGATGGTCCATTGGGGACCATGTCGGTTGACACATATCATCTATAGCACCAAAGGTCTACTTATTGTGGGGCCCTACCAGATGTGAGTCAGATGGTGACTGGGATGCCTAAATTCAAAAGAAGCATGAAGGTACATGTTTGAGATGTACCGAAGAAAAATATTACAAAGGGACCATTCCCCTCATGTAGCAGGTTCACAGGCTTGGAAAAACCTGAGGGGTTTGAGATTCATCGGGAATCTCATGTATGCAGGTGGAAGAAAGCAATCTATGGCTTGAAGCAAATCACCTCGGGTTTGATATGAGAAGATTTATAGTTGCTAGATGAAGCTGAGATTCACTAAGAGTGAAGCCGATCCAAACCATTGTTTGAATATTGTGGATGATATACCTCTCATACCGACACCTTCTAAGAACGACCTATTTCTGATCGGGGCACAATCTCTCATGGATTGAGATACACTGCTAGAAATATGAAGCTGCATGATTATTTGAATGTTGACTTGGCAGGCAATGTGGAGGATCACTAGAGAACTTCTTAGCGATGGTTCTCTTTGGATTCTGCTTCGATATCATGGATGAGCAAGAAGCAGAAGTCGGTTTCTATAAGCATTTTCCAGACCGAATACATAGCTACGAGTATGATCTCGTGTGAAGCTACCTAGTTGTGGAAGCTCTTCAGTGAGTTGTTCGTACACATGATGAATACCATTGTGATCCTTTGTGACAACCAGGGGGGATTCGATTGTTGAGGAATCCCGTATTCAATGATTGCTCCAAAAGATAGACATCATATACTACCTTATCTAGGATATGGTAAGTTGATGAGCGAGGAGGCTCCATCGCATTGAGACTGATGTACAGGTTGCAAACATTTTGTCAAAGCCTAGGGGAAAGGTCAAATCTATGACTTTCCTGAACGACGTGGAGTCATTGAGAGACCTTCGTATAAGGGTCTTTAATGTTGCATGCATTAAGCTCTAGGAGATATGGGGGGCTTGGTGTATTTACTAGAGCAACACACAACCATAGGATGACTCACCCTCCACTAATGGTGTGCTGTGTACAGCATGAATAGCTCAGCCTTCCCCTGTGATACCCCGAGGCGAATTTGGGATAGGATGATTCATTCTCCTATGATCCAAGATGATTAGTTCTCCTGTGGGACAGGATGATTAGTTCTCTTGTTGAGGCATCTTGCCCATGCAGTCTGAGACTCATGAGAATTACCTCTCATCTGATCAATGAGAATAGAAATGGGGTTAGGGACCATAGAAGTACTATCGATGAATGCATCGTTGCATCTACCGTACTCCCTATGCTAGGATGACCTCCAACTGATCTGGGATCAGTATGAGTGGTTTGAGACACTCTCTTGTGATATTGATCTGGGATCAATAAAAATGACTTCGGGTCAGTAAGAGTGATGTGACACACTCTCTTCAGATGAAACTGACTTCACTTCAGTAGAGAATTGTATGAGACATTCTTGATCAATTCTTCTTCTTTATGGTTCAATAGAGCAGAGCTGACAGAGCTCAACAGAGCAGAGCAAAGCTCACTAAAGCAGTGCAGAGAAGAGCAGTGCAAGGCACTGATGGCAGAGATAGTACAGTCGGACATATGGATCAGCGGATGGAATTCTCCCTAGTTGATAAAGGAATACCATTGTTGTCATGGAAGGAATGCTCTCACACATAAACGTTGAGATAAAGAAGCCACACCTTCAGCTATCCTTAACGTCGTTCTAAATAAGGATGTTCTATCTATTGTTTGGATTGAATCATAGTCATGAATGATAGATCCAAGTCTTATGATGAATGTTGTAACATTATAGACAACATAGTATATGACAACAAGTTGTATGGTGCAGCAATATGGATAGCAAGATGTATGGACAACAAGATGTATGGTGCAACAGTGGGACATCAATGCTACATGTTGCTACAATAATACAACAATGGGATAGCAAAGGCAACTTGGTGCAGTATGGTGCAGCAATGGTGCAGTAGTATGGACAACAAGATGTATGGTGCAACAGTGGGACAACAATGCTACATGTTGCTACAATGATACAACAATGGGATAGCAAAGGCAACTTGGTGCAGTATGGTGTAGCATATGGTACAACAATGGGAAGAAAATGGTCAATGGCATATAGTGCACAATGGGACAACAATGGTACAATGGTACAACATGGGACAACTAGTATTTAGTGCAACAAATTCATGGTGTTGTTATGGTATGGCAAAGCACAACGGGACAGCCATGACATTGTGCAGCAGTGGCACAACAGGATAACCATGACATGGTGCAACAGTGGCACAATGGGACAGTCATGACATAAGTGCAACAGTGGCACAACGAGACAACCATGACATTGTGCAGCAGTGGCACAATGGGACAACCATGACATGGTGCAACAATGGCACAATGGGACAGTCATGACATAAGTGCAGCAATGGCACAACGAGACACCCATGACATTGTGTAACAGTGGCACAATGGGACAACAAGAATGTCCAGCATGGTGCAACATGATGATGAGATGTAGCACAATGACAGGTGAAGGATTCACCTTGGAGAATCAGTTGAAGCCGCATGTCTTCTGATCTCATGTATCATCTTGTTCTCTTATCTAGATAAGTCAAAGTGTTTACCTCTATTGTAAATGTACTATCTCTCTCTCTCTCTCTTGAACTATTGAAGAACATATAAGAAGAATTGATCAAGGGTTTCCCCACATTGGGGTTTGTCCCTGGCTAGTGCCATATCTTGTGTCCTCTTGTCTTGGCTTGTCTTCTATGATTTATGTTTATGTTCTATCTGTAGTTTACTTTAATGCTGATGTGATTGCTAATCTGAAAAAAAGATATTGAGCTAACTATGAAAATTGAAATAAATTGCTTTAAGCATAGAACATACCTAAAATTAACATGGTATCAAAGCTGAGGTGAAGAAAAATCCCAAGCAAGAATGAAAGAGCAATCACTGAAGATAGTTGGGAAAGGACAAAAGGATCAATGGATTCCTCATCCCTCTTCAAATTCACCAAGGGTAAAGTCGAAGCAAAGTATATCATCAGAATGGCACAGCGGAAGCTTCTGATGGCCTACCTACAAATCACTTCAATGGGAAGTCCGGATCTCAGGGTGAAAGGAAAGGCAGATGCCTTTCTTACAATAAGTTCAGCCATTATGCGAAGGAGTGTCCAAATGGCAGGGACATATCTATTGATGAAGATAAAAATCATTCCAATGACATATTCAATGATCGAAGGAATGATAGATAATGCAGGTCATCAAGGAAACGACTGACTCTTCAAGGAAAGGAAGGAACCCCAGGTATGAAGAATCAAATGTTGTGTCTGATAAGATAAAGAAGCGTTATATTGTATTGGCCCTCTCCTTCAAATTCTGTGGGAATCTGGCTTATTGATTATAATGCTTGAAGGCACTTCATCGGATAGAAGTGTGCTCTCTCGAATTTGGTAAGAAACAATTGTGGGATTATACTTGGAGCCAATGCCACCTATCCCAGAAAGGGTGAAGGAAATGTTACCCCTCAACTGAATGAGTGTAACTCGATTCATTTACAGAATATCTTTTATGTACCTGATCACAAGAAGAACCTGGTGTCCATTTTGGCAATGGAAGTCAAAGGTTTTAGGGTGGCATTCATCGATGGAAAGGTACGTGTTTGAAAATAGAATTTTCAAAGATGCTTTTACTCATGGGTTTAGGGTTGGCAATTTGTACCAAGTTGCAGGATGGTCCATTGGGGACCATGTTAGTTGACACATCTCATCTATAGCACCGGAGGTCTACTTATTGTGGGGCCCTACCCGATGTGAGTCAGATGGTGACTGGGATGCCTGAATTCAAAAGGAGCATGAAGGTACATGTTTGAGATGTACCGAAGGAAAATCTTACAAAGGGACCATTCCCCTCATGTAGCAGGTTCACAGGCTTGGAACAACCCGAGGGGTTTGAGATTCATCGGGAATCTCATGTATGCAGGTGGAAGAAATCCATCTATGGCTTGAAGCAAATCACCTCGGGTTTGATATGAGAGGATTGATAGTTTTCAAATGAAGGTGAGATTCACTAAGAGTAAATCCGATTCAAACCGTTGTTTAAAAATTGTGGATGATAGACCTCTCATACCGGCACCTTCTAAGAATGACCTATTTCTGATAGGTGCAAACCCTCTCACTTGCAGAAGTAAGAGGGAGTTTGATTCCGAATGTGGAATGGTAGACTGCAAGCCCATGACTACCTCGAGGATCTTAATTTTCAAAAGTTATATGGTGATGATGCCGGACCAGATTTGGGAAATGCCTCTGAGTTTTATAAACTCATTTGCATTGATTTTCTTGGTGAACTTCTGTTCGTGTATATGTTTTGTATTTAGCATGGTGAGCTCATATTTCATTGAGCCTCACTGTATTGGTGCCAAGAATATCTTGAGATATCTTCAGGGCACAATCTCTCATGGATTGAGATACACTACCGGAAATATGAAGTTGCATGATTATTCAAATGTTGACTTGGCAAGCAATGTGGAGGATCACTATAGCACTTCTCAGTGCTCGTTCTCTTTGGATTATGATTCGGTATCATGGATGAACAAGAAGCAGAAGTCAGTTTCTATAAGCACCACCGAGACCGAATACATAGCTACGAATTGGATCTCGTGTGAAATTTCCTAGTTGTGGAAGCTCTTCAGTCAATTGTTTGTACACATGATGAATACCATTGTGATCCTCTGTGACAACCAGGGGGGATTCGATTGTTGAGGAATATCGTATTCGATGATTGCTCCAGCAGATAGACATCAAATACTACCTTATCTAGGATATGGTATGTTGATGAGCAAGGAGGCTCCATTGCATTGAGACTGATGTACAGGTCACAGACATTTTGTCAAAGCCCTAGGGAAAGGTCAAATCTGTGACTTTCCTGAATGACTTGGAGCCATTGAGAGACCTTCGTATAAGGGTCTTGCATGTTTCATGCGTTGAGCTTTGGGAGATCTGGGGGGCTTGGTGTACTTACTGGAGTAACACATGACCATAGGGTGACTCACCCTCCCCTAATGGTGTGTTGTGTACAAGGTGAATAGCTCAGCCTTCCCCTATGATACCCCAAGACGACTTTGGGATAGGATGATTCATTCTCCTGTGAGCCAGGATGATTACTTCTCCTATGCGATAGGATGATTAGTTCTCTTGTCGAGGCATCCTTCCCATATAATCTTGGACTCATGAGAAGTACCTCTCATCTGATCAATGAGCAAGGAAATGGGGTTAGGGACCATAGTAGTACTATCGATGGATGCATTGTTGCATTTATCATTATCCCTATGCTAGGATGACCTCCAACTAATCTGCGATCAATATGAGTGGTTTGAGACACTCTCCAGTGACATTGATCTGGGATCAATAAAGCTGACTTCGGGTCAATAAGAGTGATATGACACACTCTCCTCAGATGAAACTGACTTCAGGTCAGTAGAGAATGGTATGAGACATTCTCGATCAATGCTTCTTCTTTATGCTTCAACAGAGAAGAGCTAATGAAGCTCAACAGAGTAGAGCAGAGCTCAGCAGAGCAAAGCAGAGCAGTGTAGGGCACTAATGACAGAGATAGTAGAGTCGAACATATGGATCAGTGGATGGAGTTCTCCCTAGTTGAGAAAAGAATACCATTAATGTCATGGAAGGAATGCTCTCATATGTAAACGTTGAGATAAAGAAGCCACGCCTTCAGCTATCCTTACCGTTGTTCTAAATAAGGATGCTCTGTCTACTGTTTGGATTGAATTACAGTCATGAATGATAGATCCAAGTCTTATGATGAATATTGTAACATTATAGACAACATAGTATATGACAGCAAGATGTATGGCGCAACAGTGGGACAACAATGCTACATGGTGCTGCAATGATACAACAATAGGATAGCAAAGGCAACTTGGTGCAGTATGGTGCAGCATATGGTACAACAATGGGACAACAATGGTCAATGGCATATAGTGCATAATGGGACAACAATGGTACAACATGGGACAACTAGTATTTAGTGCAGCAAATTCATGGTGTTGTTATGGTATGGCAAAGCACAGCAGGACAACCATGACATTGTGCAACAGTGGCACAATGGGACAACCATGACATAGTGCAGCAGTGGCACAATGGGACAACCATGACATAGTGCAGCAATGGCACAACAAGAAAACCTTGTCAAGAGGTGTAGGAATGATATAAAGATCATCTGATTCCAACATGTATTCATGGAGATATGAATTTATTTGTGTTATGTGACAATTCGTTAGGGTCGGCCAGCAAGAAAATTACCCCCATCTATCCTCAGCGTTTTATTATAAATAAAAGAGGTTTTCAAGTCTTTTTGTACACACACTTCAATCTTGATCTATCTCCACCTGTTTTTTGTTTTGGTGGCAAGAGAGATCTAGATGATGAAGCCCTAGACGTAGGAAGAAATGAGATAGTCTAGCCACAGTCAAGAAGTATACTATACGTTGTCTTAATAGAGATATGATGCCCTAAAGGTAGTCCAAACTAGTTTTTGAAGTTCTTGTTCAGTTGTGCACTAATCCGCTATCAAGGGAGGGCTAATGTTGCCCTAAACGCAGTCTTAAAGGAAGAGTCATAGCCTCAGCCTTGGAGGAGCCCTAGCTGCTATAAAACATGCCCTAGCCACAAGCCTTATATGTTGTAATCAAAGTGAACAGAGGCTCCTTCGTTGTCCCAAAAGAAGGCTCTTCATCACAACAAGGAGGCTTCCATACGCTATCAAAGTAAGCTCCAAAAGCACCCTAGCTGCAGTCTTCTATTCACAGCTAAGGCGCAGTCAAAGGGAGCCTAAATGAATCCCTAATCCACAATAAGAAAGAGACTCAACACACAGTCCTAAAGCATGTGTTTTAGGTGTTGTTTAGGTAAGGAGACCTAGCATGTCTTAGCCATAGTCTTGAAGCCTAGTCGCGTTGAAGGGAGAAGTCTCTACAGTTGTTTTATGAGGGACCACAATCCACTGATGGGAAGAGGACCTAACAACATATCAAGACTTGAAGGATCAGCATAGTATTTTGATAGAATTTTGATTGAAACTATTCCTGAGGACTATTTATAAGGTTGGTAACCTATAGTCATATTATATTAATGAAATATATCCTAGACTAAAGTTCATAATAGCACACTTAGATTGAGTCAAGTCCTTGTAGGACTTATACTACTGCATTGATATTATTTGTTGACTAAAGATCAGAGGTCAGACCTGCTATTGGGCTAGGCCACAGGCCATAGCCAGTAGCAAAGGTATTGACTTGAAAGCGTGACAATGGTGGAGCTGCACCTCGAAGTCATGCATTGGTAACTGTGTGAAGGAAGAGGATTGAATGTTGATGCCATATCTCATAAAGCAGTTATAGCTAGTGCAACAAGAAGTTAACAATGTTTTTGGTAGCTGTATTGGGGCAAGGGTTGACCATGTTTGACTCAGTTTGATGAGCATCCTATAGGTGCCATATGGATGAACTTTAGAAGAAGGTTCTGTCTAGTTTGACCAACATTGACTTCTCTAGTCAAGGGTTTTCTACTACTATCATAAATATCAGTGATGTATATTTGTACTATCTCTCTGTTGAACTACTGAAGAACATAAGAAGATTTGATCAAGGGTTTCCCCACATTGGGGTTTGTCCCTGGCTGGCACCACATATAGTGTCCTCTTGTCCTGGCTAGTTTTCTGCGATTTATGTTTATGTTTTATCTTCATTTTACTATCATGTCAAATGTGATTGCTAATCTGAAATAGATATTGAGTTAATATGGAAAATTGAAGTAAATTTTCTCTAAGCATAGAACATACCTAAAATTAAAAATAACCCTTTGAGTGCTATTATTGATTGAGTTATGTACCTCTTGAATTGGAATTGGGTTAGGTAGCTAAATAGAAACTTTGAGTTTTCTTCCAAGTCTGGGTACTTGTCTATGATTTCTGGCACATATGCAAGCCTTGAAAGTGTGAGAATGCGCAAGAATAAACTCCTAGGATAAATACCCATATGATTATAAGGACTTCTCTTACATTGATGTCAGAGTGTCAGCAAGGAAATTTGTAAATATCTTAACACAAATAAACAAGCAATAAAATTCCATTAAAATGCACTTAACTTTACACATACCCAAAAGCAGAGGAAATAACTAAGCTGGAATCCAATCCAAGAAAATGCCCCGTATTATCATCCTATGCTTAGTAAAGTTTACAAGGAAATGGGTTGGGTATGTGTTTAAAGTCTATACAATAAAAAAGATAGAATCTAAAGGTAGCCGCAACAATTTGAACAGGCAATAGGATATGATAATAATTTATTCAAAGAGCTATTTTTTAATAAAACAAATAGAAAGCCAAAACACATACCTGTTTTAGGCAAAAACTATGGAAGATTAGCCTCACAGAAAAAAATGGTAGTAAATGCAAAGCTTGTAAACCTGTCTTGGCAGTCTAGAAGGGTTGTTGACAGAAGCGCCTCACCTGTTAATGCTACATGATACTCCCCCGACCATATTGGAGTTAATGTGTGCAGCCGCTAATTCTCCTCAAAGCACATGGATCACAGATTATTTGTCTTCTCAAAAGTTTCCCAAATCGTTGAACACCAAATATTTAGAGTGCAACTTGAAATTTTAAATTTTCCCACAAAAATGTTTGAAAAGCCTCCATCCTAATATCTTTTTAAATGTTCATTTTCCAGTAGTTCTATTAATTGGCACTTTTATTTTATTAATACAAACCATATAATATAAACTCACATTTGCATCCTATAAATTATATAAACTCACATTTGCATCCTATAAACTATTCACCTTAGAGGCACCGAGAGGTGGTTTTGTACCATGTGCATAGTTTATATTATTACTAAACCTTAAAAACCACTCGTAGTACCTAGGATGATAATGGTGTTTCTTCTTAGATGATGTCTAAGACCCCAACAAAATTCTTCCTTGTTGGGCAAATCCTCACATTAACACCCATACAACATCTATATACCTATGGTTTATAATGATGGCAAATAGTGCTCCCTATCACCTAATTGTGCAAAAAGCCCCAACTAACCTAGATTCCATGTCAAACATGTCCTAGATATTAACATATTATTCTACATTATCCATTAGCTCATAGAGATACAGGGTTCAAGGACTATCACTTGATGGCTGGGGACTATAGTCCATCAAGAGGTCAAATGTCGAGCTAACTGTATTAACGACACCTCAAGGTCAACCAACAATAATGCAATGTATTAGTTGTTGGTACATTGACCAATCAAAATGTCACAATATTGGGAAATAGACATTATTGTAAGCGACAGAGATCCCATTTTCACCGGAAATTTTTGGACATAATTATTTTCTTGTCACGGTACTCAATTAGCTCATAGCTCTTCTTATCATCCTCAATCTGATGGGCAAACTGAGATAGTAAACAAATGTTTGGAAGGATATCTTCATTGCTTTGTATCTGATAAACAGACACAATGGGTCAAATGGTTGCCTCTAGCTGAATGGTGGTATAACACTTTGTTCCATACTGCAGCAAAAATGACCCCATTTATGGCACTTTATGGATATCATCCACCATCCATCACATCATATTTAAGAGAAAATTCTAAGGTTCAAGCAGTTGAACATCACATTGAGCATCAACAACAAGTTCTCCAACTCTTAAAGGATAACCTCACATTGGCGCAGAATAGAATGAAACAACAGGCAGATCAACATCGCAGCGAAAGAAGTTTTGATGTAGGTGACTGGGTATTCCTACAGCTACAACCATTTAAACAAATTTCCCTCAAGCAAGCTAAGAAGGATAATAAATTATCACCAAAGTATTATGGTAAGTACAAGGTGTTGCAAAATACTGGTAATATGGCATACAAATTGGAGCTTCCTGCAGCTTCTCGAGTGCACCCAGTTTTCCATGTTTCATGTTTAAAGAAGGTTATAGGCAACAAGCTCCCAGTTCAAACAATATTGCCAGAACTTGATGAGGAAGGAAGAATTATATTGGAACCGGAAGCAGTCACAAAAACAAGAACTCGACAGCTACGAAATCGATCAATTTCAGAGTATCTCATCAAGTGGAAGAACTTATCCGCTCAAGATTCCACATGGGAGGATGAGAATTTTATATAAAAGCATCCAAAACTACTCAAGCGTTGAGGACAATGCTTTTTGGAAGGAGAGGGTTATGTTAGGCCCCTATAATACTAGTGATTCCCCCATTACTATTGTCATTGTATCCTTTATGGTTATTATTGTGCCCCTATTGTCCCCATATTGTTATTAGTATGCCCAATAAAAACCCACTATTGTTATTCTTGTGCCCTTATGTTATTACTATTATGTCGGCTTGATTATATTGTGACCCCTTAGACTCCTATATATAGAAGGGAGGTTTAGTCATTTGTACCATCCAAAGAATTGTTCATGTGTGTAATGTAAAGGAGGTTGCTCCCTCGAAGAGGCTGAATTCTAAGGCGTTGATCTATCTTTTCTATCTTTTTGTGAGCTGGATTCCTAACACACGTGCTTGACAAGAAGCAAATAAATATGTATAGGAGAGAAGTTACAATATAAACTTAAATAATACCAAAGGTAAAATAAAACACCTTTTATTAGACTATCCAAAATGAGAATTTGTAAAGAAGATACTAGGATCCCATCTTATTGTTTATATCATTGCTAAAATGAACATGGCTTGATTATTCAATATCTATTGTAATGGAACCAAAGTTATGTATCACATGAATAGTTATAGGTAAGAATTCCCATAAATGATCTTGATCCATATCAAGATTTCGAGAAAAATTTTCGGCAAAAATCACATTATAATACTTTTCTCGATGCGTTTCGAATCAACGAGTGTGGTTCATCGTCAGGACAAGTTGAAGAATCAGATCATGGCTGCATGTTAAATAGGGAGAGAAGATATTCCAATAGACATATTTGACTAGGAAAAGACTGTATTGAAAATAAAATTTGAGGAACTAACCATTTACTGGTAGTTCCAGCAATTCACCATCCAAGTTTTCAAGTAGTTAAGTGTTCTTTCCCCTATCTTCTGCAATCATGAAGGGGCCAAACCATAGTGAATCAAATTTCCCATGTTTGCCTTTGTCTTCCCATCGAACATCCCACCTAAGAACCAAATGTCCTGGCTGAAGAGGTGAGTCCTTTGCCCTCTTGTGGAATAGAGATTTCATTTTCTATTGGCAATTGGATAGCTTGGTCCCAACTTGTTCTCTATTTTCGTGAAGCTTGACCAGCTGATTTATCCTTCTAGTCAAGGCATTTAGCTCTTCCTCTATTTCTCATAGTAATATCACCACCAACATTGCTAATTGGATTAGAAAGACTGCAGCCTTACCGTATACTAGCTCAAAAGTTGATTTCTCG
This sequence comes from Pinus tabuliformis, assembly GCA_031772625.1. Classification (NCBI taxonomy): domain Eukaryota; kingdom Viridiplantae; phylum Streptophyta; class Pinopsida; order Pinales; family Pinaceae; genus Pinus; species Pinus tabuliformis. Next base: position 1,961,571,663 of record CM062816.1, on the reverse strand, counting down.
TTGATCATTTAGGTGTTACACGGTTGGCCCATAGGGCAAACTTCAGTTGGTAGTCCTAGTTTCTATGATTTTTAGCGATGATATTTTTCAACACCCTTACAACGGTCTTGTTGGAGGACTCAGCCAAGCCATTACCTTGAGCATAATAAGTAGTGGAGTGACGGATGATGATATTGAACTTATGGTAGAAGCTAGCAAACTTTGTAAATTTAAAGACCTGGGCATTATCAGTGATAATTTTGGAGGGACACCCAAAACGAGACAATATGTTCTACATGAATTTTGTTACAATTGCATCTGTAGAATTTTGTGTTGGGATGACCTCTACCCACTTGGTGAAATAGTTAGTGGTTGTCAGTATCTACTTCTGTTAGCTTGGATGGTGGGTTTATTTCTCTAATGAAGTCCAGTCCCCACTGTCTAAAAGGGTCCTCCACATGTACTGGGTTCAGGGGGAGAGGAGAAATTTTTTGCCTCTCAAAAAATACTTGACACTTCTAGCACGACCTCAACCAAGAATGAACATTCCCAAATAGTGAAGGCCAATAGAACCCTACCTTAAGAATTTTATGTGTCGTGGTCTTCTAGCTGAAGTATCCTCCACAGACCCCTCCGTGAAAATCTTCTATCACCTTATGGGTTTCAGCCTCCACCAGACATAATAGCAATAACCTTGTCGGGTCATTCCAATAGAGAAGGCCATTGGATGTGATAAATTTTTGTGCTTGCAGCCTCCCGCCTCAGTATTTGGATTTATCTACCCCCAACGAGCACCTCAGAAGTAAGAGATAATGAACAATGTTCTTATACCATGAGGATCCCTCATATTTGGTGTAGATTTTCTGCTTTGATGTTCTAATCCCTCTCTTATGATACTTGGGTGTACCTTCCTTCGTGATCAGGTTTATCCCAAGAGCTTGGCAGTTGGATTCAGATAAAATATTGGCCAACCCCTTGTTATAGGTCTATTTGGGCACATCACTCCCGAGTGATTCCTACATTAAACAACAGTGGTGAGACAGCTGCACTTTTTTTCTTCAAACATGTGGTTGCAAGGTTTGGTGTACCAAAAGCTGTAGTTATAGATCATGGTTCGCATTTTCGCAATCACATGATGACTGAATTAACTGCCAAGTTAGGACTCTCACATGATAGTTCTACTCCTTATTATCCATAGGCCAATGGACAATTTAAAGCCATCAACAAAGTCCTTAAGCGAATGTTTCAATGAATGATAGGAGTTCACAAATGAAAGCTAGCATTTTATCTTGTACTCAGCTTTTTGGGCTTACCGAACCTCGGTAAGAAACGCAACTAGATTCACACCTTTCCAATTGGTGTATGGTCTTGAGGCAATCCTGACAATACAATGTGAGATTTCATCACTAAAACTTGCAATTTACTTTTTACCTAACACTTCTGATGAGGAAGCATGTTTCTTATAACTCATCCAGCAACATGAAACACGTCATGAAGACACATTGGCCAATGAAGCACATAAGAAACAAATTAAGGCGCAATATGATCGCAATGTCAAGCCTCACATAATCTTAGAAGGAGACTTGGTCTTGCTTTATGATCAAGAAGCTAATAAATTAGGAACAGGAAAATTTGAACCACTATTGACAGGTCCCTACATTTTCAAGCATGTTTTGGCAAAAGGCACTTACGAGTTGGTTGATTATGATGGAATTCCATTGTCGTAGCCCCAAAATGGATTGTATCTTAAACATTACTATGCTTGATTGTGAGTAGTAAAAACACTGCATATATGCTTTGATTGCATGTGTGTGTCACAGTGTGACTTTTAGAGTTTTTATATGGTTAGTAATCTGCTTTGCATTTGTTGCAGATGTCAGAATATTTGGAACCATTTGTTGGTTATGCCGATGGTGCTAGTCATAGTATGCAAAACCTATCCTCTGCATCATGGGCCATATTCACTCCAAGTGGTGAGTTAGTGAGTTTTCAATGGATTTGTATCAGTCGTTCTACAAACAATATCATTGAGTATAGCGCATTGATCTAACTCCTCTCTGATGCCATACTTTGCATTTGCCGAATCATCATTAAGCTAGACTCACAACTTGTTGTACTACAACTTACGAATGTTCATACTGTCCAAAATCCAACTATTCATCATATATTCCTTAGAGTTCATCTCTTGGAAAGACATTTTGATTACATTCAATATCAACACATTTCCAGAAACTTTAACACATTGACTGATTCTTTAGCGAATTACATGTTAAACAAGCATTTATGACATATGTAAATAGTAAGTTTTCAATTCACATCAACAGTTGAATAGGATTACACATAACCATACAAAAACACTGAAAGTAAAATATATAGATGTTAAAAGTTTTTACAAAAAATTGTGTCCAAGACATGTTGGTCATCTGACCTCAAAACCTCAAAATGCATATAGTAAATTATCTTAAGTAGATCTAATGATGCTCATGATAACAGATTACTGCTTGAGCTATCATGCACAATAGCCTCATCCAATGGCTAGGTACACCAATAGTATGGTGCTGTAGTCTCATTAGTAACTCCTTGATCCGAACATCTAGTATACCGAAGGTTAACCCCTCTATATGATGCTGCAACTCCGCCAGTGTCTCGATCAAATCTAAATCATGGAGACCTGCTCTTCCGACATTTCTCCCCGCTGATCCACCTGCCTGCTGTTGATGATCCATTGGTCGAACAATTCCAACATCTGTATACATGAGAGCATTTTTAGTTTAGTCTTAGAAACATCAAAAAACACAAAAACATGTAAAAACTCAAACAAAAAAAAAAGGTGGTCAAAAATTTTTACCTATAGCACCCCATTAAGCACCGATAGGTAATCTCAAATCTGGATCTTTATGGAAATCCATCCTTGCATATGGATGCTCCTCTATGACAATATGTTGTCGATGGAGCCAATTGAAGAATGCAGTAGAAAATGAGATTGATGACTGACCAGCATGTCTAGCCATCAATTCTACCCATCTCTACATCCGTGGATCTCTAGGACCAGCTAAACTCAGTGTGACATGCTGAGGTTGCATCAATGGAATTCTCTCCAAAGTAAAAGCGATCAAGATCAATCCATAGTTGAAATTTTTCATCTTACCGCTTTTTACTTTAGTCAGCTACTCTTTCATCAAATAGAATACTACCTCACACCAATTGAAAATAGTTGGCTCGAGACACTCGAGCGCATACTGCATGTATGATCTATTTGCGACATCAAGTGTCATGCTACCTTCCAACTTTACGATAGTAAATAGGATTGTTCACAAGGGCATATCACGAACATCCCTGATGTTTATATTTCCATCTTTGCTAGGATGTGTACCTGGCCAGCAGAATTGTCGAATGTAGTCCCTCACTAATTCACCCCCACGGGCAGAACCTAAAAGAGAAATGGGGACACCACATCTCGACAATCCTATGAGAAAGTAAATATCATCGATCAATATAAGAAGAACTTTGTCCCCTATGGGAAAAAACTATTCTGCTGGATCCCATGAATGAACCAAGAACTGCAATAGTTCTAACTGTTGCCTCATCCCGAATAACCTGAAATATTTGAGTAACCCACAATCTATGAGGGCCTCAATAGTACGAGGATCATTTAGGGAAACCATATCCTATTCTTCATGTTCTCTTTCATGCCATGTGATAGCCATTCCGATCCAATCAAATTCTGAAATCACACCGTAGGTTTAGTTTGGACCCATTTCATGCAAAAAACTGAAAATATTTTGGGTAGAAATGGTGAATCAAATTTCTAAACTGCGCCCAACGCACCCCTGATCATTGGACAGTGCAATGCAGAGTATTTTCGCTTTTATTTGACTGCTCTGCGGCATAGCTTTTGATGCATAAGGGTGTGCTGATCCTAGGGCGTGATATATTTACCCTAAGAACCCAAAAACCATAAAACGTTTGCCTAAAATTGAAAAATAAGGACCTGAAATGAAAGAGAAGAGGTAGACCTCCTACTTGGTCCAAATGGCACGAAGAATGATCCACAGAATCTCCCACAATCAGCTGCTGAAGTTTGAGGTAAAAAACTAGTTGATAGCACAAAAATGAATGGTAAATGTCAAATGGTAAAATGACTTCGTAAATTCTTGTTTTATGGTTATTTCATGTTCATTAAATGAATAAACTATAGTTTTTACCTATTTTTACCAATGAAACAGGTATGTTTAATCTGTTTGGTGGTTCTTTGAGCAGGTTTACAGCTGACATAGTGAATTTGACGTGCATGATCATAAAATGTACGTTTGACCACCAAGCATACTTTTATCTCTTTTTTGAGCTCTGTTAAACATAGAAAAAGGAACCCCCCTAGAGTCCTCTTTCAGATTTTTCTAGACTCTCAAAATATGAAAAGATTGCTGGACACTTGTACTTTTCATCTCGTAAATGGATTGGAAACAACATCTACTCAGTATATGTTTAACCCTTTTACAGACCGAGATAGATTACTTACGAAAAGGAATACGTTGATTGAACATGGTCAGTAGGTTCTCTCTTGTATTATTTTATTCTTTTTTGGATTTGAGAGACAAATTTACAAAAAAGAACTTGTGGAGTTTTCTTTTTGTCCCTTTTCAAACTCTCTAAATATGAAAAGGACCGAGTTCTCATTGTTGTTAAATTCGTTAAAGCATCAAATAGCGACAAAACTGTCGATCATGACAAGACCGAGTTTCACCTTCACTAGACTCGTTAAAACATCACATAGCGATGGATTCACTTGAATGGTATAGTTATACATCAAGCATATGTTATCCTCCTCAATCTTGTTAAAAAATAAAGAGGTACTGGTCAACAATGACCGGGGAAAATGGGAAAAGGGATAAATCACTTTATGGTATCAAGTCGCTCTTGAACATGACACTTTCACTTCATCTCTATGACTATTTGGGTTGGATTATCTACTTGATGGTTATCATACCTATGGTATATCACACAATCCATCACTTTGGTTTTGGGTCAATGCTGCCAATTCATTCAGTGTCACCGACACGTTTAAGAGAAGTCACTCAGTAAACTTTATCCTTTGCAATACTCATAAACCTTCATTTTCATGACCGCCATTCCTGAACATTGTGTCACCTGTCACATTCTGTCTTCAAAATCATTACACTCATGTTGTGTTGTTGATGTTGGATACATCAAGGCCCTCCTTCGATGAGTCGCTTCTTGTCAACATCAACACATTATCTAGGAAGTTGACTTAGAAACACCCTTCCAGTACCTTGAGGCTTGCATACATCAATGGTAAGTTTCTCACTTCCGGCGACAGGTTTACATCATAGGCCTTCGACCGAAAGACTTTGTATGGTGTTTGAAATCAAAACATATATTCACACCATGCAGAATGTACTGTAGTACCTTGAGAATCATTATCATTATTGGTGATTTCTCTCGCGTCTGTTAACAACTTACATCATTGGCTGGTAATCAGATGGTGTCTTCCCATGTTCAACTTCAAATCACATTTTTTGATGGTTAGACTCGTACTTGAGCAAACGATTGGACGAGATAGAGGACCCTGGATCTAGTTTCATCCATCCGGGCTGCGATTTCAGGAGAGTACTAAATCTTTTGTACGATGGCTTTACACTGATGGTCATCTTATCATGGGTCTAAATCTATAGACGACTATCTAATTTATGTACATGTAATGAAAAGTTTATATGCTGAGCATGGGCATGCTTTCCCTCAGAAATTCATGAAAACTTCAAAGATATCATGATATTATGTATTGTAATTGATGCAGGTCACCGTCTGCTTCAGATCCTCCTCATCACATCATAAAGCATATCACTCAACATTATCATTTTTGATTTCATGCTTTAGGGGGCAGACGTTACAGGTCTATTTGGGCACATCACTCTCGATGATCATATCAGTGTAAACAAGGTCTATCAAACCCTAATTCATTTGCTACATGCCCTAGACATGTCACCTCATTGAATGTTTTCATCCATGAGAGTTTCCTGACTTCAAACCCTTTTGAAGTGCTTCCTTGGGTCACCAGTGCACCCCTGGTCAGGGGTAAGTGCTCTACAGAGCAGGTAGTCCCATTCAAGGCTACGTTACAGAGCACCTAAGCCCACTGAAGCCTGCGCTGGGCAAGAATCCTCGAAATGTTCACTGGATCCTCAGTATATTCCTCCTTTCTAGAGCCTTTTAGAAGGAACCCAGCTCCTATCCTATCAATATGAGCTCGACTTAGGATAGCCTTGGATCATCTAATCCTCTATCCTCTCATACCTTTGAACATGGAAACTAATCATCCAGTTATGGATAACCATTCAATTCCTTATTAATGAAAAAACCACTTGCATTCATCTATAACTTGGCCTCACATCATAGAGCCAATGATATTGGATATTATAGAGAAATATTGTTGGTTTAGAGACTTTAAATCATTGTCAAAGTAATGTTATGCTGCTAGATTGATGTTGCTATTGGTGTGATGAGGTCTTGGACTAAGTTGGATGAGTGACACAAGGTCGAACCACATTGGGTGTAACTTCTCCTTCTATCAATCAATAAATTTGTTTGTTCCTTTTCCAATACTTTTGTCTATATCTATGATGAATGTATGTTCAAATGTTGTCGATTCCATTTGTTTACATTAAATAGGTCATATTCTTTGATTGTTGTCATCTTCTGTTTATGTTGGCAGGTACCAATTGAGAAAATTTAGTTTGGGTGGAAGCGACAGGAGCAACTCAAAGGAGATCAAAGGAAGTGAAGGATCATGAGTAGGTTCTTTTATCTTATCTGTTTATTGTAGGAAAAGGTTAAACATCTTTACTTCAGTTTTTCTAAGTGAAACTACCCACTTAGGGAAGATATACTTATCCATAGGTATAAATTCCATATAACACCCCTTGCCTTTGATGAGCTTGGTAGGCTTTATTTCTAGCTCATATTCTTGTATTTTATCTATCCACCTTCCCCTCTTTCCTTCAATATCTCCCTACACCAGGATGTCCTTGATTGTTGTCATTGGGACAAATGTTGTGATTTCTGATTGTAGCACATACAAACACAGTTATTTCAAAGCCTTGACAAGTGTGTAGGTGTGTTTCTCCAATATATTATATTTCAGCTCAGCATCCCTTAGGACCTGACTGGAAAAGGCAATGGGCTACTCATAACCTCCTTTGTTTTTTTGTAGTAGTACAATAACGATAGTATGTGGAGAGGAAAAATAAAAGATGTAGAAAAGTACTAAATAGTCAAGGATGGCCAGTACAGGGGCCTCAACTAGATCTTCTTTGATTCTGATGAAAGAATCTCTGGGGGATGAGCTCCAAATGACTTCATTTTCTTTCTTGAGAATTTCTATAATACCCTTGACAATTTCTACATAATTGGGTATGCACCTCCTTAAGAAATTTATTCTCCCCAGAAAGGATTGAACTTATTTCTTGTTTCTAGGCAGGGGAATAAGGCTGATGGGTTTGACTCATTTAGAAGTGATATTTACTTCTTCATGCAATACTATGTGTCCAATTGCCTTCCCCTCACTCAGGGGGAACTGGGATTTCTTAGGATTCAGAGAGAGACCATACCTCCTGCATTTTTCAAAAGTGAGTTTTAAATGGAGGATTTTCTCTTCATGAGTCTTATAAAAGACCGTGATGTCATCCAGTTAGATCACCACGAATTTGTCTTTCTCTCCTATGAAAGATATGTCCATGGCTCTCTGAAATGTGGCTCCTGCATTCATCAACCCAAAAGGCATGCAGGCATACACGAACGTTCCCCATGGGGTGGTGAAAGAAGTTTTCTTTTGATCCTTAGGGTGGACTACCACTTAGTTGTCGCCAGAGAATGCATCAATCATGGACATTCTAGTTGAACCTACCACCTTTTGCAGTATATGATCCATCTTGGGCAACACGTAGTTATCTTTAAGCGATGCCTTATTTAGATTTCAGAAATCAACACACAACCTTATCTCTCCATTCTTTTTCCAGACAGGGACTAAATTAGCTACCCAATAAGAGTATCTTAAAGGCACTATGATCTTGGCCTACAACCGCTTCCTTACCTCCCTTTCAATGGACGAGAGTAAGAGTAGATTTATCTGTCTGAGTTTCTATTTGAATCGATTTATCCCACTCTTCAAAGGAATCTTATGATGAATGATATTATTATCAAATGATTTCAAATCATCATAAGACCAAGAAAATACATCTTTGTAAGTTTTGAACCGATCTAAATACCTTTGTTTGTATTGAAATGGGATTCCTTTCGACATCCTATCTCTCTAGGGTTCTCCCTCTAATCCGATGTTGTAGTCTTCTAATTGAAAATATATCTCTGGGGCTATTGGCTTGGAGACTATGTCGTCCTTATTAAAAAACCTTTCCAATGCGACCAGTTGATGAGGGATGGTATTCCCTTTCAATTGAAAAATTTTACACCTAGCCATTGTGTCTTTCCACAAAGTGGCTTCTTGATCTTCTTCTTCTTCTTCTTGATCGATGGTGGAGTGGGAAAACTCCCCAATGACTTCTATGAATATTTTTATCTTCTTGTCATCCTCGAATACCTATGAGTGCTTGACATTATCAGGTATTGAAGGTCTATACCTGACTTCTACCTCATATCTGAAGAGTGGATTTTGTGGGGACCTAAAAGTGCTTACAGCTACAACAAGGGAGTCTGTCGTTCTATTTCCTTCCCTGGGTAGAAATTGGATATTGAAAGCCAAGAATAAATTATTAATTACATCCCATACTTCATTCCTGTACATCCTCAGTCTGGGGTGTTTGGCCTAGCATTGGTCTCGGATCTTCCTTACGACTAGCTCAGAGTCTCCATAGACTGATAGGCATTCAATATTCACATTTATTTTCATTTGTAACCCAAGGAGCAATGCTTCGTACTCCGCCACATTGTTGGTCACCTCAAATTTGAGCTTGAATGAGAGGGGTATCATGCTACCTTCCAGAGATACCAACAATATTCCAGCTCCATTTCCCTCTTTTGAGTTTGCTCCATCGAAGTACAATTTCCATACTTCGTTTTCATTTAAGTGTTGGTATTTCAACTACCTTTCCAGGTGTATTGATGCTTCTTCTAAGAGGTTCTCATCTTCTTCTAAGAATAGGCAGGAGAGGTCACTTTCCTTTCCATGAAATGGGGAGTTTTCTGAGCCTTTAGTTGGGGTCACAGATTTCAAAAACCTGGATTCTCTATTCAACCTCCTTTGCTCACCTCCAAAAGTGGGAATTGTGGCATAAGTTAGATCTAGCTTGATAGAGCCCCCTACCTTGGAACTCCAATATCTTGATAAGAGCATTCCAAACCAAGGAGGAATATCGACCACCGGTATGTCCATTTCCACACTCTTCACTGGGATCTGAGCTAGATTAACGACCAGGTCCTTTATTATCCCTAAGCACTTGAATCTCTTGGAATCGAAGGAGTACAGGTACTTGTATGGTTTGGTGATTTCCAAGCCCAACTGTTCCATTACCACTAGTGGCATGAGGTTGTGTGAGGCTCCAAAGTCCAACAAGCAGTTGTGTAATAAAATATCATGGATCACCAAAGTCACATAGAAAGGTGCAGTAGAAGGATCAGGTTCTTCTACATGTGGCCCAAAAACAACCATTGGCCTCTCCTCTTGGAGATTTAAACTATCATGGGTTGGTGCTGAGGTAGAGGGATTATTGAATTGAGAAACTTGAGCTTTATAAGTAAGATGCTTTAGAAGCTCAATCAAAGGGATAAGAATATTCACCCTTTCAAGCTCCTTCTGGAGGTTGAATGTAGATTGGACTTTTTCTATACCTCCGGGCTTTGTTCCTTCTTCATTACCACTGGAAGTTTTCAGCGGAGCAGATGCCTCTTTTTCAATGTGCCCCTCTGCACTATTGCTTTCCTTATTTGCAGAGACTTTCATCTTGGAAGGGTCAAGATTTATCTTTCCTTTCCCTTTGTCTAGTACTAGAGGAACAACTTGGAGGGCAATTTCCTCGTGTTGCTCTGGTTCTGTTGACCTCTTCTTCGAATATCTTAGATTATATTTACATTGTGGCTGTGCTAGCATGAACTCTACAAACTGTTTGCAATAATAATTTATATCTTCCTCATCTGTCACTTCTCCATCATGACTAACCTCCTGGTGAACCATATTTTAATGTTCTTCTTCAGGGAAAGAAAAATATAAATTTCCCTGCATCTCCTATGTATCCGACAATTTCTCGTCGGGACCATCTTCTAAGTGTAGAGGATGAGGGATCTAGTCAAGTTTCTCCTTTCTCTCCCTTGGAATTATTTGCAATGGAGGTATTTTATATTGCCCAGTTGTTGACTTGAGCATTTTGTCTGGAGCGGCTCTTGTTCTCAATCTCAATCTTTCCAACCTTCTGTGATAAACTCCTGACGATTTTTTCTAGTTCAGCCATCTTCAAGTCTGGTGATTCTCTATCTCGACTAGAAGAAGATGCCTCTTCTTTCCCTCTTTTGTTCTCAGTAGGTTATTGCTTTCCTCTTGACTTTCTTGCTGAGGTGAAATTTGCCTCCACCTCAAGTTCATTGATTTGGAGTTGATCTAGAGTGATAGACCTCCTTTCTCTTAAAGTAAATCTGAATTCAGACTCATATGCTCCCATAAAGGCTACTCAGGCAGCAGCTGGAGGAGGCTTTATCTCAACTGGAAGGTTATTGTATTGCTTGTTGAGCCTCTTTATAAATTCTGAGATATCCTCTTTTGGCTTCTTTTTTATGGAGTTAAACTCTGTGAAGAGGTACTCATGGTTTCTCTTTTCACCCCATTTCTGTGTGAAAGAGTTTTCCAATTCCTCCCAGATAGTGATGGAGGCATTGGGTAGAGATTTGAACCACTTTCTGGCCTCTCCATTGAGGGATTGTACAAAAAGTCTCATGACCACATCTAGTTGTTCCACGTTTATGTTCCCGACAAAATCACTGAAGGTTTCAATGTGACTCTATGCCATGTTGTCATCTTCTCCATTGAACCTAGGCAGCTGCTTTAGGTATTCTGGGGGCATTGCACTCATAGGCTAAGGTAAATTTAGAGGTGCATATTTATTCAGCAAAAAACCTCGAAGAGCCATTTGGATAAATAGACAGGGACTGAGGTTTTCCTGAGGAACTTGGCCCAAAAGCACAATGGAGGAAGTGGCTAGACTAAATGCAGGGTATGTTAGGGCCTTAGGAACAACTCCTGAGTAGTAAGTAACAATGGGTTGAGAGCTAGACGAGGAAGCTTCAAAGGCTGGTGAGATGGTAGTATCAATGGGGGGGGGTTTTCTATTTCCATACTTTCCTGAAAATTAATTTTTCTGGGTTAGATATGAATGGGGCTTTCTACTGAGATGTATCTGAGTGAGTGTGAGGTCTTTTAAAATCCAGGATGATGAATGATAATGGGGGGTGTGGATTCGCCAAGGTGATATGGATGCAATCATAACAAACTTCGCTCACCTACACAAAGAGTGTTCAATTTGTCATATCCCACGAAAAAAATCCTTTAATACGTTCCCCAACAACAACACCAAAATATGTCGTTGCTCCTAGAGAGAGCCTCGGATTCCTTACAAGACCAGTGCCTAGGCACATCTAAATTTGGAGTGTCTCAAATGATTCACGGTAAAGGGAGACCTCACTTATATTCTATATGTATATATAATGGGTTGATCCATTCACCTAAAGGAGTAAGACATGAATTTCTTGGTGCTTCTTCCCATATACAAAACTCAGAAATATGTATAAAATAATGGAGGTCGCGTAGTCCAAGGACTTACAGTTTAATAGACTTTTATAGAGAAATGATAGAGGATGAGGAGGAGGAGTAATTCATCATATGGAGCTTACAACATCAAGAATTCTATGCATAACGCATAGAGCTTGCAGCTTTAATAATTCCTATACTTATATGAGTTAGAAGTATATATAATGGGAAGAAGAGAGGTTGTGTGATATGATTCATGAAGAGCCACTGTTAAAGATATAATTTCAATAATCCATGCAGGCACTAGCATTAACAATGTTGATACAAATGAATCTGTGAGGAACTTACAGGCACATGCATAACATATTGATACCAACAAATCTATGAGGAAATCTTGAAATATTTCTAACAGCACTAATTACATGAATTCAGAGAAGAAGCATGAACAAAATGGGTTTTAACCAGAGGGAGAACATAATGTAATACATGGAGGGGTAATCACCACCATTTCTCTTCATCTTCTGGAAAATCTGTATTGTAAAGCTATATAGTGTGAAAATAACATGTAGTGTTTCTTTAGAATTTCTAAACCTTTGTTAAGTCTTGCTTTTCCCTCTTTATCTGGAGAGGGTAGCAAGAACATGCATTATAACAAAATATCTCTAGTCTAGACTCAGTTGTCGGGTTGTTTAGCTATCTCAATCATAAATGGATCTATGGCCCAAAAATATTACATAATTAAATTCCTCATGAAAGGAGGCACGTTACAGTACAATAAATAATAATTACTCAGATAAAAAATACACAAAAACTCTCCTTGCCCATCCTGTGATCATCTCTGTTCCAGGGGTTGTTCTACTTGTGGTATGGCTTCCTACACTACTTCACCAACCTTTGTCATTTCTAGCTTTATTTCATTCGGTGCCGACTTCTGGATCCGTGTCACAGTAGGCTTCTTCTAGATCAAGCCATCCTTTGCTTTGAATGCACCATCTGTTTTTATTGAAACCACAGTTGTCAACCCATCACGCCCTTTTTTCCTTGTCCTGCACTATCGGTGCCTTGATGTATCTAGTGAGTCTCTCTTGATGGAAATACAGGGGAGCTTTCTCATTCTGGCCTTTAGTTGTACAAAATGTTGTGAAACAGATGAAACCTGACCTCCCTTAGCCCATTTCACTTGAGCTCCTCTTTTGTAACTTTCTCCATATGACTGGGGACTGGAACCAGGGGCTTAGCCCTTCGGGCACTAAGGCTTTCCACTAATGTGCATGGGGGACTTTTTTGTAGAAACTCCTTTGATAAATCTTTATACTACATCGATCGATATCACAAACATGAAATGTTTATAGACCATGTTGTAATAACTTATTGCATCTGGGGGCCTTTTTCCTTATTGCAATTGCAATCGCAGGCCAAGAGGGATATTCGTGGAGAATGAACTTTCACTTTGTGCAATCGCTGATCGCTGATCCCGGCGTGACATCATCACTTCCATGTGTCACCCTGTGAGTGGTGACATGTGTCACCCAGAAACGACCCCATAGGACCCCTAAAAATGTCGAAACTGAGTGCCACGTGTCCTCCATACTGCCATGTCATTGATGACATTAGCTTCCATGTTAGCCATCAGGACCAATCACCTTATGCCACATGCCCCCCGGAAGAGAGAGAAAATGGCCTGCCCGACCCTATTTTTTGCATGGGTTTGCTTTGTAAAATGATATTGGTCTTCCCTAACGATTTCACACAATATTGCAGAATAGCACCCCGCAAGGTTTCAGAGTGGTAGCCCCTCTTTTCCATCGATTTTCGATAATGCCGGATTGCAGGATGAGGGATTACGGGATTTCCCATTGCCGATATTCTATACCGTCACGTGGAGGAGAAAGAAGGGGTTTCCAAGCCTTTATTTTTCATGAAATTCCTCTGTTAACGATTCTCAGCTTCCCCCAACGATGTAACACTATATCGCAAAATCGGCGATTCGCTAGTCTTTTAAGTTTAGAAACCCACCGATATGTCAATATTGCGGGACTGTGGGATGCAGGATTTACGGTATTCCACCACATAGAGGAGTGAGAAGGGGGCAACCCGGCCTTTGTTTTTCAAGTAATTCCTTTGTTAAGCCTTTCTGGCCCTCCCCGATGATTTCACATTATATAGACAATTCCCACCCCCCCCCCCCTGCAATTTCTTAAGGATGGCCCATCAGGTATTGCGGGGGCCATGTGGGACTATGGGATGCGGGGATTTGATAAGGTCAATATGCAAGATTCACTATGCCCAGGGCCCCCGACCTCTGATATGCAATAAATAGCTCCGCCTGGACCCACCGATAGTCGATATGTGGGATTTATTATGAAGCTGCGAGACTACGGGACTGCGTGGTGCAAGACTGCAAGTAGTCTTCCACGTGGCCCCCCCAGAGGAGAGAGAAAGGGGGTCCACCTTCCCTTGGTTTCTCAGTGATTTTAAGTGTAAATCAGCCTCTACCCTCCTCGATGCTTTAACACTATCGATGTGTTTCCCTCCCGCAATTCCTTAAGGATGGCCCATAAGGAACTGCCTAGGTCATGTGGGACTTTGGGGCTATGGGACTGCGGGATGCCCAATATGCTTAACTTGCTATGCCCGGGGCCCTTTGATAAGCTATTTTCCTTCACTTCAAGGAAAAAAGACTCCTGATCTTCAACAGGCCATATTGTTTGATCCAAAAGTCCATTTTGGGACTTCTATATATCGTTGGAAATTTCATTCTACGCACTATGTGATGGAGAGGTTCCGATATGGATTTAAGTGCTCCTAGGGCCTAGAATATGGCTTCAAATTCACTTCTTGTGGGCAACCTTGAACAACTGAAACCCACAATGCAGTGAGTGACAACATAAGCTATGTTTTATTCTTATAAATTTAATTGAATCCTACTTTGATGAAAGGTAGAGTGAGTGTGGGAAGCCTCTCTGTGAGAGTGTTGCCTCACCATTTCCAATTATTTGTGTTACATAAATTTAATTTTGTTATATGAGCATTAGGTAAAAGCTGAGTGAGGCGAGAGCTGAGTGACTTTGTGTAGTGGTTGACTCTATTATGTGTTTAATTATGGAGAGAGCCATACTTTTTTTTTTTTTTTTTGCACCCTATGTATCCTAGAGATTCATGCTCTATGTATCTAGAAGAGGTGTCAATTGGTTATTTTCCATTCCATGTTATTGTGGAAGAGTCTGGCTCCACCATTTCTTGTTTGGTTTCCCTCATAGGTTGAATTTTTCTACAAAGTTCATATTGCATGAACACATTGCATTGGCCGGTTTGGAATCATTGAAATGTCCACCATATTTTTACTATACATCTCTCATTTTGCACTTCTCGTCTTGTTCCACATTGTGCTTATATTATTGGCGGTATAGTCAGGATTTTACCTAGTGTATTCTTTGTGGGTCTACAAATTTGAGTGCACATTCTTTGGTTATAGACATACAGGGCTCTGAGTGGGACCCATGCAAAACACAGTGGATGAAGGAGAAGGATAATTTTTTCTCTCTGTACTTTTTTAAGAAGAAGGGTTTGCGGGCCCATCATTCTCAAACTTGTGTTCAACCTTTGTTTAGCTAAAGTGTAGAAATGGAGTGCTTCTAGAAGCTAACACATGTTGTATCACATAGTTTTTCCTTGACGTGTGTGGTACGGTGAGTCGTGACTTATGTGGAGGATTAAAGGAGTTGTGTAGAGAAGCGACCAATGTAGAGTATGAGGAGAAGAGACTGGCATAGAATGTGTGAAAATATCCTAGATAAATCACAACACATGGATAAGCGTGGGCACCTTGTGCGGATATTTTAACAGACAACAAGAACTGGCCAAGGGGTCCCTAGTGTTTGGGACATCTGAGTTGTGTACCATTGTGGTTGAAGAGTTTCATGAAGCCTTTACATTATAACTCTGGTGTGATAAACCAATTCACACTGAGTTTGTGAGAACCTTGGTTGGAGGAGGCACAAAATCGTTGTGTTATTGTTTTCATTTTCAATTGTATCGACCTCATGTGTCTATGTTAGATGTTGAGCTGAGGCGTGACCAATGCCTTTTGTATGAGAATAATAATTGTTGTGCATGTGGCTATTCAGAGTGAGTTGAGAGTTATTGGACCTATTTTTGCATGTTAAGGAGGTACAGAACATTTTTGTTGTTGTGTGGAGGAAACATTGTCAGGGAAAGGTGTTGTATTTAAAGCCTATGAAGCAGCTGCAAGATAGCGATAAGAGATGAGTGGGAGTGTGGTTGGAACTCCAAAGTCCCTTGTTTGATTCAAATTTGGCTTTTTGGCATAGTAAAGTGGTGCACATGAAATATGTCTATATTTTTAAAATTCTTCGACAATGACCCTTTCAATGATAACTTTTTCATGTGTACATTTGGAAACAGTTTTGGGTTAGGTAGTAATTTTTAGTCAGAAGAATTCTTTGAAAACAATGCGATTTTATTAATGACCAGGAGCATTAGAAGCCACAGTCTACACCACAAGATCCTATGTTGAAGATCTTCCATTTGTTCATGAGGAAGGTGTTTTCGTTGCAACAATGACACTCCAAAATTTTTCCTATGTCAAGTTTGGAGCCTACATCAACTTTCATTTCAAGCCCCTTTGTGTCATCATGTTGTTTGATTTTCTATTCGTAATTGTTTTCTCCTAGTGTCGCATCCTCCTAAGTAAAGTTTTCCTAAGCGTCTTCACTTAACCAATAGAAGAACTTGAGAAAGTTAGTCCATGTTTAGGTGAACTCATCACTTCTCTTGACTTAGAAACTTTCCTTTTTACCATGCACACACTCGAAAAATGCTCAAAAGAACAGACAAAGAAAATAATAAGTGAGAAAATCACTCAGAAAGGAAAAAGCACACTCCAAGTTGGTGAAGACATGCACTCAACTTGAGCACACTCCTTTAGATTGAAGAAGTGTTCCATCCTTGAGCACGCTCCTTCATGTTGAGCAAGTGCGCTCTACCTGAGTGCACTACTTCGTGGCGAAGACAGGCACCCTTCCTCAGCACATGCATGAGCCATATTATTGCATGTGGGTGCACTCCTAGAAAATAGGAGCCCACTTAACTTCCCATAACTAATCATTTCACTCATCGATAGGTGGTGATCATGCATGAATCAATTTTGCATGTAAACTTCTTTAAATAAACCCAGTTATTGATTCTTTTCCATAATCATTCTCATTTGGGTTGAGCACACAACTAGAGATCAAGAAACTCTTCATCAACCAACCCTACGAGTAAGTTTGACATGTCAAATATTTTCATTCCCTTTTATGATTTCACTACCGTTCTTGATTTTCTTGTTGTTGTTTCTTTCTTTTTCAGTTCGATTGTTGGAGTTTATGTTCACTTTTCATGCTACAAGTTTTAATCTATTGTCGCATGTAAAAAATCTTCACATTCTTCAACCTTTCATATTCCACCATGAATGCAACAACATATATATAACTTGGCAGATGTTTCTTCTCCTCATCTTATCATCAGGTCTTGTTATTAAAAAAATTTACGAGCTTCCAGTAAGAAGATTTCACTTAGGGACATTGAATCATGATGACACTTAAAACTATGCCCAAAATGATCAAGTTTTTCTCTTAAGTGCACTTCTTCACCACGAAGAACTGTTCCCTCCCTTGAGCGCATGAGTGCACCGTGAAGACTCGAAGCATCTTGCTTTGTCCCTTTGGAGTGCACTAGTGAGCCCTCCTTACCTTTGAGTGCATGAACGCATTGGGAAGGCTTGAAGGTTGGTCAACCCATTCCTTCATCCCTTCGGAGTGCGAAAATGCGCCCTCTTTCTCTCCTTGAGTGCATGAGTGCTTTGTGAAGGCCCAAAGGTCCAAAATCTCACCCCTTTGACCCTTTAGATTGCGCCAGTGCACTCTTGCATTTTCCTTTCACTTTCCTGAGCGCATGAGTGCACTGCAAATCCTTGAATGGCCCCTTACACTCCTTTGTGCTTTGGAAGTGTGCCCTCCTAATTTGCATGCCTACTTTCTCATTCATGTAAGGGATTTTGTACTATCGTTAATAGGTTTTCATGACCAGTAACATGTGATGTCTCTTTGTATATTATTTATAAGTATTTCTACATAGTAGGTTGTTTTAATCTAATCATGTCATTATGAGTGTGCTGCCACAAACAGGTGTTCATGTTATAAGTATTTTCATGTATTGGAGCCATGTCGCCTCATAAAGTGGCCTCCAAAGAACTCTCAAAAGAAAGCACTAAGGAACCTATTGAATTTATAAAACTAAAAATTCCCATATATGCATACACACAACGCTTCATTGATAAAACTGCTGAGGTCACATGGGGCAAGATCAAGTACAAATTCATACAGGAGAGGTTTACCAAGAACTTAGAAGATGTGCATGCATACATTAATATTAATAAGTCCAAGATGCATATGATCACATGTAGATTCTTGATCATGCCATGATAGGAGGTGATTGAATGAATCATTACACATATGGATGACTCTCACCTTGTGCTTCGTAGTAAGAGTGGCGGTCAAATCACCATCTATTATGGTGAAGATATGCAGACATATTATAAGATGCTCAAGCCTACAAAATATGAAAATGATAGATTTTACACAAGATGAGATGACCTCCACAATTGATGTTATCAAATCATGGTGTCGAGAGCCTGCCAAGTTTCACCATCGCCCATCTGCAGTTAGTCCAACAAATATTCTCAGACATATATCAATATTTGATAGCCATGTGTTTTCGGTTGCATGGGCGCAAGAATGTTGAGGTGTTTGAGGACAATTGGGTATATATGCTCAACATGGTGGTAACCCAGGGAAGAATTTTTAATTGGGAAGATATATTGTCATCGGAGTTGCAACATCATATCGAGAAGGAAAAAGCATCTTTGAGGACGAACTAGGCAACACAATTCTACATGTCTTCATTTCTCCTAGATGGAATATGTGCATAGTATATGTTCCTAGGAATGAACTAGAACTGGACCCCTAAGGAGAAGTTCCCGGTTTACTTCCAATACAAAGTGTTATTAGAATCAAGCTTCAGAGGCATATATGACAAATTGGTTGAGAACTTCTTTGCAGTTGTATTTCAGATGATATTCGAGATCAATCATCCTTGCATGACTAATCAAGTGAATGAGTCACTCTAAGATATCGTGGAATGGTTTGTAGTGCCCGACGACACATCCATTAGATTTTTTGGTTGTTAGATATCCCCTCATCTGATGCCACAATATGTGATCAATAAGGTGGTCATGTAACAAGTAGCAAATCAACTAGACAAGGGATTGTCAAGAATTCTTAACAGGAGGAAGAAAGGCCCTTGGCCCACATTCTCGTTGAGGATCAGATTATATGAGTTAAAGAGCCACAAAACAACAACAACAGAGATATAGCAGTTGGATTGCCTCCACTTTTCCATTAAGGACTTCCATGGATATGATCCTAGGATAGCCATCAGGAAACATTGTGAAAGGATCTGTCATAATACGGGGTACTCATCAATGTACATCGCAGAAGATGAGAAGATAAAGAACTGGTACAATGAAAACATGAAGGAATATCTAGGAATGGAAACCAATTCACCCAAAGATCCACCAACTCAAGACTTGTAGGTGCAGTAGGAGAAAGAGATAACCCCTCAAACAAGGAAAGTAGCACCTAAGAAAAGAATCAGGTATGACTCGACAGACGAAAGCAACAAGAAATGGAAATCTAATGCTTTAAACACAAGATCTATTTAGGAAGAGTAGGAAAGGAGAGAAGTAGAAGAAGAAGAGGAGAATAGGAAGTAGGATGAGTTTCTCCAAAAGAAATAAGAAGAAGAAGAAGAGAGGAGAAGAATAGAAGAAAAATAACAAAGGCAGTTCCAGGAGGAGGAATCAACACAGAAACTAGAAGAAGAAGAACTAACTCGGGAAATTGAAGAAGAAGAGTTGGAGGAAGAAGATACCATCCAAACCATGGATGATGAACCAAGCACTCCAGAGAAACCTCCCCTTACAGATCATCATCTTCCATTTGGGGAAATGGGAATCACACCTCCACTAACCGAGAGAGTCATGGATGTATGCAATGTAACGTTTGATCAAATTAAGAAGAGGATCATGTAGCAGAGGAAAAGATACTTCGCTAAGGATCTTTGAAATCCAGTCTCAGTTTCTATAGAGAAGGTGATAACATACAACTCCAAAAGGAATTCCAAAGCTATTATGGTGGCAAATCTTGCATTCTCTACAATGACACATGATAAATCTGAGTACGTGTTGAATAGGAATACTAGGTTGAGAAGATAAATTATTGTAGTGAAGAAACAAACATAAGATATTACAGTGGAGAATCAACGATTTTCATCACAAAGCCTCAACAACGCATAATGGAAAACATCCATGCAAGAAAAATGGGGGCCAATGGAGGACAAGATGGTGCGATTATATGATGACATGATTCTTCTACAACAAGTGGTGCGCCTCTCATTGGCATTCAGAAGAAAGCACAAGAAGTGGTGAAACTCATGAAAGTGACAAATAGAGTAGTTGACTAGATTTAGGAGTGGGCTTCCAAGTATCTAGATGCTCTGCAACATTTGGAAAAGAAATATAGGATTTCAGTAAAGATAGATAGAGTTCAGTTGATAATCCACCATCATAAGTACATGTGCATTGGAGAATAGTTGATTAGTACTATTGCTGCAGATAATCGACTGCATAGTAGTTTTGGGTCTCTAACACAAAAGCATGGGATGAATTTGATAGGTACACTTGAAGTGTTAAGAGGTAGGGAGATCATCTTCTCAGATATCAAACAATACATTATGCAGATCAAGCAAGCAATGAAACACGAAGGCTTGGAGGTAACCAAAGAAATTATTCTGCAATAAGCCATTACACTAGTCAAAGCTCATATGAAACTTTCATGGTAAATCAAACTCCAAGAACATATTGACTGAGGCACTAGAGGTAAATATGTGCTACATAAGGGACTTGCCAGTTCGGGTCAAAGCCATCTCAATGGAGTTCAAAGCTTGGGGCACTTACATTACAACTGAGCTCCATGAGGAAGAAAATGACTTATCAATTTGATTATTCTTTGTCCCATTATCAATTTTGTCTTATATAGCTATTGTCTCATTTGTAAGTTGTCTTATGTAATAAATGATATGTAATGAAGTCCAAGCGACACATGTGCAATGAGAATAGTCACACATTGGAATGTAATGAGTCACATATAGAATATGAATAGTCATAGAATTCAAAGGGTCGTGAGGAAGATCAAAGGTCATTGTTACTTGTTATAAATATCTCCTCCTAACTCAAGCAGAAGGATTTTTGGAGGGCTTGGATCCTAGAGGCCTTGCCTTGGCATCTCTTGTAATACATTGGAGATATACCATTCTTTGGAGAAGCATGTTGTGGCTTCGTGTTCCACTATTGGATACAGTGTTTCATCTATGTAACAATGTACTTGGGACCTTGCACTCTTAATCAAAAGGTCAATGAGCCAACACTTCTTCATACATGTATCGTAGATATAGTTTGACTATTCTAGTTATGTTTATGATATATGTTTCTTTAATTACATACTAGGTTAATGAACTAATTCATTGCTTAGCTATGGCTATTATTGAATGAGTGTTGTTATGCTTTAACAATTGTTGTTTATCATGTGGAATAATATGTAGATATCCAAAAATCCTTTCTCTTTCTTCTCAGGTCCCCTTTTAGGATAGTATTATTACTTTTCTAACCAGTGGCTCATTTTCCCTATAAGTCATGGAAGTCTCCCTCGTACACCTTACATTTGGTGTCTCAAAAATCTCACATTCTTGTTACCCCAAAGACATGTTGTGTTCTCTTCTGTTTGATCGTAACCAAATCATATCTTTAAAACCTTTCCAATGGTGGCCAGACCATATTACTGGATGAGACTCCTACACCAAACAGTGTGAGGTATAATTGGGACGTCACATCAGGGAGATCCCCTGGCATCCAACATTGTCAACATTTTTGGTGCTAAAAGGAGAACCAGATGACAAGATGAGCCTATGAATTTTGTTTAAATCTTTTACCTTTAATGGCTTCATCCTAGATCATAATGCTGAGGTGTCTTTCCAAAGCTTTAGATCTTTGAATCCCTGTAGAGTTTTTACATAACTTGTCAGGTTTTAAATTTGATGGCGATGGTACAACAACTCTCCTTGATCATGTGATTGAATTTGTTCAATTTTGCTTTTCAAGTGGCATTTATTTAGAATAAATGTTCATGTAGCTTTTTACCCTTACATTGGATGATCGTGCAAAGCAAAGGTACTATTCTCTACCCACTGCTTCTATTTTATATTTTAGACATTTGGTTAATGAGCTTCATTTTGCCTTCGAAAAATATGAGTATAAAGATGTTATTGATGAAATTGACCAACTTAGAATGGATTTGAATGAATCGCTTGAGTATTTTGTTGATCAATTCCTTCATCTTTGTTATCAATTTGCAGATGAGGATGTGGACGGGTATTTCTTGGATGAGAAATTTCGTTTCTTAGTTGGGATGTCAAGGAAATATTTTGAACCAAACTCTTCATTTCCTCCTAATCAGGAATAATTTTGGCATCTTGAGGAAGAACCAAACATGCTTTTTGTTCCATGTTCTCCTCATATTGATGTTCCGTATGTTGGACTTGAACTAATCACTAAACTGAAGGATCAATTTTCTGACGAAGAATTCATTTTTCTTTCACATCTTTCCCCTGATGGTGATTCATATGATCTATCAATCAACCATCTTCCATTATTGTTATTCCACCATTCGACATTTCACCCATTGATCAAATTGAACCATTAGATGATCATGACCTTGATGATTTCCTTTCCTTTGAGTTATACAGTGATGATTGTTCAAGTAATATGGATGAATCTTTGTTATTATATGAAGAATTGTATTTGCAACAATTTCAAATGGAGTCTAATGCGATTATTGAATATTTCGTTTTAGGTATACCTCCTTTTGATCAAGACGATGACACACTTATGATTGAATATTTTTGTATTAAGCATGAAAATCTATCTTTTGTTGAATCTCATGATTTAAATCGTGAATATTTTTATGATAATAAGTTGACCGTGTTTTCTCAGAACTCAAAGTTAAGTAAGGTGAGTGAGGCACTTCAACTTACACTGATGGTTATGTTAGGTTCCTATCACCATGACAAAATTAGGGATTTCAGTCAGTTCATGATTCTTTTGCATAATTTTATCATCCATTACATCACATGGGATGTTGAATCTCTCTTAAGGGATGCTTATTTTCTTCACATAAAATTTTTCAACCCTGAAGGGAGGAAATTTAATTTCACTATTGAACTTCCACTGTTACATCCCATTTCAAGCAAATCTAGAGTCTGTAATGTAGAAATAGGAAAGAATATTAACAAATATTTTACATCATCCATCAAATAATCACACGCACACAACAACATGGATTGTGGTCAACCTGTTAATATTTCTTATGACATGAATTTGTCTTTTTTCAATATTTCTTGTTTAAGTTTCCTTAAAGATTGTTTCCATGATCCTACAACGGACTCATTAAAATATTCTTTTCAGTCTAGACCCATGTCTCATGGCCTTTACTTGCATGCCCTTTATCAAGTCCTATATGGTCATAGATAGGGTCGTTTCTGATTTTGTGGAGTCTATTGTTTGAAAGAGTAGTTGAGTGTAATACACCATTGTGGTTGCACTTTCTGTTTCTATTGGTGAGTGCAAATGTATGCATGGTTCCTCTTGTTCACTGCACTACTTTTTGTATTGGTGCTACACGATGATATCTTTTGGTCCAAAGGCCAGGAGAAACTTCTATGGTTGCATTGGACATTCCACTTTACATGACATGACCTTGTACTGTCTAGGTTATTATAGGATAGGTTAGATGTAGTTAGATGCACTGCATTATCATTCTTCATTTTTATCTTTCACATTTGGTTTCTTTTGCTTTCCTTTGTCTTCAAATAAAAGTCAGTTATGATCTTCGAGATGATGTGACTAATATTTTGTGAATGGAAAGTTGTAGCAACATGCAACCCTTGACTTATCTGTTACCCTCTTCCTTGATTTGGTTTATCACTTTCGAGTTGATGATTTTTCAATGGAAGAAATGATCCTTCAACTCAGAAGTTGTAAGAAAACCACATCTATTTAGGATTTTCATTCCCACACTCGGTCCTGTCTATGAATAACGTGTTCTTGGTTATCTATATATGTAGAGTAAGATAAGGGGAAAAATTTTAGTGAAAAAAGCATCAGAGGTCTAAAACTTGTCCCTGAAGGAAAAACCTCCTTGCTCTCAATAAATTGGGATCCCTCTTCCACTCATTGAAAACTAATAAGTGCCTATGCACAGTCCTATGAAAATAATGAAAAATAAAGGATGAAAGAAGAGAAAGGCTTTTTGCGCAGGGAAGTGAATAAAGTGACTTTGTTGACGCACTGTCTAGGTTTGCTGGAAGCGAAGTAAGATTTGTGTTCCTGAAGCAACTCCGTCGAGGTATTGTCGAGGCGTACTGGCAGTAGAACAACGCCAGATATGTAAAACTTATACTTTGATTTTTTTTAATTTTCCATGCTATATTACCCTTACTTACATCGACAAGAAAATGATATGACTTGTTATATGATGTGTTATGTTGAGTAATGGAACGAGGAAGAATATATCTCTAATAGGGTAAGAATGGGGAGCTAAGGTAACCCACTAAATGAATCAACACTTCCTGGAGAAATGAGACTTCGTGCTTAAACGAAACCATTTCAGAGAAGTTGGGGTTCTCCCAGTGTGTTTCCAAGTGGTGTCGCTACTACAACAACCCTCAATTTTTTTTTCCTATGTCAATTTTGGAGCTTAAATCAACTTTCATTTCAAGCCCCTTTGTGTCTTCATGTTGTTTGATTTGTTATTAGTATGTTTTCTCCTAGTATCAACACTTAACCATTAGAAGTGCTTGAGTTAGTTAGTTCATGGTTAGGTGAAATCATCACTTTTATTGACTTAGAAACATTCCTTTTCACCATGCACACACTAAAAAAAACTCAAAATCATAGAAAAGGAAAATAAAAGTGAGAAAATTACTTAGAAAAGAAAAACACACTCTAATTTAGTGAAGACATGTGCTCAACTTGAGCGCACTCCTTCTGGCTAAAGAAGTGTGCCCTCCTTGAGCACAATCCTTCATGCTGAGAAAGTGCATCCCTACCTGAGCGCACTCCTTTAGGCCGAAGACATGCGCTCTTCCTAGGTACATGCATGAGCCATCTTGTTGCATGTGGGCAAACTCCGAGGAAATAGGAGGCTACTTAACTTCCCATAACTAATCCTTTCACTTATCGACAAGTTGTGATCATGCATGAATTTGTTTTGCATGTAAACTTCTTTAAATCAACCCAATTAATCATTATTTTTCATAATCATTATCATATGAGTCGAGTGCACAACTGGAGATCAAGAAACTCTTCATCAACCAATGCTACAAGTAAGTTTTGCATGTCGAATAGTTTCATTCCCTTTCATGATTTCATTTTCGTTCTTGCTTTTCTTGTTGTCGTTTCTTGTTTTTTCAGTTCAATTGTTGGAGTTTTTGTTCAATCTTTATGCTCTATGTGTTAATATGTTGTCGCATGCAAAAAATATTCACATTCTTCAACCTTTAATATTCCATCATGAATGTGACAACATCTATATAACCTGGAATATCTTTCTTCTCCTCATATTATCATTGTGTCTTGTTGTTAAAACATTTTTTTGAGCTTCCAATAGGAATAGTGCACTTATGGACATTGAAGTCCAATTAGCCTTGAAAACTATGCCCAAAATGATCAAGTTTTTTTCTTGAGTTCACGCCTTCACCATGAAGAACAACACCCTCCCTTGAGTGCATGAGCACACCACAAAGACTCGAAGCATTTTCCTTAGTCCCTTCGGAGTGCGTAATGCGCCCTCCTTTCCTTTGAGCACATGAGTGCATTATGAAGGCTTGAAGGCTAGTTAACCCATTCCTTCATCCCTTCTGAGTGTGACATTTCACCCTCTTTCTCTTCTTGAGGTAATGAGCACATTGTGAAGGCCTGAAGTCCCAACATCTCACCCCTTCAACCCTTCAGAGTGTGCTAGTGCACCCTTTAGGTTTCCTTCCACTTTCTTGAGTGCATGAGTGCATTGTAAAGCCTTGAATCACCCCTTGCAATCCTTTGTGCTTTGGAAGCGTGCCCTCCTAGTTTGCATGCCGATTTTATCATGCATGCAAGTGATTTTGTACTATTGTTAATATATTTTCATGACTAGTTACATATGATGGCTCTTTGTATGTGATTTACAAGTACTGCTGCATACTAGGTCATTTCAAGCTAATATTTTCATTATGAGTGTGCTTCCACAAATAGGTGTCTGTGCTACAAGTATTGTCACCCTGTCTTAATCTATTAGATACATGCTGCCTCATAAAGTGGCCTCCAAAGACCTCTTAGAAGAAAGCACTAAGGAACCTGTTAAAGTTATAAAAACAAACATTCCCATTTATGCAGACACACAATAATTCATTTATAAAACAAATGAGGTCACATGGGGAAAGATCAAGGACACATTCATGCAAGACAGGTTTGGCGATAACTTAGAAGATGTGCATGCATACATTAATATCAAGAAGTCCAGGATGCATAAGATCGCATGAAAATTCCCGGTCATGCCATGAGTAGAGGTGATTTGGACCATTACACATATGGATGAATCTCACGTTGTGATTTGTAGTAAGAGTGGCATTAAGATCGCCACTTATTATGGTGAAGATATGCATACATATTATAATATGCTTAAGCCTGCAGAATATACAAATGATAGATTTTACATGAGATGGGTCGACTTCGAAACAAGTGACGTTATCAAATCATGGTGTCGAGAGCCTACCAAGTTTTGTCATCACTCATCCACAGTCTATCTGACAACATTCTTAAAGACGTATATTAGTATTTGATAGCCATATGTTTTGGGTTGCATGGGGGTAAGAATGGCAATGTGTTTGAGGAGAATTAGATATATATGCTCAACATGGTGGTAACCCGTAGCATAGTTTTAAATTGGGCATATATATTTTCATTCGAGTTGCAACATCATGTGGGGCAAGAAAAATCATCTTGGAGGGAAAACTAGACACCAAAATTCTACATGTATGCATTTATCCTAGATGGGATCTATGCACAATATGTGTTCTTAGGAATGAACTGGAACTCGACCCCTAAGGAAAAGTTCCCAGTTTACTCCCACTGAAAAGTGTTATCAAAAACGAGCTTTAGAGGCATATATGAAAAATTTGCTCAAGACTCCTTTGCAATTGTCTTTCATATGATATTTGAGATTTATCTTCCTTCAATGAATGATCAAGTGAAGGAGTCACTTTGAGATATCACAGACTAGATTGAATCTTTGAGGGTACATACATAAGATGTTTTGGTTCTTAGATATCCCCTCATCTCAAGCTGTGATATGTGACCAATAAGGTGGTCATGCAAGTAGCAAATCAACTGCACAAGGGATTATCAGGAATTCTTCATAGGAGGAAGAAATCCCCTTGGCCCACTTTCCCATTTAGGATAATATTATATGAGTTAAAAAGCTACAAAGTGACAACAACAAAGATACATGTATTGGATTTCCTAAATTTCACTAGTAAGGAATTCCATGGATATGATCTAAGGAGAGTTATCAGGAAAAATTGTGAAAGGACCAGTCAAATACTGGGTACTCATCAATGCCCATAATAGAAGATGAGAAGATAAATAACTAATACAACGAAAACATGAAGGCACATCCAGGGATGGAATTCGGTTCACCCAAAGATATAACAACTCAAGACTTGTAGGTCCAAGAGGAGGAAGAGATAACCTCTAAAGCAAGGAAAGTAGCTCCTAAGAAAAGGATCACGTATGATTGGATAGGTGAGAGCAACAAGAAATTGAAAATTGATCCATTAAAACCAGGAGCTAATCAATAAAACAAGGAAAGGAAAGAAGTAGAAGAAGAAGAGAAGAACATGAAATAAGATGATTTTCTCCAAAATGAAGAAGAAGAAGGAGAAGAAGAGAGGAGAAGAATAGAAGAAGAACAGAATAATAACAACAGAGGCAGTCCTAAGAGGAGGAAGTAGTGCAAAGACTATAAGAAGAAGAACTGACTCAGGAAATTGAAGAAGAAGAGTTGGAGGAAGAAGATACCATCTAACCCATGGATGATGAACTAGGAATTACAGAAGAACCTACCCTTACCAATGGTTATATTCCATTCATGGAAATGGGAATCATATCTCCACTGACTGACAAAGTCATGGATGTATACCTTCTAATGTTTCATCAACTTAAGAAGAGGATAGTACAACAAAGGCATAGATACTTCCCTAATGATCCTCAAAATCTAGTTTCAATTTCTACATAGAAGGTGATAACCTCCAACACCAGAAGGAATATCATAGCTATTATGTTTCCAAATTTTGCATTCACTTCAACGACATATGCTAATTATGAGTACTTCTTAAATGCGAATGTTAGGTTGAGAAGATAAATTTTTGCAGTGAAGCAACAATAGTGGGGAATCAATGGTTGTCATCACAAATATTCAACACTGCAGCTTGGCAGTCAGCAATGCAGGAAGAATCAGGGCCAATGGAGGACACTATGGCATGATTATACGATGACATGATTCTTCTATAATAAGTGGTGGCTCCTATTGTTGGCATTAAGAAGAAAGCACAAGAATTGGTGAAACTCCTGAAAGTGAAAAATAAAGTATTTGACCAGATTTAGAAGTGGGCAACCAAGTATCCATATGCTTTGCAACATTTTGAAAAGAAAGGTAGGATTTCCACAAAGATAGACAAAGTTTAGTTGAGACTCCACCATCAAAACTACATGTGCCTTGGAGAATAGTCGATTAGTACTATTACTACATATAATCGACTGCATAATGGTTTTGAGTCTCTAATATAGAAGCATGGGATGCCTTCGATAGGTATACTTGAAGAAATCAGAGGAAGGGATATCATATTCTTGAAGAACGTGAAATACATTGAGCAAATCAAGCATCCAATGAAACAAGAATGCTTGGAGGTAACCAAAGGCATTATTCTGCAATACGCCATTGCACCAATGAAAGCTCATATGAAACTTCTAGGGCTATGGAATAATGTACAATCAAACTCCAAGAACATATTGACTAAGCCACTGGAGGTAAAGATGCACTACATTAGGGACTTGCCAGTTTTGGTCAAAGGAATCTCCACAGAGTTTAGAGCTTGGTACACTTAGATTACAACTAAGCTCCGTGAGGAAGAAAATGACTTATAAATTTGATGATTCTTTGTCCAAATATCAATTTTGTCTTATATAAGTGTCGTTTCATTTGTAATTTGTCTTATGTAATAAATGATATGTAATGAAGTCCAAGGGACACATATGGAATGTTAATTGCCACACATTGGAAAGTAATGAGACGGATATAGAATATGAACATTCATAGAAGCTAAAGGGTCATGAGAAAGCTCAGAGGTCATTATTACTTGTTATAAATAGCTCCTCAGAACTCAAGCAAAAAGGACCTTTGGAGGGCTTAAATCCGAGAGGTCTTGGCTTGTTTTCTCTTGTAATACATAGGGGATAGATCATTCTTTGGAGAAGCATGTTGTGGCTTTGTGTTCCATTATTGGATACAATATTTCATCTATGTAATAGTGTACTTGGGATCTTTCACTCTTAATAAGAAGCTCAATGAGTCGACACTTCTTCATACATCTATCATATATATATTTGGACTATTCTAGTTATCTTTATGGTATACGTTGTTTTAATTATATACTAAGTTAATGAAATAATTCGTTTCTTAGCAATGACTATAATTTAATGAGTGTTGTTATGATTTAATGATTGTTATTTATCATGTGGACTAATCTCCAAGTATCCAACAAACCTTACTCTTTCTTCCCGGGTCCCCATTTAGGATAATACTCTTGCTTTTCTAACCGGTGGATCATTTTTCCTACCAGCCATGGAAGTCTCCCTCGTACACCTTAAATTGGATGTTTCACAAAGTTCACATTCTTGCTGCCCCATATAGGTGTTGTGTTCTTTGGTGTTTGACCGTAACCAAGACATATCTTTAAAACCTTTCCAACGGTGGCTAGACTGTATGACCGAATGGGACTCCTACACCAAACAGTGTGAGGTCTAATTGGGACTTCACATTAGGGAGATCACTTTACAATGTTGGTGACATCCAACACCATCAATAGAAGGATATAAACAATTGATAAGGGAACCTATTGTTGAATATTTAGATGATGTCCTAGAAAATGCAATCAAAAGGATCTCGAGAAGAATTAAAGATAACGTCCCTGAGAAGGTGACTCACAAAGAGAAAATAGAAGTAGATAAAATTCTGTGAGGTGGAAATAATTTAATGCTCAAATGCTCGAAATTAAAAGAGATAATAAGAAAAATGCTCCTAGCAAGCTTGCACTATGTAGATTGTTATTTACTATCAGTATTCATGGAAAACCATATCTTGATGAGGAAAAAACATATCACAATGTTTACACCGTGTCATCATCTAACAATAAAAGGAAGGAAAAACATGACTTTGGATGAATTTCTCCATTAATGGAAAAATCAATTATTAGAATATTGTTAGAGTGTGGCTGGAGATCGTTAGGATTGTTTGTCATAATTAGATCTCCAGATCCTATTTTATGGGAGTTTGGTTAACTTGATAAGATACGTTCTATCCTTTTAAATGTAATTGATTCCTACTCCTACTTTGATGAAAGGTAGAGTGAGTGTGGGTAGCATCTGTGAGAGTGTTGCCTCACCATTATTGTCATACCACACCAAAAAAGGGTTTACTTAGTGTTGGTA
This sequence comes from Pinus tabuliformis, assembly GCA_031772625.1. NCBI lineage: Eukaryota > Viridiplantae > Streptophyta > Pinopsida > Pinales > Pinaceae > Pinus > Pinus tabuliformis. The sequence goes on along the minus strand of CM062816.1, from coordinate 1,961,540,944 downwards.
ATCTATACATGTATCTCAAACTTTTATATAAAATTTGTCAAATATTTAAGGGGCAGTATGATGCTAAAAATAGTGGTTGTTGATGATTTTAAAGAAAACCATGTTTGACATGGGACATAGAACCATGTAATTGCAAAATGTTGTAACAATGATGATACAAATGATTGTCATCTTGCATGGTACACTTAAAATGTGTTAATGATGTGCAACCTATTATAAACAACATGAGAATAGTATATTAAATGATATAACTAGTTATTTAAATTTATATTTTATGCTTGGCAAGAATTTATTTATTTAATTCAAAGATTTTTTAATTTTCTACATTAAATTGTGATTGATAAATGTAGTGGTAATGGTACTTATAGATGATATGTAACATATTTTAAAATCTAAAAATGTAATTTAATTTGATTGAAAATTAAGTATGAAATTGAAATTTGTAAATTACAAAATAAAATTATAAAAATGTCGATATTAAATTTCAAAAGTACAAAAAATATATATTTGAAAAATACAAATTTCAAATTTAACAATTTTGAAATATAATATTAATACATTTAGAACTAAATTTTACGCTTTTAAAATTCTTATTTAGTTTAAAAAACCATTTTAATTTCTATTTTATATATATACCAAAATTATTTTTCCTCTGAAAAACAAAATGATTCTCTTATACCAATTTGAATGAACATTAAACTTTAAACACTTCAAACATTTATTAAAATTTCATATCTTTCGCTTTAAATAAAATAATAATGCCATTAAACTCTGATCATTTTCAAACTACCATGGATCAAAACTCTGTATTCATCGCTTTAAATAAAAAAATAATGCCATTAAACTCGGATCATTTTCAAACTACCATTGATCGAAACTCTGTATTCTTAGATTTGAATGAAAGAAGACGAAGATAATGGTTGAACGAAAAGGCAAATGACGGATGAATTTTTTTTAATGACATTTCACAAATTAAAGCTTTTGATCAAATTTCACAAATAAAGGCTTTGGATACTATTTTGATTATATATTATTTTTGTAATAATTCGATTTGAAAATGATTTATTTAACCCTTTCAAGAATATCGAACAAGTATTTTTATTGAAAGTAATTATAAATTAGAGTTATTTTGAGGAATTTTTTGGTAATTTCTATAGATTTATGGTAAGTGCATATCTTACATGAGTTGATAGGGATCAAATTTTTTTTAGATGCAAACATTTTTTAGTGTAAGATTTGAAAAAAAAAATGATAAATCCTAATATATATGTAATGGTTTTCTCTATATACACAATGTGCAATTTTTCATTGCTTAAATTGTATTTTTTATTGCTATATAGAGTGCATTGCACAAATTAAAATTGTTTTTTTGTTATTAATATATTTTTAAATATATTAGTTAATCCTGCATATTAAAATATTTTATTGATAACCCACATTAATTTTTTTTGTTAATATGAGTATTTTTAAATGTCTAAAAATGGAATCAATCACATCTCTCGTTTGTTATTCTTACTATGAAATACTTAATAATTTTTATTTAAAAAAAATATAAGATTTAAATATCTTACGTACACATTTTTATTTTAATTCTAATTACTTTACCTCTCATAATATAAAATTATATTATCTCACATCTAAAATTCACTAAACGTACATAACATACAATGTGCCAATGAAAAAAAAAAGAGAAAAAAACAAAACAATGGATAAATGAAAGGTTCTTTTTATATGATTTATTTAAATAATTTATAGAAATACTATTATTATTGTTATAGCTAATGATATCTACTTTGAATTGATGTCTATTGATATTGTTCAGTTAACACAAAACAATACAATGGATAAATGAAAGATTTTTTTAAATGATCTATTTAAATAATATATAATCTTTTTTATTATTCTTATAGTTAATAATGTCTACTTTGAATTGATGTCTATTAATATTTCTTAATTATTTACATTAAGATGCACATAATACTGTGGATTATCTGAATCACAATTTCTATATACTTATTCTAAATGCATACTCTATATAATCTAATTGTTCAAATAAAAAGATATATTCATGGTCTGTTTTCTCTTTATGCTTTAAGCTCTATTATAGTATAAGCTCATTATCATATGAGATTTCTAAAAAACAATTAAAAAACTTAAAATCTAATATAAATATAAATTAATTTACTAACCAATATCTTACGTCAATACAAGAATAAACACCAAAACATTTAATTCATATACATCTCATATTAACAAAATTTAAAAAATCATAAAATTAATTGAATTATAATTTTAATTCAAATTATTGCTATTATTATTAATTATAAAAAATTGCCCATGGGGCTTTGGATTAACGGTGAATGGGTGTGTTGTTAAGACACTCCTTGCGACAGGTCACCGGTTCAAATCCCCCGTGGGTACTTAGGTTAGTCTTAACTAGAAAAAAAAAATTTAATTATAAAAAATTAATATATTACACTTAAAAACAAACAAACAAAAAATTATAATTTTTTTTACCTTATCTTATTATTATAATAATTGAGTAAATATCATAGTTTATTAAGATCATAATTGAGTAAATATCATAGTTTATTAAGATCACAAGATAGAGAAATTATAAATCATTTCACATAATCGTTCTTTCTATCCATATATATAATTATAATTAAGAAATAATTTTTTATATGATTAAAAATCATACATATTAGTTTTTCCTTTCATTCGTCTCACATAATCTTTGATTTTTCATTAATGAATGTTTATTATAATTATAATTATTATTTATTTCTTTCTTTCATGCATCTTTTTTTTGCGTTTAAATGTTGAAGATAATGGAGAATATCCTAGAATAGGTAGAGTTGGTTCACATAACCTCAGGATAAGAATTAGTTTCTATTTCTTATGATGTTGTTCTAACTTCCCTAAAACCATGTTTTTTATTTAATGTGTAATGTGCATGAACAATGTAGAGCGTTCTGCAGAGCTAGACTCTCCTGGTTTAGACTCTCTTTTGTAGAGTTGACCAGTGGGTTTCATTCTAATACAAATATTGCCATTTTTATCATGGTATTAGAGCGTCAGGGCTGAGGAACCTGTACGCTGGCTGGTGGGTGATCCTTTGAACCAAGATCATCGCAGTTGTAAGGCGGAAAACTGCATCGATTCTAAAATCGTCGCTGGTTATGAGTGTACCTTTGCGACGAGGGCACTGCAGCTCCTTCGCGCACATTTTCTAGTTTTTTCATCGCAGGAAAGACGTGTACAGTTGCCACGACGTTGTAGAAATGACAGGCACTTCTGCGACGATTGTGTAAGCCAAGAACAAGGTTGTAGCTGCGTGAGGAAAACCAAGAACAAGGCTGTAGCTGCGAGGGGAAGCCAAGAACACGGTTTTTGCTGTCAGAAAAGATGCGTGGAGAAGCCAATAACAAGGATGTAGCTGACAACAGAAGGTTGTTTGGAGGCTGAGAGGGAAGCCACGGGGATCTTCGCGTGTGCTATGAGATCAAACAACATTGAAGATCAGTGACCTGTCTCTACCACAGATCTGGGGTAAATTTAACATATTTTACCTGTCGAAATTTTTCTTCTAAATTGCCAAGATGAATAACAATATATTTGAAGCATGCATGAATGAGCATAACAAGCTCAATGGTTCCAATTATGCAAATTGGAAGTTTAAGATTCAGGCTCTGCTAGAAGCGCATAGTGCTTGGACGATTGTGAATGGGGATGAGTCGAAGCCCGCGGCTGGATTAGCATCGATCCCAGATTGGGAGAAACGAGAAAGTAGAGCAAGGACAATGTTAATATGTCAGTGAAAGACTGCATTATACCGCACATTAGAGAAGGTAAGTCAGCTAATGAGATCTAGGGAATTTTGAAGGAATTGTACGAGATCAGGAATTCAATCGTCTTCTATTCCTCAAGAGTAAGATGTTGTCCCTGAAAATGGAGGAGAATGAAACAATTGCTTCATTCGTAGTAAGGATCAAGGATCTGAAGAACAAATTAGCAGACATTGGTCATACAGTTGACGTTACAAATCTTGTAACCATTACAATGAATGGTGTCACTGATGATTACCAAATGTTCATTACTGGGATAAATGCGAGAGAAAAGATCCTGCATTTTGAAGAGCTGACAAGTATACTGATGTAGGAAGAAGAGAGGAGATTGAATCTGAAGCCCCAGAGTGCCGATCTTGCATTGATGACGAAGAAGAACTTCTACAAAGGGAAAGGGAGTCCACAACAACAAAACAGAGCAAGTTCACAGAAACGGCCAAATCTGACCCAAGGTATGCATCCGAATAAAAACTACTCTAAAACTAAATTTTTTTATTGCAAAAAAATGGGTCATATTACCAAGGAGTGTAGGAAAAAGAAATATCATGAAGAACAATAGAAGCTGAAAATACATGCAGGTCATCTTGTGAATGTTGATCAGGTGCAGAATTTAAGATTGTTCATGGCAGATCGTGATGAAAATGTTGATGTAGACATTTGGTATGTAGATTCAGGAGCATCAACACACATGACAATGAATAAGCATTGGCTGGACGATTTTAAAGAAATCAACGAAGGCAAACAGATTTACCTAGGTGATGACAGAAGTCATCAAATCAAAGGATGTGGGAAAGTTTCTATTGTTCTACCTGATGGTAATATCAAACAAATTTATAATGTAATTTATGTGCCTGGTATAACAAAGAACTTGATTTATGTATGTATGATTATAGATCAAGATTTGAAAGTTGAATTTTTAAAATCTAACTGTTACATTAAAGATCTGCTAGATGGCATGAAGAAAATTGCTATAGGAATCTGAACAAGAGGTCTATACAAGTTGGATGTGAGACTTGCACCAGTTCGAGAATTAATAGCAGTGAGCCTGACTATAGAAGATCTTTGGCATCAAATATTCGGCCACATCAACTACAATGACTTGCTGTTACTACAGAGGAAGGAAATGGTAAGAGATCTTCCTATGCTAAAACAAGTACATAATGATTGTGATGCCTATAGGAAAACTGCATAGAGAAGAATTCCCTGTTAGAGTAGAAAAGAAACAGAGGGATATACTGGAGTTAGTGCACACAGACCTTTGTGGTCCTATGCAGACAAAATCATTAGGAGGTGCACTGTATTTCCTATTGTTTATTGATGGCTGTACGAAGTTTTCTTGGGTGTATTTCTTAAGTAATAAGAGTCATACATTCGAATACTTTAAGCAGTTTAAACATATGATTGAAAGACAAACAGGGAAACAAATAAAAATTCTCCATTCTAATCAAGGGGGAGAATACAGGAAAGATGAGCTTATCAGATATTGTAAAGATCATGGAATTTTGCAGCAATTCACAATACCCCATACTCCACAGCAGAATGGAGTGATAGAAAGAAAGAACATAAATCTGGTGGAATGTGCTAGAAGTATGCTGAAAGGTAAGAATATTTCGAATGGTTTTTAGGCTGAAGTAGTGAATATTGTAGTTTATTTGAAAAATATGAGTCCTACAAAAAGTCTTGAGTCTAAAACTCCTTTTGAAGCATTATATGGATATAAGCCTGCAGTCAAACACTTAAGAATATTTGGATGTAAAGCATTTGCCCATATACCAAAGGAAGATAGAAGAAAATTAGACTCAAAAGCCATCAGATGTACGTTTATAGGGTATTTTTCATCATATAAAGCATACAGATTATTTAATCCCTCTACTCACAAGATCTTTGTTAGTAGAGATGTTAAATTCCATGAGCAAGATAATGAAGAACCTGATGAGCACTATGATGGATGGGACATTCCGTACTTTGAAGAAGAAGAAGCAGAGAACAATCAGGGTCAGCATCAAACAAAGGCAGAGGATGAACAACAACAACAGCAGCAGCAGGAAGAAAAAGTAAATGATGATCAAATAAGGCTTGAAACCACCACCCCACCACTCAAGAGATCAGGTAGGAAGGCTCAAATGTCTGCAAGATATAGGGAAAATGCTTTTATAACTAGTATGATGAATGTGGTTGAACCGTCTGGTTATAAAGAAGCAAATGAATGTAGTGAATGGAAAACATCCATGGAACAAGAATATGATTCAATAATAAGAAATAACACTTGGGAATTGGTTGAACTTCCTAGAGGAAAACAAACCATACGTTGTAAATGGTTATATAAACCGAAGATTAATGCAGATGGAACCATAGAAAAACTAAAATCTAGGTTGGTAGCAAAGGGGTACTCACAAAAAGAAGGCATAGACTATGAAGAAACCTTCGCCCCTGTAGCTAAATTGAACACTATCAGAATGTTAATTGTTTTAGCTACTAAGAAACATTGGATGATGCACCAACTAGATGTAAAGTCTGCATTTTTGAATGGAGAACTAAAAGAAGAGGTTTATCTAGAGAAACCGGAAGGGCTTGTCTAGAAAGGAAAAGAACATTTAGTGTGTAGGTTGAAGAAAGCACTTTATGGACTAAAACAAGCTCCCAGGTCATGGTATGAAAAGATTGATTCATTTCTTCTGCAAGTTGGCTATAATAGAAGTAAGAATGACCCTAATCTTTATACCATGAAAGATGGACAAGGGTGCATAGTGCTTATTTCATTATATGTAGATGATTTGATAATTACAAGTGATACTATATATCTAATTGATGAAATCAAACAACAGATGTCACAGATGTTTGAGATGAAGCATCTCAATGAACTCAGTACTATTTAGGTCTTGAGATATGGAGAGATTGAGGTCAAACATTTTTGTCTCAAGCAAAGTATGTCAAAGGCCTATTAGAAAAGTTTAGAATGGATTAGTGTAAGCCTGCACCGGTACCATTGCAGCAGAACATCAAATTGCAGTGTGAGGATGGCTCAAAAGTGGCGTATGCAACACTTTACAGATAGTTGGTTGGGAGTCTGATCTACCTAACCACCACTAGACCTTATTTGGCATATGCAGTCAGTGTGTTAAGCCAATTTATGTCTAAGCCACTCGAAAGCCATTGGAATGCAGCGAAGAATGTTTTGAGGTATCTACAAGGTACTGTAGATTATGGAATTATTTACACTGACTCTTCTGATTTTAGATTGGCAGGATTTGAACATTCAGATTGGGCAAGAAATGTAGATGATCGCAGATCTATAACAGGTTATGCATTCAGTCTTGGATATGGGGTGATCACATGGAGCAGCAAGAAGCATAACACAGTCTCCTTGTCCTCAATAGAAGCAGAATATCAAGCCATGTGTGCAGCAACCTATGAGGCGGTTTAGTTGCGGAGACTTCTCCAAGATGTTGGGGAAGAATAGACAGTCACAACAACAATCAGATGCGACAATCAGAGCTCAATCAAGCTGGCCAATAATCTGGTGTTTCATAAAAACACTAAGCATATTGATAGAAAGTGCAATCTAAAGAAATCCATTTGGAATACTATAAGACATGTGATAATGTTGCGAACATTTTCACTAAGCCTCTTGGAAAAGTTAAGTTTCAAATGTTTAGGGAGATGTTAGGCATATATGTGAACCCATTCTCCATTAAGGGGGAGTGTTGAAGATAATGGAGAATATCCTAGAATAGGTAGAGTTGGTTCACGTAACCTCGGGATAGGAATTAGTTTTTATTTCTTAGGATGTTGTTCTAACTTCCCTAAAACCATGTTTTCTATTTAATGTGTAATGTGCATGAACAATGTAGAGTGTTCTGCAGAGCCAGACTCTCCTGTTTCAGACTCTCTTTCATAGAGCTGACCAGTGGGTTTTATTTTAATACAAACATTGCCATTTTTATCACTAATATCGTCGATTCCACAAGAAAATTTGTGAACAACTCCAAAAAGTGTTCATGGGATCACATACATGTCCTGTGGAGTGAAAAGTAAAAATTGAAATCAATCACAATATAATGATTTATTGAAAATCAACATGATGGATACAGGTGTTCTGACAACCTGCAATATCTTAAACGATCATCATATCTTAAACCCAATGTGCTTAATCTCTAAGAAATTGTCATATTTGTCGTTGCCCTAACCTTCCTCGAAAGTCAATGCATTCACCTATCGTAACCATTCCTTTATTCACATAAATTCATTTTCATGGTATCCATCTTCTGTGTATCTGCATTGATAAAAACCGAGCAGTCTATTAATTAAGTGTTTCTCTAGGTGAGATACCTGGAGAGTGCCTCAAGCACTTCATACAATACACACTACACTTCAATCATGAGAATCTAGTACATATAGGCTTTCACACTAACAAGGTGGTTTCAACCACTCCCTAGATAGTAGAATCTGATACTTAATCTTAGAGTCTCAATCATATCCTTAAAACAACTAACTGTAACTTTCTCCATTAATTCTAACACTCCCCCTTAATGGAGAAAGGGTACTGAAAAAATAACATATGCCTACTAGTCTAGTCTTAGCTAGGCTTACAATAGTACATAAAAACATGGTAACAGAGTTTTCATTTTAGTCTTCTTGCTTGAGAGTCCATGCTTGTTCATCTTGAGTCGAGGCTTCATCTTTGCTTTCCTCTCCATGAGGTAGTGATGTCTCTTCACCTCATTTCTTCCCCAGTGATGGAAAGCTTGAATTCTTATTCTCACCCTTCTCAAGATTATGACAGGCTGGATAGGAGAATTTTCCCTCTCACTATTTTCGGTGTTAACCATCTAAAAGTCAACTATGATGTCTTTATCATTCATTAATGTAACGTCTGCTGGATAGGAGAATTTTCCCTCTCACTATTTCCGGTGTCAACCATCTAAAAGCCAGCTATGATGTCTTCATCATTCATTGATGTAACATTTTCACACACACAGATATTAATGAGATCATCACAATTTAAATTCTCTCTAGCTTTGTCTTCTTCTGCCACGTCTTTCCAATCAGCTTCATGTGGCTTGTCCCATTGATCTTCAACACTTTGTTCCTTTTTACACCCTTCCTAAAGATCAACTCATGTGTCTTCAATCTCAGGATCTTGCACAACAGACTGTGCCTCTTGATTCTCGTGATCATCAACAGAACCACATTGTTTTCCTAAAATTTCTTCTGACTTGAACATACTACCCATGTTAATGCCAAATGCCGACATGAGAAAAAGATCATCATCAGAATAAAAAATATCTAAAAATATAGACATGTTGTTAAATTCCACCTTAACTCACTTTATCTTGCTTCAAGATTTATTTTCGACTCCACATAGTCCTCTAACAAGCTCCAACAACCCCATTACCACACAGGCGGGAAACTTCTCTCTTTGGCAGCTCTTCAATTGTAGAATCTTGTAGACTATGGATTCTATTCCATGCAGATCTTAGTGCCCTCGGCTTTGGCGACTAGCAATAAAACGACCTCTCACAAGCTGGAAACATTCTCAATATCTAATTCTGATATATGTAATTAGCACTTTCTGATAACATATATTTCTGAAGATAGGTTCAAATTAGAAAGGACTTTCACATTTTCATTGTGGCATATAATAAGTTAGAAGAAAATTTACCCAATTGGTTTTGGGATCTCCACAACCTACAACTTGAGTTTCTCAAACAATTAAAACTCCACGAGCCTCCATGCACATCTCCTTCCTTCTCGGCACATGCATCCAACTTTCTGCAACTGTAACAAGAAAAGTACAGTGACTCACAACAAAACAACAACGCCACAATTGTTCTACTTGGAGTAAAGTAGACAAATGAAATGATCAAATCTCCAGTCCTTGTACATAGAACCAAACCCTCATCCAAAATACTAGTTATAACTTTGAGGTTCCTGACGATGAGCATTGTTCTTCAGGAGCAGTGTCCTTTCTGCGGCTAATTTCGCATTCGATTCTTCAAGTTCATTCCCTTCCAATCGTGGTCAACTACCTTTGAGGGTTGTGTCTCCCTCCAGTTTCCCAGATGTTATAGCTCCAAGTCTCACTCTTGATGTGTTAGGTCCCTATAATACTAGTGATTACCCCATTACTATTTTAGTTATATCCCTTATTAATATTGTTGTGCCCCTATTGTCCCCATATTGTTATTACTATGCCCCATAGAATCCCTCTATTGTTATTTTTGTGCCTTTATATTATTATTGTTAGGTCGGTTGGGTTATATTGTGACTCCTTAGACTCCTATATATAGAAAGGAGGTTTTGTCATTTGAATCATCAAAGAATCATTCATTTGTGTAATGTAAAGGAGGTTTCTCCCTTGAAGAGGCTGAATTCTAAGGCATTGATCTATATTTTCTATCTTTTTGTGAGTTGGTTTCATAACATTTGGTATCAGAGCTTTGGTTTCTAGGGTTTCAGTGCTCCAAATAGGTCATCATGGAATTTTCGCTATAACTTTGTTTCCATGATGTTTCAGAAGTGAAAAAAAAATCCATTTGAGACGAAATCGCACTGAACCTTGGGTCTGAATTTCAGAGCTTTTCGCACAACATTTATGGAGATATGATCTGAGGAAGTTGGTCTTTTTGTAGACTCCTGAATTATATTCCAAATAAGTGACCTGGGGAAAATCATCATAACTTTCCTTCTGAGCATCGAATTGAAGTTTCGTAAGGAGGTACAGAAAGAGGACGGACTTTAGTTTCTTGTATATAGTTTTCAAAGCCAAAGGTCGAAACAGGGACACGTGGCATGTTGTACAAGTTCACTCTACTACGCTAGTCTATAATTAGGTCACTGTGGGAGATTTGGCATAACTCCTCCTTGGAGAATCCAATTTGGATCACACTGGTGGCATTGGAAAGAGGACATAGAGGGCTACTACAGATGGAAATTTCATAACTGGATGATCCGAAATTACAAAGATACATCAGAGGCAATATCAAGCTCCTACAAAGTGAAAAAATATGTGTAGATTTTTTAAAATTTTTGCTTAAGCTTGGTTTGAAAATTTATTTTGAAGGAATTCAAAGGGCATAGTAGAGCATTATTATCGGTAACTGATGCCCTGAGGAAAGAAAATGCAAACACCTAGTAAGCAACCTAAAATCTCTAGCATGACTCATGAAGAAGAGGAAGAAATGCTACATGATATATCAAAATTACAAGACCAAGTGCAACAAATGTCACTCTCACAAAAGCTAATAGAAGCTAAGATAAATGGCGTGGAATCTAAGATAAAGGGCGTGGAAGCTAAGATGAATGGCATGGAAGTTGAGATGGACGATTTGAAGATAGATTTCAAGACAGATTTGAAGAGAGACATGGCAGATTTGAAGACAGATTTGACAAATTTTCTACAAGAAATACTTACAAATGGTGAAAGGGTAGTAAAGGAAACTCATGACGCGAACAAAATAAATGTTAATCATGATTTCATAGACTCTAATGTTGGATCGAAGACCCACCATATTCCAAAAATCGATATGAGGAAGCTTGATGGCAAGGATCCCGCAACATGGATATTACAGATGGAGCAATTTTTCGATCTCAGTAATGTGCAAAACACACAAAAGGTACATATTGAAACTTTATATTTGGAACCAAATCAGTTTGTATGGTATCAATGGCTTTGCTCTCATAAAAAAATTATCACTTGGGCAATTTTTACGAAAGAATTGACAGCACATTTTGAGGATACAAAAAACAACACTTTTTTTAGCCAATTGATAAGTCTCAAACAAAAGGGTTCAATAATGGAGCACATTGAAGAGTTCCAAAAATTGAACATAAGGGTAAAAAATATTCCAGAGGAGCATAGGATTGATGTGTTCATAGGGACTTTAAAGGATAATATCCAACATGATGTTTGCCTTTCAGAACCTGATTCATTAGAGAAGGCATTTAGGTTAGCAAGAAAAATGGAAAGCAAAATTATGGCAACCAATAAGCATACCACTCACAACTATAAAGATGGAAGTGTTGTTGCCCCTAGTCTTCCACAACCTATAAGGTTGACACCACAACAATTGGAAGAAAAAAGAGCAAAAGGGTTTTGCTACAATTGTGATAGCAAATACACTAAAGGTCATAAGTGTGCTGAGAAGAAAATATTCTACATAGATTGTGAAGAGGAAGAAGAAAAGGAGCAAAAAAATTCAAAAGAAGAGGATATACTCCAGGAACAAAGCCTAGATAAATAAGAAATGAATCCGACCATATCTTGTAATGCATTGGCAGGAATTACCACTCCTCAAACCATCAAGATAGAAGGACAATCAAGAAGAAAAAGGTAATAGTGTTGATTGATTTAGGATGTACCCATAATTTTATTCATTGTAAGGTAGCAAAAGAATTGAATTTCTTCCTATATCCAGCACCAGAGTGTCAAGTGATGGTTGCAAATGGAGGAACAATAAATTGCTTTGGCAAGTGCCATAATATCAAGCTATCCATGGGAGAATATGTATTGACTAGCCCAATGCTTTCCATTCCAATGGGAGGTGTTGATGTTGTACTAGGAGTCCAATGGCTACAATCCTTGGGTACAATAGCTTTTAATTTTCAAAAACTTTTCATGAAATTTTTTGCAGAAGGAAAGGAAGTTGAATTAAGTGGTATTACAGGGAAACCGAGAAAGATAATCAGCTCTAATGGTATGAAAAAGCTTCTAAAAAAGGAACAAAGAGGTGTAATTGCACAATTATGTTCGCTAGATGTTTCCACATCGAAATCATCTATTTCTCTAGATCTCCAAAAAGTCTTGGACAATCATTCCAAGGTATTTGAGACTCCCAAAGGTCTCTCACCTATTTGTGATCATGATCGTTCTATCAATCTGATTCCAGGAAGTGTTCTTCCAAACATCAGGCCATACAGATATCCCCATGCCCAAAAGAGTGAAATTGAACGTATGGTTGCAGAAATGCTAGAGGCTGGTATAATTCAACCTAGCCAAAGTTCTTTCTATGCTCCAGTAGTATTGGTGCACAAGAAGGATGGATAATGGCGCATGTGTCTGGATTATAGGGAGTTCAACAAGCTCACTATTAAAGATAAGTTTCCCATTCCTGTCATTGATGAATTACTGGATGAATTGCATGGATCAATTTACTTCACCAAGTTGGATCTTTGTTCAGGATATCGTCAAATTAGAATGAATACTGAAGACATTCTGAAAATAGCATTTAGAACTCATGAGGGTCATTATGAATTTTTGGTCATGCCTTTTGGCCTTACCAATGCACCTTCTACATTTCAAGGTTTGATGAATTCCATTTTCAAACCCTTCCTTAGAAAATTTGTGTTAGTATTTTTTGATGATATACTAATCTACAACAAGTCTTGGAAGGATCATGTTGAACATGTTGATAGAGTGCTACAACTATTGGAGGAGAAACAATTATATGCAAAAAGATCCAAATGTTTCTTTGGAGTACAAGAAGTGGAATATCTGGGTCATATTGTATCTCATGAAGGAGTTAAGGTAGACCCTAGCAAAATTAAAGCCATTAAGGAATGGAAAATCCCCACATCCATAAAGCATCTGCAAGGATTTCTCGGGTTGACAGGGTATTATCGCAAGTTTGTTAAAAATTATGGGAGAATAGCAGCACCTCTAACAACATTATTAAAGAAAGATGCATTTTCATGGATTCCAGAAGCAACAAAGGCCTTCGAACATCTTAAAGAGGCAATGTGCCAAGCACCGGTCTTAGCTACACTGGACTTCACAAAAACCTTTATTGTGGAATGTGATGCTTCAGGAAATGGAATTGGTACTGTTTTAATGCAATATGAAAGACCCATTGCTTTTGAAAGTCGTCCAATCAAGGGAATTTTTTTACACAAAGCCATTTATGAGAAGGAAATGTTGGCAATACTACATGCACTTAAGAAATGGTGACCCTACCTAATGGGAAGAAACTTCAAGGTAAAAATGGATCATGATAGCCTTAAACACTTTTTAGAACAAAGATTATCCTCTGAAGAGCAACAAAAGTCAGTCACAAAGATATTGGGTTATGACTTTGAAATCATCTACAAAACGGGGAAGCAAAATGTGGTGGTAGATGCACTCTCAAGAAAGGATGAGGATGTGGAAGCATTGTTGTGTGCCATTTCTATTAGCCAACCAGATTGGATAAACAAAGCAAGGGAGGAATGGAAGAATGATGAAGAAGTGTGGGCACTTATTCAAAAGTTACAACAAGATTCCAGTACATATGATACATTTAGCTGGCAAAATGATTCGTTATGGTACAAAGATCGCTTATACCTCTGTAAGAATTCCCAACTCAAACAAAAGATTCTTATGGAATTGCACACTTCTCCCTTAGGAGGGCACTTAGGATTTTTAAAAACTTACCACAGGGTTAAGAAGGAATTTTTTTGGGATGGCCTTAAATCGAATATTAAAAAGTTTGTGGCAGAATGTTTGGTTCGCCAACAAAATAAAGTTGAAACAATTAAGACCCCGGGTCTATCACAACCTTTATCCATTCCAAGCCAACGTTGGGAGGAGGTTTTAGTGGATTTTATCATAGGTTTACCCAAGTCTGAGGGAAAGAGTGTCATCATGGTGGTAGCTGACAAACTTACCAAGTATGCACACTTTTGTGCATTATCACATCCATTTAAAGCCAGTAAAGTTTCTACTGCATTTATGGAAACAATTCAAAAGCTACATGGAAACCCAAAGATTATTGTAAGTGACAGAGATCCCATTTTCACTGGAAATTTTTGGACATAATTATTTTCTTGTCTCGGTACTCATTTAGCTCATAGCTCATCTTATCATCCTCAATCTGATGGGTAAACTAAGATAGTAAACAAATGTTTGGAAAGATATCTTCGTTGCTTTGTATATGATAAATAGACACAATGGATCAAATGGTAGCCTCTGGTAGAATGGTGGTATAACACTTTCTTCCATACAGCAACAAAAATGCCCCATTTATGGTCTTTATGGATATCAGTCACCATCCATCAAATCATATTTAAGAGAAAATTCTAAGGTTCAAGCAATGGAACATCACATCGAGCATCAACAACAGGTCCTCCAACTCTTAAAGGATAACCTCGTGTTGGCACAGAATAGAATGAAACAACAAGCATATCAACATCGCAGGGAAAGAAGTTTTGATGTAGGTGATTGGGTATTCCTACAGCTACAACCATATAAACAAATGTCCCTCAACCAAGCTAAGAAGCATGATAAATTATCACCAAAGTATTACAGTCCATACAAAGTGTTGCAAAAGATTGGTACTATGGCATACAAATCGGAGCCTCTTGCAGCTTCTCGAGTGCACCTAGTTTTCCATGTTTCATGTTTAAAGAATGTTATAGGTGACAAGCTCCCAGTTCAAACAATATTTCCAGAACTTGACGAGGAAGGAAAAATTATATTGGAACCAGAAGCAGTCACAGAAACAAGAACTCGACAGCTACGAAATCGATCAATTTCAGAGTATGTCATCAAGTGGAAGAACTTATCCGCTGAAGATTTCACATGGGAGGATGAGAATTTTATACAGAAGCATCTAGAACTACTCAAGCGTTGAGGACAACACTTTTTTGAAGGAGAGGGGCATGTTAGGTCCCTATAATACTAGTGATTACCTCATTACTATTGTAGTTATATCCCTTATTAATATTGTTGTGCCCCTATTGTCCCCATATTGTTATTACTGTGCCCCATAGAATCCCTCTATTGTTATTTTTGTGTATTTATATTATTATTGTTAGGTCAGTTGAGTTATATTGTGACTCCTCAGACTCCTATATATAGAAAGGAGTTTTTGTCATTTGAATCATCAAAGAATCATTCATTTGTGTAATGTAAAGGAGGTTTCCCCCTCGAAGATGCTGAATTCTAAGGCGTTGATCTATCTTTTCTATATTTTTATGAGCTGGTTTCATAACATGATGTTGGTGATGCTGCACTCATGGCCTAGGGCAACCCCTCCTTCCAGACCTGGTCCCAATACTTAAAAACAATGTTTTACTCCCTATACGCGACATTTCCTTGAGCTAAACGCGTGTGTATGCAGGTCTGTGTATACCCAACCCGCATATATGTCTTAAAACACTTAAAAAAATTAAATCTCCTTAATTTTGGGTGGAGATCACAGGTTTTACCTGTTGATTACCTATTAGTGCCTGTGGCCCAACTGTTCCCAACGAATTCCCAACTAAAAAACTACTTTGGGAGAAGTATAAAAAGGCTTCAATGGGAAGGCCTAAAGGAGGAGAGAATAGAGAGAAAAATCACTCTGCTGAGATTATCCCTGATCAGGTCTGAAGATCCTTGTGCTTCCAGCACTTCCCCCCATTATAGGAAACTCTTGTTTCCTTGAGCTTTGATATTATTTCACTAGTTGAGATACTTTGGTATGAGTCATGGAAGGAGTTTGTTGAAGGCTTGAGATTGGATGAACCCGGAGGACGGTTCCGCTTGGAGCCAGTGAGAGGAAGACTCAGGTGAAATCATTCCTTACTGTATTTTAGTTATCTACAATAAAGAAACACTTGTCCCATTCTTGAAATTAATCTTCTTCATGCTTATGATGTTAATGTTATGATTTGCATATGAATAGTTGTTTCAATTGTATAACTAACTACCTTTCAATATGCTATGAAGTTGATTTCTTTATGATGCTTGGTCCATATATTGCTATGCTTCTTTGAATTGGTTGTTTTGTAGGTTAAAGGATCAAAACGAACTCCAAGAGGGTTTGGACCCTAGCTGGATCTACCCAAACAAAGGACCCCAGGTGCACCTCTCTTCTCATAGTTTGCTTATATTAGTGTCATGGCTGTGTGGAATGCTTTTTTTTCATTGTAGATAACCCCCGCTCTGCTAAGGTATTGACCCAAGACCCTAGGGGACTTTATCCCTCAACAGAATTGGCGACTCCACTGGGGACAACACTATTGTTGTTCCTAGTTTGGGTTAATTTAAGCCAAATAGGGCTCAGCCTTTGATTTTCTTACTGTAGCTTAGTTGTTTGTTCCTATTTCTTTAGACCCCTTTTTTTCTTTTCCTTGTGAACTGTTATATACGCAGTTTTTCCAGGTTACAGAAGCATATGTACGCAAGTTTCCCAATATGAACCTGCGTATACGCAGGTTTCTTTGGGCTAAATCGCGTATACACATAGCTATGAATTAACACAGTCGCGTATAACCTAATTTTCCAAGATTTTTGCAAATCTTTCTTGTTCAGTAAATTTGTTTGATGGTCTGAGGATTTCCTGAGCAGTAAAGTTTGGTTGTCAGTCTCTGTTTTTACAACAAGTTTCTAGTTTCGAATTCTCTCCGTTTGTGGAAAGTTTTGGTCTTGTTTTGTTTTGTTGCAAATGTCATCATTTGTGTTCAAGCACATGAGATTTCTCTCTGAGAATCTTGGCTATTATGGTATTCCAGAGCAGAAAGATTGGTTTCAATCTTTGTGGCGAACTTTATCTTTGTGACCTTCCTGCTTTGTGTCAAAACTGCATCTTGTGACCATTTGCTTTTTTTGCTTTTTGAAAGTTGTTGAGTAACAATTTTCAGAGTTGTCTTTCTTGATCTTTTGATCATTGTCACCAAGCTCTTTTTGCTGCTTTTTGGTTGTCGAGAGCATCTTGAAACACCTATTTTGTTGAGTTTGCACCCATTTTGAGTTGATAACTTGCAAAGTGTTTTGGTTGCTTATTCTTAGATCTCAAAGTTTTCAATAGTATTTAGAGCACTTTTGAAAAGTCATTTTTTTTTTTACTTTTAAAGAAAACTTCTTGAAAACTTGGTTTTTTCTTTCTTTGGCCTTGTTTTGATTTAGTTTCTTTTTTGCGAGTGAAAGTGCATTTTTGTTTGTCTTGTGATTTTCTTTTAGTGTTTGGACGAAAATGAGCATTAGCAACTTATATTCTATCTAGACATCTTAAGTGGCTAATTAGAATTGATAAGCAAGTTACTTTCATTCTTTGATTTAGAGTAGTCTTAAGTTTTGCATTAGCATATACTCAGTGCATTAGGATAAACTTGTGCATCTTTTAGGGCATCCATAGTTTTGTTAATTTTTGTGAGTGTGAAGCTTGAGTAAAAGAAAAGAAAAGAAATTTTTTTTGCTTTCTAAGTGTTTCTTAGAACCCAAGTAGAAGCTATTTTTCATCGAAAGAAAAATTATTGCATTCATGTAGTTACTTTTTCTTTGATTTTGGTTGAGTCATACACATATCATCAGTTTCACTCCCATACCCTTGGCTTAAAAAGAATAGACTCTAAAATCAAGCGCTAATTAAAATATACTAAAACTTTTTATATATTGTCAATTTAGACACACCAACAAGTTTTAGGATATTTTAGGGTCTTGGATTAGTTGTGTGGAGAGAAAACTCTCCAAGGCCATTTTAAACTATCAAACATAGAGGTCTGAATAGCGAGTGCAAATCCAAGAGCATTAGGGAGACTAGGAAAGCTCTGGATCTGGGAGTTAAGCATGAGGGTTTTTGAAGATAAGGAAGAGAGATACCCCCTCTCTTACTTGTCGGATCTTACCTCAAGATTGTTCCGCTTGGCTTCTGACACGAGGTGGTAACTTTAGTTGCTTCTCCTAGGGATCTACATAGGTGGCTACGGAGGGGAATCCCGTGGCACGTAAGGTCGACATTGTATCACTCTTAACGGTACTTCTAGAGGGCACCCTTGCGAAGCTCATGGGCTTGCACCGGCACAGGCTGTTGTTTGGAGGTCATCGTAACTTCCTTTGATACCTTCGCTGGAAGGCCTGGGCCATTATTATCCTAGACTATCTTCGGAAGGCCCCTACTTCACTTTCTTTTATTTTGGTGTCTAGTCCTAATCACCCAGAGCGGAAATACTTGGAAGTTGTTTGACTGGCTAACTTCTTTTAGGGACTTTATAGTTGAGTGCTCTTTGCTCTTTGTATATAGGTGGTTTTAGGTATTTTTGTCTAGTCACTTATTGGACTTTGTATCCTGAGTGACTAACTTGCCACTCCGCCAATCTTGAAAGGCTTTTTGTCATTCTTTCGAAAGTTGTGGAGTTGCCTCCCCAATGGCAAAGGTTTTGATCGTGTGTCTATCTTCCTTGAAAATTCATTTGTACATTCCCGTAAGGGAAGGGTCTACGAATCAGTTAGATATGGCCCATATTCCTGTGGAAACCAACCAAGGTACCCTCCCAAAAGGTGATCCTTGTGCTTTTCCTTTCTTTGGAAACGTTGGTACTCCCTTGATGGCCACTTTGAATATTCCTGGATTGAATGTTGGACTACTAGTTTGGTTGTGGTCCACTCCGAATATTCCTGATGTTCTTGAAGCTTCTCAAATGAATGCTTTATTTCAAGGGCATCACATGGGTGCTAATTGTTCATCTTCTTTCAAAGAGAAATCTTAGATTCCTTTTTCTCCTCCTTCTTGTAATAAGAAATCTAAAAAGAGGAGAAAGAGGAAATCAAAGAAGAAGAATAATTCTATCCATTCATCATCAAACTCTACCAGTCATGTTGAAGATGAGCCTTCAGCCATTGCAAGTCATGTTGGGGGCACAAGTCTAGTCATTGCAAGTCATACTAGAAATTCATCATCAACCTCTGCTAGTCATGTTGGAGATGAGCCTTCAACCGCTGCAAGTCATGTTGGGGGCACGAGTCTAGTCACTGCAAGTCATACTAGCACTTCATCATCAACCTTTGCTAGTCATGTTGGAGATGAGCCTTCAGCCACTACAAGTCATGCTGGGGACATAAGTCTAGTCACTGCAAGTCATACTAGCAAAGAGTCACCGACCTCTGCAAGTCATGTTAGCGGGATGGAGGTTGATAAGAAACCTAGACGTAGAAGTTTTAAACCCAAGTTCCCTTGTAAGATATGCAAGGGAGACCATCTTACTTATTTATGCCCTGGTATTCCAAAGGTACAAACAATATTTTCCGAGTTTGAAAGTTCTTCTACTCCTGGATCTGATATTGTTCCTCATCAATCCCATCAACCATTGGTTGATAATGTGGTAGAGCCAGTGCATTCTCTGGCCGATTACACTCCTCGTTTGGGGGGTGAAGTGCCTAACAAAAGAGTCTGCTTGATTTCTAGTACAAAGTCTTCTAGTATAGGGGGCATTCCAGTTTCTTCGAATGTTCCCCCTCCAAGTTCTAGGAGTGTTTCCTTTGATTGGGATAGTCTTGTCGAGCCTCGTCTTCCTTCTACTGCACCTTTCCAAATAAAGGTCAGAGTTAATTCCACAAACATTTATCGATGTATGGTGGATGAAGGATCCTCTACAAGTATTATATCCTCTGTGACTTGGAAAGATTTGGGTTCCCCAAAGTTGTTGACAGCTCAGAGTCAGTTGTTAGCCTATGATAGAAGACCTGGTGAATCTATGGGTGCTCTTCCTCAATTGCCTATTACTTTAGGTGGGAAGACTGTCTTAATCGATATGATGGTGGTTAACAGTCCTTTAGACTTTAATATGCTACTTGGGCGTGATTATCTCTATGCTATGAATGTTGTGGTGTCTTCACTCTTTCAAGTGATGTGCTTTCCTCATGAAGGGAATATTGTCACTATTGATCAGCTTGCATCTGATAATTACCACCCTAATTTGAATTTACTGCATAATGCCCCTTGGTTTGTTCCGAGTGTTCAAGTAGACTCTACCCCACCACAGGTGAATTATGTGGCATTGAATCCTCAATGTTCAATCACTTCTGAGAAGGATCCTCTGACCTATTATTCTCCTTCTTAGGACTTGGTCCCGGCATTTGACCAAGAGATTCTTCCTATAGGGACATGGGACCCCTTAATTCCCTCTTTTGATCCTTGTAGTTCTTATGATTTCTGAGAACTCGATTTGCCTTCACAGGAGGAACTCTTTGAAGCCATGAGTTTTGACTACCAAAGGAGTCCTTGGCCTGAGCCTTACAAGTGGTTTGTCCAGAAGAACTATTATGCGTAAGTCACAAGGTTGCTTGGTTCCCTATACCATATTATATATATAAGGTATGCATTTTCAAGTTTTGAATTCTATAACATGAGATTTTATATGAAGTTTATATGTGGGATGTATTAACTTCTTGTCTAGTGTTCCGATTTATGTTTACAGAACTTTTTAGATTTCTCCTTTGGAAGTTTATGGTTGATCCTTTCTGACAAGTATTGGTTCTCGAAATTGGCATATAGGTTAGGTTTTTCCACCTGCATTGCGCACTTATCAGTTTCCTTTCCCATTTGGCCTTAGGATCGACCCCACAAAGTTATGGTGCAGAACCTTCTCATTGCTTAGAAGTATCATGACTTATGTGGTAGAGCCTACCGTATCATGGGTGCCCTAGTTAGTACCTCGTTGTCATTTGGCACTCATGCTTATTTTTTATCCCTAGGCTCGGAGTCCTCTTTAGTCCCACCGTGACTTATGCGTTGAAGACTCATTCCTCTTTGCTTCTTCACTTTGTTCTGATCGTATACCCTAGAGGCTCCTTCGTGTTGAGTTTTACTACTGCATTGCATATTGACTATTTGCACCTTTTAGCCTTTAGCTGGCTTCACTTGGACTCGTGTTTAAGCCAACATTTGACCATGACGTCTGCAAAATCAAACTTGCATCCCCTTGACTTCTGCAACTTGACACACAATGACCCACGGAAGGAACACACCTCTGAGTGTCTTTGACCAATTTTCGCCTCCCTGCATTGAGCATAGTATTGTTCCCATCCCAGGAACTAGATCATCTACTTCACTGACACTCATTCTTTCCACTATATTATAGCAATATTTTATTCTTTTTCAAGCTTAATGAAAAAGACAAAAAAATTATATATTCCAAAAAAAGAGCGAGAACGGGAAAAAATATTTTCCTTTATTGTTGGCAGCTAGAGTTGTGTCGCCCTTGAACAAAGCACTCAAACAAAGTCTCCTCCGTTTGGGCGGGATCTAGTTTGGCTTAGGTATGCCATAACCTTGTTATTGAGTCAGTTCTCCTCCAATTGGTTATCTCTTCCAATCATATGGAGAGTTCGTTCGTGCCTCCTGCGTGACGAGCTTATACAAAGTTATCATATGCTGCCACATAGTCATCATTTGAATCGTGCTTTTGTTCAAGGGAAGTTAACCTGAGTCGGCCTCTCTATGGTGTCTCTTGACTCGTTTTTTAGTCTGCCATCCGTAGTTGCCAATGTCTTGTCTATCATCACATTAGTTGTATTGGTCCTTTACTCGTGCTGGTTTGAGAATGTCTCCATTGACTTCTTGCTGGTGGGTCTTGTCCATATCGACGACAACATCTTGCTCTAAGGATAGGCCTAGAGCCGCACCGTGGCCCTATTTTCGTTATTGATAGGTCACCTTATGCTCAGCATCGATCAATATCATGGGTCTTTAACTGTGTGGTTTCCCTTGTGTTCGACATCAACTTACACTATCACACATTGGGATTTGTGCAATACCTTGTTTTCCATTTGACCCTATTGGTGGATACCTCGCCTCTGTGTCAACTTTCATTATTGGTTGGTTCAGAGGGTTTCTATCATGTGCTAGCCACATCTTGTGTACGCCGGAAACGTGCTTCGGTTGGGTTACTACATCTTTTTCGTCTGATACCTTCCACATTATTGGCCTACGAGTTACACTCACGCTAGATTGATGAAGGACGCCTTAATGCCTTCCTTCTAGCAGATCATTCCCATCGACTACGACTCATTGCTCTGGGGCAAAGGTCTAGAGTCCATTTGGCAGTACCTTGGGGTTTGCAGTCATTAGTGGCAGATCCTTCGCTATCGACAATGGGAAACCATCATTGTCTCCTGATCGATATATTCTTCCAGGTGTTCGACTTCAGATCATCTATTCACACTTGTTTGATTATACTGGGGTACCTTGACTCTCATTATCATTATCGGTGAGTAGTCTCACGTTTGTTAACAGTATACATCAATGACCGGTAATCAAATGATTTCTCATGTGTTCGACTTTAGATCATTTATTCCCACGGTGAAGAAATGTACCACAGTGGTCGGTGAAGACCTCGGGTTGCATCAGCATTCATTGGTTCACTTGACAGTTGCTCCTGTTGCTACTAGTTGATACCACTCCACCTTATATGTTGCAGTCATTCATGGTGAAATTCTATATGTTGGCACCTAAGTTTGCAGTGTAGTACCATTTTACTCCATCATGTTCATTTGGTACTTTTGGGATCTGTCTTTGATATCAGTTATCAGTTTCATCCTTCAGCATCATTGACATTCTTATATGTGATATTCATACATGTACTTCTTCGATCGTGATTAGATGATCCATTATGTATTTTCTAATCTTCTATACTTGTATACTTAGTGGATCCACTTGTACTTGATATGCAGACATGATTTACTTTCTCTGAGCATAGGTATGCCCGCCTCAGATAGTGTTTCTTTATGATCTCCTTTTGTGGCTTGGCAGGCTGAGCTCTGGTGAAGTCCTTCTCAGTTTTTGACAGGTTTCCTTTCCATGCACTTACTTAATACATTTCAGCCATGATGTACCCCTTCTGACTTCATATATTAGGGGGCATCTGTTATAGCTCCAAATCTCACTCTTGATGTTTGTGATGTTGCACTCATGGCCTAGGGCAACCCCTCCTTCCAGACCTGGTCCCAATACTTAAAAAACAGTGTTTTACTCCCTATACACGACATTGCCCTGAGCTAAACAGGTGTGTACGCGGGTCTGTGTATACCCAATCCACGTATATGTCTTAAAACACTTAGAAAAATTAAATCTCTTTAATTTCAGGTGGAGATCACGGGTTTTACCTGTTGATTACCTATTAGTGCCCGTGGCCCAACTATTCCCAATGAATTCCCAACTAAAAAACTACTTTGGGAGAAGTATAAAAAGGCTTCAATGGGAAGGCCTAAAGGAGGAGAGGATAGAGAGAAAAATCACTCTGTTGAGATTATCCTTGATCAGGTCTGAAGATCCTTGTGCTTCCAGCACTTCCCCCCATTATAGGAAACTCCTGTTTCCTTGAGCTTTGATGTTATTTCACTAATTGAGATACTTTGGTATGAGTCATGGAAGGATTTTGTTGAAGGCTTGAGATTGGATGGACCTGGAGGACAGTTCCACTTGGAGCCAACGAGAGGAAGACTCAGGTGAAATCATTCCTTACTGTATTTTAGTTATCTGCAATAAAGAAACACTTGTCCCGTTCCTGAAATTAATCTTCTTCATGGTTATGATGTTAATGTTATGATTTGCATACAAATAGTTGTTTCAATTGTATAACTAACTACCATTGAATATGCTATGAAGTTGATTTCTTTATGATGCTTGGTCCATATACTGGTATGCTTCTTTGAATTGGTTGTTTTGCAGATTAAAATATTGAAAGGAACTCTAAGATGGTTTGGACTCTGGCTGGAGCTACCCGAACGAAGGACCCCCAGGTGCACCTCTCTTCGCATAGTTTGCTTATATTAGTGTCATGGTTGTGTGGAATGCTTGTTTTTCATTGTAGATAAACCCCGCTCTGCTAGGGTATTGACCCAAGACCCTAGGGGACTTTGTCCCTCAACACCAAAACCCTCCTCTTCTAGTCTGGATCTACTCCCGGCTATGGAGATTCCACGGCTGATCACCCTCTTCAGTTTCAGGAAGGCCTCGAAGGATGGTTTCTTCTAGCTGGAGTTCAAGTTCGATGAATTCGTCGATGTTCACACCACGCTCACCGCACAAAGTGCAAAACCTCCGAACAACAATCAAGATTTTAAACAAGCAATTCTTTGAAGATGTGTTATATGGACTTGTAGAACCTATGATCTGCACAAGATAGAGGAGATGTGGAATCGAGCGGGATTTGCAGGTAGTGTCGACAGGGCCAGTCCACGTAGGCAGCGATCCACCTCGGGTCTTTGGCCTTTAGCATGCACTGGTCTCCACGCGATGTTTTCCAAGACCGCAACAACCTCTACCACGTGGCCTCCTCCACACGTTTTTCACAGCTTCCATGGCCTCCTCTGCTATTCTTATATTGTTCTTCTTGGAGATCCGGCCTCCACACTTCCTTGTGTCACCTCGGCATCCAATAGCGGCGACTCTCTAGCTACAAATCAAGAGTACCTCGACATCCAACAACAGTGACTTTCCAATCTTCCAACTACGAATCTCCTCGCAGCCTCCAGGCAAGTCTAGCCTCCTTGGCCTCCTCCTTGTGGCCTCCTCTCAGACAGCAAACTCACCGTCAGCAGCAACTCTTCCTCAAACACGCAAGTTTGTTCTTGACAGGGCCGGTGCACCCTAGCAACATGGAATCGTGAAGGTCTTCGCGATTTTACACCACATATCTACGACGACTGATCAAATGAAAGCCGATGGAAGTTTTATACTGGGCTCGACGCGATTGTGCACCTAACACTTGCGACGATTTCAGCTCAGTCGCTCCCTTCACTCAGTGTACAGGATCGACAACCCTGCAGCTCTGATACCATGATAAAAACCGAGCAGTGTATTAATTAAGTGGCTCTCTAGGTGAGATAACTGGAGAGTGCACCAAGCACTTCATACAATACACACTATACTTCAATGAGGAGAACCTAATACGTATAGGCTTTCACACTAACATAGTGGTTTCAACCACTCCCTAGATAGTAGAATCTGAGACCTAATCTTAAAGTCTCAATCCTATCCTTAAAAAAACTAAATGTAACTTTCTCCATTAATTCTAACATGCACAATTTATTTTCTGTTCATTTAGTTCTCCATGTAACAAAAAAAAGTATCCTTTGTGCATTTAATTATCCATATATCTTGATATTTAATTGGATCGCAGCTACCAGCGGGAGAGCTAGGGTTCGGAGACGAAGCCCTCGACGGCGCTTCAGGCGCAGCGAATCGAGCACAGGCTCTGACCTGATCTGTTGCAGAAGGACAGAGCGGCAGACGATCAGAGCACGGCAATGGATCACGACCAGGGGGGGGCGTCAAAGCCCTCCCCCTCATGGCAAAGCACAGGCCCTGAAGTCACTTTTGGATCGGTAGATCCGAACATTTTCAGCAAGGGAAAGAAGCAACAGGAACCTGACAAACAGGCTAACGACAATGAAATGCCAGATGAACAAGAGAATCATGCAGACAAACCCCAGGTCACCTCTTCTACCTGTCGACCGGTAGCCAAGGTAAGGCCACAAATCGAACTGCCTGGTGACAAGATCGATAGCCGGATCGAGTTCATGACAGCGCATGCGATCATTGGGAAATTTATAGGGTACTGGCCAACTGAACGTGCCCTAAATGGATGGATTGTAGCAAAGTGGAAGCCCAAGGGAGATGTCTCCCTCCAGTTGGGGCCAAAGGGTTTCTTCACGGCTATCTTCTACTGCCTAGAAGATAAATATCGGATCCTAGGAGAGGGCCCATATTTCTTCAATTCGGCAGGGCTCTACATCACAAACTGGAAGCCCAGATTCACCCCAGACAAGGAGGACCTCACCTGGGCACCGGTCTGGATCAGATTATATTCCCTCCCGGATGAGTACTGGGAAGAAGACTGCCTAATGGGCATAAGCAATGGAGTTGGCAAATACATCAGGGCTTCAGAAGAAACAAGAACCCGTAAGTATATTTCCTATGCAAGAATTTGTGTGTATATCCGATTAAATGAAGCTCTTCCTGAATCCATTACCCTCACCCATCGAGACGAGGAATGGACCCAGCCCCTGGATTACGAACATGTGCCTTTTAGGTGCAAAAGATGCCATGCATTAGGGCATCTATTCAGGGACTGTCCACTCAATGCACAAGCAAGCCCTCCTGAATCCTCTGAGTCCCCAGCGCAAGATGGTTTCACCAAAGTCACAAACAGAAGGCGTGCGCACAAAAAATCTCAGAATGCGCCTAAAGCTCCACCTACCAAGTTCCACAAACCAGCCTCGAAGAACAGATTTGAGACCCTCAATGACACTCCAGAAGATCAGCCCCTGGACAACACCAGCAACTTCGCTCACCCCTCCTCATCCACCCACCCCCCTTCCAGCCCCCCTCCCAAATCGAAAACCCCCATTCAAATCTCGACCATTCTAAGCAGGCACCAGGAAGCTCCCGTGGAAATCCTCAAAGAAATGGAGGTAGATGAAAGATCGAAGCCCAATCAGAACTCAGAGACTGCACAGGAAGATACCACTGAAGCTGAATTAATGGAGGAAGAAACCGAAAGTGTAGACCTCCACGGTTTGGATATCAACGAGCTAGAGTTAGCATGCAGGAAAGAGGCGTATGACTCCATCGCTGAGACTGAAATAGAAAAACTGGAAATGGTCATTTCCAAAGCTTACCACCAACAGCAGCTAGGGATTCAAGCTGGAGGCACCTGGGATGGAAGACTGCGTCCGAAAGATTTCAAAAAAAGAGGACGAAAAACAGTGCTTCAACGCACAATAGAGGTCGGCAAAGTCTTAGTGGACTCAGGCAGATACGTGAAGCTTACGAAGTACTTCAGCCCCACCCCAATCAGTTATCAATGAAGCTAGTCTCTTGGAATCTAAGAGGGCTCAACAGCCCCGCAAAATACAGAATTCTCAAAAACATGATCAAGATGGAGAAACCGCAAATCTGCTTCTTTCAAGAAACCAAATGTAACAGTCACACGCTGGGTCAAATACTTTCCAAGGCCTGGCCAGGTTGCCATTCAGTGGCTGTGGATGCTACCGGAGCCTCGGGAGGGCTTGCCATAGCCTGGAACACTCAGGCAATAGCACTCACTGACTTCCACGCCTCCCATCATCTCATTCAAGCTGCCTTTCACATTTTAGGCACAAAGGTACATGGAAACTTGTCCAATGTCTATTTCCCGCAGGACGGAGGCAGCAAAAAAGCGCTCCTAGACACCATCGAAGCGCTCAGCATTAACAGACAGCACCCGCTATGGATTGTTGCAGGGGACTTCAATATGATTACCAAAATCGAGGATAAAACGGGAGGAAGAACTAGATTGGAACCTGAAGTGGAACACTTCAAGGACTTCATCCAACACGCCTCACTTATAGATATGCCCTTCTGCAATGGAACGTTTACATGGAGCAATCACAGAAGGGGCAAACATCAGATCACCTCCAAACTGGATCGCTTTCTGATTTCGGATAATGCGGTGCACCTTGGGGGGGACTTCACTGCGGAGATTTTGGCTCACTCAGGCTCAGACCATTGGCCAATAGCACTGCACTGGCAGAGACCGGGGAACAGCACCAGGAAGCCATTTCGATTTGAAAGCTTCTGGCTAACACACCCGGCATTCAAGGACTTCGTCAAAACTATTTGGGCCTCCTTTGTCCCTCCAGCAGGCACCAAAATGTTCCAGCTTCAACAGAAACTAAAATACCTAAAAGGCCACCTCAAGCGCTGGAATAGGGAGACCTTTGGGAATATTTTTGAAGCCCAACAGCAACTCAATAGGGAGCTCAAGCTACTCCACCAGACAATAATCAACACAGGGCATACGGAGGCTACCTTAGACAGAGAAAAGCACATCTATAATCAGCTCGAAGAAAGGAGGAAGCAGGAAGAAATTTACTGGAGACAAAAATCAAGGATCAGGTGGCTCAAAGAAGGGGAACGCAACACTAAATTCTTTCATAACACAACAGTGCAAAGAAGAATGCACAACAAGATTTCCTTCATCCAAAATCAAGAAGGGGCCAAAGAGGAGGAGCATGAAAAAATAGAGGAAATCCTCCTCAATCACTTCCAGCAGGTTCACCAAGAGCCGATGACGGACCGGAGGTTAGCGATTGAGAAAATCACCAGCAACATTCCCAAGCTAGTAACAGAAGAGCAAAACGAACTGCTCATGGGTCCAATACTCATCCAAGAGGTTGATGAAGCAATGGCGCAACTCAAAGAAGGTAAGGCTCCTGGCCCTGATGGCTTTACAACTACTTTCTTCCATGCTTTCTGGGATATGATTAAGGTAGATGTCTGGAAAATAGTGGAGGAATCTCGGGCCCTTCGCTGGCTGCTGCCATCTCTTAACTCCACCTTCATCACTCTCATTCCCAAAGAGGAGAATTCCATCACCCCTGACAAATTCAGGCCCATCGCTCTCTGTAACATCCTTTACAAAGTCATCACCAAAGTTATTGCCAATAGACTTAAGCCCCTTCTTCCTAAGCTCATCTCTCCGGAGCAATCTGGATATGTGGAGGGCAGACAGATTCTGGATGGTATTATACTCTCCCATGAGATCATTCACTCTCTCAAGCAATCCAAACAAGCGGGCATGTTACTCAAGCTTGACCTCTCTAAGGCCTTCGACAAGCTCAGCTGGTCCTACATACAGCACATGCTGAAAGCCTTTGGCTTTAGCGCCACCTGGGTAAGATGGATCATGAGCCTTATTACCTCCTCCCACTTCTCCATTCTCGTCAATGGGCTACCCTCTCGTCCCTTTAAACCCTCCAGGGGAATCAGACAAGGGGACCCCTTATCCCCCTTCTTATTTGTGATCATGGCGGAAGGTTTAGGCAGACACATCAAGCAGGCTCTGCACTCCAATCAACTTCGAGGAATCTCCATTCATAATACCCCAGCTTCCTCTCATCAACAATTTGTTGATGACACCATGCTTTATGGTTACCCTTCTGCTCAGGAAGCCTCATGTCTGAAATCCTTGCTCAATGACTTCTCAAAAGCCTCTGGAACCCACGTCAATAACACTAAATCCCAAATATTTTTCTTCCATACCCCTCCCTCTGTAAAACTTGCCGTCTCCCGCATCCTTGGTTTTCAGACCGCCTCTCTCCCTTCCATTTATCTGGGGGCGCCTCTCACAGCCTCGGCCATAAAGCAACCTGCTTGGCGTAGCCTCCTTGAGAAGATGGAATTCAAGCTTAACTTATGGACGCATCGTTCCCTCAATCTGGCAAGCCGAGCCGTGCTTCTCAAATCCATCCTCCAAGCAATGCCCCTTTATCTGTTTTCCATCCTGGCTGCTCCAAAGTGGGTCTTAAAGAGACTGAGGAATCTGCAACGCAACTTTCTTTGGGGAAGCTCAGCTACTAACCGCAAATGGGCACTAGTAAAATGGGACACCACCTGCAAGTCCAAGCACAAAGGCGGCATCGGTCTACGAGATCCTGAGCACAGTAACATCATCATGACCGCTAAAATCTGGTGGCAATGGCTGACAAATCAGGACAAGTTATGGGCAAAAATTTGGACAGCCAAATACACCAACAACATGCCTCAAGCAGAGCTCATAAGATACAATCCCACTATCCCAGGATCGCTCATTTGGAATGCGGCCAAACAGAACCACCAGCTGATTCAGAAACACAGCTTCTGGGAAATAAGAAATGGTCACAAAGCCAGATTCTGGAGCGATGCTTGGAACCAGCTACCTAAACTCTCAAATGTTCTGCCGGCAGCAATAATTCATGGCAGACAGGAGCAGCAGCAGGCCAAGGTGCATCAATTTTGGATACAGGAAATGGGACCTGGCTTCAGGAAATGGCTACCTAGTAACCAAATAATCAACATAACCAGCACCCAGGAAGCAGCAGCCCTTGAAAGCGAATTGAAAAAGAGAAGCATAAGGTATGATAATAGGGAGGACATTCTTAGATGGGGTTATCTTCCCAAGGGTTCTTACACCACTTCTGAAGCTTATAATCTATTAGAAGACACCCCCACCATGCCGGATCCTCTCTGGGCAAGAATATGGAGCTTCAAAGCCTGGCCCAAAATAACTCATTTTCTTTGGATGGTGGGACATAAAAAGATCCTCACCTGGGACAAACTGAGGAAACGCAACTTCCACGGACCCTCGTTATGCCATAACTGCTTTCAAAGTGAAGAAACCTTGCAGCACCTTCTGGATACCTGCCCGCTTGCTACTCAGATATGGGAGAAGGTAGAATTCAGAAGTCAAAGGAGATGCAGAGAGGCGGGAGGCATCATAGACACCATTCGGCAATGGCCGAAAAGACCTTACAACAGTGAGTTGCTCAACCACCTATGGAACATAATCCCAGGCATCCTACTATGGAATATTTGGAAGGAAAGGAATAGGCGCATATTCAAAAATCTCAGCTCAAATATGGAGGACATATGGAACAGAATGCATGATAACCTCCAAGAAACCATGCTACTGAAAGCGTGGACTCAACAGGATCTCCCCACTGCAGACAATGAGAAAAACATCCTAAACAACTGGGGGCTGCAAATGCCACAAGAGCCAACAGCTCAGCAGACAGCAAATTGCAAAGGCAAGGAAGACGGAGGATGGGAAGCTCCACCTACACACTCATACAAGCTCAATTTTGATGGAGCATCGAAAGGTAATCCTGGGCCAGCAGGATTTGGAGGTATCATCAGGGATCACAAAGGAATACCACAGCAGATATACTTTGGCAATATAGGTTGGGACACCAATAACTTAGCAGAGCTGGAGGGAATGTGGCAAGGGATACTGGCAGCAAGACGTCATAATCTCCAACCGCTGATCGTGGAGGGCGACTCTCAAATCCTGATAAACATGGCCATCCGCATTCAAAATGGCTCGCAAGCCAAGAAGGTAGCCAATAGCTGGAGACTAGAAGCCAGACTCAGCAGCATGGCTGATGAGGTACGCAATTACAATGCCATCTCCTTCCATCACACAAAAAGAGAAGGTAACAAGATAGCAGATCTCCTTGCTAATATTGGGGTAGACTCAGACCAGCCCTTCCTTGAGGGAAACCTGGACATCATTCCTAGCAACCAACGCAAACAGGAATGTGAGAGTCTCATCCACAGGGATAATGAAGCCCCGGATGCGGGTGCTGACGTGCGGAGAAGGGGCGGGCCACATGCCCAGCATGTGCCACCCCGTGTTAAACCCACGGCTCCTTGAAGGAGGCCGTCAACTGGCATTCTATCTCCTCATCCGCGCAATGCAGCAGTTAATGCCATTGATGGCTGAGGAAAGAGGTAGATGGAGGAGCAGAGCGCAGTTATGGAGCGCCTGCAATGAGGGAATGAAACAGAATATGAGGAGCTTAATGTGTCGAGCAGGGAATATTGGTCTGCCGAGTACTGGAGGGTGCAGACGCACAGTGAGTTCAGGCCGGTGGAGATTTCATCACCCCGCGGCTCAGCTGAAGCCTGTCTCTGTGGCCATCCTTGCCGCTGGTCCGAGAGAGGAAGGCAATTGGCATACCACCAACGACAATTGGGAAAATGGAATGGTCTGGAACCAAGAGGGAGAATTCAATCTGAGTTCTGTGCACCAGAGGACAAAAAGGGAAGGTATTGGCACTGCTACCGAGTTCAAGTTCATTCTCAGGCAATCAGAGGAGGCATTAGGGACACCATGGTTAAGGTACGAGAACGACAGCCCAGCAGAAGGGGACCATGGAGAGGCTCCTCCTCACGAGCCCCTGCAGCAGATGAGCATCATCATTGTTGTTGTTGTTACTGTCATCGACGAGCCCGAGCAACCCAGCTCCCCATTAGACAATTCATGGAGGTTGGGAGTTCCAGCGAAGGGAAGCCGGTGCTTCCAGCCTTTGGCTCTGTGGTATTCACTCTGGGCAACTCTGCAGGGGTCAATGCAGGGGTCAATGCCCACATTTCAGTCTTATTCACCAGAATTCCGGAAGGAATTGAGGATGGAAATCCTCAGGGCACATTGGAGATGCCAATGGAAGACTCTGGAAAGGAAATTGATGTTGGAGACGGCACGACGGAGATGCCAATGGAAGGCTCTGGAAAGGAAATTGAAGTTGGAGAAGAACCGGCTGTGGAGGAGGTCACTGAAACTGAACCACCATCGTCTGAAGCCGGAGGCAAGGAGGACCAAAATTCGCATGCCCTCTCACCTCCATTGGGGCCAGCCCCTCCAGGCGTCGACGAAGAGGTATGGAGGAAAATGTGGGAAGGACGTGAAGAAGGTGACGGGTGGGCGTACGTGGTCGAAGACAAAAGCCTCTGTGACGAGGCGGAAGAACATCTGGCAGCCTGCCTTCCATCCACCGCCCGACTCCAGGATTAATGCTTCCACGGGTATTCTGATTTTGTCATTCGGTTATGTTTGCTGGCAGTCGTTACTTGTGTCTCTGTTATGTTCAAATTTGTCTGGTCTTTGGTTTAGTCTCACTTCTGTTAGGTCTATGTGGGGTTACAGTAAATGCATTAATCGCCATGGCTATCATGCGCTCTCAGAAGCTAGCCCCTGCGTGGGCAGTTATATGTTTGGTCTAGGTAATGTTATTCCCCAGAGTTTCTGATAGATTTTGCCCCTGGGTGGGGGCTTTTGTTGTCATGAGAAGTTATGAGAAGTCTTGTCGATGCTGCCCCTGCGAGGGAGCTTTCAAGTCTACAGTCAAGGTTCCCAGGGTGCTTCTGCAGGCCCTGGAAGACATGTCTTTCTGTTTGTAAAGTTTTTTGTACATATAATTTGAAAGTTTAGCTAGTTTTACAGAGAAAAAAAAATTATCCATATATCTTATGTGCATTTAATTCTCCAAAAAGTTGAGTAATGTCTCATTCAACTCTATGGGTTTCTCCAAATGAGGAAAATGCCTACACTCTTTTATCACCACCACCTTACCCTGCTCTCCAATATGTCTGCAAACATGAAACGAAAAATTGAGCATGCGCTCGAAGAGACTAATAAATTATAAAAATATATAAAACTCTATTTGCATTAAAAAATCTAAATTATGCAACTGGTTAACTCTGCAGAAGAAAGGCCTGGTCTAGCTTGAAGGTTTGATCCTTCTCTCCCCAAACTATTAGAATTTCTTGCTTGATTTCATCCCGATGCAAGAATCTTAAGTTTCCATCAATAATTTCAAACAAATTGATAAAATGATGTATCCTTACTTATTATTTTGGAATGCTGAATTTATTTTAATTGGGGATTTTTTAAATATTTGCACTGCAGTGAGCTCAAACAAAATGCTGAAATTATTTTAATTGGGAATTTTTAAAATATTTGCACTGTAGTGAGCTCAATTGTTTCACCTCACTACTGTCCACTGGGATATTCCCAGCATTGAAATCCGGATAAAGATAACAATTTTTGAATTCCACATACAGCACGTAGGTCAAATAGTTGACATAATTTAGACCAGACAGAGATCGACGGTTTGACCTGACTGGTATTTAGTAGGGTATTCCAACATTTACAATCTGAAAAGATAACCATTTTGGAATTTTAGATACAAAAAGTAAGTCAAACAATTAACTTAGAACTGCATATGTGTCTCTGAGATTTTTTCCAACCGATTTTATAATATTTCAGAAATCTACAACCAAATTCACCCATGCAACCCATATTAATTGTAAACTATCAAATCCAATGTGTTGTAAAGAAAGAAACCTAGTTTACTGTAGGTAGTAAGTGGGAATTCTGTGAACCAATGACAATAGCATCCAATAGCTGGTCTCTTCTCCCTCTTTCCTCCCATGGTCTACCCAGCATTCAAATTCAAATTCAAATTAAACAAAATAACTTAGAAAATTGAATAGAATACCTTAACATTTCGTTGCAAAGGAAACAATCAAAAAATTCCTAAAGGAGGTCATAGTATATACAAGTAGGAAGCCATGGCATCTTGTAAAATGTAATATTCATGCCTTTTCTCATGTCTCCACAATTCTTGGGAATCAGAACGTCTTTAATGTCATTGAAGCTCAACTCTTTGAGAAGACTATTGTTTGTCGACAGTGTCATGCAAATTGCAGAGCTAAAGATTACCAGGCGATGGAACATGTGTAGGGTATTTGTGCACCATCTAGAATCCAACGAAGCCAATGAAGCCACCGTAGCTGTGCCCCACCATGATCACACACTGCACCCCAAGATATTCCACCATACTCTTCATGCACTCCGCTTGGAAGAGCTCAGTGCGCTTAAAGCTGGTGGTGGAGGAATTCCCAAAGAATATGAGGTCTGGAATGAGGAGATCGAAGTGCTTGCCGAGCTCACAAATTTGGGTATCCATCCCAAGAGCCCGTCTTCTCCAAAACCGTGAACAAGGAGAATTGGTTGCTGATTCCCCAGTACACTATATGGATTCCTCAACACCCAGTGGTGCAGGGAGGTGCCATTGTTCAACTCTATATTCTTTGACTGGAAACCCTTGGAGATCCAGTGAGATCGCTTCCTCTTTCTCATGAATTCTACAACACTAAATCCAAATATTCCTATCATTTCGTGTCCCGACCGATAGTGTCACGCCCCTACACTTGCGGTAGTCTTTCAACCACTTATAGCGAGGCGCAGCACCACCTAACACTTTCTTTTCACCAATACTTATGTTCATGGACTATACCTAACCACTTGTCTACTTAGTTTGTGTTTCTCAACTAAGTATTATTATTATTCCTTTATACCAACAAACACCCATACACATTCATTATCCACAACAATTATAAATAACAAGACAATTGCAACAGCATAAAGGGCGGGGCAACTCCCTGAACAATGAGTCTGCCCGAATTCAATATATTAATCAACTTTTCAATATTTACAAGTATACTTGGGAAACACCAAGTTTCATACTTAGCCAATTTTTACAACATGTCACACCTTCATGTGCCAATCGAGTTCCTTGCCCAAGTTGGGTGGGCGCGCCCTCACACAGACCGCCAACCGCACTCCTCAATCGAACTTCGTTCACCCTTGCACAATGGGCAGGCGACCTCACCCGAGTCACCACCACGTTTCCTCTTGCATGACGGTCGGGCGACCTACCCGAGACACCACTACGTTTCCTCTTGAACGACGGGTGGGCGACCTACCCGAGTCACCCGAGAGACCACCGCGTTTCCTCTTGCACGACGGGAGGGTGACCTCACCCAAGTCACCCGTTTCTCCACCAAACGACGATCTCCTTCCCACACCCACGCCTTCGTCCTTCACCCAAGTCTGCGTGCTATTGCCGTGTAGTGCTGCCCAAGAGCAGGCACATTAGTGTTGCGCCTTGCTACAGCCTCCTACACCTCCTTCACACTTCTCCACTTGATGGTTGAAGACTTGTCGAATGATTCCTTTCTCCCCATCCACGCACACCTATATATAAGCTCGAGGGGTGGTCATGCCACCCTTGGCCGACCTGCGTTTTAATGTCCAGCTAACTTGTCTTTTTATCAGTTCATTTGGTCGGCCTATCCAACCAATGCCCGAATTGCTAATCCTCCATCGTCGGCTTTGTTCGAACGAACTCCCAGCTCGTCCATATAAATATATGACTCGCTCCAACACTTTCACACATGCGTCCAAGTGCTTCACTTGGTCTGTTCTCCAACTCGTGCGCTCGTTTGCCTTAGTCAACTCGTCCCCAACTCGTGTGCTTGTTTGCCTTAGTCGACTCGTCGCACTTGCTTGGTGGTCATGTCAAGAACCATAGGTCCTTACATTCTCCTCCACCTGAAGTCATTATCGTCCTCGACAATATCTACCATCCAGGCAACCATCCTGTCACCAATATTTCTATATCCGAACAGTCTTATCTATGATATCAACTCCTCCACATACTGCAAACATCCCTGCAACATATGTAGAACCACCATCTCCATCATGTCTCGTCCCTCCGTAATTTGCCTGCCATCGTCCCGATTCTGACACACATCTGCCAAACATCGACCCGTTACGACTAATGCCAACATATCTCTGCACACTGGTACCCCTCATGACTCGAACTAGTTGGGTAGCTAATCCAACCATATGCCCAAACCACAAGAATGCACATCCTTATGCCATCATCAGTCTTCCCCTGACTTCTGCTACATCCCGGACTCATCAAGTCTGCTCAATATCCATGCTGAGGTCCATGGAAACTACATCCCATCTGCAACATGTTTGGTCCATGGTCTTGTTGTACAAGGAATGTATAACCTCCCCATCGGATCATACAAAACATCTCCAAGTCACATCAACATATGCACAACATCTCTGCCTCGGCATTCCCATAGAATGTCCATGAGTGGCATCTCTATACATGCTCCTGCATCATGTCCTAGCATACCCCATGCTCCATGTCTTCCACCTGATGTCCATGACTCTAGTTGTCCATGATGCCCAATCAAGTGGTCTCATCCCAACATCTGGTCATCCGCATCCAAGTCTACAAATCTGTCATAAAGAAGCCTCTTCCAAGGCCCCTTGTCAAGGTGGTGCAGCCCCTTCCCAACAAGGTCCCTGCACCAACCCATCTTCAAGGATGTCTATAGAGAAAGGAGGGCCGAGAAGTTTCCTCCCTGACTCTCATCCACCCATGTATCAGATTGATATTGTGTCCTCAAGTATCTATTCATAGCCTCAACCTCCTCACATGTACATCCAAGCTCACCTAGCTTGTCCTTCGTCAAATGAAAGTCATATATACCCATAGCATATCTGCAAAAGTCTACTATACCATCCAAATCTCTACCTGCATAATCCTCTCCAACCACTGCTTCTGAAGTAGTACCCGGACTCCCTTTATTTGCAACTCCATTGTGAATATCATCAGTAGAAGATGTCTCTGTCAAGTGCTCCACGATTCGTGAGATTTTCCTCTCACTTCCTTCCTTCTTCCTCACTCTTGCAACGAAGTCAATCAACTTCCCTTCCTTCGTTGTTTGAGTCATACTCCCAAGTCCTCTTTGCTCCACATCCTCATGTTTCACATTCGGATCTTTGGGATACAAAGTCATAGAATTCATCCTCGGTCAATACCCCAAGCAACTCCTTCTATTCATCGAAACCAACATAGTTCTTCCTCCAGCTGTGATCAATAGAATGTCCCGGTCCACCATTGGTATGGCTTGTGCAAGCTTCATGAAATCTTTCCCCAACACCATAGAATCATCATCCATGTCCACAATCCTCAAGTCCAACTTTCCAAACCACGAGCCCACTCTCACCTGAGTGCTGTCCATCACACCAATAACAACTTTCATGGTAGAGTTGACTGCTTTGAAAGCACTCCACTCCCTCTCCATCTTAGCTTTCTTCCCAAAAGACTTTTCTACCTTCTTACTCAAGAAGCTATGAGTAGCCCCCATATCTACCAAAGCAGCAAATCTCTTGCCTTTCACGGTGACCTGCACAAAACTCAGCTTCAAGGCATCACCTCCTTCTGTCGGCTTCATCTTGTGTCTCACATCAGCAACCTTCTTCAAAAACTTGGCCTTAGAAGTTTCCATTGGCTTGTGCTCCAATCTAACATTCCTCCTAAGGTACTTCACTTCCTTGCTTGGCTCTTCTAAGCAATTCGATCCTGGCTCAGCTTGATCTCCTTCAATCTTGTCCTCCATCGCATCCTAGTTAAGTGCACCAACCAAGTGCCCATTGACTATCTTCATGGAACTAAGCTTCCGAACATCCTCTGGATTATTACGGTAGTGAGTCCCTAGCCTGTCAATGTAGTCGAGCTCATCCTGCTCAATTACAACAACCTTCTTACCAAGAAGTTTCTTCTTTATCTCTTCCTTAATCTGCTTGATTTCGGTCTCCACCATGGCACTTTTCTTCCTCAACCAGGCCCTTTCATCCAAGAGCTCTTGAAGATCAAGTCCATTCTGTTGGATCTCCTCATCAAGTTCCCTAAGTTCACCATCCTTCATACTTCCACATTGGGACTTGAGTTCTTCAAGTTCTTCCCTTAGATTTGAACAACTTTCCTGAGTCTTCATATTCTCAGCCTTCATCGAAACCCAGTCAGAACTCCATTTACTCACCTGTTCCAACACTTCGTACCAGATAGCTTCACCTGTGTCATGGCTAGATTCACCTTTCATAGGTTCATCTACCACCTTTACCATTTCAGCCTTCTCCACATTCACCAAGTTCTTGCAAAGCTTGGACCACCCTGATACCAACTGTCAAGGTGTGTATCAGCTCTTCTTCATTCACCAGCTTCACCCACTGTGAACCTACTCTGATACCACTTGTCAAGGTGTGTATCAGCTCTTCACTGTTGACCCAATCAGCTACCTGATGAACTCTAATACCACTTGTCACGCCCTTACACCTGCGGTAATCTTTCAACCGCTTATAGCGAGGTGCGACACCACCGAACTCTTTCTTTTCACCAATGCTTATGTTCATGGACTACGCCTAACCACTTGTCTACTTAATTTGTGTTTCTCAACTAAGTATTATTATTATTCCTTTATACCAATGAACACCCATACACATTCATTATCCACAGAAATTATAAATAACAAGACAATTGCAACAGTATAAAGGGAGGGGCAACTCCCTGAACAATGAGTCTGCCCGAATTCAATATATTAATCAACTTTTCAATATTTACAAGTATACTTGGGAAACACCAAGTTTCATACTTAGCCAATTTTTACAACATGTCACACCTTCGTGTGCCAACCGAGTTCCTTGCCCAAGTTGGGCGGGCGAGCCCTCACATGGACCGCCAACCGCACTCCTCAACCGAACTCCGTTCACCCTTGCACGATGGGCAGGCGACCTCACCCGAGTCACCACTGCGTTTCCTCTTGCACGATATTTATTTTAGGATATTTATTTTAGGATATTTTTTTTTATTTATATTTTGTTTGTAAAATGGTTATAATTATGATAAATTAAAAAATTAAAATTACAATATATATTTCGTAATTATATTATAATTTCATGTGTACGTAAATAAATATTTAGAAAATATTTTCCATTTCTAAATGAATTTTGAAAAGTACTTTTCATTTTTATATGAATGCATTTTTCATATTCAATTTTCTTATCGTTGAAAAGATTAAGTTCTTTCACCAATTATGTTTTAAAAATATTCCAATACCTTGCAATATATTAAATGTGTTAATTTTTCTTTCTAAGTTAATTAATATGATGATATTTTTTATCCTTTAAATTAATAAATTAATCAGTGCATTATAGCATTTTATTTTTATAATCTTACAATTCTTTATTATATTATAATTGTTTTAAATGTAATCATTTTAAATTAGTTTATATAATAATATTCTTTAATAAATTTAGTTAATTTTTTAATAATTAATTTATTAATTTTTATAATTAATTTTTAGTTAATTTATTAATTTTTATAATAAATTTGTTTCCCGCTTATTTTAGGGTTGTTCCTATAACTTTATCTCATGCATTAGTGTGAATGTGGAAAGGCAATGTGCTTTATTGGGTCTTTTAAAGATTAGTGCAATGGTCAACTTCTTTTTCAGTTCTTCATTCTCTTTCAGTTCTTCAAATGCCTCTTGACATCTATTTATTCAACAAAAGTCTAAATCTTTAGTCAATAATCCAAATAGGGGTGAAGCCAACTTACTAAAGTCCTTAATCAATCTTCTATAATATCCAGCCAATCCTAAGAAGCTTCTAACATGCCTTTGGTTTTGAGGGATAGGGACCCTTTTAGTGATGGCAACTTTGTTGGGGTCAACCTAGATCCCTTTCTTAGATAAGGAATGGCCTAGGACAATCCCTACATTCATAAAAAATTCTCATTTCTCGGGACTAAATGAAAGATTCATCTCAATGCATTTCCTTAAGACTTTACATAGATTAGAAAGAGATTCATGAAAATCACTTCCATAAGGGGTGAAATCATCCATGTATATCTGAACAATCTTATGAACAAGGTCAACAAATATACTCAAAATTGCCTCTGAAAAGTTGCAGGGGTATTATAAAAATCGAATGGAAGGACCCTATAGGCAAAGGTCCCCCATGGACACTTGAATGAGATCTTATCTTGGTCCTCATGGTTAATTTGAATATGGTTATACCCACTAAATACATCTATGAAGGAAAATAATTTATTCTCTGCAAGGCCATCTAAGACTTGATCAATGAAAGGTAGGGGGAAATGGTCCTTATTTGTAGCTTTGTTGAGTTATATATATTCAACATAAATCCTCGACTTCTCATTTTTCTTGGGCACTATGAAAAGAGGGGACACCCACTCACTATCTGAAATGGGGTAAATGAACCATGCATTAGACAACTTTTGTAGTTCTTGTTTTACAATATCCTTAAGGGAAGGATTCATCCTCCTCTAGGGTTGGCACATAGGTTTTCATCCCTCCTTGATGTAGATATGATGAGTACAAACTAAGGGGTGCAACCCTTTCATTTCCTTATAGTCCCAAGCAAAGGCATTAAGATGTTGCCTCAACACAGTGTATAATTTCTTTTCTTACTCGACTGAGAGAGAAGGGTTTATTTTTATAGTTTTGGATGGGCCGATTTCCATAATCTTGGCATGATCTAGATCAGGGTCAAATAAAGCTCAGTTCAGTCGATGGATTATCATAAGCCTGCTCTAAGGATACTTCCACTAGTTCATCAATTAGCATAGCAGTAGGGGGTTGATTATGTAAGAAGTGATCAATAAGGTCATCACCTAACTACCTACTTCCTACAACAATGTCTAGTGTATGAACTAGGTAGAGGAATGACTGATAAAGGTCTTCTTATTCCTTATCCTCTATCGAAAAAGGGTAAATCATTCTCAACAGAGGGTTGAGTAGGGCGATATAATACAAGTTGCTTTGAGAGATGCCCATCCTTAATGGTCATGTTCCCAGCCTTGCAACTAATGTAAGCATCAACAGTGGCCAACCAAGGTCTTCCTAGGATGAGAGGGTAACCATTAAACTTTTCTTTTAGATGGAGGACAAGGAAATCTATGGGATACTCCTAGGAGTCGATAGAGACCATCACATCCTCAATAACTCCCTCAAGGGATATTGTGAATATCTCTACAAACTACAACACTGTAGTGGTCTTCCTGAAGGCCCCTTGGAGGTTGAGATTTAACATGGTTTCCTTGGTCATAACATTGATTGTGTTGCGTCCTAAGGTCAATTAAGGTGTTAGGGACCACAATGTTGTTAATGTGCACATCCACTCTTGGGCTACCAGGATCCAAGTACTTTGGGGAGATCACACTCCCAAGCATTAGATCAGATAAATTCCCAACAACATTGATAGTGTGAGCATCTCTTCTTCTCCTCCTAGGCCTCTTGAAACATTCTTCCCTGATAAGCTTATTGTAAATGGGAACATCCTTGATGACCTGGAGAAGGGGTATCTTGACACACAAATTATTCAATTCTCCTATAAGTTCAATCTCTTTTGGGGTGTGATGTTTAGGTTGGACCAAATTTTCAAGATAGGGAGGCATATTGACTTAAGGGGTACTATCTTCCTTCTCTTCTTCATGATCTTCAGGTGGAGAAGGTGGGTGATCATCTGGAAGTACCTTCCTAGATTGAAGGTTGATCTCTTGGATTTCCATGACATAAGAAATATAGGATGTTTCCCCAATGTAAA
The DNA here is from genome assembly GCA_031772625.1 of Pinus tabuliformis. Classification (NCBI taxonomy): domain Eukaryota; kingdom Viridiplantae; phylum Streptophyta; class Pinopsida; order Pinales; family Pinaceae; genus Pinus; species Pinus tabuliformis. Next base: position 1,961,498,786 of record CM062816.1, on the reverse strand, counting down.
CCTGTTATTCCTGTTTATTTTTCAGGTTCAGATTGGGTTGCGTAGACATTTGAGGTTGCTTAGATGGGTTGGTGTGGGGTAGCTATTGTTGAGGTGGAGGTGGAGGAATTAAGTAGGAGGTTTGGTTTCCTGAGGCCTCCATCATTGTGAAGGGTTTCCCCATTGAGGAGATTGAGGTTTATACGATTAGAAAGGTGGATTGATAGGTTGAGGAGGGTATTAACAAGTATAGGACCAAGGAGAGGGCATGGACCATGATGGGTGAGCTGGAGAATACCAATGTTGGAAGGGTGCATTTTGATTTGTATTGTAAGGAGGATATTCAGCACCCTGCATGCCCTGTTCATATGGTCGAGGTTCTTGTGGCCTCCTTTGTTTGATGAAGCAGATTTGCTCCAAGGAATTCTTTGCCCCTTGGTATATAGCCTTTAGGCCTGGACGAGAGGGAAATTTTCTTGTTGCATGGTTCTCCTCACAAACAGAGAAAACCGTTATGGTGTTTAGAGGGCACTCATTTCTAGGATGTCTCTTGGTGCATCTAGGGAAAAATATAGCTAGTGCCCTTTATTCTTCCTCTTTCTTCCTTTTAATGTTTGATGGTCGAGGTGGAGGAAGAAGAGTTGACCAAGCCCTAAATAGACCTACCTCTCTTTCTAGTAGCCCTATAATGATTCTTGAATACTATCTTGATGTCATCATAGGTCAGATGGTAAATATCTTCTCCACACAGCATATTGAGGGTCTCCATTACATCCTCCCTAATCCCTCAGAGAAGTATAAGCTTGAGTGATTTAGGGTCAAGGGTATAGTTAGCCCTCCTATAGTTGTGTTCGAATCTTTCCTCATAATATTCTAAGGACTCATCTATCCCCAGGGTCATCCTATATAATTTTTCTTTTGTCTCCTTAGACCTACCGTAATCCTTGTTCTCCTCATTAAAGCATTGTTGCATTTGAGTCGAGGTAGTGATGTTGCCTCCAGGTAGGCTCATAAACTAGCGCAAGGTTTCATCCTTGAGGGTGGAGGGAAACAACTTCAACATTTGTTCGTCAAAGGTATAGTCATAGGTCCTACAAACGGCAACAAACTAAAATATGAATGTGTCAGGGTCCTTAAAGGATAGGCCGTTGAAATGTGGAAGAGTAGTGGGGATTATACTTTTCATCCTGGCCTCCCCATTGCTATATAAAATAGCAAAGAACTCATTCTTCATGTTTTCAGCCATGTTTCAGATAGGTGATATAGGTTCTTCCTATTGTATGGGTTCTTAAAATATTTCAGGCTGCTCACCTAGAGGATTTTCTAACTCCCCTGTGGCTAGAGTGGGAAGTTCACAATCACCAAAGAAGAGTGATGGTTGACTGCTAGAAGGGGTGGGGGTTTTGGGTAGAAATTTTCCGTGTTTATTCCTAATCCTACGAAGGATGAAAGTTTTTTCATTTTTTTTGTGTTTTGTTTTGTTTTGTTTTGTTTTTTTGTTTTTTGTTTTTTCAAATCAAAAAATGTTGATGCAAAACAAAAGATGAAACATAAAGGAAACTTCTAAGTAGAAATAACACCTACATGGAAACCTCCCAGAAATGAAGCCAAAAAGTGACGAGCCTCAGTATGACAAGAAGAATGTTGAGACTCCCAAGGCTACAAACTTTAATTATTAGCTCAGGTTTTGTACAAACATAAGAGGTGAAAATGCTATATGAAAAATAGGTCAAGTTCTACTCATTCCACCTTCAAGGCATGGAACAAACCAAGGCATACAAACACCACTCTATTAGCTAGCTCAAGGAAGGAAATTGCATAAGAAGAGAGCGTTCTATTCTAATTGCAATAATGGAAACGTTATTCTACTTGCAAAAATAAAAATGATGTTTTCCCAAATGTAAAGGATAACCCTAGTTGCAGGAAGGTTAAGGCTATGATATTTGCAGAAATGGAAACAATAATATACTTACAGAATGTAAAATCTATGCTACTTGCAAGAATGTGGACATTAGCCTAATTGTAGAATGTGAAAATTTTCTTTGAAAAGGAAATTAACTTATGCAATAACAATGCCTGTAATTGAAACCCTAAAGAAGCATAAACTAAAGAAATATGCCTAATCTACTTTGCATTGATAAAGCACCTTTAATCATTATTTTCAAAGAAACTTAGCTTTAGTGACAAATTTCATAGGCATTTCATAAGCAAATCATCATTGTTCTTCAAATTTGGAACTCTGTCCTCTAACCCGAATTGCAAAATTGTGTCACAGTGAAGAAACGGTAGGTCTCAAGTGGTCTTTGGTCCTCCTCAATCATGGTTTCAGAGCCTATGGGTCATTATTTAAGCCCAAGAGACAAAAATCAAGCTTCTGGAGAAAATCTGGTCAAATTTACATGGTGATATAGGATGGTACATGATTTCTACTACATGGTACAAGATTGCCTTGTTTTGCTACAAGATTGGATTTGTAACATCTTGAGGGTGGAAAAGGTTTCCTAAAGGTGGGAAAGGGTAAATGAATATATATGAGATCTGTAGGAAGCATTTTCCAAACCTAGCACCTCTTAGAGGCCCATCTTGCACAAAAGCAAATCCACATGGTGCTCTTCAATGACCCATAAATGTAGTTTCAGTGGCAGGGTTTTGAGGACAATGTGAGATGAGGAAGGAGAGGTTAATGATGATAGGAAGAAGGTAAGTTGAATGTACCAATCCTGCAAGACATTGGTAGTCCCTGAAAAACAAAAAAATAATCCTCTTTGCAACTTGAAAAGAATTCCAAACTAATGATCAAATTGTAGCAAATGAACTAAATGAGAAAGGATGAGTTGAATTTTATGAAACTAAGTGAAAAGAAAGATGGTTTGACTTTTATTGCATCAAAAGATAATATAACTTGCAACATGCATCTTAGCTACATCCATGAAATCTTAAATAAGAAAGTGATTTAACTCCTAAATATGCAAAAACAGAGTATGTAAAAGAGCATTGATCTAAGGTCTAAGAACTGCAAGAGAAAATAACCACATATTTTTGGGTGCTAATGCATATTATTCAAACACACTTCCCACAAGAGAGGTGGTAACCAGACTTGCACCAACAACTTTTTCAAGTGAACTTCTACCAAGAAAGGAAGAAATATTGCTACGAAAAGTAATGTGTATATAAGATACACAAAGAGAGACTAGAGCCTCTAGGTAAAAACGGTCCTGTGCACTGATTCCTCCACCTTTTCCACTCCAAATGCATCGAGATGGATGAAAAACAATATAATGATCCAATTCGGATCACGCCTCCCCATTTTTGGAGGCTTTTGGTCCCCAAAATATTTTACTTAATGAGGTGAGGAAATGTTTCCTCCACCTTCTCTCTAGTGTACCATTTACCTTTGCTTGGAAGTTGTCCCTTCAACCCAATCTGCCAAAGGTCTTGTTGCCCTTGTCTTGTAGTTCTGGATGTATTCTGTAAAACTATATCTTTTTTCAACTCTACCTGAGCGTCTGTTGCCAAATCCTTCATAGAAGGTAAAACATGTTCCTCTTGTTGATCTAGCATGGAAGGCTCATAGAGTTTCAGATTCTCTACATTTACAACTGAGTAAATGCACATATATGGTGGTAAACTAAGTCGATAGGCATTACCACCCACCTTTTCCAGTATCTCAAAGGGACCATACCTTAGACCTTTGATTTTCTTACTAGGCCCCTGCAGCCTCTCCTTATTCAACTATAGCTATACTATGTCTCCCACCTTGAATGATTTCTTTGTTCTATGCTGATCATGCCTGGCCTTATACTTCACCTACGACTTCTGCAGTGTTTCTTGTACCTATAGATGGATCTACCTTATCTTCTCTATAAACATTTCAGCCCTCAAATCATCTCCTGTAATGTCTTCCTTCACTCCTCCTTGATGCCCATATGTAATATCCAAAGCTGAAGGTGGAAAATATCCAAAACAAGTTTCAAATGGGGACTTTCCTATAGAAGTGTAGACCACTATATTATAAGAATGTTGTATATATACCAGATTTTCATCCTAAGTCTTCAAATGCTTCTGGTTGTAACCCCTCAGAAGTTGCACCAAAGACCTATTGACTACTTTTGTCTGCCCATTTGTGTGTGGATGGAATGTTGTAGATCTCTTCAACTTCATGTCCATCTTCTCCCACAATGTAGTCTAGAATGCATTTAGAAATCTTGTATCCTTGTCTAAAATGATGCTCCTTGGTATCCCAAAGTGTACCCAGACCTGTCCAAGGAACAATTTTGTTTCTTATTGTATGTTGATGGTCTTTTTACATGGCATGAGAACACACATGTTGTTGAGCCTGTCAACTAGCACGAATAGGTAGTCATGTCCCTTCCTGGTTTTTGTTAAACCTCCCATAAAGTCCATGGAAATGCTCTCCCAAGGATGAGTAGGTACAAGTAAGGGATGATACAGAACCCATTTCCTGTTGCTAGGCTTGTTGGTACAACAAAGCATGCATCCTCTTATGAACCTAGCTACTTGTTCTTGCATCTTGGGCCAATACACATACCTCTGCAAGTTAGCCACGGTCTTCCCTACACCAAAATGCCCTGCAACCTTGGAGGTGTAAGCCTGTCTAATTAGCTGCAAACACTCACCTTTAGGAACACATAAATTATCCAGCCTGTAGAGAAATCCATCCTAAAGATGGTAGTCAACAATGATGTCACCATTGTGCACATGACTCTGACTCTGAAATAGTTGCTGATACACCTCCTTGAAGTCCTCATCTTCTAAATATGCCTTTCTGTATGCATAATTAGTGAATTTCTCCATGTGCATACGAGTCCCCAAAGATGGAATATTTGATGTGGGTGGCCTTGAAAGCATATCAGCCAACTTGTTTGTGTTCCCCTTCTTATACTTGATCAACAAATGAAACTGTTGTAAAAACCCCATCCACTTATAATGCCTGGTTTGTTGTAACTTATTCAGGGCCTGTAGGTATTATAACGACTAGTGATCCGTGTGGATTATTGTCTCCTTTCCCATCAGATTGTGCTTCCACTTCTTCATAGCTTGTACCATGGCATAGAGCTACTTATCGTAGGTAGGGTAGTTAAGAACTACCCCATGAAATACTTGAGAATGGTAGAAAAAGGGCCTTCCTCCTTGCATCAAGACAACTCCCATAGAATACCCACTCGCATCTATATCCACTTCAAAGGGTCGTTGCAAGTTTGGTAATGCTAGAACTGGTGCTTCACTGATCTTCTTCTTTAACTCATCAAAAGCCTTATGCTTCCCTTTTCCCCACTAGAAACTCTTGCAGATCGTTTATCGTGGGTAGGGGTATCTGTTCTTGAACATGATTTTATTCAATGCCCTGTAATCTATACACATATGCCATGTCCCATCTTTTGCACAATGATGATGGGTGACCTACATGGTGATGTACTCGGTCGAATGACACCCTATTCTAGCAGATATTGCAATTGTTTCTTCACCTCACTTTCTTCTATAACAAACTGCATGTACAACCCAATATTTGGCAATTGGGAGTCTGGAAATAAGTGAATTTCGTGCTCCACTTCTATCTTAGGGGGTAGCCCTTTAGGCTCTCGGAACATGTCCTTGTATGCCTGTAACAAATCCTCCAATTTTTGGTTTTGTTTCTTAGTACACCCCTCTAGGGATGCCTTGCCTCTTATTGCCTCCTCTACATACTGATTTTCTCTTAAAAACAATAAAACATACATCTTGCTAAAACTGATCAATTTCTTAGCTTGGTTGGCACTTACAAGTGAAATTTTCGACTTTCCTTTGTGCACGTTGATGATGAATGATTTTCCGTCCCTGATTAGTTGGTACATGTTAGCTCTCCTCATGAATATTGCATCACACATGTACATGTATGGACTCCCAAACATGACTCCACATACATCAAGGGGAACCACATCCAGATTTACTTCATTAATAAAATCAACACTGATTGTAAATCTAATTTTACACTGTTTTGTTACCTTCAACTTTGCATCCTTATGTACCCATCCCAGTGGATATGGGTTTGGATGATCACGAACTTCCAGCCCCAACTTCTTGACTAGATCTACTGCAATGAGATTTGCCTGCAATCTTGAGTCAAACAGAGCATTAATCTTCATCTTCTTGACTTGTATCTTTACATGGAAGAGTTTCATCATTTCTTTCTCTTCCTATTGTTGAAGGCTACTCAGATTCACCTCCTTTTGCACTGATGTACAAATGATCTTCTCATCCACGTCTAAGTTGCTTTCAACTTGGTTGCTCGAATCATTGGCCATGAGATTCTTCTTCATATTATCTTTCTTCTTGTTCTTCAGGTTTAGCTCTGGATGAAACTTCCAACACTTCTCCTCTGTATGGCCATGAATGTTGCAGTGGTTGCAATGGTTGCTAGGACCTTTGCACTAATGTGTTGTGACAGTCATCTTTTTATCTTTCGTCATTTTTTCTTCTTCTTCCCATCCTTAGAAGCCTCTTGTTGCTCCTTTTGATTCAATCCACTTGATTGCACTCTTTTCAGGCCTATGTTCTCCAGGTAATGTGCCTGTGCACAAGTCTCATCCACTGTTTTGGGCTTGAACAACATCACTTGCTCACATAGATGGCGGTACAGACGCCCCAAATAATTTAGGAGTATATATGGGTTCTTTGGAGAGATACCCAACATTATAGCCATCTTTCTAAATTCTGTGGTGTATTCCTGCACGCTTTGGCTCGGCCTTTGCCTGAAGTAATGCCACCAGATCCACTGGTCTTCCACGTACCAAATGGGATAAAACTGTGACTTAATGAGGGTTTTGAAATCCTCCCACTTAGTCACTGGAGGTTCTCCCTCTAACCTCAGGGTTTCTGTGTCGCTCTCCCACCGAGTCAATGCATGGTGCTCCAATTTCAGTTATGTGAATGAGATCTTATGCCCTTCCTCGATCTGATGGACACTGAAATAAACTTCCAGATTCTACAACCAGTGGCTCAGCGTCAAAGCATCGATTTGGTCATGTTATGGCTTGATATCGAATTTTTCTTCCACTTTAAACAGGGATTAGTGCACAACACTCAAACTGGGTTGATCTATTCCGGGTTCTTTCTTCAGTTGGTTATCTGCATCATCTTGATCTCCTGATCCCCATTCTGATTTATCCTATGCATTCAAGCCCCCTTCTTCTCCAAATATCCCCGACTTATTTCTTAGGGCCTGCATGAGAAGGTTGACATTGTGATTTATATCTATGACTTGTTCTTCAAGTCACAAAAACCTCACCTTTTTAGGATCATGAGGTTCGTGTACAAATTCATCACCCACGATTAGGGTTTACGATTGTCAGCCTTGCCGATCTAGATCCTTGCAATCTCCACAAAATAACCAAAGAAACCCGCTCTGATGCCAAATGATCCATAAATTGTCGTGGATATTCTACTGGACAGTTCATCACAATAGATATCATAATATGATATTAAAAAAATTGAGATTTTACACTATTACAGTTTTATTTAATTTCTAGATCTGTAAAATTAACTGTAATTAGTGCATGCATGTAAAATTAAATAAAGAAGAAAAGTGGAGAATGGAAAAATAAGCTCACGCACACATAATACATAAGATATCCTCTCTGGGAAACCCTTTCAGGAGAAAACCCATCTGGAAGGTGAGGCTGCTTCACTCTCTTTCTCTCGTTGGAAATATGGCCGCAGATACAAAGAAGTAATGTTTGTGGCTCATGAGCTGCTACATTGCATAGATCCTCTCTATGTTCTCTACCTCCTATCTCTCTTGGCTATCTTTTCTCAACTATGGAAAAAAATTCTCTCAAAAGAATGGAATGCCTCTTCCTCCTAGTGGCCTAGTTATAAGAGACCCCAATAGCCTACTAGTGGTTAAGTTTGACTACATCAACTCTTAAATAGAGTTATAAAATAGACTCTTCTGGAGTATTTTACATCACAAACACATGACTAGCCCCTCTTCCATGAATAATGGGGGCTGACGTGGAAGGTCAACTTCTGAGTGACATAACTTTTGCATACAGACTCTAATTGATGCGATTCTTACGCCTTTCGAAATCTCTCTGTGCGTAGAATAACATTGAAGTATTCTGCATTCAAGAATTAAAGTTTGACCCCAAAAAAATGTCGGTTGATGCCTCAAAATGCTCCTGGAAGGTTTAAGACCTTGTTTCGCCAAACTGGGTCACGCCAGTAAAAATGGCCCAGTGCACTGATTCCTCCACTTTTTCCCCTCCAAATGCATCGAGATGGATGATAAAAAATATAATGATCCAATTCGGATAATTGAAGATGACAATTCCGTCTCGCCTTCAATCCACTCTGCCCTCTTTTGTAGTGTAGGTTAGGATTGCTTCAATCTTTTCCAAGATGATGAGTTCTTTATTTTGGGGTCCTTTGAGTTTCATAGCTTTGTAGATATCTTGATGAGAGTTTTGGTGGCCTTTGATGATGACTGATGTGGAGACACAAGTTCTTATAGTTGTAGAATTGATCCTTCAATCTCGACAAAACCCTTCAACTTGCTTTGATGCCCTTCTTGAAGCAGATCCTTAAATGTCTCTTTACTACACTTTCTTTGACTTCACCACCCTAGCTCTAATACCATGTTGAAGAATCTAGGGCAATTAGAGTTAATAAGATTCTTCTTGCATGATAACTATTTGTGAGGTGTTTCAACTTATTCTTCTTATTCCAATCTTCGCTTGTTATTATTAGTGTGTGCCTTCATTGGTTCATCAAATAGATATAAAAAACAAAGAGACAAGAACAAAAGATGTTTTCCTTTTTTCCAAGGCCAAAACCTCTCCCTCTTGGAGAGGAAAACCCACACAAAATTCTTCTTATAGAGATTCCAATTGACGAATACCAATACCATGACCCTTGACCTACTGGGCCACTCTAAGACCAAGACACCAATCCTCTTCTTCGTCATCGCTGAGATCATCATCACTGCTACAAAATCATCATTGTTGCTGCACTGAAGTCATCGTCATTATATCACCGAGATCTTGACACTTTTTTGTACCTTCACCGAGAATACTATTGCACTTTTTAGATCAATGCTACTCCTTCATCAATACCTTCACCTTGACACTGAGATCATTTCAGGATCTTTCTCTAAATATGTTGAAATAGTGAGGTTGCTTCACGATGTTAGTAGGCCAAGATCTTCATTATTACTGCAACACCAAGATGGCGATTGCTTTCCTTGCATCGAGATCATGATTGCAGACATACTGAGATTGCCACCAAAGACGAGGATGAGACTGCAACTTTTCCACAATAATTTTTCACGAAATTACAGAGGCATCCGAGAATGACCCTTCCTGTACCCATTTGAAGTCTGTACTTATCTGAAATTACAACAATCTCCGAGTTCTGAACTCATCCGAAGGTGCAAAGAAGCCCGATTTTTTATGATCATGTGGTGACCTCAGCTGGGTATTTATAGTTGTTATGCCTCTATAAATAAATTGACATAAGCGTGAACCGTCGTGTCTTTTATTAAACCAACATGACTGTCCTTTTAATTCATATGTAAGCAGACATGACTATGTTTTATATCGTTTTGCTTTTTGCCATCTTCAAGAGGCATTGTGCTTGTCTTGGAGGGTTGATCTAGACACTAGGTTGACTTGTATACATTACACATATTTTATATCGTTTTTCTTTCTGCCATCTTCAAGGGGCATTGTGCTTGTCTTGGAGGGCTAATCTAGACACTAGATTGACTTGTATACATTACACATAGGCTCAAGAAGAGCATGACATTGACTCTTTGACATCCTAAGGCTCTCAATGGGAGCCATTAAATAAATAGACCTCTTACTCATGAAACCCATGCAACAAGGAATAATAACAAATTCATTTTATTGTTTACAGAAATCATAAATACATTTGCATGAAGACCGAACCTAGTTACACTTTCTTCAACAGAGTGCACATAATGGTTTAAGAGCACATGTTTCCTCTTAAGAGGTCACAGGTTCAAAACTAGAGGGTGGTAGAGTAGCTGTGCGGAGGTAGGTCCCTTGTCCCACAAACAAGGGGTCTCATTTGGCCATGACCTTAAAATTGGATAATAATAATAATAATAATTTATAACATTAATTTATACTTCTTTTTTTTCCTTAAGTTAAAGTTGACCCATAACCTTTTTATATGTAGTTAAACAGGTAAATGTGTGCATTAGTAAGACATTCTTGGTGTTGCAATAATTATTTTGGTTATATTTATGAAGCTTTCAATGACATTAACCACATTAATATTTTTAATATGGTTGTACTAGTTTTTTATTATAACCAACATTGTTTTTCTATTTAGATAATATTTTATTTTTCTTTTGAGAGGGATACATGTCAATTCAAGTTGATATTATTGTTATTATTATCTTTATTATCTAATTTTAAGGTCACAAAGGCACACACCAAATTAGTGTATGAGTCCCCCTTGTTTGTGGGACAAGGGACCCACTCTTGCACAATGATTCGATTGCTAAGTCTACAAAGTCATACATACTCTACCCCCTATGGTTTTGGAAATTATGTTATGTCATACTGATAACTCATTAAACATGCATAACATATTTATTTTTGTTTTTATTACAACTAACATTACTTTTCTTACTTTTCTATTTAGAGAATATTTTATTTTTATTTTGAGAGGGGCACGTGTCAACTCCATGTTGAGCCTCTTATAGGCTAAAAACAATGGGCAAATGAGAAAAAAACAAAAACAATACAATGGAAAAATGAAGAACTTTCTCTTTAGATTATTGATTTTAAAAAATTATATAACTTTTATTATTATTTTTATAGTTGATGATGTACTAATAAAATAATGCATTCATATAAATTAATTGGCCTGAAAAACACTAATAAATATCAATACAAGAATAAATATCAAAATATTTAATTCATATACATTTCATATTAACAAAATTTTAAAAATTAATTAAATTATAATTTTATTTGAAATAATTATTATTACTATTAATTATAAAAATAATCAATATATTGCATTTCAAAACAAACATGAAAATTTTATCTATAAAGATTTTTAACTTGTAGTCTCTATGATTTTTAAATAAACTATTTACAATATTATGAGTCAATACTATAATTTATTAAAATTATATAGTAATTATAAATATTTTTAATTTATAATCTTTGTAGCTTATTAAATTGATCACAATAACAGGAGTCAATATCATAATTTATTAAAATCACAATAGAAAAAGTAAGACACTTCTTAACATATTTTAATTTATAACTAATATAAAAATCATATATCATTTTGGAAATAATATGCTTAGTTAAAAAAGTGACATAGCAAGGTCAGATAATTTTCGATTTTACATTAATGAATGTTAATTGTTTTTTTGGTTTTGTCCTCTTTCATGGTTTAAAAATCATATATCATTTTGGAAATAAATATGCTTAGTGAATAAAGTCACATAAACATAAGCAAGGTCAGATAATTTTCGATTTTACATTAATGAATGTTAATTGTCTTTTTTGTTGTGTCGTCTTTCATTCGTCTTTTTCTTGCGTTTATAAAGACCGTCGATTCGACCCAAAAAAAATGTTGGTGAACAACTCCAAAACTTGTTCACGGGATCGCATACAGTGTTCAAATTTGAACACATCACAGTTTTTCTGAAGCTCTCTGGCATATCAGAGAAGTGTTTAGCAAAATTTAACTGTTAAAAGAAATTTAAATTTAGATTTTTATAAGTTAAAAAAAAATTAAAATAATATTATAAAATGTTCAATGAAACGCTGTTTGTTTGTAGGACATTTCAAAAAATCCCAGTTCTCTGATTGATGTAACACTCTAAAGTTTGCAAGAGGTTCTGGCAACACTCAAGAAAGTCCAATGGGATGTAATGGAGGTTGTTCATCCATTCACAAGCCATCATCAGTGATAATCGCAGCATTGATAGAGTTAGCATGATGATATGAGGGTTTATGTTCGCATTCGTTGATAACATAGGTTTCTTTTCGCATTGATTGATAGCATAGGGGAAGTAGCTATGTATTGGTATCAGTGAACAGGAATATTTTGAAGGTATTAGAGATTTAGAAAAACAAATGACAAAAGACAACATTAACCATGACTGAGGGGTTCATTACATTTTCCATGAAGGGTTCTTTATTTAGGATTTCTTTTTAGCCAAAATCAATATATAGACAAAGTAATATCCTTATTAATTTGAATTCTTATTTTATAGTAATAAATGAATGCATTCTCTTTTTATAGTAATAAATGAATAATTTTTCATTTTATACCAATAAATGAAATAATTAGTTAAAGATGTAATTTTATCGTGTTTAAAAATATATTAGAGTGATAATATTGATATTTTTACATCATAACCACATTTTCTGTTGTATCTTTATTTTCTTTCCTAATTTGCAAAAATTTCTTTCTTTCTTGTCAACCAACCATTCAGATAAGATTGTTTAATTTTGACAACCAACCATTCAAACAAGATTTTTCAATTATGAAATTACCCCATTAGATGGTGGTAACTACACTTAGTGATTCAAAGGTTTTTTTATATTCTTGTAAATAACTACTACCATCTCTTTTCTATTTTTAGATTATTTCGTGGCTGACAACCATAATGCTTACAAAAGCCTAGCATTGCTTCCATTTGAACTTACTGTAATCAAGCTTACTATTAAGCCTGACATTTTTAAAATCAAACTTCATTTAAAACCCCGCATTTCTTCTCTTATCTTAAAAATGCTATAAATTTTTTTTGAGAAATAATAAGTGTGCTTCCCATAAAATTATGTAGAGTTTTGAACCGGGGAGAAGTGTTAAAATGAAACTCCATGGCTCTATTAATAACCACACAACATAAGATTCGTGTGCCTACACCGCTACAACTTAATTTTCTTTTTCCCGTTGGTCTTCCCAAAAGATATAGAATGCCAATAGTTATCCATACAACTACTATTGTGTCTCCTGCTTCATTTTCTCCATTGGACATCTAGGAAATAAGTTGTGTGTGTGGGTGTCCATGTAGCTGCTGCTATGAAGGGTTTTTAAGCTGATGTTGAAATCAGAAAAAAATTAAACTACATTGTTAATGAAAAGAAATCATATTATTAGAAAAAGACATCAACAAACTGCATTATTAGAAAAATATATCACCAAAACTTGATTGAAAACCATTCTTAAACAAAAAAAAAAATGACCAACCAAGCCATACAACAACAACACTTCAGATGTATATTACATATTACAACATTTCCCTATTAGATGTGGAAAACTTTCCTTTTAATTACATAAATTTTTGAATCTATAAAGCTTGAAGTTTTTAATGGAGATGAAAGTCTATTGATAGTGTTCTTTGATTGAGCAATGTTAAGAGGAAAGTTCAATTCCCTTGGTTGTTCAAGTTTATATTTATTTTTTTGGTTTGCTTTAAATTGTTTCACGCTGAACAAAATAGATAGTATAAATTAGAAACAAATGAGACTAAAAAAATTTTTCCATTATGCAAATAGATTTATATTTTCAATGATGTAAATTTAAATATTTTTGAAGATTATCTAATGAATAGAAGAAACATATGGTTACCTTTTTTCAATAAAATTTGAGAAAAATATTTGCCTATTTACTAAATTCTAATAAAATTTTATAGTGTTTTAATGTAGTCACTTTTAAATTTTAAAGATTTAAGACACTATTTCATTTGACCATTTTTTTTATAAAAAGTTTATTTAATATACACTTGTTAATAAAAGTATAATTTTTTTTATAACTCTTCAAAATTAGATAAATATATGCCCTTTCAAATCGAATTAATACCCACTTTTCAAATTTGTTCACGCATCGCATACATGTCCAGTGGAACATAAGGTCAACATCAAAGTCAATCAGGTTAAAACGTTTATTACGATTTAGTGAAAGAAAGTGAACCTGATGGATACAGTTTTTCTGACAATCTGCAATATCTTAAACCCAAACGTGCTCAATCTCTAACCTTCAAATTTGTTGTGGCCCTAACCTTCCTCAAAAGTCATTGCGTTCACCTATAGTAACCGTTCCTTTATTCACATAATTCATTTTCTTGGTATCCATTTCTGTGCATTTAATTATCCATCTATCAGCAGAAAGTTGAGCAGCGTCTCGTTCAACTCGGCGGGTTTCTCCAGCTGAGGAACATGCCCGCACTCTTTTATCACCACCACCTTACCCTTCTCTCCAATATGTCTGCAAACATGAAACGAAAAATTGAACTTACGCTTGAAGAGACTAACAAATTATAAAAATATCTAAAACTCCATTCGCATTAAAAGAAACTAAATTTTGCAGCTAGTTACCTCTGCAGAAGAAAGGCCTGGTCGAGCCTGAAGGTTCGATCCTTCTCTCCCCAAACTATTAGGACGTCCTGTTCGTTTTCATCCAAATGCAAGAAACTTAAGTTTCCATCAATAATCTCAAACAAATTGATACATTAATGTATCCATACTTACTATTTTGGAATGCTGAATTTATTTTAATTGGGGATTTTGTGAGCTCAACTGTTTGACCTCGTTACTGTCCAATGGGATATTCCCAGCATTACAATCTGGATAAGGATAACAATTTTGGAATTTCACATACAGCGCCTAGGATAATAATTGACTTAGTTCAGACAACACAGAGATGGACTGTTTGACCTGACTGGTATCTAGTAGGGGTATTCCAGCATTTACAATCTGGAAAGATAGCCATTTTGGAATTCCAGATACAACGAGTAAGTCAAACAATTAACTTGGCTTCTGCATATGTCTCCCTGAGATTCTGTCCATCCAATTTTATAATATTTTAGAAATCTACAACCAAATTCATCCCTGCAACACATTAATATCACACTATTAAATCCAATGTGTCGTAAAGAAAGAAACCTGGTTTACTGTAGGCAGTAAGTGCGAATTCTGTGAACTAATGATAACAGCATCCAACAGCTCTAGTCTCTTCTCCCTGTTTCCTCCCATGGCCTACCCAGCATTCAAATTCAAATTAACCAAAAAAAACTTAACAAATTAAATAGAATAACTTAACATTTCGTTGCAAAGGAAACAAGCAAACAATACCTGAAGGAGGTCCTGGTATATACAAGTAGGAAGCCATGGCATCTTGTAAAATGTAATATTCATGCCTTTTCTCATGTCTCCACAATTGTTGGGAATCAGAACGTTTTTAATGTCGTCGGAGCCCAACTCTTTGAGAAGACTGTCGTTTGTCGACGGCGTCATGCAAATTGCAGAGCTGATGATAATTAGGCGTTGGACGAGGTTAGGGTATTTGTGCGCCATCCAGAAGGAAACGAAGCCACCGTAGCTGTGCCCCACCACGATCACACTCTGCACCCCAAGATATTCGACCATACGCTTCATGCACTCCGCTTGGAAGAGCTCAGTGCGCTCAGAGCTGGTGGTGGTGGACTTCCCGAAGAATATGAGGTCCGGAATGAGGAGATCGAAGTGCTTCCCGAGCTCGCAAATTTGGGTATCCCATCCAGCCAGCCCATCCGCCCCGAAACCGTGAATGAGAAGGAGGGTTGGCCGCTGATTCCCCAGTACACTATATGAATTCTTCAATACCCAGCAGTGCAGGGAGGTGCCATTGTTCAACTGTATATTTTCTGACTTGAAACCCTTGGAGATCCAGTGAGATTGCTTCCTCTTTCTCATGAATTCTACAACACTAAATCCAAATATTCCTCTCATTTCGTCTCCCCACCGATAGCGTTGCCTTAACAATGTGATGCGTGAATGTCTTCTTTATTAATGGATTTATCTGATGGAAAGGAAGATAAGGAAAAATACACAAATTCACGCCATAAAATTTTTATTCATAAAACTTTTCAGATACATAATTATAGTGGTATACATCTCAAGTATATAAAGCTTTAGCTGGTTAAATATAGAATCATGTTCTTTCTCTCAACTCCACTTAACTTGTTCTTGTAAACTCACATTAAATTATGCTTTTTTACATATAAATTAAACTCTAACTATCTCAAATTAATTCACACTCTTAATATTTCCAAATATAAATTAAACTCAAATTAATTCAGACTCTTCAGACTCTTAAAAATGGACTCACGCTCTTAAAATAGGCCAGGCTTCATTCCATGTAGAAGAAATTCCTATTTCCAGCATTATCCATATTTAAAATTTTTGTAAACCCAATAAAATCCAATGGTAACTTGTTTCTCATGCCAGTTGTTCTATTTCTGATTAAGTATTGAAACCTTGCACGATTCAATTAAAATGGAAATCACCGCGTTAGCTAGAGCCATCGATCCGAAATTATTCTCAGATTGATGCGAATGCGTGTAAGCAATTCTGAACATTGAACGCAGAACGCACGCTATCCCCTTTGTGCTCGGCGGAATGTATAACGCACAGCACAGTCATTTTTCTTAAATTGCAGTAAGAAGAATTACTTGAAAAAATTCTTAAGTACGAAGATTCCAGAGATACCTTGATGAATCCAGAGATTCTGGTGGGTGGTTGGTAGGTTTTTCAGAGATCAGGGGACCATTCGGCGGGGTAGATTACCAATAATGTGAAAGATGATATCACAATCACTGAACTATCTTATTTCTCTACTTTTGAATTTCACTCATCATGGTATTTAACCCAATTGTGTATTTGGTCAAACTAAACCAATTGTGTAGTCTTTTTTTTCTTCTCTTTTTCATAACTAAGTCATCACATTAACAAAACAAGTCATAACTAGGTCATCACATTAACAAGTTGCTATCTATAAATGTAAGTTAAGTCATCACATTAACAAGGGACAGTTTCTATCTATAAATGCAAGTTGGCTTATCATTGTTATTCATAGAAAACCATACCATTTAGAATTAATCATCATAAAAAAGTAAACCCTTTCACTTTTACCAAATAACTCTAGTCCATTAAACTGATTACTTACATTCAAACAAAAATAATTAAAAATAATTGTTAACCAAATAAAAACAATCTTAAAATATACTCTAACCAAAAAACATTTGTGTACTTTGTCTAAATGGCTTCTTTTTAACTTAATTCTTTTCTTATATTTAATATATTGAATTGTTTAATGTATAATGTTTCACATTTTAAGGAGCGTTAAATATATTTACATATTTAAAACAAAAAACCCAATTTCCTTTACAATTATGTCACTTCATTCATTTAAAAATTATATATTTAACAATATCATTACCAAAAATATTCTTTCCAATTAATCAATTATGACCATAATTGAAAAAGTAATTAAACTATGCAATTTCAATCCAGAGAAACTGCACAATGTGACATGGCAGTTTGTACAACAAATTGTATGTATAGCAATATCCTACTGACGCAGCTGCTGCAGGATAACAATTTCATATTCACAAGCTACTGAAAAAGAGGCAAATGGGCCTTATATTTTGCCGTTGACCTAAAAAAAGGGTGAAGACGTACACAAAGAAATAGAGTTTAAAGATGTATAGCAATTTCATATTCAGAATTACCTGGAAACGAGGAAATTATCTTTTGTCGTTGACCTAGAAAACGGTAAAGACGTACACAAACATATAGTTTATAGTTAATTTTTAGAAATGGAAGATAAATGTAATCAATTTGGCAGTTTCTACCGCAAATTGTACGTCTGACAATTTCATCTTCAGAAGTTACTCTAAACGAGGCAAATGCGCCTTATATTTTGTCGTTGACCTTAGAAAATGTAACAACGTACACGAAAGCATATAAACTCATATAGTTTATAGTTAATTTTTAAAGTTAAATATAATAAGTTTTGCAACATGGTCATAAGTTAACCAAAGCAGAGTATTTTAGAACATTCAATTAAGTCTGGTAAATAAATTCCAATTATGGAGAACAAGAAAAAAAAATATATAATACATTGATGATAACATTGGTAACTGTTTACGAAAAAAAAATGAATATTGGGAAATGTTTACGCCACAAAAAAGGTTACAAGTTATTTTGATTCTATACCACATTTCTTAGTATAAAAATTTAAATAAAAAATAATAATAAAATTAATGTAATTTTAATTGTGAGGGACAGGGATGGAATTTGACAGGTGAATTGCCGGGTGATTTGCTCGTGAAATACAGTTTAAAATTTTACAAGACCATCAAAATTCTTTGCTAAAGTTGTGAAAACTGGCAGAAAAAGGTGAAAACTGTCCAATTTAATGAGTAAGCTTATTTTCAAATTCCATTAAGCTTATTTTGAAATTCCAACCCCAGTAAGGGATTTATAGAAGAAAATGAAATACATCAACTTTATATATTGAGAGGTGTTTCCGCCTTAAAAACAAAAACAATTGTTTTCGAATTTTATAAAACACTTTCCAATATAAATATAAAAATAAAAATAAAAAAAACAAGTAGATATTTATATTTGGTTAGATATTTTAAAAAGATATTATATTAATAATTCCAGTCATATTGTGTTAGCTCAATTTATTTTTAATATAATTTTGTGTTTATTAAATTAATAAAAAAATAAACATAAAAATATTTTTATTTATATTGTGTTAGCTCAATTTATTTTTAATATAACTTATATGCTTTTAAATTAATAAAAGAAAATAAACATAAAAATATTTATGGTTAATTTTTAATAAAGGAAGCTAAATGCAATAATTTTTATAACAATGTCATTAAGTTGATCAAAGTAAAGGATACTAGACCATTCAACTAGATCTAGTAAATAAATTCCAACTATAAAGGATAAGAGAAAAAAATGTAATACATCAACTATATATATTGAGAAGTGTTTTAGCCTTAAAAATCAAATATAATATGATTTCATAAAACACTTCCCAATATAAAAATTCTAAATAAAAAAATAATAAACACACAAGTGAATATATATATTTAGTTAAATATAATTAAAAACATATTATAATAATAATCTCACTTTTATTGTATTAGCTCAATTAATTTTTACTATAATTTATGTATATTAAATTAATAAAAGCATAAACTTAAAATATTTTTAGTTCATTTTTAATGATAAAAACTAATTGAAAAACAAGTTTTGCAACTCGGTCATTAAGTTGACTGAAGCATAGCATTATACATCATTAACCAAATCTAATAAATAAATTAAAATTGTGAGTCACAAGAGATAAAAGTGTAATGCATTAACTATGGGCGAATGTGGACAGGGACAATTAGTTAAAAATAATTAATATTATTTTGTATTAATGGAGAAAATGGTTACATTGTTGTAACGTTCTCCCTAGTTTAGGATTAGTTCCTAAAGTTTAGGGGTTTGGGTGCAACTTCCTAATTCCTAGTATTGTATTTAATGATGTAATCTTTCATTGATGAATAATAGAGTGTACGAGAGTGATCTCTCTGTTTTGTGAGTGTAGTCTCCAAGTGCAGGCCACACCTGAGAGCTACATCTCTTTCTTTTCAATTCTGTTCACATTTTATCTTGGTATCAGAGCTCAGATTGGGTGAGCCTGATCTTTTGTCACCTTTGTGGCTGAAGTGCCTTTGTAGCTAGCTTACCTGTGTGGTAGAATTGCTTGTGTGGCAGAATTGCCTGTGTGGCTTGAAGTGCCTTTGTGGCCGCGTGTACACAAGAGCTCTGTGCTCAATTGAGCAGGTGGACTGCAGAACACCTGGCTCGGACTCGGATATTTTTTTTTCTTCTGAGGAGTAAGATTGGGAAAAACGAGAGAACAAGGCTAAAGTCTTGTTGAAGATGTCTGTGAAGGACAATGTTATTGCGCACATTAGAGACTGTAAAACGTCCGCGGACATCTGGACGAAAATCAAAAGTTTGTATGAGACCCAGAATACAAGCCGAGTCTTGGCACTTAAAAGCAAGCTATTTTCAATGAGGATGGATGAAAGGGAGACTGCTGCTGCATTTGTTGCGCGAATTAAAGATGTGAAAGACGGATTGGGGGCCATCGGAGTGGCGGTGTCTGATGAAGATCTTGTTGCAATCACAATGAACGGGATGCGTGATGATTTTCAAACGTTCATCAATGGAGTGTCAGCAAGGGAGAAAGCACCCACATTTGATGATCTCACTGGGATCTTGCAGCAAGAGGAGGAGCGGTGTCAGAACTTGAACCCCCAGAGTGATGATCTTGCGCTGATGGCGAAACGACGATCATCCAAAGGAAAGCAGTCACAGCAGCAACCAAAGCAGAAAGGAGGAACATCACATAAGAATCTGCATTCTCATAAAGTTATGCTTGCAAATTATTCTGAAAAGAAATGTTATTATTGTGGAAAGAAGGGTCATATACAGAGTGCATGTTATAAGAAGCAGGCTGATGATGCAAAGAGGAGGCAGGCAAATGCAAAGCACAGAGGATACTTTGTTGAAGAAGAAGATGAATTTCGACTGTTCACAGTCGACTGTGCCCTTTCAGCATCTAATGAAGATGACATTTGGTATGTCGATTCCGGAGCATCCTCTCACGTGACAGGTAAAAAGGAATTTTTTGATAGTCTTGAAGAAAGTATAAATGGATCAAAAATATATCTAGGAGATGATAGTGCATACGAGATTAAAGGTCATGGGGTGATTTCAGTTAAGTTACCAAATGGAAAAATTAGTCACCTTACAAATGTTTTATATGTACCTGGAATTAAGAAAAATCTGATATCTGTATCCATGATGGCTGATCAAGATATGCAAGTCGAGTTCTTCAAGACTCATTGTGTGATAAAGGATTGCAAGAATGAAATAGTTGCAACAGGCATGCGAGTTGGAAGCCTATATAGACTGGATGCAAAAAGCATACCAAAGCAAGCCATGGTTGCAGGAGGATCGACAGCCGAACAACTCTGGCATCAGAGGTTCGGTCATTTGAATTTGCAGGACCTCATGTTATTGCAGAAGAAAGGCATGGTCGAGGGACTCCCTATCTTTCGTAATGTTCAACTAGTGCACACTCATGTATGCAGACCTATGCAGACAAGGTCTCTAGGAGGAGCATATTATTTTTTGTTATTTACTGATGACTGCACTAGATATTCATGGGTTTATTTTTTGAACAAGAAAAGTCAGGCTTTCCAGTGCTTTATAGAATTTAAAACCTTGGTGGAAAAACAGTTTGGTAAGAGTATAAAAATTCTCTGATCTGATCAAGGGGGAGAATACAAGCTAAAGGAATTCATGAAATTCTACAAATCTCACGGGATTGTTCAGCAGTATACAGTGCCACACACACCACAGCAGAATGGAGTTGCAGAGCGCAAAAACAGAACCTTGGTGGAGTGCGCAAGGAGTATGCTACAAGGTAAGGGTCTGTCTAATAGTTTTTGGGCAGAGGCTATCAACACTACTGTATATTTGAAGAACATAAGTCCTACCAGGTATCTTGGCTTCAAAACCCCTTTTGAAGCTTTATATGGATTTAAACCAGCAGTAAACCATCTAAGAGTATTTGGGTCAAAAGCATTTGCCCATATACCCAAAGCCGATAGGAAGAAATTAGACCCTAAAGCAGTTAAATGCATCTTTGTTGGTTATGGCACATAATTTAAAGCATATAAATTATTCAATCCTGAGTCTCGTAAGACATTTGCAAGCAGGGATGTAGTGTTTCATGAACAGGTACAGGAAGGGAAATATGACGTTGGTGATGATTGGCACATTCCATTGTTGTTGGAGGAAAGCAGCGAGGATGAAAGAGAGCAGGAGCATAAAGAAGAGCAAAAAGAAGAACATCAAGAAGGTGATAATGCAAGCCCAGTTATAGTAGAAGAAAACAAATTTGAGGTAAGTCCCCTACCAAGGAGATCAGGTAGGAAGACTCAATTACCATTAAAATTGAGAAACTATGCTTTGTTGTCGAAGGTTTTGAACATTGTAGAACCCTCTAATTACAAAGAAGCTAGTCAATTTAAGGAATGGAGAGCTGCAATGAATGAAGAGATGGAATCAATTCTTAGAAATGATACTTGGGATTTAGTTGAGCTGCCTAAGAATAAAACACCCATAGGATGTAAATGGTTGTTTAAACCAAAAATGAATGCAGACGAAAGTATAGAGAAGTTAAAAGCTAGGCTGGTTGCAAAAGGATATTCACAACAGGAAGGTATAGATTTTGATGATACTTTTGCACCTGTAGCAAAGTTAAATACAATCAGAATGCTTATTGCTTTAGCTACTCAATGTAAGTGGGAATTACACCAACTTGATGTTAAATCTGCATTTTTAAATGGTGATTTAAAAGAGGAAATTTACTTAGTACAGCCAGAAGGATTTGTAAAGTAGGGGCAGGAACATCTTGTTTGTAGATTGAAAAAGGCTTTATATGGTTTTAAGCAAGCACCCAGGTCTTGGTACGAAAAGGTTGATTCTTTCTTTGTAGATCATGGTTTCCATAGAAGTTTAAATGACCCAAATTTGTATACCAAGTACAATGATCAGGGGCAGATTATTTTGATTTCTTTGTATGTGGATGACATGATTATAACAGGAAATGCAGATGATTTAATCAGAGGAATCAAAAGGCTTATGGCACAAGTTTTTGAGATGAAAAATCTCGGATGCCTTCACTATTGTCTGGGATTAGAAGTATGCAGAGATACTAGGCAAACTTTTCTTACCCAAGGGAAGTATGCCAGAAATCTGTTGGAAAAGTTTGGTATGGATCGGTGTAGATCAGCAACGACACCTTTGCAGCAGAACCTGAAATTGAGCAGTGATGATGGCACTAAGGAGGTTGATGCCACAATGTACAGACAACTGGTTGGCAGCTTGATATATCTTACAACAACCAGACCTGACTTGGCATACTCTGTTAGTGTGTTGATCCAATTCATGTCGAAATCGCTTGAAAGTCACTGGGTAGCAGCAAAGAGCGTGTTGAGGTATCTTTGTGGTACTGTTAATTATGGTATTTTATACACTGATGTATCTGATGTTACTCTAGCAGGTTTTTCAGACTCAGAATGGCCAGGTAACCTGGATGATCGGAGGTCCATCACAAGTTATGCATTCAACATAGGTTCCGGGATCATAGCTTGGAGCAGCAAGAAGCAGAGTACTGTAGCCTTGTCTTCATGTGAAGCTGAGTATCAAGCATTGTGTGCAGCAATGTGTGAAGCGATCTGGTTGAGAAGGCTTCTCAAAGATGCAGGAAAAGAACAGAACAATCCCACTTCCATCAAAAGCGACAACCAAAGCACCATTAAATTAGCATACAATCCAGTGTTTCACAAAAACATCAAACATATAGACACTCAGTTTCATTTTGTTAGAGAGAAAATACAGTCAAAAGAAATTGCTGTTGAATATTGTAAAACTTGTGACAATGTGGCTAATATTTTTACAAAGCCTCTTGCACGAGTGAAATTTGAATTGTTTAGAAAGATGCTAGGATTCCAGGAGAACCCTTTCTCCATTAAGGGGGGGAGTTAAAAATAATTAATATTATTTTGTATTAATGGAGAAAATGGTTACATTGTTGTAATGTTCTCCCTAGTTTAGGATTAGTTCCTAAAGTTAAGGGGTTTGGGTGCAACTTCCTAATTCCTAGTATTGTATTTAATGATGAAATCTTTCATTGATGAATAATAGAGTGTACGAGAGTGATCTCTCTGTTTTGTGAGTGTAGTCTCCAGGTGCAGGCCACACCTGAGAGCTACATCTCTTTCTTTTCAATTCTGTTCACATTTTATCTCAATTTACACTCGCACTGAACTAAAGTAGCTCTTGAGAGGAGGATAATTATCATATTGTTATCATTAGTTGATTTCATATGTTTTTCAAAGTAATGGAGCTTTTAAGATTTTATCATAGAATTTATGTTTCTGGGATATATTGGGAAGTGTTTCATATAACAGTATATGATTATAATTATAAATTAATAAAAAATTTCCATTTTACTTATATTGAAAGTTATTTGAAGTAAAATGTTGATGTATTTTCATCGTGAACCATGTTATAATTTTTACTTTTGGTTCGATAGGTATATTTTATAACTTCAGATTTTATTTAAAAAAATATTTAAATAAAAATTAATATTAAAAATATAGGTAGATACACATATTGTTAGATATAATTAAAAGAATATTATATTATGGTTAGATATACTTAAAATAATATTATATTAATAATCCCACACTTATTATGTTAATTTAATTTATTTTTAATATTATAATATAGTATGAAGGAGATATAAAAATATTTCACTCTAGTAAATAAAATATTTGGATGCCAATATTTTATATCAACTTATAGGTGATTAAAAATTAAAAATAAACAAAATCAAAAATTAAAAATAAACAAAATCATATATTTAACTTATAAGTATTTCAATATAATATTTATGCTAACTAATATATTTCAATATGAACTTCGTATATATGTATACAGAGAGAGATAGAGAATCCAAAATTTGTGTTTGAGATGACAAGAGGTGAGAGGTGATCCCTATGCAGTGATCACGTATCTTGAACCGCCCACACACACATAGATGATTATATTAATGCCTAAAAAGAGTAAGTAATTAAAAAGTAAAATCAAGGCATAAATAAAATACTTCACTATACGTCCCTGTGTTAATGGCCATTATGAGCTATCCTTGGGGGCCAAGCATTTCACCCTCAAATGAAATGGGTATTTCTAAAGAGGGGGAATTTCTTGCTCCCAGCATGCCTTTGCGTGAGATGGCCACTTCTGGCTATTTATTTGTGGCATTAGTTTTGCGTTGGGCATTCTGCAAGAGAGTATGGAGTATAGGTGAGATTGAGTCATTGACCTCTCTACTACCAATGGAAATTCTTCACCCTTTCATTGAGAGGAAATCGTTTGCGGGAGTGCCTAGGATTGAGACAACATGGCATTTGCATGTTGTGGTCCTGAGGAAGAGATGGTGGGTGGGTGTTGGAGTTGGGCATGCAGAAGTGTTGTAGTAGCCTCAAGCCTAGGTAATGGATGGTCTATAGAGATTCACCTTTATTACTCACAACGAGGTGGTACATTTCATTTCCTCATTAGGCTTATCTCTTTTAGTATTTGTTTTCCTAGGTCAAATGTGTCTTTCTTTAAGCTAGTCTGAGAATTTGGTGGGGTGTGGGTAGCGTGTGAGTTTGTTATCTCTTTTTCTTAGGTGGGATACATGTTTTTTAGCTAAGAGGAATTTATTTTGGTATGTTTGCATTTTTTTATGTTTTTGTAAGGGGAATCTCATGAAGAAAGTTTTTAGCTGGCCGAGAGTCTCTTTGCCCTCCTAGTATTATTCAGTTTTGAATGTATTATGCAAAAATTGTCTTCTAGGAAACTTGTGGCTCTTTATTTGGCTAATTATGCTAGGGTCTGTTGGCTTTTCCATTGGGTTAACCATTTCAATGGAGTTTGAGTCAAGGCACCTTTTTATTGGCATGGTTTAGTTTATGAGTTTCACTGACACTTATGTTGGGTGGTGCCAAAGCCCTGTCAATGGCGTGGTTGGATCTTTCTCTTGTTTCTTCATAGGTCATGGTCATTATAATAGTTTCTATAGGTGTGACCCCTTTTTGCAACCATGCAACCCTTACAACACATGCATTGTAGGCCAGGGGGGCGGGAGTAGCCCACAAGGTCAATGAAGCGTGAGACTTTTAGCTCAAGATTCTATTCCTAAAAATTGAAGGGTAATATCATAAACTACTCATGCGAGAGAGAGAGAGAGAGAGAGAGAGAGAGAGAGAGAGAGCTAATACGAATCCATCTTAGCCAAAAATTTATCAAGCACCTTGAGGGATCAAATCTCTCAAAGTGCAAACATTTTCTCAAGTTTTGGAGACTGAAAAATAATTTCATGTCAAGAGATTTGATCCCTCTTGACCTTTGCTAGAATCTTGGTTAAGATGGATCAATATTGGCTAGAAGTAGTGAAAGATAGAGTATCAAAGATAGTTATACCCTTTTTTAGTTTCAATTTAATTAAAAAAAATCATGTCCACAAGTTTTAGATTCTATATCAATTTTTATTTATGATATTGAATTGATTTATTATGTTTTTTCTTACATTTTTTTAAATGTATATATTTTAAGTCACATATTAATGTGCATAGATATTTAATTCCCACATAATATCCATGATTTTTTTTTAATAGTATTGGGTTGAGATTTATTGCATTTTTTATTTTTATTTTTAATTCATTTATAAAAAATGTCATGTCCAAAGTGTGATTTTCAATTTCTAATTTTATTTATGACATTGAACACTTATTATTTATGGTTGCTTCACTATGTTTTTCTTGGTACACACTCTTTTAAATGTATACTTAACTTATATATTAATTCTTTTTATGATCAATAACAATTATAATAATAACAATAATATAGTCCTAGAGGGGTAGTTCAAGTGGTGATTGAAGTTCTGCTAACTAAGAGATCCAAGATTTAATCCAACAATCATAACTTTTTCTATGAAAAAAGCAAGTCATAAGCCCCAAAAATATAACCAAAATTATAATTTAATTATTTTTTATGGATTTTTTTTTTTAAATCTTGGCAATGTAAGATATATGATGAGATAAGTGTTATGATGTAACATTTGAATAGATGCCTATGAATATTTACTCTTTATTTAATTTATGATTACATTAATAAACTAAAACAACTATATAAATTAAGTGATTAGAAAGACATCAAAACATTTACTTTATATACATTTTATATTACAAAAAAAATAAAAACCATAAAAATTAACTAAATTATAATTTTATTTTAAATTATTATATTAATATGAATTATTAAAAAAATAATATATTACCATCTATAATAAAAATTTTAAAATTAGAAATTTAACTTGTAAATAAAATTGGCTACAAAATTCAATACTGCAGACCAAAACCTATATATCATTCATATGTAATTCATGTAACACTTGCTCATTAAAAAAAAGACCTATTTACTTTTTAGATAAATTTAAACATCTAATATGTACCTACCCTATTAAATCCTGACCATCTTATAATAAACTAAGATTTTTGTTTGACTAACTTTATTCTAAACTAAATACTTATCCACCTAATAAACTCAGGTAAACGTAATCAAATCGGCATAATTATTAAAACTTGTTTCTTTCTTTCAATAATTAAGCTTTGTCCGTTTTCTTTCCTTGTATCATCTTTTTTCTTGCATTTAAGATCGTCGATTCGGCAAGAAAGTTCGTGAATGTTCACGGGATGGAATACAAGTCCAGTGGAGAGTAGAGGCAAATCAGATTGAATAACGTTACATTTATTACGATTATTTGAGCGTGTAACTTCCCTTCACCTTGGCTATTCTAACTATTCCTTATTCACACAATTCATTTTCATGGTATTCATTTTCTCGACATTAAATTATGGCGCACAATTTATTTTCATAGTACCCATTTTCTCTGCATTTAATTTGTAAATGTGTTAGAAAACCTGCACAGATGAATCTAGCTAGTAAAGGTTGAACACACAGCTTTGCAGAGCAAAAACACTAAAAGAAAATCGAAAGAAGAAAAGAATGATGCATTCGAAAATATGTTACAATGCTCATGATATAGCATCACTGGGTGAAGATTCCAAGGTAATGCACTATAGTGGTGATCAATGAGAAGACTCAACACCTACAACAAGTTCCGGAGATAACTAGTCGGTTGCGGAGTTAAAGAAGGAGTAAATCATGCAAAAGGAATCTTGCATGCAATCCCATGCTCTAACTAAGAGTCCGCATGTAAGTGTGTAGTAGTTCCAACATGCAAAAGGAATCTTGCATGCAGTCACATGCTCTAACAAAGAGTCTGCATGTAGGTGTGTAGTAGTTCCAACACCCCCCCTGAACACCACTATGGGGAAAAATAGAAAATGGGCCCTGGAAACTAAGGCCAAAGGTCACCCAAAATACAGTGCAACTTGTACTAAAATTGAGGAAAGGGGGAAAACCTCGTGGGAAAACCCCCCCCTAAAAATACAATGTAATCAAAAGAAAAGAGGAAGAAAAATACAGTTGCTAAGCAATCGTGTCCTTCACTCCAAGACGATCACGCAAAGAGCGAAACTTCTGCTCAGTGAATGTCTTGGTGAAGATGTCTGCAGTCTGTTCTGCTGAAAGACAAAACTGCAAATCAATGACCCAATCATGTACTAAGTCTCTGATGTAGTGCATATGGATCTCTATGTGCTTCGTCCGCTGCCGTTGTACTGGATCCCTGCAAAATTTGAGAGTGCTCTGGTTGTCACACCAGATGACAATGGGCTGGTGGAACTGGACGCCCAACTCAGTGAGGAAGTGTTGTAGCCACAGAGCCTGAATGGTGATGTTGACTACTCCTCGGTACTCAGCCTCAGCTGAAGAGAGAGCAATAGCAGCCTGCTTCTTGCTCGACCAACAGATAGGGCCAGATCATAGACTGAGTGAATATCCAGAGGTGGACTTGCGATCAATGCTATCTCATGCCCAATCAGAATCTATGAAGCCAAGGAGATTCAATGCAGTGCCTGCTGCATAGTGAATCCCGAAGGTGATGGTGCCCTGCACATATCGGAGGATGCGCTTGGCAGCATTCCAGTGTAGCTCATGCGGCTCCTGTATGTATCTGGAAACTGCCCCTACTGCATATGAGAGATCTGGTCTGGAGTGGGTGAGGTACAATAAGCTCCCCACTAGCTGTCGGTAGAGAGTGTTGTCAACTAATGGAGTGTCACCTCCATCCTCAAGGCGGACCCCAGACAGAAAAGGAGTCGGTGCTGGCTTGCAGTCAGTCATGCGAAATCTCTCGAGGAGATCCCGTGCATACTTAGCCTAAGAGAGTTTGATGCCTGTGGCATTCTGGCTGATCTCAAGACCAAGAAAGAAGTGTAATGGACCCATGTTCGTCATCAAGAACCTATCATACAAGGCCCTCTTGACTGTAGCAATAGTTGAAGCCGAGCTGCCAGTGATTAGGAGATCATCTACATACAAAACTAAGATAAGAAGAGGATCATGTGTCCTAAGCATGTAAACATTCGGATCAGACTTACATCTTTCAAAGTTTTGTGATAAGAGAAAAGAATCCATCTTCGCGTACCAAGCTCTCGGGGCTTGCTTAAGGCCGTAGAGAGATTTCTTCAGTCTGCAGACCAAAGATGAATCCTGAATGAAACCATGTGGCTGCTCCATGTAGATCTCCTCAGATAGGTCTCCGTGAAGAAAGGCATTCTTCACATCCATCTGATATACTTCCCACCGCTGGGCAGCCGCAATGGCAAGTGTAAGGCGTATGGAATCCATCTTTGCTACTAGAGCAAAGGTCTCGTCATAATCGATGCCATGCACTTGTTGGAAGCCTTTGGCTACTAGCCTTGCTTTCCCTCTGGTGATTTGCCCATCTGCAACACTCTTGGTCCTGTAGACCCATTTGCATCGGACAAGTTTCCTTCCTGAAGGAAGGGGGACTAGATCCCAAGTCTGGTTCTCGAGGAGGGAGTTATACTCCTCCTCCATGACGGACTCCCAAGATGGATGCCCAGCAGCCTCAGCATAAGACTGTGGATCAGAAGACTGAACCAAATGAAAATGCCAGGAGGGCAATGGTTCAGTGGCAGTGAGGACAAGAGGAGGCTTAATAAACTCTGAGCTAGTCCTCTGCAGATCAGAATTATCCCCCACAAGACCATTTCTAGCATCTGGTTGGTCTTGTGCATATATCTCACGTAATCTCCTTGTTCTCTGATTTATGACAGGGGAATATGATTCATTGCTGGAAGCCCGATCTGGGCTTGGATGTGGATCATCATTTACATGCACTAGATTTGTATCTGAAGACTCTGTCTTTGCATCTGCATGCTCTTCCTCGGCATCTGCATGATCTGTATCTGCATCTGAATGCACTGAGTCATCATCTTGGACATGAGGTAGATAAAAAGTGTCTGCATGCGGCGCTTGAGGTGCATGCGAGAGACTTTCGTCAAATTTGACACTTCGCTCAATGATGAGCTTGTCCGTAGAGGGAATCAGGAGTCGATATCCCTTCACACCATCAAGGTATCCAACAAAGATGCACTCAATGCTCTGTGGATCAAGAGCTTTCCTCTTTTAAGAGGGGATCCGGGCCCATGCTCAAGAACCGAAAACACGGAGGTGAGTGACCTCTGGTTCAGTGCCGCTCCAAGCCTCAAAGGGGGTCTGATCCTTGACAGACTTATGAGGAGATCTGTTCTGGATGTAGTTAGCACAATTAAGTGCTTCGGCCCAGAGCTTATGAGGCAGTGACTTGGCATGCAACATGCAGGAAGCCATCTCTTTGAGAGATCGGTTCTTTCTCTTAGCAACTTCGTTCTGCTGCGGAGTGTATGGAACTGTGTACTGCAACTGTATGGTAGACTGAAGGCAAAGGTTCCGAAGTGCTGTGTTAACATATTCCCCCCCATTGTCTGTACGGAGGGCTTTGATCTTTCTCTCTGACTGTGTCTCAACTAGTGCTTTGAAATCTTCCAAGTGCTCAAAAACTTCAGATTTGTTCTTGAGAAGATACACCCAAGTATACCGTGAGAAATCATCAATAAATGTAAGCACATACCTTGCTTTGTTGATGGAAGGATGCGGAAAAGGCCCCATGAGATCACTATGGATCAGATCTAGAGGAGAGGATGCTCTGTGAGTCTTGCCGGTGTCAAACTTTTCTCTAGGATGTTTGCCAAGAACACACCCTTCACAAACTCCTTTGGAGAAACTGATATTTGGCAAGACTTCCACCATCTCATTCTTGCTTAGCTGCTGCATATACCTGTAATTTAAGTGACCAAACCTCTCGTGCCAAAGCCTACTACTATCATCAGCATGTGTAAGCAATAAGGAGGATTCAGATTCAATAAATTCAGAAAATGTATACAATCTGGCTCCATTGTTTACCTCACCAGTTGAAATTTTGTCATTGCTATGTAGATCATATATGTTCACTGCATCTGGAGTGAATTCCACTCTCTTTCCGGTGCCAGAATGAGTGATCTAATAAATTGAAAGCAGGTTTACCGAAATTTTTGGAACATGAAGCACATCTTCAAAGCTTCCGTGTAAAAGTTCCACTCTACCTTTTCCGGTGACCTCAATAGGTGAGTCATCTCCCATGAGGATGGGAGGTCCTTTGCATGCATCCAAAGAGGAATAGACTTCCTTTGCAGCAGCCATATGATGTGATGCACCAGAATCTATAATCCATGCATCAGGAGAAGAATTAATTACAACTAAAGCATGAAAATTGTTACCTTTCCCGTGTGGCGGATCCTCAGTTTTCTTCTTGGCGCCCTGAGGGATGTGGTCCCCAAGGTTGTGCTTCTGAAGGATTTCTGCCATTTGGTCAATTTGTTTCTTCATGCAAGAGGATTACGGATGGAATCCTCTTTGACAGTAGGTGCATCTGTTTCCTTTCTTCCCTTTCTCATTTCTCGAGCCGGAGGAGTCATTGAAGGGCTTGGTGTACCCTTCCTTCTTTGGATGGGAATGTGCTTTTCCTTTGTCTTTTTACTGCTGATTTTTCTGATTTGAATCAGATCTGTGATTTTTATTGTGGCTGCCATCATGCACAACAAGTGCATGTGCTTTTGGAGGTTTGATTTTCCCCATGCCAATGAGTTTATCTTGCTCAAAAATAAGGGACTCCATAAATTCTTTGAGAGAAGGCATAGTGTAGGTTTTACCTGTTGCGAGCCTTACTGAATGAAATGTAGACACAAAGACGGAGTATTTCGGTCCGAGCTTTGACATAATAGAGAGAACTTGGCGACTCTCCTCCTTGGATTTGTCAATTCCACAACCCTTGAGTTGCAGCAATAGATCATTATATTTGGTGAAGAAGTCTTGAATTCTATCATAGTTCCGTGGATCCAATGATAGCAGCTCCACTTCGAGCAGATGTCCTTTCATCTCATCCTGTTTCCTGTAGAGATCTTCAACCTTTTTCCAAATCTCATTGGGAGTATTGCAGGCAGATAGATGAAACTGCAACTCTGGAGAGATGCACATGCATATGGATCCGTGGGCCTCATCCATACGGTTGAGGTACTTGGATTTCTCTATGGCTGAAGTGGGTTCCACTTCTGTAGCCATGGTAATCCTGTACAACCCTTTATGACGAAGGTATCGAGCCATTTGGTCCTTCCATTCATGATAGTTGTACGGTGTTAGGATCGATGCTTTGGGAAACTCCATTTTTCTGTCAATCTTCGATCTCCAAGCAGTAATACTTGCAAAATAAAGTACTGGTGCGCCTTTTATCTAGCAACCTGTGGGCTCTGATACCATGTAAATGTGTTAGAAAACCTGCATAGATGAATCTAGCTAGTAAAGGTTGAACACACAGCTTTGCAGAGCAAAAACACTAAAAGAAAATCGAAAGAAGAAAAGAATGATGCATTCGAAAATATGTTACAATGCTCATGATATAGCATCACTGGGTGAAGATCCCAAGGTAATGCACTATAGTGGTGATCAATGAGAAGACTCAACACCTACAACAAGTTCCGGAGATAACTAGTCAGTTGCGGAGTTAAAGAAGGAGCAAATCAAGGAGTAAATCATGCAAAAGGAATCTTGCATGCAATCCCATGCTCTAACTAAGAGTCTGCATGTAAGTGTGTAGTAGTTCCAACATGCAAAAGGAATCTTGCATGCAGTCACATGCTCTAACAAAGAGACTTCTGCATGTAGGTGTGTAGTAGTTCCAACATAATTATTCATTTAACAGCAGCCTCTCGTTCAACTCTGTGGGTTTCTCCAACTGAGGAACATGCCCGCACTCTTTTATCACCACCACCTTACCTTTCTCTCCAATGTGTCTGCAAACATGAAACAAAAAATTGAACTTGCGCTTGAAGAGTAACAAATTATAAAATGATCTAAAACTCCATCGCATTAAAAAATCAAAATTTTGCAGCAAGGCCTGGTCTAGCTTGAAGGTTCGATCCTTCTCTCTCCAAACTATTATAACGTCCTACTCGATTTCATCCAGATGAAAGAATTTTAAGTTTCCATCAAAAATTTCAAACAAAGGGATACATTAAGGTATCTTTGTTTAATATTTTGTAATGTTCGATTATTTTGATTGCAGATTTTTAAAATACTTGTATCGTAATATTTGTATTGTAGAGAGCTCAACCGTTTGACCTCACTACTATTTATTGGGATATTTTTAGCATTACCATTTAGATAAAGATAACAATTTTGGAATTCCACATACAACAGTTAGGTGAGACAATTGAATTAATTCATATTTAACACGTCTGTTTGGCCTCATTACTATCTCTTGAGATATTCCAACATTTACAATTCGAAAGGATAGCCATTTTGAATTTCCGGATACAGCAACTAAATCAAACAAGTTAAAATTCTGTCTTAGGATTTTATAAATATTTCAGAAATCTACAGGCAAATTCACCCGTATAGCACATATTAATTGTACGCTATTAAATTCAATGTATCGTAAAGAAAGAAGCCTAGTTTACTGGGGGCAACAAGTGCGAATTCTTTGAACCAATGAAAATAGCATCCAAAAGCTCTAGTCTCTTCCCTCTGTTTCCTCCCGTGGTTTACCAAGCATTCAAATTCAAATTAAACAGAATAACTTAACATTTCGTTTCAAAGGAAACAACCAAAACAATGCCAGCTTATATATGGAGGAGGTCCTGGTGTATAAAATTAGGGAGCCATGGCATCTTGTAAAACTTAATATTCATTACTTTTCTCATGTCTCCACAATTGTTGGGAATCATAACGTTTTTAATGTCGTCGGAGCCCAACTCTTTGAGAAGAGTATCGTTTGAGGAAGGCGTCATGCAAATTGCAGAGCTGATGATAATTAGGCGTTGGACGAGATTAGGGTATTTGTGGGCCATCCAGAAGGAAGCCACCGTAGCTATGCCCCACCGCGATCACACTCTGCACCCCAAGATATTCCACCATACTCTTCATGCACTCCGCTTGAAATAGCTCAGTGCGCTCAGAGCTGGTGGTGGTGGAGTTCCTGGAGAATATGAGGTAGGGAATTGTGATATCACCACATAGACCATGTAAATATTAATTTAATGCAGTTAAAACAGAGTTTAACTTTTGAGTTATAAAAAAACTATTTTTTTAATTTAATTATTTTTTTAAATAAAGCAACAGTATCAGTAAATACTATTTTTACTTGTTAATCAGTTTGGAAGGATACTTACTTATTCTTAACTGATTTCTTGAGGATTTAATTCAAGAAGATCGAGAGGATAGGGGTATCTGAGATCAAGGGAATAAAAAAGAGATGAAGAAGGAAAATCCGTGCTAATAGGTAAGACAGACCTTCCTGTCGTCTGGTTTGGATGGCTACGTTGGTATCTTCTGTTAATTAAAGAAGATAAGTTCCTAAATTAGGGACAACTTGGGGGAGATTGACTGTGACAATAGTCTCAAGGTTGGGAGGCAATGACTGTGACAACAATCTCAAGGTTGGGAGGCAAAATAGCTAGCAGCAGAGTCTAATGTTGGACTGAGATTGGTAACTAGTGAAATTCGAGATAAGTAAAAGATTTCCGCAACGATAAGTAGGAAAATCTGAATTTACAATTTTATGTATAGAATATGCTTATGGATAGTTGAACAAAAACAGGACTGGTCATCTATGCTTGGAAACATATATATATATATATATATATATATATATATATATATATATATATATATATATATATATATATATATATATATATATATATATATATATCGGAAAATAGAAATAGCAGAGAAAATATGAACAATTTAATAGCATTCAGACCCTACAATAAAAATAGATATATTTTCCAGTCTTTTATAAAAAAAGGAAAAACATGCTACAGTATAATAGAAATAATCAAGTAAGGTACAACCGGGCAAGAATGCCCTAAAACCCAAGCTCTCAAAGAGTTAAGCAGAGAAAGTATCTAAGGCCCAAGCTACAATCTAAATTTAAACATGATTAATGAGAAACTATGAATATAGTGTAAAGTCGGCCACTTAAGGAGGACTGTATTAGGAATATAAAAACCCTCATATAACCGTTACATAATTTCATAATCCGTTATTATACACGCAGTAAAGAAATTTGACTAAGTAATAAAAGATTTCCATGTTTCTGGAAGAAGACCGAAGACTTAGAATAAAAGTCTGACAGTGAAATTATCTAAACATTTCATTGAAAGAAAGAAACAGAACGCCCTGTAAATGTTACAAAGACTCTTTTACTCTTCCATAGTAATTAAGACAAAATAACATATTAATGCATATAGAAATTAAGGAAATTTGGAGTCACGATTGATGGGCCACAGAACCTTGACTGGCCGATACTCTCATATAGAAAATTTCGTGAACAACCACACAGGAATAGAAGAGTCAAAAGCGAAATATGCTAATAAACCCTCAATTGCCATAAGCTCATACATATACTATTAAATCTGAGAAAATTCAGAAAGACGTTGGAGGAACAACTTACATATCATCACCATGTAAATACAAAGTTTGTCCAAGTTATTAAACTATATATATTATGAGTTCGTAGTGTTGCCCTTTGGGGTGATTGATGCCCCAACAACTTTCATGTATCCCATGAACAATATATATCATCAATACTTAGACAAATTTGTGTTAAATTTTTATTTACGACATATTGATTTACTCTTGGAGCATAGAAGAACATTAAGAGAATCTCTGTATTGTTCTTAAAGTCTTAAGAGAACATCAGTTGTGTGCCAAATACAACAAATGTGACTTCTTTAAGGAGAAAATCTAGTACTTTGGAAATATCATCACCAAGAATGGGATTGAAGTAGATTGAAAGAAAATAAGAACTATCATGGAGTGGTTGGTACCGAAAGATGTAGTTGACATAAGATCATTCATGGGCCTAGCTAGATATTATAGGCAATTTGTGGAAGGTTTTTCTCGAGTTGGATATCCTATTACCTCTCTACAAAAGAAAGGAAAAGCCTTTAGGTGGAATCTTGACTATCAAAAGAGCTTTGATAAGCTCAAGCACCTCCTTACCTCTGCTCATATTCTAAGCATTGCTAATCCTAGTAAAGAATACGTAGTTTGCACAGATACTAGCAATGAAGGTGTAGGTGGCATATTAATTCAAGAAGGCCGATTTATATCCTCTGAGTCCAGAAAGTTTAAGGAATATGAACAAAAATATTCAAGATATGACTTAAAACTGACAGCAATAATTTATGCCTTGAATATGTGGTGACATTACCTAATGGGAAAAAAATTATGTTAATGATTGATCATCATAGTCTAACAAACTGCTTCAGACAACCCACTTTAAATGTCAGACAAGCCCATTGGGTAGATTTTCTAAGTGAATTTGATTTTGAAATCACACACTTAAAGGGGAAGGAAAACCGGGTTGCGGATGATTTAAGTCAAAAGGTAAACTGTTTATATGAAATTTCTTTCATTGAATCACGAACAACTTTCTATGAGAAGATTTGTGAAACAACGATGCAAGATTCAATTTATCAAACACTCATGGCAGCAAGCAAAGATTTTGAACAGCCATGAACAACAATTGAGATATGAAGTAAATTCAGAAGAATTGTTGATTTATAGGAAAAGGTTATATGTGTCTAACATAAAACAACTTAAAAACTTAATTTTAGATGAATATCATAAGATTCTTTATGCAGGTCATCCCGGATACCAGAAAATGATTTCTGCCTTGAGAAAGGATTTCTTCTCGTCTGTTATGAAGAAGGAAGTAGCAGAATATTTGGCCAAATGTCTGGAGTGCCAACAAACAAAGGCTGAGTAGCAACACCCAGCAGGATTACTCCACCCTCTCCCTATTCCAAAATGGAAATGGGAAACCATATCCATCGACTTCATTACTGAATTGCCTAAGTCGAAAAGGAAAAACGACTCCATTATGGTGGTAGTGGATAAGTTGAGAAAATCTTCTCATTTCATACCCGTCCAATCAACTTATAAGGCAATATAAATTGCTAACATATTTATGCAAAACATTTTAAAATTACATGGAATACCCAAAATGATCATTTCTGATCGTGATGCGAAATTTACATCATCCTTTTGGAAGGCCTTTTTTGAAGGATTGAGCACCCAATTACACTTCAGCGCCGCTTATCACCCTCAAACGGATGGACAGACCGAGCAGGTAAATCAAGTAGTTGAAGACATGTCGCGAACTTATGTGATGCAACAACCATCAAAATGGAAGCATTACTTGCACTTGGTAGAATTTGCCTACAACAATGGATACCATATATCTTTATAAATGAGTCCCCTTGAAGTGTTGTACAAAAGTAAGTGTCAGACACCCTTGAGTTGGAGTGGTTCAGAGGACAAGTTGTTGTTAGGACCAGATATGAAGAGATGGTGAGAAAGGTGTGGACCAATTTGAAAGCCGCTCAGGATCGAAAAAAGAATTTCGTTGACCGGAAAAGAAATTTCCAGGAATTTCAAGTAGGAGATCACGTTTACATTAGAGTACGAGCCAAGAAAAGCACCTTGCAATGGGCCAAATGCGGTAAATTAGCACCCCAATTTTGCGGGCCTTTCCAAATTTTAGCTCGAATCAGACCAGTGGCTTACTAGCTTTCTTTACCCAGCCACATTCGCGTGCATAATGTTTTTCATGTTTATTTACTTAAGAAATACATATCTGAAGCTAAACACGTAATAAATTGGCAAGACATTAAGGTAAATTATACAGTAAGTTTCTCATTAAAAGCATATTTATTAAGCAAGCTGATGGATGACTTAACTTGTTTTGTTGGTATGTATAGGTCAAACCGAAAGGCGAGTTCTTGGTCGAACCTCTGGTTATACTAGATCGGAGAGAAGTAACGATGCGAAAACAAGTTATCACCCAGGTTAAAGTGCAATGGCAGCACTATGGGTCGAAAGAGGCCACCTGGGAAGATGAGTAGTTTATGAGGGAAACCTTTCCGGAATTATTTTTAGAGAGAAAACATTGGGACGATATTGTATCTTAGGAGGGAAAGATGTGATATCCCTAGACAGACCATGTAAATATTTAATTTATTGCAGTTCAAACAGACTTTTGCTTATGAGTTATAAAAAACTATTTTTTGAATTTAATTATTTTCTTAAATAAAGCAACAGTTATTACTTTAATAACACTCAATGGATTCAGCAGCTTGACTACGAAAACACAGCATTCCGGTGCAGGAGTTGTATGCAGACAGGGCACCTTCAATATAACTGCCCAATAGCTCGAAAGGACCCCAGGAAAACTAAGAAACAGCAAAAAAAGCCCAAAGGCTGGCAGCACTCAAACCCATTGGAAGAAGAGGACAAAAATGAGGAACCCACAAAGAACCAGACGGAACCAGCCTCTCAAATGGGACATGAACAAACACAAGAAACGATTATCCCTACTACTCATACGGGGCCGATCATTACAGATCTGCATCAAGAGTTACAAATGGAAATAAGTGGCACAAAAAGAACCCACAGCTCAGAGGGCTCAGAATCAGACAAAGAACTACAATTGATCACAATAGAAAACCAGCTAGCTACTATTACACCCACTGCTGACTCAAGATGGCGTCGGGTGGAGAAGAAGAAGGGAAGAAAAGTATAGGCCTGCTGGAACATATCATTATTCTTTTTTTCTGTTACTCTGTTGGTCCCTGTCTTTACAGGAATAGTTTTTTTGCTATCCAGTGTTATTGTCTCTGTTAGCTGCCTGTCTTTACAGGATCAGCCATCTGCATATGCCTTGGCATCTACAAAATGTAATTTTATCAATTATGAATAAAATTACGATTTTTTCCTAGGGGAAAAAAAAGCAACAGTTATTAGTGAATACTATTTTTACTTGCTAATCAGTTGGAAGGATAGTTACCTGTTCCTAACTCATTTCTTGAGGATTTAATTCAAGAAGATCAAGAAGACAAGGGTATCTGAGATCAAGAGAATAAACAAGAGATGAAAAAGGAAAATCTATGCTGATAGGTCAGACACACCTTCCTGTGGCTATGTCTGGTTTGGACCAGATGATAGATCTTCTAGTAATTAAAGAAAATAAGTTCCTAAATTAGGGACAACTTGAGGGCACTGACTGTGACCACAGTCCCAAGGAATCGCTAGCAGCAGAGTCTAATGTTTGACTGAGATTGGCAACTAGTGAAATTCCAGATAAGTAGAAGATTTCTGCAATGATATGTATGAAAATCTGAATTTACAGTGTTATATTTAGAATATTCTTATGGATAGTTGAAAAAAAGCAGGACTGGTATTTTGTTATTTTTAGAAATCTATGCTTGGAAACAATTACATATATATGTTTGGAAAATAGAAATAGTAAAGAAAAGCTGAAAAATTTAATAGCATTCAGACCCTACAATAAAAATAGACATATTTTCTAGTCTTTTATAAAAATAATAAAAAAATGCTATAGTATAACAGAAATAATCAAGTTAGTTATATTCGGGGAAAGAATGCTGGAAAACCCAAGCTCTCAAAGAGTTAAACAGAGAAAATATCTAAGGCCCACGCTACAATCTAAATTCTCAAAGAGTTAAAAAAAGAAAATATCTAAGGCCCACGCTACAATCTGAATTTCAGCATGATTAATGAGAAAGTGCGAATACAGTGTAAAGTCTGCCACATAAGGAGGACCATATTAGGAATATAAAAGCCCCCATAAAACCATTACATTATTCCATAATACATTATTAAACAAGTTGAAAAGAAATTCGAGTAAGTAGTAAAAAGATTCAGTGAAAGAAAGAAATAGAACGACCCATAAATGTTACAAGGATTCTTTTACTCTTTCATAGTAATTAAGGCAAAATAGCATATTAATGCATATAGTAATTAAGGAAATTTGAACTCACGGTCGACCGGCCACAGAACCTCGACTGGCCCATACTCTCACATAGAAAATTCCGTGAACAACCGCACAGGAATAGAACAATCAAAATTGAAATATGCTAATAAACCCTCAATTTCCATAAGATCATAGGTATATTAATAACTTTGAGAAAATTCAGAAAGAAGCTGAAAGAATAACTTATATATCATCACTGTGTGAATACAATAAAAAGCCTGTCCAAGTTATTACACTATATATATTAAACTAGAAAATCTTGGTTTGGGTCGGGTGATAACCCTGCCACTAAAAACAATAAACATTACTTGTTCTATAACCCGACTGAAAACCCCAAAATATAGAGACAGCTAATATGCCGTAACATAACCTCTTATAAAAACTACCTTTCTGGCTATCAGGCCCTAAGGATCAAACTTAATAACATACTCGGAGGTTTTGCCCAAGTGATGGTTCTTTGGCCAGGAGAAGGAGCTGAGACAAGGTTCGACACCCCTCCCAAGACATGGGCCAAATTGAAAATGTTCCACCTGAAAGAAAAGGACAAAGTTATAAATCTGAACTTTAAAATCAAACATACAGTCAAATAAGTGAAATAGAAAGCCGAAAATCAAACATACAGTCAAATAAGTGAAATAGAAAGCCGAAGGTGTTGTTGCTCTTATCTAGAAGCAGTGGGATGGGCAGAAACCCTCTTTCCTTCGGAACGCGGGCACGAGGAAGACATTTCGCACCTATTGAAAGAACCAACATCCCGTGAAGACATGTATGACTCTCATACAAAACGACCAAAACAGGCAGTAAGGAAGGAAGGCAAACGACCTACCATAGCTCCGCCCGCAAACCCTCCTCTGAACAGTAGAAACCCTTGTCGAAATGGAGGAAAGACATCAAATGTCGGAGGAATAGAAGTCGGAGAACCCTCGTCATCGTTCGATCACATCGATGATCGATCGTCGTTCGATCACATCGATGATCGACCACTGTTGATTGGGAGTTCCCTCCAAGAATGACATCGACGCGTTCAATCACGGCAACCAATAATTCCTATGCTATTGGGCCATTAATGCTTACCCGTATCTTATGCAGCACCATACCATGCCCATGGTATCGCCATGCCCATCCTGGGGCAGTGAATGCGTTTGTGCGAATGGATCTGATGTGTAGATACGATAGGTACAATTAGCAGTGAATGCATTTGTGCGGATGGATATCATAGATTTCTGGCGTCCATTTAACACGAATCGTATCTACCTGCACTAAATTATACATTTCCCGCCGTCTGGATGAATGAATTCTGCCTTTTATATAACAGGTGAAGGGCGAACAAGGTATGGGCATCCATTTCTGCATTTTGAGCTATTTGAAGAGCGGCACAAAGGATTTTAGGCACTAAACCTGCTTTCTCAGACCTGCACCTACTTTCTCAGATTGACAGGTAAGTTTATGATGCTACCATTACGATTTTGCATGGTTTGTCTGAGTTTTCTATAGTCGTGCAGCTCAATATTGGATCCAATTTTAGTGCCTATGGAGATGCTGAAATTGTTTTCTTTTCTACAGAACAACATCATTCAAGCATACTTCTGTGGCATCTAGAAAAACCTGGTGTCGTCCGATTTCTGCATAATATCTTTACAGGTGCCTGCAGCGATTAGGAAGCTCTGAGAAACTGTTAGGGGGCCGCCGCTCGTATTGATTATTCGTGCAGATTTAATGTTTTTTAATTTAAAAATAGCAGATATTAAGTAATAATATTAAGTAATGATAGGTTTAATGTAAAACCTATACTATATTCTTAAAAAAAAACCTGTTATTTCAGGTTAAAAAAATATTCCATTTCTTGCCTTAGATCAAGCATTCCAGGAAAAGTTTTCATTAGGATTTTGTTTTGTTAATAAGAATTTAGTGATTTTGGTTGATTTAGTAA
The DNA here is from genome assembly GCA_031772625.1 of Pinus tabuliformis. Lineage (NCBI taxonomy): Eukaryota > Viridiplantae > Streptophyta > Pinopsida > Pinales > Pinaceae > Pinus > Pinus tabuliformis. The sequence continues at coordinate 1,961,457,022 of CM062816.1, read as the reverse complement.
AAAAAAACTGTTATTTTAGGTTAAAAAAATATTCCATTTCTTGCCTTAAATCAACCATTCCAGGAAAAGTTTTCATTAGGATTTTGTTTTGTTAATAAGAATTTAGTGATTTTGGTTGATTTAGTAAAAAAAACTGTTATTTCAGGTTAAAAAAATAACCCATTTCTTGCCTTAAATCAAGCATTCCAGGAAAAGTTTTCATTAGGATTTTGTTTGGTTAATAAGAATTTAGTGATTTTGGTTGATTTTGTTATTTCAGGTTAAAAAAATATCCCATTTCTTGCCTTAAATCAAGCATTCTAGGGAAAGTTTTCATTAGAATTTTGTTTTGTTAATAAGAATTTAGTGATTTTGGTTGATTTAGTTTTCATAACATATAAATTTAGTATATTTGGATTAGTTCGAGTTTCTTAACATATAATTAAGTTTTATGGAATATAAATTATTTTCTATAAAAAATTAATTACATTTACTTTTGAGTTAAAATAATATTTGTTTATATAATTTGGTTTATTTGTATTAGTTACTATTTATTAGTCTGCAATGTTAAAATAAATTGGTTACCAAAACTATATTGGGTTGCATGATTTTTCAATTTAATTTAATTTAATTTGGCCTAATTTTACATATGAATTTGTTATGATTTTGGTTTCAAAAATGCATATCTACTCATATTTATCTACATACATTCAATTTATAATACACATTTGCGAAAATAACTGTGAGATTAGATATAATTTTGTTTATTTAATTGAACACTATATATTTGTGAATGAAAGTTTATAGCTAGCCTCTTAAGAGAAACGAAGTGTGACATTGTTTTTAATTTGTTTTTTATTTTTCACAAGTCACATAACTTAATTAGTAAAGGAGTAAGTGGTCCATAATCCACACATATTTTTTACTAACCAAAGCATTTTTACTTCATTAGCAGTGGGACTAGGAACCGAGTGTTATTAAAGAAAGGGAGTAGCCCCTGCTTCCCTTGCATCTTTTAGACGATCCTGGGCTTGCATCTGAAAGCTTTCTCAAAGCACTTGGTTTTCCATCTCCCTTTTTAGGCTCACATAGTGTAATAGGAAGGTAGTAAGTGGCCCATCAACCACACATTATTTTATTTGCAGGTAAGGAACAAGCATAACTTAGTAAAAGTAGAGGATTTTGTAAAGGATCATCGTATATCCACATCATTCCACTTTTTATGTTCACTTTGTCACTTACACACACATTGCACTACACACACTAAGCTACTCTATACTTTGAACAAAGGGCATCAAGTTTCAAGAGCTTTTGTTCATAGTTTATTTGAGCTTACTTTTTCACACCATAAGTGAAGGAAGACACCTAAAAGAAATCATAACTTGAACAAACTAAATTTCCCCACAGGGGCCATAAAATAATTTATAGTTTAGGTTAGGACTGTTGGGGGTAGGCATCAAATAAGCCACCATGGTCATGTTACATTTTGAAACATAAAATTTGTCTTTTAGGGTGCTTCAAATCCTTCAATCATCCCACGGAAAAGACTACCCGGGCAGCACAGAGACCCGATTCAGAGGGGGTTCGGCTTAGGCTCAGTGCGTGCGGTACTATATGGGGCTACCCGACTTGTATAGTGCTCGGTACTGATCACCGATTACCAAGAAGCTAAAGACTCGACTGCCCCCGTGAGACGAAGGTATCTTATTGGCCAAATTTTAGGGCATCTTTCCCTATAGGTGGAGGTGCGGGAAGCACTAAAGCCTGATTCATTACCTTGGTTGATTCTTTTGGCTGCTGGAAGCATCACTAGTTCTTTTGAGACGTAGCCCCAACACCCGTCATAAAAGATATCTCCACAAGGCCCAGCTACTTTGAGAGTGGAAAGGACGAATAGGTCTTCATAGGATCTTTTATCATACGCAAAACAAACTAAAACCATTTTTCTTGTTTGATTTATCACATAGCTTAACTTAAACGGAAAGTAACAATTTATTTTTCACTTTGTTTTATGTATGTAATTTTTTTTGTATACATATCCCTCGCCTCACCATAGAAATGACAAACAATCCATTTAACAATATATAAATACCTTACTTTTTCATATTAAGAATATTAAGAGAATGATATGCAAAACATTCCAATTCCCGTTTCACCTAAATATACATTAAAATAAATTCTACAAATAAAAATTGAAACGAAATATTTAAGTTTATGAACAAAATATTTTTAAATAATAAAATAATTAATCAAATTATAATTAATTAAGAAAATTGAAACCATTAACTATATTTCATTCACTATAATTATAAATTCTAATTACTTATAAATAATGTTTCCTTTTTGTCCATTAACTATTCTAGAAATGTAATTAGGACTGTAAAATATACTATTATTATTACCAAAATTTAATAATTTGATCAAATTCAAATGATCCATTAAAAAAATGAAAAGAAGTGTAAACTTACTTCATAATATATTTTGTACAAATTGAAATATGTTCCCAAAATACTCTTGTTAATATCTAAATGGAAATTTTGTTATACTAAAATGGAAATAATTCACGTATTTGTCATTGAGATTTTGAAATTTGTTACCAAATGATATAGAACCGGTTATGGTTTATTAAGTTTTATGTCTTAGGAGCCAAATCAATGTTCTTAACATTTATTTATAAGTGGAGAAAGAAATACAACTAACACATTTTAATAAAAGCACACACATATTGAATAAATAAATAACCTACCGAGTTCATCAAATGTACTGACAAAAGTAGGATTCTAATTCTTAGAACTAGCTACAAAGTTTATGTTCGGTTAGAAAAATTCAAAATAATAAAACTAGTGCAGTCATAAAAATGAGATGGCTAATAAATATTAGTAGATATCAATTTTCAAGGAGACATGCCTTTCTCAATATATATCAAAGTAAAAAAAATTACTTCCAAAGATTGTGTTTTTGAAAAACAATATGTTTGATTACAAAAGTTCAATGAAACTACTACAACCATATAAATTAGATGACTAGTAAATAATAGATTTCAATTCATAATCAATAACAATAGGCACTACTTTAGTATATCTCATTTTATTAAGATTTAAAAAAACATAAAACTTAACTAATTTATAATTGTATTTTAAATTATATTATTATTATTAATTATAAAAACAAGTAATACATAAATTAAACATCTATACATTTATAAAAACATGTATCTAGATTTTTAATCACGAGGATTTGCACTCACTTTACCATGGAGATTTTCTAATGTAAATAAGCTTTCATATAATATGAAGGCTTATCAATACCACATGACCAAACACCATAACTTGTTTTATATGATACTTGGTTGTATGGAAATTTTTTTTAATTGATCAATTTAATTAAAAAGACCAAAAAAACATAAATATTCTAGAACATTCCACGAAAATTAAATTCCTACCACTAATAATTATTGATTATTCAATTAAAATTCTAAAAACTCTACTAATTTTCTTAACTTACTAATTAGCATGTTATAGAGTGGGGTGGTGGGTGATATAGGGGTTATTACAGATCCTATATGATTAATTGAAAGTGCATTTGTTTGGGTTCTTGATATTTCAATAAATAATCATGCTGAATCTTATACACTATGGAAAGGTTTGAAGGCTTCCATCAACTTTGTTTTCAAATTTTGAAGGTGGTGATGGATTTTTAGAATGTAACAAGGCGTATGGTTCACATTACTCCATTGAACACTCATTTGGCTTTAATACTAAAGTGGGTGAAGAAGGTATCTAAGACCTCTCTAGGGTTAACTTCTTGCATGCTTTAACGGAGCATAATGCTTTAATCGAGATATATGAAAATCAATCCGCACATTGCTTATGTGAGCAACTATTTGGTTCCACACAATTTCGATCCAGCGAGAGGTTCCACCCTTTATTCTTTAGGGGTTATGGTTGTAGGCTTTGGGATTTAGCTAGAGGAACTAGATTGCAAAATAAAGTTTGATTTGGTGAGTCTTAACTTTCGAAGCTACTTGATTTGCACGATCCTTATCCTATTCTATAACATTAGTAAGTCACCACCATTGTGTCTTGTTTTATGAAAGAAGATTTAATAGAGGGGATTGCCTCCTGTCTTAATTAACAACATTTTTTAGTGGTTTTACCCTCGATATTTGGGGGTTTTCTAAGAGAGGTGTTATGTCTCCCTTTCATCCCTCTTCGAAGGGCCCCTATTAGCACACTGATTCCCACTATTGTACAATCAGTGGGGGTGTATCATAGCCCACACCCACTACCTTTTTCCTATTTCACTTCCACCATGCCTTTATCCATCAAGCCTAAACCATGCATATATCCATCACCAAGTGGTCTGGTATCTACCTAGGAAGGGCAGTCTTCTCCATTGCCCAAGATCTACACAGTGAGAATGAGTAGCTAATCAAAATCTCTTCATGAATTAATAAAATTGATTCTATGCATTATATTTTTTACAACTAATTGATTAATGTAATTTTTGCAGAAATATCAATCAGGAAATTCACTTGGGAGTACCATACATAAATAATCATTCTTTGTTTTAAACGAAAAATATTAGAAACTTTAGTAAAAAAAAACATAAAACACAAGTATATGATAAACAAAGCACGATATATTGTCCCATGATAATTGCAACTTATTGTATGTAAAAAATAATTTCATGTGCATTGTAAAGAAATCCTTGTAGGAAACAACCATAGACTCTAGCTAATAGATTATAGGAAAGAAAACTTGGGTCCCCACCAGGACCTTCCAATTCAGTGTTTTAAAAAGTGGTATACGATAAATAATAAATATTAAAAATTAACGCACACTGTCTTTACAGAAAGTAACTAATTAGTATATACTTACTATGGTTTTTTTTAATATGAACGAAATTTATTAATGGATCTATGACATTCATCAAGGTATAAACCTTCTTCAACAATGTTTTGTTTTGTTCAATCATGTCTATAACAAGAATAACACATAAATATATTAAATATGTTTTTAAATTTTTATAGAGTGAAGGACCTTACAAGACTACATAGTGAAATGTAAAGTAGTATTTCTTCATATGTTGATTAACGGTAAAAGAAACAAAATCGTTGCTTTTTGAAGCTTCATGGAACTTCCAAGATTTTACTGAATGTTTTTGTTGTTGGCCATTATTTCAACAACCCAACCACTAGCTAATTAGTTGATTAATGAATGTTCATATTTATACTTTTAAAAAACTTAATAAAATATGACACGAATGTTCATATTTATACTTTTAATAAAATACACCATTACGAGAAGAAGGGCCAAGTGAGTAGGATGTTGATTAATCTTGTATAAAACTTTACTATTCTTTTATCATGAATAAATCAGTTCTTCTCCCATCATGTCTTCTACCCTTTCTTCTTCTTCTCCTGGTGAAAGTCTTGATGCTGGTAACTAGGAGGATAAGAAGAATAACATAGGGAAGAAGTAGAAGAAGCAACATAAGAAAGGGTTTAACAAACCAGCCATGGCCGTGAGTGTTGGCAATGTTGAGGAACCCTCCAACATGCAACACATGCCCAAATACCTTTGCAAGCTTTGTAAGGGTGATCACCTTCTTAAGGATTGTTCTGGTATACCTAGAGTCTTAGAAGTGTGGTATAAATATTCCCGTCAACTTATGGTTGATCCATTGACTAGTGATTCTTAAGTTCTTGGGGAAAAGGGTAAAGTTAGGTTTCCTTGTAGGTTATTTGAGGGGAGGCATCAAAATCACCTTTTCCCTCATATGGATGTAGCCTCTAAATTTTCTAAATCAACTTTGTTCAGAATGCCCACTTTTACTATGGAGAATGCGTTGAGTCTTGCTCCCTTTAGTAAACTTAGTTCTTTCTTGATCAAACTCAAAGTGGTGTGACATTCCTACATTAGTTTTGACCCAAACCATCAATCTAGGAGTTTACAAAACCTTCCTCCTTTGAGAGAGGTGTTATGTCTCTCCCTTCGAACCATCTTTGAAGGGCCTCTATTAGCACACCATCTCATGTCTCAATGTTGGGCACATCCTTGATTTTATGAGATTTTCATGTTAGGCATTTCCCTTCGACCCCTTCCACCTCAACCACTCATCACAAGTTGTACCATGAGACCAACATGGTGACACCACCTCCACAAAGACATCATATGTCATACATGGTTAGTCTAAATTTGTATGAAATCTATAAGTTGATTAATGACCCAAATATTACCTTTACCAAAGTGGTTTACCTAAAAAGTATAAAATAGTTACCTAAAAATGTGATTTCTATTCTTAGTGATATGCATTAATCAAGTCCATAATATATACTCAAACCAAATTATTTTCGATGCAACTTTTATAGGTATTTGAAAAATGAAGAAGTGGGAGAGGATTAATGAGTTGGAAGTTGAAGACCGAGAGGATATGATTGAATTTTCGGCAGAATACTTAACATGGACAGAGATTTATGGGGACCAAGTTGCAATTATTCCATACTGTCTACTTGATGATTTTATAAGAGGAGAGGAATCGAGTGAACGGGCACCCACTCAATTTCTTCTTACTTCTCAATGAAGTAAAAAAAGCAGAGGATATCAGACAAACATATTTTTCAACATATCTGGAGTACATTATGTGAGTCTTTATATCTTTTTTCAATATATGTATAATTTTTTTCAATATGCATAAATGTTATATCTAATTTGTTGTAAATGTTTTATATATAGTTATTGGTGTGCATATGGTCCGAAGTGCAACAACAAAATTATGAGTGCATCCTCAGATAAAAACGAAAAACACAATCGATGTGAAAGTATTAAAGTTGGTTGCCAATGTCACTTCATTGTGTGGCGACTTCAACTTAGACCAGATGATGCTGTAATAATATATATTGCATGTAGGCATATTGATAAATCCAATGTTGTTTATCATGGAAAAGATGCAATCGATAGGCCTATGAGATTCAATTATGCACCACATTTAACAATGGATATGCGATCTATTGTCCAACATTTAATCCAAATAGGTTTTAATGTTACAATGATATAAGACAAGTTCATCTCTGATGTGAAGGATGGACTCGGTGAGTTATACACAGGGACATCTCGAGATACATACATGACAAGACAAGATATATTAAACATTTACAATGATACCATAAGGCTAGAGTATGTTAAAGATCAAAGTGATCCAATCAGTGTAGAATGTTGGTATAAGGAACATGCTGAGAGATTTTTCTTCTACCAGAAACAAGATCTTGCTAAAAACATCCCTTTTATCATAGGCATACAGAAAAAGTGGATGCATTCAATGATGCTAAAATATTCTCACAACAATATAATCTTAATGGATTCAACATTTAGTACAAATAAGTATGGGGTGAGTACAAAATTATCCTAAATCTAATTCATTTATTCAACACCATTTTAATGCTTGTATCTTATATAAATATAATTATGTACTTTGTTTGCAATGTAGTATCAACTTTACATTTAATGGTCTTCGACAAACATCACAATGGGGTTCCAGTAGCTTGGGTGATATCATCACGCAATACTATAGTTGATATTTGTAAATGGATGTCAACTCTCTTTGCCATTGGGAAGAAAGAGAAACCAGATTGGCATATTAAAGCCTTTATTACAGATGATGCTACTGTTGAAATTGAAGCATTAAGGTGATGTGTTTATTCCTTTTATAAGAGACATAAAAATATTCTTAATGTATATTCTCTCTAAAAATTATGTTATTCCAGGTCTTCAATCAACTGTACAATATTATTATGTGTTTGGCATGTTCGTCGTGCATGGTTGAAGAATGTTGGAAACAAAGTCCAAGGAAGGGAAAACCAAATCCGAATTTTCCATGCTTTAGGAGAAATCATGCACACATGTGCAAATGATGAATCTGTAAAAAAAGGCAGTTGAAAATTTATTTGAAGGATTCAGTGACCATACAAAGTTTTTGGAATATTTTAAAACAACTTGGTTAGCCAACAACAAAATATGTAAGTTTCTTATAAGTGGCTTTAATGACTCTATTTTGCATGTCATATGTATAGTTATTAATTCATAAGCAATAAATTTCTTTCTACAGATATGTGGGCAAAAGCATACATAAATTTTCCACATTCCAATCAAAATACAAATAATGCAATTCAGTCTTACCATCGGTATATCAAGCAAAGGTACCTAAGTGAGAAAAACAATGCATGCCATAGGCGGGTTGATTGGTTGATTTATGTGTTGTTGACAAAGGTTGTATTATATTACAATCATATGCAACGTTTAAAAGAAGCTAGTTTTGTACGACCCAAAAAAATTGAGGAACAGTTGAATTCATCTAGGTGTAGAGATAACCAAATCTCAAATGAAGATTGTGTGCCTAATGAAAAGAGTAACAACGATTATTGGGTTCGTAGCCAAAATAACAATACTCGTGATATTTGGTACAATGTCATATATAAAGATTCCAATCTACACTTTTGTAATTGCAAGTGGGCCTTAAATGGAAACATTTGTAAACATGTATTGAAAGTTGAGATGTTGGCAAGTAAAAATGTATTCCCTAATGTCACTAATCCTACTAATGAAATTCCTAGAATTTTATTTGATTTGAATGAATCACCTATATTGGGCCTAGAAATCCAAACAGAGCTTCTACCATGCTTTGATTCTCCTCCCATTCTAAATTATCATAATGAAACAAGCATTGATGATTTAGATAATTTCTCATATAATGTTGAAACGACCAATGTTCAACCAGATAGTGCATTATTTGAAGATAATGAGATGAAACATGTTAACTCATCAACTCATGAGAAATTGAGATCCATAATACCTACAAATTTGGAATAGGCATATGCATTAAACAACTTGGTAGACAAAGTATGTCAAGAATACAACAAAATGTTTTTCAATACTATAACTCCATCCAAGATCACTACCAAGAGGAAACATAGTTTCTTGAGCCTAGTCAATAAGAAAAGGCGTTGTGGTCACAAGTGAAATGCAGGGAAAGATAAACTACAATTTGAAAGGGTTGGACGAGTTTGTGCAAAAAAAAGAGCATGAATGAACAACTGGAGTTGTCTTCTCAACGACAAAGAACTGTGGACCACATGCCTCAGTTAGTGCAACATTCTATTATACACAAAAATGGTAAATTTGATGTTATGCATTTTTTCATGTGAAATATGATATACTATCATTTTCAATGCATAGGCATAAGTATATGAACTTTTTTTGTTGTTACGGTTGACGGGCCAACTTGTCGACTCCAATTATTTGATGAGCATGTCGATGAAAGAAACTATAGCATTGGGAGCACTTCTCCAATTAGTACCATCCCAATTCCCTCCCCAAGGGTGCTTCCCCCTATTGTACAACCAATGGGGATGTATTGTTGGCCACACCCACCACCTTTTTCCTTCATAAATTCTCCCATGCCTATAACCACCTCCCCAAACCCTTCCCAATTCCCACCCCTAGCCTTTAACCATCCACCCTTCTCATTGTTCCAATCATCCACCCTTAACATTCCAATTTCCCCCCCTAGGGTGATCCCTCGCCCTAGGGTCATTCCCACTATCGTACAACCAATGGGGATGTATCATCACCCCAACCCACTACATTTTTCCAATTTTTCTCCCACCATGCCTTTATCCATCACACCTGAACCATGCCTATATCCATCACCAAGTGCTCCACCATCTACCCAGGAAGGGCAGTCTTCTCCATTGCCTTAGATCTTCATGGTGAGAATGAGTAGTTGATCAAAAACTTATCATTAATTAAAGAAATTGATTATATGCATTTTGGATTTTACAACTAATTGGTTATTGAATTTTTGCAGCAATATCACTTTGGAAATGCACTTGGGAGTGACAAGAGTGGCGATGGTGACTTATACACCCAATTTCTAGATCAGTCGTGAGGCGGCATTTCCATAATGTCATTAATGGGCATGAAATTCCATTATCTATGTTGGGAATGAAGTTCCATTTTGTATAAAAGAAAAATGTATAACTAGACAAATTTGGAATACAAATACATGAATTTGAACTTGTGTGTATGACAATGTCTTCATTGACTTTTAAATTCATGATGTGGATTTGATGTTATATTCTATCAATGTTACGTTAGTTTTGCGGAATGTAGTTAGAATGGATTTATTTGTTTCATTTACAAGTTATCAAGTTTGCAAGTTAAGTTACTTTTATATTTATATCTTACTCAATGTTGCACGCATGTAAAAACATATCATTACCAAGGAACTTTTCTTAGTTATAATAATAGATGTATCATGTACATGAAGAGAGCATATATATGGATTTAGATTTATTTTAATTTTTTATTTATGAAAAAGAAAACTAAAGTTGAAGTTATGAAAAAGAAAAGTACACTATACATGCCATATAAGAAAATCTGCAAAAATAGATGAAGATTTGAGCCTTTACCACTTAACTACTAACATTTAAAGATGAAAACTTTATTGATAAGTGGTGTAGTATTATTTAAGTTATATATATATATATATATATAAACAATTCCTTTATTTATCTTTGGAGCCCTGTAACATAATGTACACAACTCAATGCAACATAATGTCTTACATAAATTCCATTAGGTAGATCAAATTGAGTATCCTATTGAACTTTACAATACCTTATAGAATATGTGCCACATGTCAAGTTTAGGTAGCTGAGAGTGGATAGAGACAAAGAGAGCACAATTGAGAGGGTTTACATTTTGTAATAGCCCATGGACCACATGTCTCAGGTAACTACATAGATAATGTATTCTCCTTTGCACTTGCATTATTTCAATTCGAGATAAAAGAGAACATAGTAGATTCACCTTTCAAATGAATTTTCTTTTGAAAGGGTTTTCCAGAAAATAATCATTGTGGTTTGTGAGTGATTGTGAATACTTTTCTTTATTTTTCACATTTAATTTATTGCATACATAAACAACAAAATTGGTAATAAGGGATCTCGAGTCTAAAGGAATTAACCCTTCATAGTATAGATTTATATTTAAGTAACATATATGTTTTGATGGACTGTATAGTGGAATATCCATGATAGTTTATAGATCAACTATGGTTAAGGACCTAATGTACATGAACAAGATAAACAACATGGATGATAAGAGACTCCCCAAAAAAAATTTCAACTCTATCCATTACTATCAACACCTTAAGCAAAGATGGCATCAAGATGATGTGTTGGTTAAATCATTAGAGAATATAGGAGGATGTCATCCTACCCATACGGACAATATTAAAAATATAATTGTATCTAAAGTTATAGAGGATTTGTGGTGCAATGAAGAGTTAGACATTAAAAGGAAGCCAAGATATTACGAGGGAGTAACCCGCATTCTAAAAGATCAAAAATATCTTTTAGTTCTAACTAGTATAAAAAAGAAATCAACATTACTAAAACAAGAACCAACTCCCATGAACTACATAACTATAGTGGTCATTGGGAAAATTTCTAAAACCTTGGGATGTAAAAATTTGTCATCTTTGTGATCGTTGAAGATGAAAATCAATTTCTCAAATTAAAACGCATTTACCTTTCTAACCTCCCAAATCAAAAAAACTATGATAATCTTGGAATGCTTCTCTTACAACTTTTAAAGCATAAAAACAAGATTTCAATAAATTTAAATAAACTTTCCCTTTTAAAAACAAAATTTTTAAAAAATTTAAATAATCTTTACCTTTTAAAAATGAGATAAACTAATTTTGATCTCAATGAACATGAATTATCATTATTATAATCACATTAACATAAACATTATTATTTGCTATTAATATAGATACCATTATTTCAATGATTAAAATCTATTCTTTATATTCAATGTATTTCTTCTTTATAAAAAAAATGATAATAATAAATGAGATTTAAATAATAAGTTTGATGTTTAAGTTGAATTTTGTCAATTTTTTTATAAATTATATATAGTTTTTTTTTATAAAATTATATCATATCCATATGTCAATAATTATTTTTTATAAAAAAATAAAAATTTAGATTATTATAAGATTTTAATTAACTTATTATCTTCAATTCATAAATATGTATTTTAAAATATTTCACATAATTGTAAAAATAATTATTTTTTATTAAATATAAATTATATTTTATAACATATTATTTTTTATTAAATTAATAATTAATAATAAATTTTATATAATTTATTTTAAATTATTTAAAAAATATTATAATATAAATAAAAGATTCAGAATGAGCATAGTAATTGAGATAAATATTCTTAAAAAAAGGTCCTTTATAGGTTTAACATTACTCATTTTAAACACTTATCATAAATAAAATAAAAGTTTAACAAATATGATACAAACAAAAACCAAATTCCAATTGAATTGACAGGTACAATCGTAATGTAATATTTGGTCGTAATGTAATATTTAATGCTATTGCATTCAATATAATATAATGTTCGTATCGAAAACCCTGTCCTTATGATGTTGTGAGCGTTTTGGTTGATCTCATCGCACAAATGCAGTGATGTGTAGATGCCGTAACCACATTTATTGTGGCCGATTACCATAGCATGAAATGGCTATGGTCATACATATAAAGGAGTACTATACGGCATTAAAATCCCAATAGCATAGGATTTATGGCGTTTCCTATTTCCAACCCCATAGGAAAGTTATTGCGCCCTGACACGCGCCGGAGATAGCTAGATATAACACGCCCGCGGTGATGGCTAGAGAGAAAAAAAACCAGCTTGTTATATGGGGTTATCTCCGGAGCATGTGAGGGGCAATAACTTTCCTATGAGATTGGAAATGAAGACAATAACTTTCCTATAGAGTTGGAAATAGGAAACGCCTCAGATTTATGGCTTCCCTTGGATCACATCGATGATCGACCACTGTTGATATAAAATCCCAATAGCATAGCATTTATGGCTTCCCTTCGATCACATCGATGATCGACCGCTGTTGATGGGGAGTTCCCTCCAAGGATGAAAGCGACGCAGTACTGCAGAAATAAATACACCATACCTCGGCCAAATCCCACAGCATAAATACACCATACCTCGGCCAAATCCCACAGCTGTGGCATTAACGTGGCAGGTGGACAGCGCTGCTGGAAGTCACACATCGCGAGTCATCAGTGTCCATAAAGGACTTCCGCCCGCATAGGGATATGGTAAATCTTTGTAATGTTACTTACGCTGACAATGGGTATATAATTATTTACCAGCACTATTATATTGGTACTATATGTAATGAGTTTGAATGAAGAGATTGCCGGATAAATAAAGGTCAACAATAAAGTTCTTTGTAAATATAAGTTACATGTATATTAATGTTTTCAGTATTAATTGCCACAGGATACTATGTTATAAATTGTTTTCTTAGATACAACAGGATATTATGTTATACATTGTAGTGAGATGAAGAAATTGTAACGCATGAAGATTCGAGAGATAGCTTGACCATTCATCGTGTTGCAATCCAGCCGGTGGTTTGTCGGTAGGCTTTTTAGAAGTCACGGGCCTATTCGGCGACGTTGGATCACGAATCAGGGGAAAGATGATTTCACAGTGACTCAACTATGGAATTCTGCTTTGGATTTAGCCTAATTGTGGAGTCTCTCTCAATTAAGAGGAAATGGCCTTTTTCTGCCGGTATATAAATATAAGTTTTTATATTTTTAAAAATATAAATTTAAATTATATATATAAACTACACTTTTATTCGAAATTACTAAAATAAATTTATAAAAAATATTTTATATTCTAATTATATAGAAAGGAAAAATATTCCTTCTAATTAATAAGTAATCATAATAATTTAAAAATAATGTAAATATGCAATTTTAATCCTGAGAAACTGTACAATATGACATGGCAGTTTCTTCAACAAATGGTATAGAGAACAACTTCAGATCTGTCAGATTCAGAAGTTGGTGGAAACGAGGCAAATGCCCCCTTATGTTCTGTCGTTCACAAACACATATACTGTATGTGCATGCGCAATTGAAATGAAAGATAAATGTTGAATCAATTAAGAAAAACATAAAAATGAATAAATTATAATTAATTTATATATATATAAATTAAAAAAAATTATATATACATATATTTTAATGGATATGTGATGTTAAGGTATTTTATACTAAATTCATATTATATGAATGTTTGTCTGACCATCATATATAAAATTTAATATTAATAATTTTAATTTAGTTTATATTTAGTTTAGTAATTAATTTAATATTATGTATAATTATTAAATTGATATAATAATAAAACTTTATTTATGTTTAATTATTATTATTTTCTGTGTAAAGGCTACTTTTATTAAAAAAGAGAAAATATATGTACAAAGAGGTCAAGACCTCAGAGGGGGCTGAAGCCTGCCCTCAACCAGATATCCTGATACACATAAACCCCTTTGACAACCATTCCAGGATTGAGAAACCTTGAAGCATAATTTTTAAATCCCTTACAGACAAAAGTGTAAACGAGAGCTGTGTTTAACACTATAGTACTATCGACGACTATGGCTTTACTGATAAAGATTCTGCCCTGATAGCCATATGCAAAATTAGACCAAAACAATGGCTTGCTGAGCCATGACCTGATACATTTCATAGGACTATAATGGCGCGCATCGATACTAAACCAAGAGCTGAAGCAAAACAGAGTTGGCATTATCCAGAGAAGCATAACAGAAAAATGAAAAAGACCGGAAGAGAGATTGCCATCAGTGGGCATTGTACCAAATTCATTAAACATGTTTCTAAGAGTCGAGAGCATCCCTGTCCACCTGGCTAGGAGAGCCTATCCACGTGACAACTGCGTTGTCTACATCTCCCATGTTGCCGCCACCTAGAGGAGTTTCCAAATTCAGAATGCCACCGGGAGGATGCTCCGGCTCACCTGCATGCACATTGCGCTGTGTAGAGTCCACTGGAGGCTGAGGAGCTTCAGGCGCATTACCCTCTTCCTGCATATTGTCACCATTGAACACGACACCAGCCACCTCTCCCTGAAGAACGCTATCATCCTGAGACTGAGACGTAGTGGTATGGGCCGAGCTGCTAGGCTTATCCTCCTCCTCAGCAAGGATTACTGTTATACTGGCTGACAAAACGGGCTTATTGAGCCTACTATGGAATTTGAAGCGGGTTGTTTGGAAGGAATTGTGCGGGAGGGGCCTGCCATGACCAGAAGGCGGAGAGGACGGGGAGGCAGAGGCGAGAGGGACTATGTTCTAGGGAGCAAATTGAGAAGCGCGGCCTCAATTGCCAGTGGTTCCTTCACGACGAGAAACTCCACGACGTCGGACCATTTCCGAATTAACTCAGAAACCAGGGAAAAGAATGAGGCAGGACCAGATGGGAAAGGACCCGAGCGCAGGCGGACCAGGCCAAAACCAAAAACGAGATGAGCTTCCAAGCAACCAGAATGAAGCAGGGGTGCAGGAAGAATAGCAGAGGATATAGAAGGAGCCGAGGAGGGCGATTGCATGAACCAGAAGCCAAGCCATGGATAAATCACCTTGCGCGGCCTCTCGAGCTGAGCGCGCATTCAATACCAAATGCCTGACCATAATTCTGTACCCTGAAGAATTCATTTCAAATGTGGTGGGTTTGTGGGATCCGCGCCCGTGAGCCAGGTGCAGGGACAGCTGCCGGCGGGGAGTAACTCCGCCTTAAATGGGCTACAGTGACACCCGCATCCGAGTATTTATGTTTAATTATTAAAGATGATAATGATAGTTGATATTTATCAATTAAATTTAGTTGGTTATATTATAATAAAAGTAAAAATAGAAAACGTAATTTAATTTATATTTTAGGATATTTTTATTTATTTATAATTTTTTAGTTATGATAAGTTAAAAGATTAAAATAATAATATATATTTTGAAATTATATTATAATTTTATGTGGATGTAAATAAATATTTTAGAAAATACTTTCTATCTCTAAATAAATATTGAAAAGTAATGTGTTAATTTTTCTTTCTAAGTTAGTTAATATTTTTTCATGTCATTGCATTATATTATTTTATTTTTTAATTATATCATAATTTCTTTTTAAATATTTAAATGTAATCATTTTAATTCAATTTACATAATAATAATTTATAATAAATTTAGTTAATTTTTTTATAAAATTTAACTTAATATTATTTATAATTACTAAATTGATATTATAATAACAACAAAATTTATGTTTAGTTATTGATAATAATAATAATGAGTCTATTAGGCAGATAATTATGTCATTATGTTGTGTAAAAGTTACCTATTCGAGAAAAAAATCTAGTCATACTAAATGCTAGTGTGATCTAGATTAGCGATCCCTGGGTTATTGTGACGATTTAAATGTCACTTGGTTACAACTACTCAATCCACATGTTTAACATACCTATCATCTCAGGGTTCACATATCCTAAAAAAACATAAATAGTTGTTTCAAGGTAAATTCTACCACTTAATACGAAAACAATATACGATTCCATATTTACTCAACTTAGAATTGGGACATATACTTAAAAACCAAAAAACAAAAATTACAAAAAAAAATATAAAATAAAATAAAATAAAATATCAATCTAAACAAAAATAAAAATAATCATATAAATAAATAACTAGAAATCAATTAATATAATAATTATAACACACCTAAACATATAAGAATGATTGATCATCATGTTCGTTCGATTAATTGGGTTAGTTGTGTTCTAGTTTCTTTTACTCCTTCGCGTTCACTGAATTTTCGGGTGAGTTCCATTACTTCTTAGGTTTGAGAGAATATATAATATGTTTGCATCTATACTAATATATTAAATTTCAATTATAATCATTAATGCAAATTCTATCATTTGAGAGTTTCTTTATTATAATTTGAAGGAACAAATCTTATTAGTTTTAATTGAAATTAAGTATTTACATCAGATCATGATAATGTATATACATTATACCAGAACAAAAAAATATACATTTAAGTATATATAAAAGGATTAGAATATATATATATTCTCGCACATAAGCGTAGATGGATTTAGAAAAAAAATCATAATTAAATAAATTATATATGAATATTATAATGTAATATTTATAGTTACATTTAAAGAATTATAAATAGATTTTTACAAATAAGGTGACATGTTTTGGTTTGTTGAAATCACATTATACTAAACATTTATTACCATGGTTGATCTAAGATTGTAGTTGGAAGATGCCATGTTTCTATTGGCAGGGTGAAAAGGCTGTCCATTTCATCTAACAAGAACTCCTAATAAGAGCTTCCGATGTTTTTGAAAATATGAAGTAATATTTTCTATATGTGAAGTCAATTCTAAATCAGGTTCCTGCAAATTTGGAGACCTTTTTATTTAAATTGACATGGATTAAAAAAAAAATTCAATTAGATAATTAAAATACAAATAAAATCTGAACTTATTGGAGATGGAAAGAGAGAATATTTTGAAGGACTTTGATGAGCAATATGGAATGAGTTGGGATTTGAAAATTGACCATTTGATATTATTGATATTTTTTCCCTGCATTTGAAAAAATTCAGAAATAAAAATTTGTATGCATATCCAAAATTAATCTCTACAACCATATAACCATGATGAATTTCAATATAGTTTTCAAACCATTTTTCAAGAATAAGGCGACTTTAAGCGAAAATGTATACTATGAACTATTTTAATCCATGTGTGTGCATCCTAAAGGATAATTTGAGATTAATATGTCATTTTATGTGAAATTAAAATTTCAAATGTGTGTGCATATGCTATTTTATGTGAAATTAAAATTTTAAATAGCTTTTAAACCGAACTGGTGCACTTATCGGAACAAAGTGCACTGATACTTTTAAAAAATTAACAACACTGGGTGTTCAAATAATACCCACACTGCTTTTCAACATTCCGAAAAGAAAATATGTTATCATATCGGTGCTCTTCTACAAAAATGCACTAATGTGTTAAAAAAAAACACCTCTGCTACGCACTTGTTTCCGGATTTAAAAAAATAAAATGAATTCAACCAACTTGGTGCTCTTATAACAATTAGAGAATTGATGATTTTAAATCAAAATTAATCTCATCGTTTTGAGATTTCGAAAAAAAAAATGTTTTGGGATTTCGAAAAAAATTGTATCATGTCGGTGGGTTGGAAATTTTTTCCACCTAGACAATGTCAGTCTGTCATTTTTATACATGCACTTGACTATCGAAAAAAAATTGTATCATGTCGGTGGGTTGGAAATTTTTGCCACCTCGACAATGTGAGTGTGTCAATTTTATACATGCACTCATGCACTTGACTATCGAACACACCAATGTGTGAGGAAATTGAAAAAACACATTTTTTTCTTTTTTTAAATTAAAATATGACTAGGAATTGATTTTTCAAAATCTAATTTCATAAATTCTTTTAAATAAAAAAATTATATTCACCATTTCTTTATTTTATCCAAAATTTCAAGTGAGTGATTTGCAAGAGAGACATACCAGGAGCACTATGTTGTAACATAATACTTTGGAGCACCAGAACTATTAAGAAGATCAGAAGTTGAAAGGTATGGTGATTCACTCAAAAACCTACATAGTAAAAATTTAAAATTTTATTATTTATTTTTATTAATAAAAAAGTTTAAAATTTATGTTAAGGTTTAATTAAAAGAGAGTTTCCAAGAGAGACAAAGCTGTGGAGTTGCAAAATATTTTGGATCCACCTAAAACTCAAAAGTTGAAAAGTATGGTGATTCATTTAAAACCCTCGATAGAAAAAATCTTAAATTTTACTATTAAAATATTTTTACAATTTCTGTTAGATTTATTTAGAATTCAAAAAAATAAAAACATGTATAATAAAAAATTTATTGTAGATTTTACTAATAAATCTTTTTACCGCCTCCTTTCATACTTAAATTTAATTAAAATTGAGACAAAAAACAAAATAAATCAATATTTACCTTAAATCCTTACTTCTTCCTGCAAATTTTTACTTTATGGGTTAACTCTGTCTACCACTTCACAATTAGGGTTTTTCAATTTAGATATTTTAGATTTAATGGGTTTGTGTACTTACTATCCAAACGCTGTCAACCCTCTTGGTTTTTCTTTAAAACGATTATGTCATCTGGTGCGCCCTCTGTAATAACACACCGTCACTCCATGTGTAATACACTGCACGAGTATATTATAACACTCTCTATTTTGTCCAGTTTGTTAATAGTTGCTCCAGTGTAATATAATGCACTGACACACCTCTTCCAAATGGAACTGTTAAATCAATTTAGTGTGTTTGCCCTTACAAATTGCACCATAATATTTTAAAAATTAATTTTCCCTCACGATGTTGAACAATTAAACGCCCAGTGCATTTGATGTTCTAAAAGCACTCATGCATTTATTCAGATAAACACACTGTTTAACAATGTTTTTTTGGCTAAAAATTATTAGATTTATTTGTAAAATATATTTAATGGTTTCTATATTGAATGCTAATTGTATATGGATAAAAATTGTCTAAGAAGAACTCAAGTAATAAAAATATTGATCAACATAATGATAACATATAAAAAAAAACAGAGCACAAAAGTTCTTTGTAAATTCTTTACATAATTAATATCTTTGAACTATATGTAAGTTTAACTAATATGTATTGGTTGGTGTGTGTCATGCAGAGCCAAAAAATGAACAAGCTCAATAGCATTATTTCTAACCTGAGTGCAGAAGAGCATAAAATCTTTATAGAAAAATTGAAGAATGATGAATCAAGGGATTGAAAAAATACTATTCAATATGGTTTTTTTTTTCATTAATAATGTAGATTTTTCTGCAAATTCTTTACAAATCTATCTTTGAGATCTATGTAGAAAATCTGAGTGTATATTAACTCGATAATGAAATATACTAAAGCAAAATACTATAATCTACTTCTACTATCAAACTTGCGGAAGCTTAAAGATCGAGTTGAATCAGAGTTGAACAAATATAACCATAAGAAGAAGAATCGATGCACATGAAACACAAAAAATACTCAAGGGAGAGCTTCAGCTAAAAACCCCACTATTTGCATTATCATACAAGGTGAAAAATACATCAGAATTATACAAAGCCTTAGCTTTCACAGCTAGCCATCTCTCAGTACAATCCTCCTGGATGCTCACATGCAATCAAAGCTTCTCACAAGCCTTCTCCTCTGCCCTCCAAGCTACTATTTCCTTGCGCAGTTACCTCTGGATGATCTCCTTCACCCAATGTAACACTGCTCTCACACACTGCTCTGCACAATCCTCAAGGAATCTTACCTTGACTGCATGGATGAGTTTCCTTTATAGGAAAACATATGCAACTGATAGTAACCTGTCCTTGACATATAGCTCAACTAGGTCCTTCTCATAATAGACATGCATGAGTTTCAAATGAGGGAATCTTCAGTTATTTGGAGTACACTAGTTGAGTGCATGCATGCATCAACTGACTGATAACTCACAATTAGTTCCTCAAACAGTTTGGAACTAATTTAACTGAATTTCACTCAGTAAAATGAGTTAACTAATTACAACTCAAATATAACTCAATCTTATCTCCTTAATTAATGGATAATCTCCTTAATTTAAAGGATAATTGTTGCATGACTGCAGAAAGACTTCTAACTTTAATTTCTCCAACTAATTAATCCATAATGAATGAATTAATTAATTCCAAGCAGCTGGTGAGACTAAATTCGAATTTAATTCACAATTTTAATTCAAGGACAAATTAAAATTGGAATATTCTGGATTCTATTTTTATCATTTCTTGTTGTTATTTTCAACACTCCCTCGCTACAAGAAAGGAATTCAACTCGATCTCAATTCTGAAACCTTTGGAATGTTCTGCATGCAACACTTCTCTCAAGTGTTGTTGCTCTAACAACTTCAGAAACGAAAAAAACATCCAACCTGAATCAGTATGATGCATCTGTCATTAAAGTCTAAGACTTCTATTGCCTCTGTCAACTGAAAACTTTGCGCTTTTGTTGACTTAGCCTTTCTGCATTGTTGACAATCCTTCTCTGTGCTCTTCATTTTCTGACTGCTCTAGCCTCTGTCACTTTGATCTCTGACTCCATCAATCCCACTGAGTCCTCCCGCTACTATGTACTTTGGGCTCCCGTAGCAAGGTACGATCCGTGAGATAAAACCTCTCAATGGACCCTGCCCAATTTGAGCCTTCTTGGGACTATCACTTCACATCGCCCCACCCCACACCTAGAGGTATGGCTGCATGTGATCCCTCTGCTGACTCTAACTGTGGCTCCTCCATAATTGTCTGAGACTTCTTCTGGGATAGCATGTTGAGAAGTAACTTACTCTCCCTCTTAACCACCAAGTCTCTAACATTTTCCTTGCTCCTCAAGGCTTTGCATGCATCTTGAACTTCAAGAGCATACAGGTTCTTGACTCGTGAACCGATCTGTTTCACCTGTCTCATGGTGATGTGTCTAAGGAAAACCTTTCCCTTACTGAAGACAACATCATAGCCTTTGTCGTCCAACATCGCGACCGATACCAAGTTCTTCTTCAGTCTAGGCACATACTTCACATTTGTCAAGGTGATAGGAGCTCCATGCTCCCTTTGAAAAGCAATCGTGCCCACTCCTGAAATATTAAACCTTTCATCGTCACCCATCTCTATGCGCATCTTGAGGTCTTTCTCCTCCAAGGTATTGAATAAAATTTTATCGCTGGTCATGTGGAATGAGGCTCCATTGTCAAGATACCAACCACAACCCATCATCGATGACACCATGCATGCGATGAGAGTAAAGTCCATTTCGAACTGAGAGGCTAATGCTTCACCTTTAAATCCATCCGAGGATCCCTTCTTGGACTTCTTTGATGGGAAATTAGTCGCATAATGACCCATCTCATGACAATTAAAGCATCTCACTTTAGACTTGTCACCTTTCTTCCCTCCATGAGAAGAATTTGATTTGGAATGGGATGCCTTCCCCTTCCCTTTCCTTGCCTTACTTGCTAAGGCCAGATTTTCTTCATCATCATCCTTGGATAAAGAACCATCTCGTGTGCTCCTCCTAATCTCCTCATGCATGAGATTCGACCACAGTCGCTCCCAATCCGGCAGTTTCTCCCTTCCATTCACAGAGTCCTTGTAGCTATTCTAGCTCTTTGGAAGACCAAGGAGAGTGAG
Source organism: Pinus tabuliformis (assembly GCA_031772625.1). Lineage (NCBI taxonomy): Eukaryota > Viridiplantae > Streptophyta > Pinopsida > Pinales > Pinaceae > Pinus > Pinus tabuliformis. Next base: position 1,961,434,817 of record CM062816.1, on the reverse strand, counting down.
GCTCACCATATCATCATCGACGATAGTTATTTCCACACTCCCAAGCTCATCTCTATAGGTGGTGAGATTGTTCAGATATGTGGAAATAGTATCGTCGTTCTCCATCATGATTCTTCGAAGCTTATCTTTGAGCGTCAATTTCCTCTGTCGCTACTGTTCTGGTAAAGGTCCTTCAATGTCTTCCACATTAAATATGGAGTATCCTTCCCATGGATACTTGAGACAATATGGTCTCGAACTCCCTCAAGGATGATCCGTCTCACCCTCACCACACATCTTCTTCCACTGAGCCAACTCTTGTGCATTAGTTGAACCTGGCTTTGGGATTTCTTGATCAATGAAATCCTTCGAGCCATTGTCTTCTAATACAACCTCCATGTTATCTTTCCATGCTATATAATTTTAGCTGCCTTCCAATGCATACTTGAGTCTCAAGCCATAGAATGCCATTGGCCAACCTTGAAGTATGATAAGAATTTGATTTGCTCCTACAACCCTGAACTTCAAAATTTGATCTCCGTATATTGTTCACAGCTCTGATAAACTAGGCTCTAATACCATGTAGAATTTCCTGCAAATTCCCTACAAATCTACCTCTGAGATCTATGTAGAAAATCTGACTATAGATTAACTTGATAATGGAATATACTAAAGCAAAATACTATAATCTACTTCTACTATCAAACTTGCAGAAGCTTAAAGATCAAGCTGAATCAGGGCTAAACACATATAACCATAATAAGGAGAATAAATTCACATGAAACACAGAAAATACTCAGGGGAAAGCCTTAGCTAAAAACCCCACTATCTGTATTATCATACAAGGTGGAAATACATCAGAATTATACAAATCCTTAGCTCTCACAACCAGCCAGCTCTCAGTACAATCCTCCTAGATCCTCACAGGCAATCAAAGATTCTAACAAGCCTTCTTCTTTTCCCTCCAAGATCCTATTTCCTTGTGTAGTTACCTTCGGGAAGATCTCCTTCACCCAATGTAACACTGCTCTAACACACTGTCAGAATTGCACAATCCTCAAGGAACCTTACATTGACTACATGGATGAGTTTCCTTTATAGGAAAACACATGCAACTGATAGTAACTTGTCCTTGACATTTAGCTCAACTGGGTCTTTCTTAGAATATACATGCATGAGTTTCTGAAGAGGGAATCTTTAGTTATTTGGAGTACACTATTTGAGAGCATGCATGCATCATAACTCACAATTAGTTCCTCAAACAGTTTGGAACTAATTTAACTGAACTTAACTCAGTAAACTAAGTTAACTAATTAAAACTCAAATATAACTCAATCTTATCTCCTTAATTAAAGGATAATCTCCTTAATTTAAGGGATAACTGTTGCATTACCGGAGAAAGACTTCTAACTTGAATTTCTCCAACTAATTAATCTATAATGAATTAATTAATTAATTCCAAGTAGTTGGTGAGACTAAATTCGAATTTAATTCACAATTTTAATTCAAAGGCAAATTAAAATTGGAATATTTTGGGTTCTATTTTTATCATTTCTTCTTGTTATTTTCAACACTCTCTCTCAACAAGAAAGGAATTCAACTCAATCCTAATTCTAAACCTTTGGAATGTTCTACATGCAACACTTCTCTCAAGTGTTGTTGCTCCAACAACTTCAGAAACAAAAAAACATCCAACCTGAATCAGTATGATGCATCTGTCATCAAAGTCTCAGACTAATATTGCCTCTGTCAACTGAAAACTTTGCGCTTCTGCTGACTCAACCTTTCTGCATTGTTGTCAATCCTTCTCTTTGCTCTTCAGCATTTGACTGCTCTAGCCTCTATTACTTTGATCTCTGATTGCATCAATCCCGTTGATTCCTCCCGCTACTATGCACTTTGGGCTCCCGTAGCAAGGTACGATCCATGAGATAAAACCTCTCAATGGACCCAGCCCAATTTCAACCTTCTTGGGACTATCACTTCACATCGCCCCACCTCACACTTGGAGGTATCGCTGAATGTGATTCATCTGCTGACTCTAATTGTGGCTCCTCCACAATTGTTTGAGACTTCTTCTCGGACTTCATGTTGAGAGGTAATTTACTCTCCCTCTCAACCACCAAGTCTCTAACATTTGCCTTGCTCCTCAAGGCTTTGCATTCATATTGAACCGCAAGAGGTTACAAGTTCTTGAATCATGAACCGATCTGTTTCACCTGTCTCGTGGTGATGTGTCTAAGGAAAACCTTTCCCTTACTGAAGACAACATCATAGCCTTTGTCCTCCAACATCACGACCGATATTAAGTTCTTCTTCAGTCCAGGCACATACTTCACATGTGTCAAGGTGATAGGAGCTCCATGCTTCCTTTGAAAACCAACCGTGCCACCACTGAACACTAAACCTTTCATCGTCACCCATCTCTATGTGCATCTTGAGGTATTTCTCCTCCAAGGTACTAAATAAACTTTTATCTTTGGTCATGTGGAATGAGGCTCCATTGTCAAGATACCAACCACAACCCATCATCGATGACACCATGCATGGGATGAGAGTAAAGTCCATTTCGAACTGAGAGGGTAATGCCTCACTTTCAGATCCATCTGAGGATCCCTTCTTGGACTTCTTCGATGGGAAATTAGTCGCATAATGACTCATCACGTGACAATTAAAGCATCTCACTTTAGACTTGTCACCCTTCTTCCCTCCATGAGAAGAATTCGATTCAGAATGGGATGCCTTTCCCTTCCATTTCCTTGCCTTACTTGCTAAGGCCATATTTTCTTCATCGTCATCCTTAGATGAAGAACCATCTCGTGTGCTCCTCCCGATCTCTTCCTGTATGAGATCTGACCACAATCGTTCCCAATCCGGCAGTTTCTCCCTTCCATTCATAAAGTCCTGGTAGCTATTCCAGCTCTTTGGAAGGCCAAGGAGAGCGAGGCTCACCATATCATCATCGGCAGTAGTTATTCCTACACTTCCAAGCTCATCTCTATAGGTGGTGAGCTTGTTCAGATATGTGGAAATAGTATCGCCATTCTCCATCTTGATTCTTCGAAGCTTATCCTTGAGCGCCAATTTCCTCTGGTCACTATTGTTCTGATAGAGGTCCTTCAATGTCTTCCACATTTAATATGGAGTATCCTTCCCATGGAGACTCAAGACAATATAGTCCCAAACACCCTCAAGGATGATCCGTCTCGCCCTCGCCACACACTTCTTCCACTGAGCCAACTCTTGTGCATTAGTTGAACCTGGCTTTGGGATTTTTTGATCAATGAAATCCTTTAAGCCTTTGTCTTCTAATACAACCTCCATGCGATCTTTCCATCCTATGTAATTCGAGTTTCCTTCCAAGGCATACTCGAGTCTTAATCCATAGAACGCCATTGGCCAACCTTGAAGTATGATAAGAATTCGATTTGCATCTGCTACCCCGAACTTCAAACTTCGAATTCTCTTCTCTGTATATTTTTCACAGCTTCGATAAACTAGGCTCTGATACCACATAGAATTTCCTGCAAATTCTCTACAAATCTACCTCTAAGATCTATGTAGAAAATCTGATTGTAGATTAACTTGATAATGGAATATACTAAAGTAAAATACTATAGTCTACTTCTACTATCAAGCTTGTGGATGCTTAAAGAGTTGAATCAGAGCTGAACACATATAACCTTAAGAAGAAGAATCAATGCACATGAAACACAGAAAATACTCAGGGGAAAGCCTCAGCTAAAAACCCCACTATCCGTATTATCATACAAGGTGGAAATACATCAAAATTATACAAATCCTTAGCTCACAGCTAGCCATCTCTTAGTACAATCCTCCTGGATACTCACAGGTAATCAAAGTTTCTCACAAGCCTTCTCCTCTGCCCTCCAAGCTCCTATTTCTTTGCGCAGTTACTTCTAGGATGATCTCCTTCACCCAGTGTAACACTACTCTAACACACTGTTAGAACTACACAATCCTCAAGGGACCTTACCTTGACTGCATGGATGAGTTTCCTCTATAGGAAAACACATACAACTGATAGTAAGCTGTTCTTGACATTTAGCTCAACTGGTTATTTCTCAGAATAGACATGCATGAGTTTCTGATGGGGAATCTTCAGTTATCTAGAGTACACTAGTTGAGTGCATGCATGCATCAACTGACTGATAACTCACAATTAGTTCCTCAAATAGTTTGGAACTAATTTAACCGAACTTAACTCAGTAAATTGAGTTAACTAATTACAACTCAAATATAACTCAGTGTTATCTCCTTAATTAAGGGATAATCTCCTTAATTTAAGGGATAACTGTTGCATGACTGCAGAAAGACTTCTAACTTGAATTTCTCCAACTAATTAATCCGTAATGAGTTAATTAATTAATTCCAAGCAGCTGGTGAGACTAAATTCGAATTTAATTCACAATTTTAATTCAATAACATATTAAAATTGGAATATTCTAGATTCTATTTTTATCATTTCTTGTTGCTATTTTCAACACTCCTTCGCAATAAGAAAGGAATTCAACTTAATCTCGATCCTGATCCTTTGGAATGTTCTGCATGCAACACTTCTCTCAAGTGTTTTTGCTTCAGCAACTTCAGAAACAAAAAAAAAACATCCAACTTGAATCAATATGATGCATCTGTCAAAGTCTCTGACTACTATTGCCTCTGTCAATTGAAAACTTTGCGCTTTTGTTGACTCAAACTTTCTGCACTGTTGTCAATCCTTCTCTGCGCTATTCAGTATCTAACTGCTCTAGCCTCTATCACTTTGATCTCTGACTGCATCAATCCCACTGATTCCTCCCTCTACTATGTACTTTCGGCTTCCGTAGAAATGTACAATCCATGAGATAAAACCTCTCAATGGACCCTGCCCAATTTCAGCCTTCTTGGGACTATCACTTCACATTGCCCCACCTCACACCTAGAGGTATGGCTGCATGTGATCCCTCTGCTGACTCTAATTGTGGCTCCTCCACAATTGTCTGAGACTTCTTCTGGGACTGCATGTTGAGAGATAATTTACTCTCCCTCTCAACAACCAAGTCTCTAACATTTTCTTTGCTCCTCAAAGCTTTGCATGCATCTTAAACCTCAAGATCATACAAGTTCTTGACTCATGAACCGATATGTTTCACCTGTCTCAATAATATTTCTAATTATAGATTAAACCCAAACTAACTGAAATTGGAATCGAACTGACTCAAATTAACTCACACTTTTAATATAGACATCACTACGTGGGGTGTAATTACTATTTCCAAACATTTAAAAAAAATTGTAAACGCTAATAAAATCTAGTGATAACTTGTTTATTATGCCAGTGGTTCTACTTCTTATTAAGTATTGAAAGCTTGCACGATTCAATTAGAATAGAAATCACTGAGTTAGCTAGAGCCATCAATCCGTAATTCTGCTCAGATTGATGTGAATGCGTGTAAGAAATTTTTAAATTGAACGCACGCTGTGACCTTTATGCTCAGCAGAATGTATAATGCACAGCACATTGATTTTGTTTACATTGTAGGACCATTCATCCGGTTGCAATCCAGCTGGTGGTTTGTTGGTAGGCTTTTCGGAGGTCATGGGCCCATTCGGAGAGGATAGATGACCAATCAGGGGAAAGATGATGTCACAATGACTCAACTACAGAATTTTGCTTTTGAATTTCACTCCTCACTCAGACTTGGCAATTAGTAAGTAAGCATAACTCATACGAATTTCAGGAAATTTAGCCTAATTGTGAAGCTTCTTTCAATCAAGAGGAATGGCCTTTTTCTGACCGGATATAAATTTAAGTTTTTATATTTGTCAGTCATAAATTTAAATTATATATATAAACTACAATTTTATTCAAAATATAATATTTCTTCTAATTATATTGTCTGCAAAAATATTGCTTCTAATTAATCAGTAATCATAATAATTTAAAAGTAAGGTAAATATGCAATTTCAATCCTGAGAAACTGTATAATTTGAAAATGGGAGGGGCTAGTTCCCTTTTGACCTTATCATCATGGGCCCTCTTTTTTTTTCATATATTACAAATATTGTACAAATACAAGTCAGCAAGCTGACAGTCAACACATCATATCGAAATCGTCATCATAAACGCTGCAGAACACAGCCTTGCAGGAATCGAACGCGGTCCGCGGGGGAGCAATCAAGCCGCCCACACCGCTGCATCATGCACTTCACGTATAATATGATACCACTGTTTATTCAACAAATTGTATATATAATAACAGATTTTTAGTGTAATTTTTTGAAGTGAAATTTTAAATGTAGATTACATATATATAGATTCAATACCTTAAAAAATCCTAGAACAATTCAATTGTGCAAAATTACATATGTATTTCAATAAATTCTTGCTAAATTTTAGAAAAATTAAATAAAAAAAACTTTTCAAATTTAAAAAAAAAAAACATAAAAATACAACTCTTATAACAACTTGTCAGATTCAGAAGTCGCTGAAAACTAGGCAAATCCCCTAATGTCCTGTCATTCACCTTTAAAGGTGAAAACGTACACAAACCCATATACTTTATGTGCATGCGTAATTGAAATGAAAGAGAAATATTGAATCAATTATGAAAAAATATAAATACATATATAAAATTAATATTTAATTATTTTTTACGAAATTCAAATTATAAGAATGTTTGTCCATCATATATAAAATTTAATATTAATAATATTAATTAAGTTTATATAATAATAATTTATAAATTAAATTAATTGTTAGTAGTAATTAATTTAATATTATTTATAATTATTAAATTGATATAATAATAAAAATGATTTATGATTATTTATTAGGGATGATACTGATGGTTAATATTCATAAATTAAATTTAGTTAGCTATATTGTAATAAAAATAAAATATAAAAAGCAACTTAATTTATTTTAGGATATATTTTTTTTATTTATATTTTGTTTTGTAAAATGATTATAATTATGATAAATTAAAAAATTAAAATTACAATATATATTTCGTAATTATATTATAATTTTATGTGTACGTAAATAAATATTTTAAAAAATACTTTCTATTTCTAAATAAATTTTGAAAAGTACTTTTCATTTTTATATGAATGCATTTTTCATATTCAATTTTCTTATCGTTGAAAAGATTAAGTTCTTTCACCAATTATGTTTTAAAAATATTTCAATACCTTGCAATATATTAAATGTGTTAATTTTTCTTTCTAAGTTAATTAATATGATGATAATTTTTATCCTTTAAATTAATCAATGCATTATAGTATTTATTTTTATAATCTTATAATTCTTTATTATATTATAATGGTTTAAATGTAATAAATTTAATTTAGTTTATATAATAATATTTTTTAATAAATTTAGTTATTTTTTAATAATAAATTTATTAATTTTTATAATAAATTTTATTCCTGTTTATTTTAGGGTTGTTTATATAACTTTATCTCATGCATTAGTGTGAATGCAGAAAGGAAATGCACTTTATTGGGTCTTTTAAAGATTGGTGCAGTGGTCAACTTCTTTTTCAGTTCTTCAAATGCCTCTTGACATCTATTTATCCAACAAAAGTCTGAATCTTTAGTCAATAATCCAAATAAGGGTGAAGTCAACTTACTAAAGTCCTTAATGAATCTTCTATAATATCCAACCAATCCTAAGAAGCTTCTAACATGCCTTTGGTTTTGAGGGATAGGGACCCTTTAGTGATGGCAACTTTGTTAGGGTCAACCTAGATCCTTTCCTTAGATATGGAATGGCCTAGGACAATCCCTGCATTCATAAAAAATTCTCATTTCTCTGGACTAAAAGAAAGATTCATCTCAATGCATTTCCTTAAGACTTACATAGATTAGAAAGAGATTCATGAAAATCACTTCCATAAGGGGTGAAATCATCCATGTATATCTGAACAATGTTATGAACAAGGTCAACAAAGATACTCAAAATTGTCTCTGAAAAGTTGCAGGGGTATTATAAAAATCGAATGGAAGGACCCTATAGGCAAAGGTCCCCCATGGACACTTGAATGCGGTCTTATCTTGGTCCTCATGGCTGATTTGAATATGGTTATACCCACTGAATGCATCTATGAAGGAAAATAATTTCTTCTCTACAAGGCCATCTAGGACTTGATCAATGAAAGAAAGGGGGAAATGGTCCTTCTTTGTAGGTTTGTTGAGTTCTATATATTCAACATAAATCCTCGACTTCTCATTTTTCTTTGGCACTATGAAAAGAGGGGACACCCAATCACTATCTGAAATGGGGTAAATGAACCATGAATCAGACAACTTTTGTAGTTCTTGTTTTACAATATCCTTAAGGGAAGGATTCATCCTCCTCTAGGGTTGGCACATAGGTTTTCATCCCTCCTTGATGTAGATATGATGAGTACAAACTAAGGGGTGCACCCCTTGCATTTCCTTATAGTCCCAAGCAAAGGCATTAAGGTGTTGCCTCAACACAGTGTATAATTTCTCTTCTTACTCAATTGAGAGAGAAGGGTTGATTTTTATAGTTTTGGATGGGCCGATTTCCATAATCTTGGCATAATCTAAATCAAAGTCAACAAAGCTCAGTTCAGTCGATGTATTATTATAAGCCTGCTCTAAGGATACTTCCACTAGTTGATCAATTGGTGTAGCAGTAGGGCGTTGATTATGTAAGAAGTGATCAATAAGGTCATCACCTAACTACCTACTTCCTACAACAATTTCTAGTGTATGAACTAGGTAGAGGGATGACTGATAAAGGTCTTCTTATTCCTTGTCCTTTATCGAAAAAGGGTAAATCATTCTCAACAGAAGGTTGAGAAGGGGGATATAATACAAGTTGCTTTGAGAGATGCCCATTCTTAATGGTCATGTTCCCAGCCTTGCAACTAATGTCAGCATCAACAGTGGCCAACCAAGGTCTTCCTAGGATGAGAGGGTAACCATTAAACTTTTCTTTTGGATGGAGGACAAGGAAATCTATGGGATACTCCAACCCTCACATCCTCAATAACTCCCTCAAGGGATACTTTGAATCTGTCTGCAAACTGCAACACTGTAGTGGTCTTCCTCAAGGCTCCTTGGAGGTTGAGATTTAACATGGTTTCTTTGGTCGTAACATTGATTGTGTTGCGTCCTAAGGTCAATTAAGGTGTTAGGGACCACAATGTTGTTAATGTGCACATCCACTATTGGGTTACTAGGATCCAAGTACTTTGGGGAGATCACACTCCCAAGCATTAGATCAGATAAATGCCCAACAACATTGATAGTGGGAACATCTCTTCTTCTCCTCCTAGGCCTCTTGAAACATTCTTCCCGGATAAGCTTATTGTAAATGGGAACATCCTTGATGACCTAGAGGAGGGGTATCTTGACACACAAATTATTCAATTCTCCTATAAGTTCAATCTCTTTTGGGGTGTGATGTTTAGGTTGGACCAAATTTTCAGGATAGGGAGGTATATTGACTTATGGGGTACTATCTTCCTTCTCTTCTTCAAGATCTTCAAGTGGAGAAGGTGGGTGATCATCTGGAAGTACCTTCCTAGATCGAAGGTTGATCTCTTGGATTTCCACGACATAAGCAAGATAGGATGTTTCCCCAATGTAAACCTATTATTCCTGTTTATTGTTAAGGTTTAGATTGGGTTGCGTAGACATTTGAGGTTGCTTGGATGGGCTGGTGTGGGGTAGCTATTGTTGAGGTGGAGGAGGAGGAATTAAAGTAGGAGGTTTCATTTCCTGAGGCCTCAATCGTTGTGAAGGGTTTCCCCATTGACGATATTGAGGTTTATACGATTGGAAAGGTGGATTGACAGGTTGAGGAGGGTATTAACGAGTATAGGACCAAGGAGAGGGCATGGACCATGATGGGTGAGCTGGAGAATACCAAGGTTGGAAGGGTGCATTTTGATTTGTATTGTAAGGAGGATATTAAGCACCTTGCATGCCCTGTTCATATGGTCGAGGTCCTTGTGGCCTCCTCTGTTTGATGCAGTAGAGTTGCTCCAAGGAATTCTCTGCCCCTTGGTATATAGCCTTTAGGCCTAGAAGATAGGGAAATTTTCCTGTTGCATGGTTCTCCTCACAAACAGAGAAAACTGTTATGGTGTTTAGAGGGCACTCATTCCTAGGATGTCTCTTGCTGAATCTAGGGAAAAATATAGCTAGTGCCCTTTTTTCTTCCTCTTGCTTTCTTTTAATGTTTGAAAGTCGAGGTGGAGTGAGAAGAGTTGATGAAGCCCTGACTAGACCTACCTCTCTTTCTAGTGGCGCTATAATGATTCTTGAATACTATCTTGAAGTCATCTTAGGTCAGATGGTTATTATCTCCTCCATACAACATATTGAGGGTTTCCATTACATCCTCCCTAATCCCTCAGAGAAGTATAAGCTTGAATGATTCAGGGTCAAGGGTATAGTTAGCCCTCCTACAGTTGTGTTGGAACCTTTCCTCATAATCTTCTAAGGACTCATCTATCCCTAGGGTCATCCTAAATATTTTTTCTTTTGTCTCCTTAGACCTACAGTAATACTTGTACTTCTCATTAAAGCATTGTTGCATTTGAGTCGAGGTAGTGATGTTGCCTCTAGGTAGGCTCATAAACTAGCACAAGGTTGCATCCTTGAGGGTGGAGGGAAACAACTTCAGCATTTGTTCATCGAAGGTATAGTCATAGGTCCTACAAACTGCAACAAACTAAAATATGAATGTGTTAGGGTCCTTAAAGAATAGGCCATGGAAATGTGTAAGAGTAGTGGGGCTTATACTCTTCATCTTGGCCTCCCCATTGGTATCTCAAATAGGAAAGAACTTATTCTTCATGTTTTCAACCATGTTTCAGATAGGTGATATAGGTTCTTCCTATTGTATGGGTTCTTAAAATATTTTAGGCTGCTCACCTAGAGGATTTTCTAACTCCCCTGTGGCTAGACTGGGAAGTTCACAATCGCCAAAGAAGAGTGATGGTTGATTGCTAGAAGGGGTGGGGGTTTTGAGTAGAAATTTTCCTTGTTTATTCCTACTCCTACGAGGGATGAAAGTTTTTTCATTTTTTTGTGTTTTGTTTTCTTTTTTTTTTGGATTTTTTTCAAATCAAACAATGTTGATGCAAAAAAAAAAAGATGAAACGTAAAGGAAACTTCCAAGTAGAAATAACACTTGCATGGAAACCTCCCAGAAATGACGCCAAAAAGTGACGAGCCTCAGTATCACAACAAGAATGTTGAGACTCCCAAGGCTACAAACTTCAATTATTAGCTCGGGTTGTGTACAGGCATAAGAGGTGACAATACTATATGCACAATAGGTCAAGTTCTACTCATGCCACCTTCAAGAAATGGAACAAACCAAGGCATACAAAGACCACTCTATTAGCTAACTCAAGGAAGGAAATTGCATAAGAAGAGAGCATTCTATTCTAATTGCAATAATGGAAACATTATTCTAATTACAATAATGGAAACATTATTCTACTTGCAAAAATAAAAATGATGTTTTTCCAAATGTAAAGGATAACCCTAGTTGCGGGAATGTTAAGGCTATGATATTTGCAGAAATGGAAACAATAATATACTTACAAAATGTGAAATCTATGCTACTTGCAAGAATGTGGACATTAGCCTAATTGTAGAATGTGAAAATTTTCTTTGAAAAGGAAATTAACTTATGCAATAACAATGCTTGTAATTGAAACCCTAAAGAAGCATAAATTCAAGAAATATGCTTAATCTACTTTGCATTGATAAATCACCCTTTAATCATTATTTTCAAAGAAACTTAGCTTTAGTGACAAATTTCATAGGCATTTCATAAGCGAATCATCATTGTTCTTCAAATTCGGAACTCTGTCCTCTAACCTGAATTGCAGAATTGTGTTGCAATGAAGAAACAGTAGGTCTCAAGTGCTCATTGGTCCTCCTCAATCATGGTTTTAGAGCCTATGGGTCATTATTTAAGCCCAAGAGACAAAAATCAAGCCTTTGGAGAAAATCTAGACAAATTTACATGGTGATATAGGATGGTACATGATTTCTACTCGATGGTACAAGATTGCCTTGTTTTGCTACAAGATTGGATTCCTAGCATCTTGAGGGTGGAAAAGGTTTCCTAAAGGTGGGAAATGGTAAATGAATATATATGAGATATGTAGGAAGCATTTTCCAAGCCTAGCACCTCTTAGAGGCCCATCTTGCACAAAATCAAATCCACATGGTGCTCTTCAATGACCCATAAATGTAGTTTCATTGGCATAGTTTTGAGGACAATGTGAGATGAGGAGGGAGAGGTTGATGATGATACGAAGAAGGTAAGTTGAATGTAACAATCCTGCAAGACATTGGCAGTCCCTGCAAAACAAAAAAATAATCCTCTTTGCAACTTGAAAAGAATGCCAAACTAATGATCAAATTGTAGCAAATGAACTAAACGAGAAAGGATGAGTTGAATTTTATGAAGCTAAGTGAAAAGAAAGATGATTTGACTTTTATTGCATCAAAAGATAATCTAACTTGCAACATGCATTTTACCTACATCCATGAAATATTAAAGAAGAAAGTGATTTAACTCCTAAATATGCAAAAACAGAGTATGTAAAAGAGCATTGATCTAAGGTCTAAGAACTGCAAGAGAAAATAACCACATATTTTTGGGTGCTAATGCATATTATTCAACCACACTTCGTACAAGAGAGGTGGTAACCAGACTTGCACCAACAACTTTTTCAAGTGACTTCTACAAAGAAAGGAAGAAATATTGCTACAAAAAGTAATGTGTATAAGATACACAAAGAGAGACTAGAGCCTCTAGGTAAAAACGGTCTTGTGCACTGATTCCTCCACTTTTCCACTCCAAATACATCGAGATGGATGAAAAACAATATAATGATCCAATTCAGATCACACCTCCCCATTTTGGGAGGCTTTTGGTCCCCAAAATATTTTACTTAATAAGGTGAGGAAATATTTCCTCACCTTCTCTCTGGCGTACCATTTACCTTTGCTTGGAAGTTGTCCCTTCAACCCAATTTGCCAAAGGTCTTGTTGCCTTTGTCTTGTAGTTCTGGATGTCTTCTGTAAAACTATATCTTTTTTCAACTCTACTTGAGCGTCTAGTGCCAGATCCTCCACAGAATGTAAAACATGTTCCTCTTTCTGATCTAGCATGGAAGTCTCATAGAGTTTCAAATTATCTACATTTACAACTGAGTAAATGCGCATATATGGTGGTAAACTAAGTCAATAGGCATTACCACCCACCTTTTCCAGTATCTCAAAGGGACCATACCTTAGACCTTTGCTTTTCTTACCAGGCCCTTGTAGCCTCTCCTTGTTCAACTATAGCTATACTATGTCTCCCACCTTGAATGATTTCTTTGTTCTATGCTAATCATGCCTGGCCTTAAACTTCACCTGCGACTTTTGCAGTGTTTCTTGTACCTGTAGATGGTTCTATCTTATCTTCTCTATAAAATTTTCAGCCCTCAAATCATCTCCTGTAATGTCTTCCTTCACCCCTGCTTGTTGCCCATATGTAATATCCAAAGGTGAAGGTGGAAAATATCCAAAACAAGTTTCAAATGGGGACTTTCCTATAGAAGTGTAGATTGCTCTATTATAAGAATGTTGTATATATACCAGATTTTCATCCCAGGTATTTGGATGCTTCTGGTTGTAACCCCTCAGAAGTTGCACCAAAGTCCTATTGACTACTTTTGTCTGCCCATCTGTCTGTGGATGGAATGTTGTAGATCTCTTCAACTTCGTGTCCATCTTCTCCCACAATGTAGTCTAGAATGCATTCAGAAACCTTGTATCCCTGTCTGAAATGATGCTCCTTGGTATCCCAAAGTGTACCCAGACGTATCCAAGGAACAATTTTGTTTCTTCTTGTATGTTGATGGTCTTTTTACATGGCATGAGAACACACATGTTGCTGAACCTGTCAACTAGCACGAATAGGTAGTCATGTCCATTCCTAGTTTTTGGTAAACCTCCCATAAAGTCCATGGAAATTCTTTCCCAAGGACAAGTAGGTAGAAGTAAAGGATGATACAGACCCCATTTCCTATTGCTAGGCTTGTTGGTACAACAAAGCATGCATCCTCTTATGAACCTACCTACTTTTTCTTGCATCTTGGGCCAATACACATACATCTGCAAGTTAGCCACGATCTTCCCTGCACCAAAATGCCCTGCAACCTTGGAGGTGTGAGCCTCTCTAATTAGATGCAAACGCTCACCTTTAGGAACACATAACTTATCTAGCGTGTAGAGAAACATAGCCTAAATATGGTAATCAACGGTGATGTTGCCATTGTGCACATTACTCTGACTCTACAATGGTTGCTGATACACCTCCTTGAAGTCCTCATCTTCTGAATATGCCTCTCTGTATGCATAATCAATGAATTTATCTATGTGCATAAGAGTCCCCAAAGATGGAATATTTTATGTGGGTGGCCTTGAAAGCATATCAACCAACTTGTTTGTGTTTCACTTCTTATACTTGATCAACAAATGAAACTGTTGTAAAAACCCCATCCACTTATAATGCATGGTTTTTTGTATCTTTTTCAGGGCTTGTAGGTACTATAACGACTGGTGATCCGTGTGGATTATTGTCTCCTTTCCCATCAGATAGTGCTTCCACTTCTTCATAGCTTGTACCATGGCATAAAGCTCCTTATCGTAGGTAGGGTAGTTAAGAGCTGCCGCATGAAATACTTGAGAATGGTAGAAAATGGGCCTTCCTCCTTGCATCAAGACAACTCCCATAGAATACCCACTCGCATCTGTCTCCCCTTCAAAGGGTTGTTGCAAGTTTGGTAATGCCAGAACTGGTGCTTCATTGATCTTCTTCTTTAACTCATCGAAAACCTTATGCTTCCCTTTTCCCCAATGGAAACTCTTGCAGATTGTTTATCATGGGCAGGGGGTATCTGTTCTTGAACGTGATTTTATTCAATGCCCTGTAATCTATACACATCTGCCAAGTCCCATCCTTCTTTGGCACAATGATGATGGGTGACCTACATGGTGATGTACTCAGTCGAATGACACCCTATTCCAGTAGATGTTGCAATTATTTCTTCACCTCACTTTCTTCTATAACAAACTGCATGTACAACCCAATATTTGGCAATGGGGAGTCTGGAAATAGGTGAATCTCATGCTCCACTTCTATCTTAGGGGGTAGCCCTTTAGGCTCTCGGAACATGTCCTTGTATGCCTGTAAAAAATCCTCCAATTTTTGGTTTTGTTTCTTAGTACACCCCTCTAGGGATGTCTTGCCTCTTATTGACGCCTCTACAGACTGATTTTCTCTTAAAAACAATAAAACATACATCTTGCTAAAACTAATCAATTTCTTAGCTTGGTTGGTACTTACTAGTGAAATTTTCGACTTTCCTTTGTGCGTGTTGATGGTGAATGGTTTTCCGTCCCCGATTAGTTGGTACATGTTAGCTCTCTTCATGAATATTGCATCACACATGTACATGTATGGACTCCCAAACATGACTCCACATACATTGAGGGGAACCAAATCGAGATCTACTTCATCAATAAAATCAACATTGGTAGTAAATCTAATTTTACTCTGTTTTGTTACCTTCAACTCTGCATCCTTATGTACCCATCCCAATGGATATGGGTTTGGATGATCATGAACTTCCAACCCCTACTTCTTGACTAGATCTTCTGCAATGAGATTTTCCTGTGGTCTTGAGTCAAACAGAGCATTAATATTTGTCTTCTTGACTTATATCTTTACATGGAAGAGTTTCATCATTTCTTTCTCTTCCTATTGTTGAAGGCTACTTAGATTCACCTCCTTTTGCACTGATTTACAAATGATCTTCTCATCCACGTTTGAGTTGCTTTCAACTTGGTTGCTTGAATCAGTGGTCATGAGATTCTTCTTCATATTATCTTTCTTCTTGTTCTTCAGGTTTAGCTCTGGATGAAACTTCCAGCACTTCTCCTCTGTATGGCCATGAATGTTGCAATGGCTGCAATGGTTTCTAGGACCTTTGTAGTAATGTGTTGTGACAACTGTCTTTTTATCTTTTCCCCGTTTTTGCTTCTTCTTCCCATCCTTAGAAGCCTCTTGTTGCTCCTTTTGATTCAATCCACTTGATTGCGCTCTTTTCAAACCTATGTTCTCCAGGTATTGTGCCTGTACACAAGCCTCATCCACCATTCTGGGCTTGAACAACATCACTTGCTCACGCAGATGGTGGTGCAGACCACCCAAATACTTTAGGAGTACATATGGGTTCTTTGGAGAGATACCAAACATTATAGCCATCTTTCTAAATTCTGTGGTGTATTCCTGCACGCTTTGGCTTGGCCTTTGCCTGAGGTAATGCCACTGGATCCACTGGTCTTCCACGTATCGATTGGGATAAAACTGTGACTTAATGAGGGTTTTTAGATCCTCCCACTTAGTCACTGGAGGTTCTCCCTCCAACCTCAGGGTTTCCGTGTCGCTCTGCCACTGAGTCAGTGCATGGCCCTCCAATTTTAGTTGCGCAAATGAGATCTTCTACCCTTCCGCGATCTGATGGACACTGAAATAAACTTCTAGTAGAAATTTCAATAGAAATATTTCAATAATTTATTTATTTATTTATATTTTATATTTTATATTTTATATTTTTTAATTTTTAATTTTTAATTTAATTTTTATTTTTTCTATTTTCTATTTTTTATTTTTTTATTTATTTTTATTTTTTATTTTTTATTTTATTTTATTTTATTTATTTATTTATTTTCCTGTAGAAATTTCAATATTAATGACTAATCTCATGACAAAATACTCTGATACAAAAGTGCATGTTCTCCTTCCTCCATCTCTACTTTATCATAAAATATTTATCTTTTT
The DNA here is from genome assembly GCA_031772625.1 of Pinus tabuliformis. Classification (NCBI taxonomy): domain Eukaryota; kingdom Viridiplantae; phylum Streptophyta; class Pinopsida; order Pinales; family Pinaceae; genus Pinus; species Pinus tabuliformis. Next base: position 1,961,417,938 of record CM062816.1, on the reverse strand, counting down.
TGTTTTGTTATTTGTAGTTTTACTAGATGAGATTTTTATTTTATGTACTTTCTTTTCATTTCGAGAGATGCTTTAGGTATCTCCTAGGTATGTGATTAAAATTCAACTCGGGCTAGGTATAGACTCATATAGGGGCTACATGACTAGGTATAGATTCTACTTGCAAGCACATGATTCCAATGTAATAAAGGTGATGATCTACAAAGGGTACTAGTTTATTTGCATATATTATCTATGTTGAAAGTGTATTTTTGGTTCTTTTGTAAAACCGTAATTTTTTTTTTTTTTTTTGGTCAAAGAACTTATGGGTAAAAGCATGTTAATGTGTATCACTTTTTCCCTTTTTGTGGCAAAGAAGTTTTATAAAAATAAATGGAGTTGGAATGTTTACTCTTAAAATTACAAAATCATCAAAAACTAGGTGGTGGTAAAAGAAGACAAAACATGTCAATTTAAATTCAATTTCATGTCATATTTTTTCTAGAATTTAATATATAATTTTTATCTAATTTATTCATTTTCTTTAAAGGGTATCATTAATGTTTTACATAAATTTTTAAGTAGTGACAAAACCGCGACCCCCCATTTCTCTATTGATTTATGTTTTTTAATTCCAATTTCTTTAAGAGATGTGTTGTAAACATTCTAAAGATTGCTAAACAAATTTAAAAATAAAAAATAAGCATATTTTTTAATTATTATTAAAATACTAGTAAAAATGATCGTATTTTCGTATATATAAAACAGCGGCCCAAGAAACTACCCTTTCAAGTTTATAAAATCAATTTTTTTAATAGAAATTTGAAAATAACATATAACAAAATGTTAAAATTACTTTTTGAAAAATTTTAAAATATATTTTATATTTTTTATAATAAAATTTTTAATTATGATTATTATAACATATTTTATATTATTCAAAATATAATATAGAAAATTATTTGTTTAGAAATTCTACTTCTATTTTTATATATATATTTTAAAGAGTTTTAGCATTTCATTTAACTTTACATAAAGTTATTTCTATTTTGTGAGTGATTAACCATAGCTTTTACCAATATTTACTATTAGTTGACTTATTTGCAAATTTAGTATTTACTTTTTATAACATTATTTATATTTTCTAAACCCAATAAATAGGTTCACTATAGCTTTTACCAAAATTTATTGTGAGTTAGCTTTGTTACAAATTTAGCATCTCTTTTTTATAATTAACAAGTATGAAACTCAACTCATTTAATTGATATTTTTATATTATTTTTTTTTTATCTTTTTTCATTTGAGTACTTTTTTGCTTTTGCCATATAATGAGACACATTAACATGCTTTTACCCTTATCTTTCTCAAATATAAGGAAATAGTTGTATGGCCCAAGACCTAGAGGTGTCTGGCAAGAGTGGAAGCTTGCCCCCAAACAAAGAACCAGTAGGTTTTTACAAGTAGCCACTTTGGCGTCTTGAAATTGTATCAATAGAGATTAGGCCATTTCATATTTTCCTAAATTGACTAGTCCATTTCAGATTTTCTTAAATCACAATTAAAACATAGGTGCATAGATTTTTACCTATAATCCCTATCAATTCAAACTCAAACTCAAAATAAAATTATCCAAGTTTATACATCTACGTGTAATGTTAGAGATTTGAGTAAATTGGGAAAGTATCGTGTTTTTATTAGTATAAGTTCAAACTTAAAATCAAACTCAAATTACCAATGTCTATACATCAAAATGAACAATTTTCACTTCAGAAATTTGAGTAAATCAAGAGTGCATGGTGTTTTTATTGGTAGAATCCTTAAATGTGGGCATAGTGCAATAAATGATTTATAGAAGTGTCCAGAAATTCTTCCTATTCTCTTTCATTGGTTAGGAAACATTGTTTTATCCCGTCTCTTTGAAATGTGGGCACATCTTCTGCTTCAGTTGTACTTGTTCTGCTGTTGCAATTCCAATTGTGGATGGTTTGTACAGTGCAAACCCTAACTCTAAATGTCCTCTATGCAAACATGTGAGAATTTTGGTGCAGGTTAATTGTGTTTATTATTAACTTTTTCACTTGTAGCTTCACTTTATCTTTTAATATATATATTATCTATCCTTTTCATTCAATCTAAAACCTGAATTGATTCCAGATGAGAGTTTTTGGTGATGTTGTGTGTTTAGGAAATTTGAGTGTTTTATTAAGCAAAAGGTACTCATAGAAACTTTCCGATTGTTCACTCCTTCCCAAGACAAAATCAAAGGGAACATATTGTTTCCACATGAAAATCTCTTTATTTGGTGGATTTATATTTAAACATATAATATATCAATTTGGTATATGAGTAATTATGAATGTGTTCTATGTCTCTCAACTGTCAGGAGTATTGGGAGCAGAGGCTTCAGTGGGAAAAGGTTGAGCAGCTTCAAAAATCAAAGTAACATTGGGAAAACCAATGTTGGGCATTCATATGATTCTAAATTTGGCTCTTCTCAACTTATTCTTGGACTATACCTCTTCCATTACATGGATCTATCACACTATTGGTTGTCATGTTGGACTTATTCACTTTCCTGTTCAGGTATTTTTCTCCTGATCCTCATACAAATAAGAGAAGGAAAATCAGTTGATATGAAAGACACTAACATATTTTTCTTATAATACTTCTATTGATTCAGAAATTTGATAAACAATGAGTTCATAAACAAATCTTCAAGGACAAGAACATAAAGGACACATGACAATAATCACTTTATTATGCCATAAAAGACCAAGCTAATATAGATTAGAGTGAGCCATTTGGCATTGAAAATTTGTATTGTGGCTCATAGGAGAAAGCTTTAGATGACGTTATTCAATCCGTCATTAATTTTATTAACATGTATCGAGTTTTGTTGCATGGATCTTACTTCAGAAGCTATTTTCGTATTCAATGTGTTGATTTCTTGAAGGTTTTGCAGTTGATTTAATTTTCATTAATTTTTCAACTATGCATGTATTTAAAAAATTAAATACACGAAACCTTTAACCATATTTACAATGAAATTTAATAGAACCCCATGTCACACAAAAATGACACAAAATGTACACTCGAAACCCAGAAGGGAAAAACCAACTAGAGTTTTTTTGTTTTTTTTCTTATGCATTCTTGACAGAGATCTGAAAACAAAATTACAGAACAATAAGTCTTGAATTCTGTCCAAAAATGACAGAAAATTTCTACCAAAATTTCCATGCTTAAACAACTTTAGATAACAACCCTGATTTATGTGCATAAAAGTGCCAAAAGTCACTTTAAATCTTGTGCAAAATTATGTTGTTAATAGCAAGAATCTGCACTTGAAGTCTATGCCAAAATTCTGCTGAAAATGTCTAGGAAACAGTGCGAAAAACTATAGAAATGTTTAATATTGTAACCCCAACAGAATTGGCAGATAGTGTTTTTTTATTTAATTTTATTTATTTATTTATTTTTATTTATATTTATTTTATATTTATTTATTTTATATTTTTATTTTATATTTATTTATTTTTATTTTATTTTTATTTATTTTATTTATTTTTATTTATTTTTTTTTTTTTTTTCGGGGAAGAGGCCTTCCACATTTTTTCACATGGAAAGATTTCCAAGACATTGAGTTGGGTAACTGGTTGTCTTGGAGAACTATCAAATGTACTTAAAGTTTCTTGATAAAATACAAACCAGCCTTCACACACATATTTTACATTTTTTAAATGGATTTGGATGCTCAGGAGGTCCATTGTACTATCCCCATTCAAAAATAAAGTTAGTCAATTTTGATGGCTTAAAACTTAAAAGCTAACAAAGCATTTAGAAATCAAAGTTGTCATTAGTGAGACTTTTTGGACTTTCTGACGTCGAAATCCTTTGGAAAAAATTGAGGTGAAATCTTGATTTGTGTATTCAAACTAGTTTTTTTACTATATATATGGATTGAACACCCCGAGAAACCCCTAGGGCAATTAGATTGTGCAGAGGTTACCCATCTGCCTGATTTTAGATAAATTAGACCGGAAAAACCCAACAAAAAAGCTTCCAAAAAGTCTCACTCAAAGCCAACTCGTTAGAAATCTCACTTTTCGTCAAGAACTACAATGCTTGAATGATTGATTAAAGATTGGCTCAATCACACTTGTTTTACATCAAATTCAGGTTGATGCCTACACATAGGCTTTCATTTGAAATGTTCTTGTCAACTTCTTCTATGGCAATGAGTCATTAAGAGAATTGAGTACTAGTAAGGAGCATAAGGCCTATTTGAGACATCTAAATTCTCTTAGGAATGAATACAAAACATTATTTTGTTGTTTCTTGTGGCCGATTTCATACAGATTTGTCTAAAGATGCCTTATTCATTGTGTGTTTCTACATGAACATTTAATTGTATACTAATATAAGATTTTGTAATTGTTTGCTAGAGATATAATCTGCATTTCTTTGCACATTTTGGGGCAATTGCTAGTTTTAATAAGTTAAAAATATGGTCTGCATGATTATAGTTTTTATAAAGATTATAGATCATGTGTTAGATATTTTTTTTTAAATCAATGGCTATAAATGTAATTTTTAGAATTGCCATAACTCTTCACGTAATTCTTTAAAGTGTGCTAGCTCAATGGAAGAGCTTCTGCTGTTGGTGGTTTGATTCCACTGTGCGCTAACATGAATTAATCAACGATTTTGTAGTTTTTTTAATTAAATGTTTTTTATATCGATTTATTTCAATGGTGAGATATTTTTGTATCCTTTCGAAACATTTGATGTGAAATCTTGATTTGTGTATTCAAACTGGTTTTTTGACTGTATATATGGATTCAACACCCCGAGAAATGCCTAGGGCACTTAGATTGTGCAGGGATTAGCCATCTACTAGATTTTAGATAAATTAGACTGGAGAAACCCAACAAAAAAGATTCCAAAAAGTCTCACTCAAAGCCAACTCGTTAGAAATCTCACTTTTCATTAAGAACTACAATGCTTGAATGATTGGTTAAATATTGGCTCAATCACACTTGTTTTACATCAAATTCAGGTTGATGTCTACACATAGGCTTTCATTTGAAATGTTGTTGTAAACTTCTTCTATGGCAATGAGTCATTAAGAGAATTCATTGAGTACTGGTAAGGAGTAGAAGGCCTATTTTTGACATCTGAATTCTCTTAGCAATGAATATAAAACATTATTTTCTTGTTTCTTGTGGCCGATTTCATACAGATTTGTCTAAAGATGACTTAGCCATTGTGTGTTTCTACATGAACATTTAACTGTATACTAATATAAGATTTTGAATTTTTTTGCTAGAGATATAATTCACTTCTCTTTGCACCTTTTGGGGCAATTGGTAGTTTTAATAAGTTAAAAATATGGTCTGCACGATTATAGTTTTTATAAAGATTATAGATCATGTGTCAGATTTTTTTTTTTAAATCAATGGCTATAAATGTAATTTTCAGAATTGCCATAACTCTTGAAGTAGTTTTTTAAAGTGTGCTAGCTCAATGGAAGAGTGTCTGCCTTACAAGCAAGTGGTTGGTGGTTTGATTCCACTGTGCGCTAACATGAATTAATCAACGATTTTGTAGTTTATTTTTAATTAAATATTTTTTATATCGATTTATTTCAATGGCCAGAGATTTCTGTATTCATTATTTTATAGAGACTAAAGTGATCTTTAAATAAAAAAAATTATTGCCCAATAGCTAGTATTAAAGACATATTGCCTCTAATCCGAGTGTTGTCTCTAGAAAGACAAAAATGAAATTGGAGAGACAAAAATGAATTTGTCTCGTAAGAAAAATAATGCTTGTGTTATATATTGTCTTTATAGAGACAATTTTTTAAAACAACATTTTTTAAAACAATAATTTTTGAAACATGTGCTTAAAGACAATATACATGTTTGACAATTTACCCAAAAAATGTCTCAAATATTGTCGTAAAACCCCTTTATGTAGTAATGATTGTATATATTTGTAAATATCCCTCTTCACTCACATTAAATCTATACTTAAAACGAATCTATAACCGTACTAAATATCACGCCATAAATAGTTTAACTAGGTTTCTATTATTGGCATAAGTCACTCCGGCAAACTTTTTGAAATGCGAAATCAAGCAACTTCGCTTCACATTATTACATTTTAAAAGCAGACCGACTCTGAAATGTATAATGACGACTGGTTTTATCTTATATATTCCGCATAAACCGGGACCACTGAACGGAATGGCCCGCTTTTACTCCTCATACTTGCTGGTAACGCATTCTTAGAAATCATCAGACAAGCATGGTGATTTCCCCTGTTAACTTAGCGTGGTGACTGGAGTTGTCAATTTAATTTGCCAATTCAAGCGTTGGAAAGCACGATAACTCTGACCTACTCTAATTATAGATAGCATTTGTCAGTGCAACCAATCACACAAATTGGAAATTTTGTTTATTATTTCCTGATTGCTGCCTTAAAATAAAAAATTGAGTAGATAGGCCCATATGTAGCTGTTTTCTGTCTCGATCTTATAATAATGCAGCATGTTTGTAATATTTATGATCCATTTAGTGGCCCAACGGCACTATGCTACTTATGTTTTCGATGGATTGCGCACGCGGCTCAGCTTCTCTATATTGAGCCCAAGTTCGCATTACCAAGCAAATGCCATCGATCTGGAGTTAAAATGAGAGGACTCTTTGGATTCAGTGTTGTAGAATTCGTAAGAAAAAGGAAGCGATCTCAATGGATCTCGCTGGGGCTAATGTCTAAACAGATACAGTTGAGCAATGGCACCTCATTGCATTGCTGGGTTTTACAGAGCAATAATCCACAGAGTGTGGGGAGTCAGCGGCCGGCTCTCCTTCTAATTCACGGTTTTGGGACAGATGGCCTGATGGCATGGGATACCCAAATCGTGGCTTTGGGAAAGGACTTCGACCTCCTAATCCCCGACCTCATATTCTTCGGGGATTCTACCACGACGAGCACTGAACGCAGCGAGATTTTTCAAGCCGAGTGCCTCAACTGTATGCTCCATTGTCTGGGAGTGGAGAGCGTGATCGTGGTTGGGCATAGCTACGGTGGCTTCGTGGCCTTCTGGATGGCACACAAATACCCTAACGTTGTCCGCCGCCTGGTGATCGTCAGCTCCGCAATTTGCATGACGCCGTCGACCAATGATCCTCTTCTCGAAGAATTGGGCTCATCAGACATTAAAGAAGTCCTCCTTCCCAACAATGCTGGAGATTTGAGAAAATCAATGAACGTTACTTTCCACAGAATGCCCTGGCTTCCTGATTTTATATACAATGACTTCATGCAGGTATATTATATCTATAATTTATCAGATTGAGTAGGCCTAATGTGTAATAACATCTGTTTTCTCATTAACATTAAAAATCTGAAACCAAAGATGATAAGTTAAAATGCAGAAGGATAGAGCATGTACAGTCTTTATATATATAAAGATTTCAACGGGTTAACGATCTTAAAAGATTTCAACGGGTTAACGATCTTAAAAATAAATTAGTTTAGTTTAAAATGGTATAATTTTTTAAATGGTTTCGTGATATAATTTTAGATATAATTTTTTGTTATTTAAAATATATTTTTGAATGTATATATAAATTCAGTAAAAGGAAAATACATTTTTGAATACATATATAGATTCAGTATCCTTGAAAACTTTTAAAACTTTACAGTTTTACAAATTAAATAATATAAACTTATGATTCTTAAAAATCTCCACTAAATTTTAATAAAAACAACAAAAAACAAAATACATAATAATAATAATAATAATAATAATAATAATAATAATATATATATATATATTATCTATTAATCAAAACAAGCTATTTTTAAGTCATAGTTACCCAATTCAATTCATCTCAAAATTAAAATATTTATCAATTCCTTCCTTTCTGCCAAATTATCCTTAAAATTTTGATTTGTTATAGACTACATAGATGATATAGACAGTAGACAACAAAACCTAGGATGTGGAGATCAAAAACTGGTTTGTCCTTCGCCCTGAATTTTATGAAATATAACGCTAAAGTTTTTAGAAATTGAAAAAAATTATGTAAATTTAATAAATTTTGAAATATATAGATAAAATTTTTGAAGTATACTGGCAAATTATTTCTGAATTGAACAATTTTGAATCGAATTATTTTCTTATTGTATAATCCGAATTAGAACTTGGAAACTGTGATTATTGTTATTATATCTATTGTTTAGAACAAAGAATTAAGGTTAATTCACTAAGTTGTTATTTATATTCCCCAAGTAATTGACTAAGTAGTTGTTGATATTGTTCAACTGAAATGTTAATGGAAAACATTGTTTATTTTGAATGCATTTGAAGGCTATGGGAGGAAACAGGGAGAAGAGGGCACAACTCCTGGATGCCATGGTCATTGGTTCCAAGAATTCGTACTCGCTGCCTACGGTGAACCAGGTTGCTTTCTTTGCTAAATATTAGATTGGATAATGATTATTAGTCTCTGAATATTTTGGAACCGTTGCCTGAAACTTTTGATTCTTGAATTTGGATGAAATCAAGCAGGACGTTCTAATAGTTTGGGGGGAGAAGGATCGAACCTTCATGCTAGAGCAGGCCTATCTTCTTCAAAGGTAATGGGCTCTAAAGTATTGGATCCCATGATGCAAATGAAATTTATTAGCACTCTCTCCAAGCAGATTCAGTTAAGTTTTCTATTTTATATTTGCAGGCATATTGGAGAGAATAGTAGGGTTGTGGTGATAAAAGAGTGCGGGCATGTTCCTCCGTTGGAGAAACCCACTGAGTTGAACGAGGCGATACTCAGCTTTCTTTTGCTTGATGATTACATGCAGAAATCATGGACGCCATGAAAATGACGTCCACAACACTGGTAAGTGAAGGCCATGAGTTTGGAGGAGGCTGAGGGCCATCGCCAATAAATCAAATTGTCGCGTATTCGAGCATGTTGTACCACAATCCCGTTAGCTGTCCGGGAAAATAGCGGTGTTCACCTATTTAGCGTCGATGCGATGACGTGGATTTCATTGTAATCGAAGCATAACCTTAATTATATTTATCAATTGCCTGGTTAGTGGGAGAAAAGAAATTTTCTATTATTTTCAACTTTTATCATTTAATAAATATTAGTTTCGAGATCAGAATGATTATTATTAATATCAGTAGTGATTTAATGAATATATAACTTTTAAATTTTATGGTGATAATTCCACTCATTATGGTTATAGTTTTGCTTACATTAGTCAAAGATAACAATTATTATATTAAAAAATTATTAATTTATTTTATTATTCAATAATATAAAAATAAAAAATATAATTTTAATAATAATTGATTCTATACTATATGATTCTCAATAATAACGATTATTATATTAAAAAATTATTAATTTATTTTATTATTCAATAATATAAAAATAAAAAATATAATTTTATTTTGAAATATTTATTTATTTTTGTATTTTAAAGTGATTTAAAAGTTTTTCTCAGCTTTCACAGATTTCACATTACTTTTATAGCCAATTAAAATATATATATATAGTAAATTCTAAATACACTAGCGTTCAATTACAATAACTTAGAAATGATGCATTTGAGTTGCCTTATTGAACTCAGTTTTTTAAGATATGAATTTTAATACATTTTAAGAATTATTTTAAATTAATATTTTTTTAGTTTAGCCATCTTTTTTATATAAAATGAAAATATATTTAATTTTTTTGGTAATATTATTATGTTAATATTTTTTTGATAAATAAAATATAGTTAATTTGATTTTTAAATTTAATGTGAATAAATTTTTTTAATAATTCAATTTTTTTTATTTTTAATTTTTATATCATTTTGTATTTTTTAAAATTTTATTATTATTATTATTATTATTATTATTATTTTTCTACGAAAAACTGTGCTATTTATATTATAAAATATAAAAAATTACAGCATTTTTTACATCAGGGCCTTGGCCCTGCATCTCCAGAGAGATTGGCATTTTCCCCATATTGGACCTTTCCAGAGCAACACAGTTACAAAAATTGGATCAGCTTACCACCCTTACTAGCATTGCGACCTTTGACGGTGCATAGTTCCGACATAGACAGCATATAAATCGACACAGTAGACATATAAACCGACATAGTGGACCCATAAACCGACAGAATGACAAACAGACATAGAGAGCAGAAGAGACGAACAGAGAGTTGCGTTCCTTTCCCGGCAGCGAAGATCAGATTGATGGCTGAGCTATTCATCATCAGTTGTGTATGGCTCATCCTTCATTTTACATTTGAGCTTCTAGGATTCGTCCGAGTCCGAGAGCAAAGTCCTCTGCCCCGGCTCACTGGGGCCTGCATCAGCTGCTTGTGTCGCTGGGGGAATGTCTGCTCTGGTTGGCTGCCTCATATCTACCAGAGGAACTTGCATGGCAACCACTGGCACATTCAGGTCTTCCAATTGCCCCCTGAGACTGCTGCAATGTTCCACCGAGACTGAGACAGTGAGATTATTGTTCTCCAGAGTGCAGGGGATCCGGTAGCGAACAGCCGGATGCTCCACATGACCACAATCCATGATTTCTCCCCGCCCACGCACATTGCTGCGGCCTGCAAGTCTGCTCGGGTTCCTATTCTGCTCAGAAGTGATTTCCACCGAGGAGGAAGGCGAAGTGACTGGCCGTTGTGTTGCGGCTCGACCCCTGGAACCGCCACGACCACTGCTCATTCTGGGCCTTTCTCTCTGCATCTCCCAATTTATCTCCAGACAAGAATTCCTCTGAGAAATCTTATGCTGAACCAGAGAATGTTCCTTCTCTGCCAGCATTTGCTCGGACAGCTTGAGGGAATGCAGGAAAGCGGCAGGGGGTTCAAGTTTATGGAGCGCCATCATCCTCGCTCTCTGCTGCGCATTGAATGCCGAATAGACAGGCCTTAAAACCCAAATGACTTCACCTTCCGGCGTATTAACTGTGCCAGCGTCCTGGTTATTCGTGGCTCGTCCGGGCTGACACCTGCCCATGTGATGAGCCACATGCCTATCGCACAACGAGATCACCCGCATCCGGGATATTATTATTATTATTATTATTATTATCTAGTTTTAAAGTTACTTTCAAATTAGACACCAAATTATTATATGAGACTCCCTTATTAATGAAACAAAAATTGGCCATCAACAAGACATTTGTAAACCAATATCTTTAAACTTCCACATAATTTTTATTATGTTTGAAAAATTTAACTCTCCCTATAATCACAAATTTACTGCAAATGTTATTGAGAAGTGATATTACATTTACTTCTAAAATGATTTATCACGAGTATCGTACTCAATTTTCCACCAAAATTCTTTGAAATACGACCCATACAAAATTATTGGGATGATAAATTTATTGAAGAGGGCCTAAATTTTTGCCATAGGCAATATTGGAATGATAAATTTATTGCAGAGGACCCAACTTGTGATAAATCTCTTACTCAATTTTCCACCAAAATTCTTTAAAATACTGCCGCATACAAAATCATGGGGATGATAAATTTATTGAAAAGGAACTAACTTTTTCTCATAGCGGGTTGCATCCAACTTTGTAGCATTTCTCAAAACCAAGGTAGTCATTACTATGTTCATTATTAACTTTTTAGTATTATATTTCCAATATATTACTTCTTTGAAATTCTCAAAACCAAGGTAATATTTACAATGTTCAGTAATGTTTTTCTATATTATAATTCCAATATATTACTTATTTAAAATTGTTCACCTTAGACAAGGTTAAGGCATGTAATTTACTTCAATGTAATAATATTTATTAATTTATTTTCTATTTATATTTATAAACATCTAAGTACATAAATCCTTTACTAGGGACTTTTGAACTAGCTACTTGTCACGATGATGCAAGAATCTTTTTAAAAAGATATTATGAATAATATATAGATAATTAATAATATCAATATTAGTATGGGGGATTTACGCAGTGCATTATATTAGATATCATTTTTTGGGATTCAACTGCGTAAATCCCCCATACTTAAATTCAAAAAGAGTCAAGGGATCTCTACTTGAATGGTTCATGAGGCACAATACTTGCTAAGGTTTTGCAAATGGGGTAGCAAGCTAAGTGGGCTTGATTGTGGGGAAAAACTCCACAGTTAAGCGCGCTTGAGCCAGAGGAGTTCTGGGATGGGTGACCTCCTGGGAAGTCCTGGTTACCGGGTGCAAGCCCCGGAAGTGATGATTGATGCTATGTGATTCGTTCTCCACATTTCACTAGTTTCAATCCCACTTCTTCACCCCTGTGAGCATCACCCGATGCAATGAGTGCTAAGTGAACTATTCAAAAATCATGAGAAATTAGTCAGTTACGACTACCTCTCATGGAAATGGTCATACGTTTGAATGACTTACTTAACGCAGTTGAATCCCAAAAAATGATATCTAATATAATGCACTGCGTAAATCCCCCATACTTAAATTCAAAAAGAGTCAAGGGATCTCTACTTGAATGGTTCATGAGGCACAATACTTGCTAAGGTTTTGCAAATGGGGTAGCAAGCTAAGTGGGCTTGATTGTGGGGAAAAACTCCACAGTTAAGCGCGCTTGAGCCAGAGGAGTTCTGGGATGGGTGACCTCCTGGGAAGTCCTGGTTACCGGGTGCAAGCCCCGGAAGTGATGATTGATGCTATGTGATTCGTTCTCCACATTTCACTAGTTTCAATCCCACTTCTTCACCCCTGTGAGCATCACCCGATGCAATGAGTGCTAAGTGAACTATTCAAAAATCATGAGAAATTAGTCAGTTACGACTACCTCTCATGGAAATGGTCATACGTTTGAATGACTTACTTAACGCAGTTGAATCCCAAAAAATGATATCTAATATCAATATTGTTTATAAACCCATCATTATGTTTTTCAACGATTTTTTCTAAACAAATATATGAGGATAATCTTTTTAATTTTTATATTATTATATTTATTTATATATATATATATTTTGTTAGTGACAAAAGAAATATTTGTACACCAAAAATTATTATATACATTTTAATAACAAGTATGATATATTTTTAGTTGGAGTTAGATTTAACTAATTTTATATTTTGAGATTGTGGTTGAGAGAATATCTCAACAATCTCTAACAAATCAAATTTATGAAATCTGCCAATGTCAGCATTAACTTTAACATCTTTCTTAAATGTTTACATTACAAGAAAATATTGAAGTCACATATTTCACATTGATCTTTTTGTCTGGATTGGTATTCATTAACATTTCCATCCACTCTAGAATCTCATAGACCTCACTATTTCTTCAACTACCAACTTCGAGCTACCACTTGCTCCATTTAAGACACAACGACTTGTGACCATCATTAACGTATTTGTAAGACTAAAAATTCTTGATTGACCGGAAAAATAGTCTCGATAATGAATCACTCTATAAACGTACTTACATCCCAGTAATATGCATCGAAATACATACTTCCAGTTATATAGGCAAGCAGTCTAGATATTGAGTGTATTCAAAAGTCAATCATACAACTTGACCCTTTTTTATATAGAAAAAATTACATACACACAAAGATAACCTGCAATTATTCATATTGAAGAACCAAAAAACAAGAAGGCCCATAAACATATAAAAAATTGTATACATAACCAATTTAATGAAATGTTCTCTTAACGTCGAATAATGTCAAGAACCATTAACTTGAACTATGTTAGTATGTGAAATAATTAGTTCTTGTTCATATAATTTTACACATAAAATAAATGACATACAAAATTATTGAAGCAAACAGCAAACTGAAACTCCTGAATTAAAAGAATCTTGAAAATCACAGAAAGAGTTTGTGTGTATTTCTTTGATAGATTGTCATGAACTGACACTTGAACATTAAAATATTCATACCCCTGGTTGGATAGAACTGTTGAGAAATCTAGGGCATGAATATTTAAATATTTCTCTACTTGATAATTGCTTGTGATATACTTATACTTCTTAAATTATAGTCTTTACTTTGTTATGTTATTGTTGATGGTGATGAACCCACCAACATGTAAGGGGATCTCCTCGGTAAGAAGTCCCAATTAGACCTCAGACAGTTTGGTGTAGGAGTCCTGACAGTGGGTCTTACGGTAATGCCTTGACCGCAATTTCGCACAAAGGCAAGTAAGATGTCCCTGTCGGTAGCAAGGGTGTTACGGCTACAGTAAGTTAAGGAAGGTGCATGAGAGGTTCTAACACACTGAGGATGAAGTGAGTGAGCCCCTTGGAAGCCTGTAATAGTATGCGGCTTGGAAGGGAACACACAAGCAAAGATGCATCACAAGCTGGAAAGCAAGTTAACAAGCAATCCAAAGTGATGGTTAAACCAACAACACATTTCAGAAAGATTCATACATACTTATACTAAATATTCCATACATGCATGTGTAAGCAAACAAATACATATATCATTTAGAGTAAACCAGATAGTATAGAATACAACACAACACATGCATGAAACATGTTGGTTCTGTTATATTAAGAAGTGTAAGTTCCAGTCATACAATACATCCATGTCCAACCACTACTTGTTATAGTGGAACGTTATAGCCACAACTGCCTGCTCCTCCAAAGAGATGTACTAGCTCTGTGCAGTGGAGAAGCCAAGGCTCGTTACAATACTATCCAAGCTTTCTCTAAGATAGTCCTATTGGAAGCTTGGCTGACCAAAAGCCTATACAATGAGTTATGAGGTTCTATTTATAGCAAAGGATGGGGTGACCCTTGACATTCGCCTTTGCGATAGTTCATCTACCCTCATGGCTCTTCATCTACTCTATGATTGTTACATTTAACTATCAACACTTGAACTTCCTCTTAACAAGACATTACATTGCAATGCATATTTTCCCATGTGAGACAAAATGGCTTGAGCAAGCCATGTAAGACATCACTAACACTAAGTCCGTTGTGATGGGACCAACTCTTTGACATGTTTGTGATAGTGAAGGTGGTGAGCTGATCTCAAGCCTGGTCATCCATGATGGTGTGCATGCGCCCCATGGTGACATCTCGTTGAAGCGAACTCTTGCCTCCATTGCATTTAGGTGCATTGGTATGGCTCCACCATCCAAATCGTATACTACCATGTGCATGTTATTCTTGGGTGTGGCCAAACCAACAACACATTGGTGCATAATGTCTGTGCTAATATTCCAGTGTGTGCTGGTGGTCATGCACATCAACTGTCAACTGCATGTTCAGCTCTAGTCAGACTTACTTCTTGTCTTTGCCTCAGTGAATGTGCCAAATGGGTTAGATCGCACGTGTGCGCACAATGACATGCATGCTGCTGAATTCCCTTGCATGCGATCAACAACACTGCTCACCTTGTCTACTCTGTGCCAGTTGTTGGGATGGATCTATAACTTGTACAGGCGCAGTTTCATACGTAAGTGGATGTTGCATCCCCTGCTGTACTTGTTCTTGATGCACTTCATTCTCTTATCTATGCAGCTCCTGTTATTCCTTGAGTTGTTTCTTCAACACATGCAACTCCTTCTTTGTTTCGTTCTATGCTCTTGCGCGATCGTCTTGTCACACCGTCACCTCATAGCCTCAATCTCCAAAGTTGCTTTCATCACAAGTGGGTCTGCTCAAGCTTGCAACTTTGTTCCGCCTCTGTGTTGTTAACAACCTTCCTCTTGCATTCGCTGCATGTGGGTGTGTTGCGTTCTACTGCTGCTGATGGTGTTGCTCACTATGATGTTGATCGCTATGATTTTGCTTCCATCTTATCTTGATGTCCTTGTCTATGAACAACTTGATGTCTTCATAGATAGGCAAGCTCATAGACACTTTCTTGGCTGCAACCCACATTGTGCTCTCAACGATGTCCTTTGACTCTGATCTCCTGAAGGCCATTGTACTTGTGCTACTGAGAGGCAGATGAATACTTGCGATACCTATGGACATGGAAACACTCATGGCAAGCAATGTATTAGTCAAAAACCAAAATGAACTTGAGAACTGACTTGCAACATACCTATGTCACTGATCACGAAGGTTGCGTAATTTCCGTCGGGAGGATAGGAGACTGACTGCCAAAAATGCCCAAGGCATAGTGCGAGCTATGAAGAGGCTAACTGACCGTTGAAACTATGCAATGCACAATCCAACTTGGCCTGCTAAGGACTGAAACTGCGCAATGCGCAAGTTTAGTCAGCAATGACATGCAACTAGCAAACTGCATTACGCAGTTTCTAGGGCCAACAGGACACTGCATCCAAGAATTGCATAATGCAATCCTGGAGGTTAGTGCTTGGTTAGACTTGTGTAATTTCTAGAGGGAAGGCATAGCCTTTGCTTTCGGAAATGCGTAGTGCTACCCAAGTAAGGCACGGTCCGACCGAGAGGCGATTGAAAACATGAGAAGTGTGAATGCATGATGAGATGAGTGAAAACAAGAGTGAATGATTATTCATGTAAACAGCAAGTGCAGGATTTAAAAAAGGGGAAAGCATGCATGTGTGTGAAGCGAGTAGCCACAACGGTGACCATTCGTGCAAAACAATGTCATGCATGCGACAGCAGTGAGATGTCAATAAAATATGAAACGATGCTAGTATAACCTAGTACGTATCAAAATGACAACAAGCACTCACTGAAATCAAGCAGACAACATTCATATGAAGTGAAACACAAAAAACGCCAGAAACGCAGCGCGGGACATGAAAAGCGGGTTTACCCCAAAAAAACTGAGTTGAATGTGCTGACAACTCTTAGATGGAATGTGGGACGTCAAAGCTACAAGATTTGTGTGAGGAATGAGCTCTGCAGCATCTGGTTGATAAGTTTCAATAAAATCGAGGTTGTGATGCGCATGCCACAAATCTAAGGAAAGCGACACTTGGTGGGAGGTTTTTGAAATGATCCTTGCATGTAACCTCCAACTGTTAAAAATATATCCCTAAAAGAAGGGATGCCTTTGCATGATGCCTTGGGAGGAGAAGCCTATGCATGAAAATCAGTTTTGCTTGGTCTCGGAGAGAACCGGTCAACTCAATTACACATGCAACAATATGCTTAGCTGGGAGGAAAAAATGCGCATTTATGGGAGGGAGATGTGCTTGCTGCCCAAAGGGATTCTGCAATTTATGGGTAGAGAAGTTGACTTCTGCCCAGAATTGTGCAATTTCTGGGTTGAGCAGCCCTGTTGGGAGGAATTGCGCAATTTTTCCAGTGAACAGTGACATGTAGATTTGCACAATTCTAGAGCCGAGTAGGCTGCCAGACAAAATTACGCAATTTATTGAGGGAAGGTTGGTTGCCCTCCAAAATTGCACAATTTCTTGAGGGAGTTTCTCAGCCTGCAGCTGGACCAAGTCCGGTGAAACAACCTGTGAGGGGGATGCAACAAGCTTTGATGGACAGACTGTCATTCTGCAAGAAAATCACTGAAGCTTATGTACTTGACAAGACAAGACATGCTACTATGAAAGGTTGGTAGGGAGGCTCCAAAACGAAGTAAAGGAAAAATTTTGGAGGGTGGTTATATCCACTACAACACTTGGTAGCACACTGGTACAACTACAACTCTCTGCATGGACCTTGTTCATGAAAAGAAAGTCTAACACCTCTAGAAGTATTGTTCAGTTCTTAGTTCGTCTTGGTTTCCACACTACTTGATTGTAAGATGTAGCATATTCCAAGCCCTTGGTCGGTTGACACACATTCCAAGGCAAGCCAACATAGTTGTTTCGATTGGGGTTGAGGAGTATATGATTCACAAGCAGTATAGTCATCAGAGTCTTATTTTCATCTCTAGTATTGCTCCGCTACCAGCGGGCCTCGACAGTACCCTGGTAGAGTCACGCAGGAACACAAGCATGGCTTTGTTGCTAGCGAGCCTGGTCAGTAACCCGACAGAGTTACTTGCATCACCTCTGTGCGCAGGAAGCCTTTCTCTTCTTTTGCCTTATTCATTTTTCATTTTTTTCAAACTTTTTTCACTTTTTCATTTTTTTCATTTTTCATCTTCATAACTGTGCATAGTACTTATTCATTCCAGAGGTAGGAGATGGATCCCGACTTATTGAGAGAAAAAGAGGTTGTTCCTTCAGAGAAGTAGTTTACATATACGTTTGATGTGCTTGTTAAGTTTTTCCTCCTCACCTTACTCTACTTTAATAAGCTGACAAGGATTACCCAAAAACAACCGACTAGAGTAGGTGATACTGGTTAGCATGCAGGCATTGTGCTTTAACCAAGGTTCACTTCGAACGGTACGTATTTTCCATTGATGTATCATGGACCAAAGACAAAAAGTTCTTACATAAGAGAGCGGACAACGGATACCCAAATATTGATAGTTGTACAAGTCCTCTTGTACTTTACCTAGCTTGTTTCAAGAGTCACACACAATCCATGCGAAACTAACCTACAGACAATAATAAGAAATAAACCAAAAAAAAAGCAAGAAGCATAAACAAATGTGAAAGAAAAGCGAGTAATAAAACAACAAGCAAACAAACAAACACACAAAGAAAGAACAAACGTGCATGCAAGCAAACAACTCAAAAGCAAACATTACTCCTACTCCTAAGCTAACAGTGCATGGGCCATCTCACATGAAGTGATACTTCCAATGTAGCCACCGACGCATTGGTTGACCCATGTTGGTGAAGGCATGGTTTGCGAACATCATAGTTACACAAACCAGCAAGCATGAAATATATAATGATGAATACGGACACACTCCAAGCTTACAAGTGACCACAGAACAAAGATGAGTGAAAGTGCATGACATGCACTCTATGGAGCTGCCATGGTGCTATGCTACACTGTGTGTAGATGTCGAGTGTATGCATTCTATTGACAGTTACGTGCAAGAAAATGTGAGAAAGTTGGACCACTTCATTGTGCATGTGTGCTTGTTGTGCAAGAATCATCCAATGCATGAGCGATGGGATCATGTAGTTCAAGTGGAGAAAACGAAATATGGGTGTTTGGTTGATATTTAATGCGAAGAAGAGAGTGCTGAGGAGCCTTGAGTGTTTCAACAATTTCCTGACCGAAGTGAAACCAAGCTCAGGACAACGAGGACTTGACATAACCATCAGCTAGGGCTGAAGTGCCTCGATAGTTTGCGGGGCTTGGACATCGTTGACAGATACATCATCGTAGACCAATGTCTTAGATAGATTAACAATGATTGAATCAACATCGTGATCAGATGAAGAAATAGAGAGATCATGACAACCAAGACCATAAAATTTAGGATGTTTGTCGGCATCCTCATGATTTGATGAATTGGGCAGAAGGGTAGATGGGAAGCAAATATGTTCACCCTCTGTATTTTCATAAATGACAGATGACATATTGGATGGATTTCTAGAGGAAGATATGTCCTCTCCGCACTATAATGACAGACTGACATCCAACGTGTCCTATGAACGATCGAAAGTAGAAACATCCGGAAATGAGTTTTCACGGGGGAAACTAGTAGTGGAAAAATCACAAGGGATGTCAGAATAAATAGGATGAGGCACGACTAGAAGGTAGTCATCCTTCACCGCAGGTTCTTCTTTAGAATACCCCACACACTCATCATGAATGATGGCGCAGGCTGGCTGCATAACACCAACTCCGTCGAAAATATGATCCTCGTTTACAACAGGTGAGGAGTTCGGAATGGAAAAACACAAGACAGTACAACCGGAGGATCAACATAATGCAGGGATGGAGGTTAAGGGAACGAATCCATGTTATAACCAATAGGCTTTCAAGCCAAATCTGCACAGATATCAAGAGAATGTGGGATGGGAGGATGTGACATTTCAACAAATGTGTGCACATGATCTCGCACATCATTCCGCTGTGGTGGAGTTGTCTGTGGAGGTGAAGGAAGACAGTCACTTGTGATAGCAACTGTGCCTTCCTATGATTGTACAGATGCATCACCGAAGTGTACTAAGAGGGGTTTGGATATGCGAAGAAGATACTCAAATCTTCCATAAAGAAATTCCAAATCAATTTCATCTTCAGGAAATCAGTATGCAAGATTACAAAAGTGTGTGTAAAACTGATCAATGGTTTCATCAGGTGCTTTTTTTAATTTAAAAATTTCTTGATCGAGTGATTTATGGTTAAAGTGATTGAAAGCACGATCTATCTTTGCGACCATATGAGGAAGAGAATGAATAGACTTTTCAAGGAGCGTGGCACACCATTGCATGGGGTTCCCTCGTACCGTTTAGACGAACAACGCACAAGTCATGTATTCTTTCTTATATTCCATGTCTTTTGCATGAGCCTACAATGCTGATCGCATGCCTAACCAAGGCTACGTGGCCTCCACCATCAAATTTTTTATGTGACAAGTTATCCAAGAGTTTTTATGAGATAATGAAATTGTTTCCATAAGACATACACTCCGGAAGAGGAACTTTGTAGTTAGTCATGCTAGATATGTAGAGATTCAAAACAGATGTGAGGACTCAGCCTGTCATCTGGCCCTCCTTCTAGTGCCAAAATATTGACGCTTCTAGACCCGCCAACATGTATGGGGATCTCCCTGATAAGAAGTCCCAATTAGACCTTAGACTGTTTGGTGTAGGAGTCCCAGTAGTGGGTCGTACGGTAATGCCTCCATCGCGATTTCACACAAAGGAAATTAAGATTTCCCTATTGGTAGCAAGGGTGTGACATCTGTAGTAAGTCAAGGAAGGTGCTTGAGAGGTTCTAACACACTGAGGGTGAAGTGAGTGCACCCCTTGGAAGCTTGTAATAGTATGCGGCTTGGAAGGGAACGCATGAGCGAAGATGCATCACAAGCTCGAAAGAAAGTTAGCAAGCAATTCAAATTGATGGTTAAACCAACAACACACTTCAGAAAGATTCATACATACTTATACATAATAGTCCATACATGCATGCTTAACGAAACAAATACATATATCATTTAGAGTAAACCAGATAGCATAGAATATAATACAACATATGCATGAAATGGGTTGGCTCTTTTATATTAAGAAATGTAAGTTCCAGTCATACAATAAATCCATGTCCAACCACTAGTTCTGACAACGGAACATTACAACCACAACCACCTGCTCCTCCAAAGAGATGTACTAGCTTTGCATAGTGGAGAAGCCAAGGCTTGTTACAATATTGTCCAAGATTTCTCTAAGATACTCCTATTGGAAGCTTGGCTGACCAAAAGCCTATATAATGAGTTATGAGGTTCTATTTATAGCAAAGAGTGGGGTGACCCTTGACATTCCCCTTTGTGACAGTTCATCTACCCTCATGACTCTTCATCTACTCTATGACTGTTACATCCAACTATCAACACTTGAACTTCCACTTGACAAGACGTTACATCACAATGCACATGTGCTAATGTGAGACAAAATGGCTTGAAAAAGCTATGAAATATATCACTGACACTTGGTCCATTGTGATGAGACCAACTCTTTGACATGCTTGTGATAGTGAAGGTGGTGAGCTGATGCCAAGCTTGGTCATCCGTGATGGTGTGCATCCACCCCATGGTGACATCTTGCTGGAATGAACTCTTACCTCCGTTGCATTCAGGCGCTTTGGTATGGCTTCTCCATCTAACTCGTCTGCTAGCATGCGCATGGTCTCCTTGGGTGCGACTGAACTAGAAACACATTGATGCATAATGTCCCTGTTCATCTTCTAGTGTGTGCTGGTAGTCATGTGCATCAACTGCCAACTACATGTTCAGCTCTAGTCAGACTTGCTTCTTGTCCTTGCCTCAGCGAATGTGCCAAATGGGTTAGATCGCATGCGTTCGCATAATGACATGCATGCTGCTGAATTTCCTTGAATACGATCAACAACACTGCTCACCTTCTTTGCTTCGTGCCAGCTTCTTGGATGCATCTATAACTTGTACCGATGCAATTTCATCCGTGAGTGCATGTTGTGCCCCCTACTATACATGTTCCTACTACACTTCATTCTCTTGTCTATGCAACTCCTATTCTTCCTTGAGTTGCTACTTCAGCACATGAAACTCCTTCTCTATTCTGTTCTCTACTCTCGCGCGATCATCACTCAGTAGTGACATGTAACCAACAAACTGCATAGTGTAGTTTCTAGGGCCAACAAGACATTGCCTCCAATAATTACGCAATGCAAGCCTGGCAGTTAGTGCCTAAATAGACTTGCACAATTTCTGGAGGGAAGGCATAGCCTTCGCTTCCAAAAATGCACAGTGCTAGCCGGATAAGGCACAATTCAGGCCAAGGTAGCCCAATCTAGCTGACGCGCGACTAAAAACATGAGAAGTGTGAATGCATGATGAGATGAGTGCAAACAAGATTGAATGATTATTCGTGCAAACAACAAGTGCAGGATTCAGAAAACGAGAAATAATGCATGTGTGTGAAGTGAGTTTCCATAACGACGATCATCTGTGCAAAACAGTGTCATGCATGCGACAACAGTGATATGTTAATGAAAATTGAAATAGTGCTAGTACAAGCTAGTATGTATCAAAATGACACAAAGCGCCCACTGAAATCACATAGACAACATTTATATGAAGCGAAACACAAAAAGCACCAGAAACACAGTGCGGGACATGAAAAGCGAGCTTACCCCAAAACAACCGAGTTGAATGTCCCGATGAATCCTAGATGCAATATGGGATGTCAGAGCTGCAAGATTGATGTGAGGAATGAGATCTGGAGTGTCCGGTTGATGAGTTTCAATAAAATCGAGGTTGCGACGTGCATGCCATAAATCTAGGGAAAGCGAAACTTGGTGGGAGGTTTCTGAAATGATCCTTGCATGTAACCTCCAACTACTAAAAATAGATCCCTGAAACAAGGGATGAATTTGCATGTTGCCTTGGGAGGAGTAGGCAATGCATGCAAATCAGTTTTTCTTGGTCCCGGAGGGAATCAATCAACTCAACTGCACATGCAACAGTCTACTCAACTAGGAGGAAAAGAATGTGCATTTTTGGGAGGGAGATGGGTTGGCTTCCCAGAGGGATTGCACAATTTCTCGGTAGAGCAGTTGAATGTTGCCCAGAATTGTGCAATTTATAGGCTGAGCAGCCCTGCTCAGAGGAATTGCACAATTTTTCCAGTGAAAAGTGATAGGAAGATTTGCACAATTCTGGAGCCCAGTAGGCTGCGAGAAAAAATTGCACAATTTCTGGAGGGAAGGTTGGTTTCCCTCTAGAATTGTGGAATTTCTTGAGGTAGATGCTCAGCCTACAGCTGGACAAATTCTAGTGAAACAACCTATGAGGGGGATGGAACAAGCTTTGATGGACATGCTGTCATTCTGCAAGAAAATCACTGAATCTTGTGTACTTGACAAGACAAGACATGTTGTTGTGAAAGGTTGGCAGGGAGGCTCCAAAACCAAGCTAAGGAAAAATTTTGGAGGGTGGTTGTAGCCACTACAAAAATTATTATTGTGTTCTTTTCCATCAAGACAATTACCAGTATGCACAATAAAAGATAAGTGACACAGTATATAGGCTTGTCAGCCAGGGCCAAAACCTCTCACCTCTTGAGAGGAAAACACGATCAAAATTCTTCTTCTAGATAGTCAATTGATGAGGACCAAGACCATGACACAAACCCTTAACTTTGGCATCCTCCCAAGAACCTTACCACTATCCTTGATGCTCTACCTCTTCCCTTCGACTTCCTTCCTGATCTCGAACTGCTCTCCTCGGCTCCTTCCAGAGAAACTCAGTCTCTATCCTTCACATCGCTTCTTCTCGACTTCTCCTAGAGAATGTTGGTCCCTAGGCTTTCATTGGTCTTCTCTAGAGAAACTCGTTCTTCGGATCTCTACATCAGTTACCTAGAATAAGTACCCCAGAAGAAACTCGTTCTTCGCTAACCCGAGAAGAAACCTCCTTCACTACTCCAGAATAAACCTTCTTCGCTGCTCCAGAATAAACCTTCTTTGCTGCTCCAAAAGAAACTCTTTCTTCGATGATCCAAAAGAATCTCTTTTTTCTATGCCAAGAAGAAACCTTCTTATCCTACCTTCTCACTTCTCCTTGCATCTCCTTCTTTTCACTCCTTCTTCACCCTTTCTTCGCACCTCTTCTTCACCCTTTCTTCACACTTATGCTTTATTGAAAGCTTGTCGAGTTGCTTGTCTTTAAGTGAGGCCGAGTTAGGCTAAATATACTCTTCTTATCATGTTCTTTAGGCCGATATGATCTCAAGATTTAGTCTGACTTATTCTATTATTCCATCGTTATAGGTTGACTTGAAGAGGATAAGTGACAAGGTCTTGGATGACACTTTACATAGACAAGTTTCACCTTTTTTCAAAATGTAACATGACTTCATTATAGGATAATGACTCTAACATTTTATGACTAGATGAAAAATAAATCCTAAGGACTCTCAATGGGAGTCTTGACTCAAAAATAAAATTTCTCATGAAACCCATGAAGCAAGCAATACAATAATTTTATGAAGACCAAACCTAGTTACGCTTCTCAACACTCCCTCTTAACTAGGGAGGTATTCATAATGGTACTTGGACTTTCTCAATCTAAAGGATTTCTCCTAAGAAGAATTTATATTTGTAACTCAATTTTATAGCATCATATCAACTAGCATTGTTACATAGCAAGGCCTTGACTAATATCTCCTTATCTCCACAAGATCTGAGCTCAATGCTGGCAAGACCAATGATTTATAGGCGCCCTCATCATTGTCTCTCTCGGAAAATCCTTGTGTGGGTACTTAGGGTGTGTTCCATGAGGACTATTCTTATCTTGGACTCCCAAGTCCTCAACCAATAATGGCCCTCCACAACAACTCTTCCATTGGATGCCCTATCTCATCCCTGAAGAGTATTGGATGCCAAATGATTACCCAATCCTTCATTATGTCTTCCCAGGTGAAGACCATAATGACATATCTAACTCTCCCTTTCAAATAGGGAGGACATATTCCAATAAAGGAATGTATTCATTCCTACCAAAAAGGAATGCACCTAAGTTCCCTCTTGGCTTAGGAATTTCCAAGTTTCTTCCAAGTAAGAAACTTCTTTTTCAAGCTCGTTCTTAAATAGGGACCTACAACAGCTTCTCATGTGTGCAACAACTAGCTGTCTGAAGAACTCCTTTTTTCTTTGAAGTCATCAAATTTTTTTATGAGGGAGTCTTCATCTTTTAGGGACTTCTTCATAGGGAACATTTCATCCATCACTTTAATCCATGATTTAGTCATGTCCTCATCCCATCAGAAAGTGATCCATTAGTTTTCCATCTAATTTTGCTTCATGTCATCTTGCTTTCATACCATATTTTCCGCAAGGATCTTGCATCCTTCAATATGGTCCTCTTGGAAGTCATCCACAAATTTTCCCTTTGCCAGTCCTACATAAGCCCATCCAGATATTAGTTCAAAAATAATAAATGAACACTTACATCAAACATTACCTTTGTGATGGTATTCCTTCATGACATCTTCCTGTAGGCATCAACATCTTGCATTCATATTGACACATTTCCCAAAGATATCCATTATCAAGGGTCTCCATGTTTTTCCGACTTCTATCAGAGTCTTCATATCTTTTCGGGAGATATTCTAGTCAAATCTTCTTAGCCTTTAAATGTTGAATTCCTTCTAGATTTTTTTTGTATTATCGTGATCTCTTCCTCTCTTTTCACACTTCATTCCCAAGAGCTTACAATCAGAGTTCCTCAATTGCAGTCATCTTCCTCATGATTCATATGAGAACATATTATGTTGATTTCATCTAGTATGACTTATGCCTTTCTGCAATCTTTCAGAGGAGGAGATACCTTCTTCTATTTATCATAGTCCCAGAAACAGAAATAGTGATCCATAATATCTTCAACAATATGACATGAATTTCATAATAATCTATGCAAGTATACATACCTCATCTTCCTTTTAGTCATCTAGACTTCTTGTAGTAGCTTCATTTGAACGAAAGAAATTTATCCTTTTAGACCTGATTTCCTGTTATGTCATCATAATATCATCCCTTGAATCCCACAAGTTTGAATTCCTGATGAAACTCTCGCTTCCCTTCTAAATCGGTGAATCCTTTGATAAGGATTCCATCAGAGAAACTTGAAGAACTTTCATATCCTCACCCAACATATGTTTCCTTATTGACTATGGTATGATGATCCATGTCGATGATGAGCTCTACTTATTTCTATAAGTATAACTTGAGATTTTAATGAAGTTGCCAAGAGCCCCATTCTTTGTAAGTAATAGAACTTGTTCCAGACATCCTTTCTTCTTCCCATGTCAAGAACTCTTACTTCCAATGCTTCTTTCACGATGTTATATTCTAATATGATGCATCCTATCTTATTTACACTACTTCCTATCTATAAATTACAAGTGGAAGGTACCTTCTAGTGAAGAATATCATCTCAGTCATAGTAGGGATCCTTTTACTTCTTCCTTCTTAATCTTCCTTGTCTCACGTCCTTTCACTTCCTCAATAATATGGGCTTCTTCCCTGTCCCTCTTACGTTTAGTACAATCTCTTCTATAGTGCCCCAGTTTCATGGCAACTATAGCATCTTTCCTTAGCCATGTTCTTCTTTTTCTTTGGAGGACCAAACATTCCAAATTTTCATTTTCTTCTTGTCACTGATTAATCCCTCCTATCTGATCTTTTGTTACTTTATTTCTTCAACTTGTCTTGTTCTACCTTGCAGAGAGACTGTTAGGGTCATATAATTTTTTATAGGACCATTTGATTATTACTGATGAATTGTGTTTCAGATGCTGTAATTAATATTCCATGTTATAAATTATTTCCGAGAAAACGTCAAAACCCTAAAAAAATAAAAAAATATCCTTGCAAGTTGAAATGCAACATTAGAGGATAATTAAGTATGTTTAGATTAAATTAATCACATCATTTAAATGTGATTAAATAAATTGTAATAAGGCCTTGGTACTATAGCTTTTATTTTAGTGTAGAGTTGAAAACGACAAATGGAGATTTTTCATATGTGGTTAAATGATGCACATCTCCCCACTCTCGATCGCATTACCTTTTTTATCGGATGGCTCCCAATCCTTTTTGCACCCCCCCCCACCCCCCCTCCATGTCTCCCTTTATTGGCGGGGGGGAGGGGATCCAAAAATTCAGTTTCCCCACCAGGCCTCGGAGCTACGTGTCCCTCTCACACCATTTTTCACCCCCGCTCACTTAGCACTTACCGCTCATACCCCCCTCCAAAAACCGCTTAGCCCGTGCCCATTCCCACCAACGGTCCTTCGCCCATTCCCACCAACAGGCCCGTGCCTTTTCTTGCCTATCACTTGGCACCATGTCAACCAACTGTTACAACCTCCCGTTTCCACTTCCTCCCATTGTGGTTTTCCCATTGCAGAGTAAATGCTCCCCTAAACAACTATTTCATCTAATACTCTCGCTCCATATCCAACTTTGAAATCCTTGCACTCACCATCGATAAGTTTCTTTCCTCATTCTAGCATCCTCTTAACAGTATCAATCTGAGCTTTGTTTTCCCTTGTCGACAATTCATTGCTGACAGAGTAATAACCTCCAAGTTGTTTTTCCTGGGAAATTGGCATTGTCATCCTCTGCAATTTTACCCTGTCATCACAGTGGCCCCCAAAAACAAAATGGATGCCACTATGATAAACTCGATTCTTTCTCCTCTGTGGATTTAGACCACGTTCCCTTAGCTGAAAGAGAGTACAAAATTGTAGAAACACAGTGTGAATTTGACCTCTTTGAATTACATTGTTGGTTTCGAGACACCTATCTAGACTAGTCGTATGAGATTGGGATTTGGAAGTCCAGATTACCCCTATTCATCTTTCGCCAATCCTACTATTCCCTTGAATTTTTTCTAAAGTGCCAAGCCTCTTATCTCTCAAGAAAAAGAGCCATCATATCCCCTAATGGAGAAATTATTTTCTGCATTTCCCCTGAGAGTATAAATCAGATGTTGCAGATCCCACACACTGAATCCCTTACCCCTTTCTCAATTGATTCTCTCAAAGAGATTTACTAGAAGCTCACTTTTCCCCAGAGAGCCAGAATTCTTGAATTCTTCCTACCAAAAGATTTTCAATTTCCTAAGAAAAACCCCCCTTATCCCTCTTCAATTTTCCCCTAAAGAACCAGATAGATTATCTTTGTCTTGTCTTATCTACTTGGGTATTTCTCAGATGAATGGGTGGATGAGCCTATTTTAGTCTTTCTATCCACTCTTGCCATAGAATAAGGACTTCCAAACATTTTTTACTATGGTCACTTTCTTGCAGATGTCATACATGAATAATTCCTTCAGTTTCCAACTGAAGGAATGTTCACATACTCTTATATTCTCATGTATATGTTTCTTTTCTTCTAGACAAATAGGTTTCCTTTTGTATTTCAGAAACTCAATCAACATGCGAACCTCAATCCATAATCCTTTGGACCTCAATTATCAGAAAGAATTCACACGAGTACAGGTTTAAAGACTTCATTAACTAGCTCATATATCCAACAACTTGTTTGTTGAGCAGCCCACAAGTTCCTAAGATCAGTGAAGAAATTCAAAAGGTGTTGCATCTCAGTGAACAGGTGAAGACATGAGATTGGTATTTATACCAAAATTATATAAAGATCAAGGATTATGGCTATGATCTTCCACCCTATAAATTGCCAAAATACCTTCCTATGAGGATATCTGCCTTAGAGTATATCAGGAAAATAATCCAATCAGATAGCATTTACTTTGTGGTAGCCAAGAAGAAGTCCCAGTTCAGGATCAAAACACAGATAGGGCCATTTATTTGTAATAGTAGAGAAGTGGGAGAGGAAGCAGACCTCCTTCTAAAACAAATGAATTTTCCCCTTAGTTTCACATGGTCTTATGACCCCTTTGGGATAATTTCTAAACTGAGGTTGGAGCATAAGGAAACCCCTTATGTATGTACCCAAATACCGGAGATTGAGAAATATAGAAATCAACAAGATTGGTTAGAGAACACATTACAGTAGGCCGAAGAGCAAGTGTTGTCAACAACCGCTTTATGGACTCCTATCGCTAAAGACAAAACTGAGAAAAGACACAGAGAAGAGGATTCTTCTCCAGTCACATAAGTCTCAGCAAAAGAGTTCAATATTTATTCCAAGAAAGTACAAATAGGCTCCAAGATAGATTTTCCACCAGTGGAGGAAACACAAGGTACCATTGTGCTCTTTGGCCTTCATAATTTAACGTTTGGTAGCAGCACCATTGATTCTCCATCATCCTCAACCACTAAAGAGAATCCAACCATAACACCTTATACACCAGAGTCATTTGCAGAACAAAGGCAGCTAGACATATTTCAAAGGTACAAAGAAATCAAATAGAGGAATGAAGCCCTCCATGACAACATTTATACTCAATTCAGGAACTAGTCTTCCTCAATTCAACACAGGCTCATTTCAGCCTATGATGCAGATAAAGGGAGAATGCATATGGAATTCTTGTAATCTCAAGTACCTCAACCCAAATCAGCAGTTGATTTGAAGCACACCACATTCGTGTTTAAGGCAAAAGATGTCCATCCTTTGGATCTGATGGACATGCACAGGAAAACATGAGAGATGGTGTATTAAAATTTCACACAGACTGCCATTGCTACTTCTAAGCTGCAACTATCTTTTAGCAATCTTCAATCACAACTCAAATTGGAAAAAAAATCCTCTCTGTCTAAAGATAAGATGATAAAATATTTAGAGGAGATGGTGATCAAAGCAGGTTTTGATCCAAGTAATTCAAAGGCCATGGAAGAGATTATTAAGAGGAAGAATGTTGATATAGCATCCATTAGAAAGCAATTGAATCTCCCTGCCACTAAGGATCCTTAGGCAAAGGAGTTAGGAGAAACAAAAATACAGAAAGAGGAAATGTTGAAGCCACTAGTGGAATAGAGTGCAGAAATTAAAGAGATGGAGGCAGAAATGGATAAACTAATCAAATAAAAGGAGCATAATATTAGAATTCTATGGTTACTCTTGGTGCAATACCTATTGCATCACTACTTCAAATAGGCATTCATACATCAACTATAACTGCAGGAGAATCCACCTCTACAACACCCCCTACTTTAACTACACATGATTCAATCAAACTAACTCAATCAATGGAAAATGTGTCGATACAAGGAGAAGAAATAAAAAAGCTGTGTGAGGATGTAAAGGTCCTACCAGAATAGAACACCAGACATGAGAATTCTCTCCTAACAGAGTTGGAGAAATCCCAGAGACTTACCCAGAGAGTGCAATAGATAGAAAAAGAGATAGCCATGGGTAATACCCTAGCCCGGGTCAAGGAGAACATTTGTAAAAGGATAAATGAATCCATGATAGAAATTTGGTCATCTATATAGATCATATTTGAGCAGAAGGAATTAATTGAGAAATCTAATGAAGCCATTGAAGAAATCAGAGAGCAGTTGCGTGATAAACCCACTGAAGCTACAGAGCTCGTCAAGCTCCTCAATTCCAAAAACAAGAAGAAAATAGAAGAACATGATATTGAGGATAGGACTAAGACCATACTAGAGGTAAAAAGGGTGTTGACAAAAAGGAATTCAATTAGGCAGCTGAAATAAAAATGTCAATTTCTAGACATAGGTGTATACAGGTTCTTGAGCAAGTTGGAAATCCTCTATAAAAAGGGACTTCCTAGTTTATTAGTGATAAATGACAGGCTCAACACATGGTCAGATTACATCTAGAAATTGATGACCATCGATAAAGATAGTTCTAAGTTTGCAAGAGTGAAATTCAACATAACATAGAAAGTGTTTTTAGAGGCATTAACATATGAAATCAAGCACATATTTATTTCCAAACCAACTTTTTCCAAATATACTGAAGTGGACAAGGTCTATAGGAAGTTACTCAAGATGTCTATCCCTAGTGAAGAACGTTGGGATAAATTGTGTGAGTTACTAAAATAAGAAGATGATTTAGTTGTACAACTTAACATCAACAACACAACAGGATTCGAAGGGCCAAATATTTAGCAGTTCCACAAATCTAGTGCCACCAATTCAAACAGTTTCAAGTTTCCTAAATTATTGTAACAGTTAGATAGATTTTGTTTAGGAATTCCTAAAATACAACCTAGTCAATTTTGAAACGATATTTTGTAAATGACTTATAAATACTTCTCATTTTGAAGTATGAAGGGTTGATTTTTGCGTTCCAAAAAGCTATTGTATCTTTTCATTTGATGGGCTGATCAATAATAAAAAGGACATTCTTCACAGAATTCATGTGTTGGACTATTTGGTGAAGTGCTTCTCTCATTGTTTATGTGCTTATTTCTTTGTTTCCATGCTTATGTGTTCTTAAATTTGCATTATTTTACAGAAAGTTGATGAACATAATTTGTTGAAAAATACACTCTGATTCTGGCTATGGATAATTTAAATGTTTTCTTCTGATATCAAGTTAAAGAATTATTAACTTGTCTTTAGCTTCAATTGAACCTATATCTTTCCTTCTATTACATTTCATTTAAATATGAAAGATCCAGTTAGTTCAACGACATTTATCTGTGAAACTCCTTCGAAAATCTGAGACAGATCCCTGTTAATTTTGTAGACTCCATAGCCCAATGGAAGTTTCAGGCATTTAATCAACCAAATCAATTTTAAAATCAAACTCCAAACTCTTATAACTAGCCTAATATCTAAATACAACAAAGTTAAATTTGATAAAGAGATCCCTCTCCGAGTTTAGGAAGTCTAGATCCTAAGCTCCAAAGTGGTTTTGTGGTTACATTTGTGATTTTCTCTTCACAACCTCAGAAAATTATAGAGTGATAACATTCTGGCAACCATACTGGGGATCTGAACATTTCAGGTTCCTTAAAAAAGCATATCAAGTTCCAGATCTGATTACTGATGGTGGACAGTGATCAGACACATGAAGGTTGTATTATTTAGGTAATGACTCCATGTTCAAAGTATCTAGGGCTTCAAAGTTTTATGGTGACTCCACTCTCAAAGAATCCGGATTTTACAGCATTCATGGTGACTCCACTACAAGTTGATCATATTTCTTGCTAAATGAGATGATAGGGTATGTGGAAAATCATCTATCTTTGAAGTTTTAAAATAAGTCAAGGATAAATTAGTTTATTTTGAAATTGATAAAGAGTTTTCAACAACCATGTTTCGTTGCTTGAAATCGAGAAAATTTTCCCCTGAAAGTAAAGATTTTTTTCTTGAGTTAGTTGCTGAAAGATTAGAGAAGGATATTGAAATTTTGGATTTTCAGATTCAATCCTATAATTTCCAAGATCCTAAACAATTCTTGGAAAATCTCCCTTCTCCAAATAAAAGGAGATTGTATTTCCTTTTGATTTGTAGAGGGATGAGAGTTTTGGTTTTGAACATAAGGTTGAAATTGAATAGTTGGAATCAGGGTTTAACCTTGAGAATACAACTGATGAAATCTTCCATGCTCAATCAGTCAATGAAGGCCTACAAGGTAAACTAATTAATCATGCCTTTACTAATCCTATAGCAAACTACATGGAGGTTCTTTTCAACTCAAGTGTTCAATCATTTTTTCATGACTAGATCCAACAGCAGTTGCCATTGCAATCTACAACTTTGATTTTATGGAAAAAAAGTCAAGCTGTCCTTTTGATTTTTCTAACAAGCATTCAAGAAGTCCACTTATTTCATCAACTACTTGACTGGCTTCATTGGCTTCAGCTTGATTTTCAACAGTATAGGGTAGATAACAGTGTGAAAATAAGCTCAGCGATTGGAGCATTTTTTCAATCATTCCTTTAATTTTTAGTTTTAGATTGCATTTCAAATTTCAATTCAGTGTATATTTCAGATTTCAATGTGCAGAATGGTTTTGATTTCAGTTTGAGAGGTTTTCAGTAGCAACGATTTTATGGTAGAACAAGTTGCAGTTTTGGGATCAACTCAATGGATTAGGCTACTAGTCTACAGTGTTCTTGACACCTCACAAGGAGAATGTCATCCCTAGCTGGAGCCTATGTTAGGGCCCTATAATGTTTTATAGGATCATTTAATTATTATTGATGAATTATATTTCAGATGTTTTAATTAATATTCCATGTTGTAAATTATTTCTGAAAAAAGGTCAAAACCTTAAAACAAAAATAAAAAAATTATGTTTGCAAGTCGAAATGCAACATTAGAGGATAATTAAGTATGTTTAGATTAAATTAATCACATCATTTAAAAGTGATTAAATAAATTGTAATAAGGCCTTGGTACTATAGATTTGATTTTATTGTAGAGTTGAAAACGACAAATGGAGATTTATCGTATGTGGTTAAATGACGCACATCTCCCTACTCCCGATTGCATTAACTTTTCTATCAGACAGCTCCCAATCCTTTTCACCCCCCCCAGCCATGTCTCCCTTTATCGATGAGTGGGGGGGGGGGGGGTGGTTTGTCTAAAAAATTGATTTTCGAATCGAGCCACACTGTTACGTGTCCCTCTCACATCATTTCGCACCCCCTCTCACTTACCACTTACCGCTCATACCCCCTCCGAAAACCACTCAGGCCGTGCCCATTCCTACCAACGGTCCAGTTCCCATTACTGCCAACGGTCCCACACCTTTTTCCACCTATCACTTGGTACCACACCAACCAAACATTACACCCTCCCATTGCCACTTCCTCATGTTGTAGAGTAAATGCTCCCCTAAACAACCATTTCATATAATGGTCCCGCTCCATCGCCAACTTATAAATCCCTGAACTTGCCTTCAATAACTTTCTTTCATCATTCTTGCATCCTCTTATTAGTATCCATCCGAGCTTCGTTTTCCCTCGTCCGCAATTCATTGCTGATAGAGTAATAGCCTCCAAGTTGTTTTTCCTGGGAAATTGGCACTGTCATTCTCTGCAATTTTACCCTGTTATCACAATGGCCCCCAAAACCAAAATGAATTCCACTGTGATAAACCCAATTCTTTTGCCCTCTATGGATTTAGACCACATTCCCTTAGTCGAAAAAGACTACAAAATTGCCGAAACACAGTGTGAATTTGACCTCTTTGAATCACATTGTTGGTTTTAAGACACCTATCTAGACCAGCCTAATGAGATTGAGCTTTAGCAGTCCATATTACCCCTGTTCATCTTTCCCTAATCCTATTATTTCCCTAAATTTTTATTGAAGTGCCATGCCTCTTATCTCTCAAGAAAAAGAGCCATCATATCCCATAATGGTGAAATTATTTTCTCCATTAGCCCTATGAGTATAAATCAGATGTTGCAGATCCCACACAATGGATCCCTTACCCCTTTCTCAATTGATTCTCTCAAATATATTTACTAGAAGCTCACTTTTCCTCAAAGAGCCAGAATTTTTTAAGTCGTCCTGCCAAAATATTCTCAATTTTCTAAGAAAAACCCCCCTTATCCCTATTCTATTTCCCCCAAAAGAACCAGCCAGATTATCTCTCTCTTGTCTTGTCTACTTGGTTATTTCTTAGATGAATGGGTAGATGAGCCTATTTTAGGCTTTCTATCCAACCTTTAGACAGAAGAAGGAATTTTAGTCATTTTTTACTATGGTCACTTTCTTGCAGATGTCATACATGAACAATTCCTTCAGTTTCTAACTGAAGGAATGTTCAGATACTCTTCTATTCTCATGTATATGTTTCTTTTCTTCCAGACATATAGGTTTCCTTTTGCAATTCAGAAACTCAATCAATAGGGTGAATCTTAGTCCATAATCTTTTGGACCTCAATTATCAGAAAGCATTCACAAGAGTACAGGTTTAAAGACTTCATTGACTAGTTCATATATCCATCAAATTGTTTGCTGAGCAGCCAACAAGTTCCTAGGATTAGTGAAGACATTTAAAAGGTGTTGCAACTTAGTGAACAACTGAAGATAGGAGATTGGTATTTATACGAAAATTATATAGAGATTAGGGTTTATGGTTCCACGCTGCCACCCCATAAATTGCCAAAATACCTACCTATTGGGATATTTTCCTTAGAACATATCAGGAAAATAATCCAATCAGATAACGTTCACTTTGCGGTAGCCAAGAAGAAGTCCCAGTACGGGATCAAAACACAGATAGGTCCATTTATTTGTAATAGTAGAGTAGCAGGAGTAGAAGCATACCTCCTTCTAAACATATCAATTTTCCCCTTAGTTTCACATGGCCTTGATAACTTTTAAACTGAGGTTGGAGTATAAGACAACCCCTTATGTACATACCCAAAGACCGGAGATTGAGAAATATAAAGATCAATAGGATTGGGTAGAGAACACATTACAGGAGGCTGAAGAGCAGGTGTTGTCAGTAACCACTTCAGAGACTCCTATCCTTAAAGGAAAAGCTGAGAAAATACACAGAAAAGAGTATTTCTCCAGTCTCATAATTCTCAACAAAAGAGTTCAAGATTTATTCCAAGAAAGTAAAAATAGGCTCCAAGGTAGATTTACCACCAATGGAGGAAGCACAGGGTACTATTTTTCTCTCTAGCCTTCATACTTTAAAGATTGGTAGCAGCACCACTGATTCTCCATTATCCTCAACCACTAAATTTAATCTAGCCACAACACCTCATACAAGAGAGTCATTTGTAGAATAGATGCAACTGGACATATTTCAGGGTAAAAATAAATCAAACAGAGGAATGAAGCCATCCATGACAACATTTATACTCAATTCAAGAAACAATCTTCCTCGATTCAACACAAGCTCATTTCAGCCTATGATATAGAGAAAGGGAGAATGTATATGGCATT
The DNA here is from genome assembly GCA_031772625.1 of Pinus tabuliformis. NCBI lineage: Eukaryota > Viridiplantae > Streptophyta > Pinopsida > Pinales > Pinaceae > Pinus > Pinus tabuliformis. Next base: position 1,961,382,124 of record CM062816.1, on the reverse strand, counting down.
CTTGCAAGCTCAAGTACCTCAACCTAAATCAACAACTGATTTCAAGTAGACCACATTCGAGTTTGAGGCAAAAGATGTCCATCCTTTGCATCAGATGGACATGCACACGCAAACAAGAGAGATGGTGTATTCAACTTTCACACAGACTACCATTATTGCTTCTAAGCTGCAACTATCTTTGAACAATCTGCAATCATAGCTCAAATTGGAAAAACTTTCCTCTCTAGCCAAAGATAATAGAATCAAATATTTAGAGGACATGGTGATCAAATCAGGTTTTGATCCAAGTAATTCAAAGGCCATGGAAGAGATTATTAAGATGAATAATGATGATATAGCATCCTTGAGAAAGAAATTGAAGCTCCCTACCACTGAGGATCCTTAGGAAAAGGAGTTAGGAGAAACAAAAATACAAAAAGAGGAAATGCTGAAGCTATTGGTGGAACAGAGTGCACAAATTAAAGATATGGAGGCAAAGATGGATAAACTAATCAAAGAAAAGGAGTATAATTTTCAGCTCGCTATGGTTCCTCTTGATGAAATACCTATTACATCACTACTTCAAACAGGCATTCCTACATCAGCTACAACTGTAGGATCATCCACCTCTACAACACCCCATACTTCAACTACAAATGATTCAATTAAACTGGCCCAATCAATGGAAAATATGTCGATACAAGGAGAAGAAATGAAAAAGTTGCGAGAGGATGTAAAGGTCCTACAGAAATAGAACACCAGATATGAGAATTCTCTCCTAACAGGGCTGCAGAAATCCTAGAGACTTACCTAGAGAGTGCAATAGATAGAAAAATAAATTGCCATGGGTAATACCCTAGCCCAGGTCAAGCGGAACATTTGGAAATAGACAAATGAAGCCATGATATAAATCTAGCCATCTATATAGTTCATATTTGAGCAGAAGGAATTAATTGAGAAATCTAATGAAGCCATTGAAGAAATTAGAGAAAAGTTGGGCGATAAACCTACTGAAGATATAGATCTCATCAAGCTCCTCAATTCTAAAAACAAGTAGGAGCTAGAAGAACTTGGATATTGAGGACATGACTAAGACCATACTAGAGGTAAAAAAGGTGCTGATCAAAAGGAATTTGATCAGGCAGCTGGAAGAAAAATGTAAAGTTTTGGACATAGGTGTACAAAGGCTCTTCGAAAAATTGAAATCCCTCTATAAAAAGGGACTTCCCAGTTTATTAGTGATAAATGAAAAGCTCAGCACATGGTCAGATTACAGCTAGAAATTGATGACCATTGCTAAAGATGATTCTAAGTTTGTAGGAATGAAATGTTGTTGGCTTATGGAGGCTTGAACCAAGTTTAGAGTTATTCAGCCAAACAAATCCCTACACTACTGGCCCTTTCGGCGTCAGCCTATGGAGCGCGAACTAAAGTCTCACCCGAAGCAGTATGGGGGGATATTGGAACCAAGTTTCCGCATCCTTGAGATGTCTGTGATGTCATTTTAGTCCAACTAGGCCTGCCTTCATGCAGGTTTCTTCACACACTATTCTAACCTTCAATATCTTCATGATCTATTATAATCAGCCTTTGCGTAGCCCTATCCAAGGGCTGAGATGCTTTCACATTGCTAGGGCAGCAATTTGCGCTATTTCCTGAACTACGCTAAGTGTCTTACTTATATTCTTAACAGATATTAGTTAACTTCTCTTAAACAGATATTCTATCTTGCATTCACTTAATCAATACAATTATACACATTCGCACGTCATATAAGAATTAGAAGCAAAATTCATACCCAACATAACAGATGCATAAAACAGGAAATAAATACGCAGAATTGATAAGAACTTCTCTTTATTAATATTTCAATCGATTACAGACTCGACTCACCCTACACACTTAGCTGCAGGTGTCCGCACACTCAGCTAGTGACTACTAGGCCTCTGTGCACTCAGCTGCAGAGCCTTCTCCTACTCTATGACCCAACGCTAGACTTTACTAAACAGGTATGACTAAATTCTTCATCATTGCTTTGATTCGCTTTTGCTTTCAAACTACTCAGAGCCTCCCTCTATTTATACAATTCCATGGTCCGCGGACCATGGGTAGATCTCTACAGTCAACATTACATTATCAAAATTAAGGGCAGACAACCCTATGACTCTTTTACAAACTACGTGCTCTGCACCCACAAAACGTAGAGTCTTTACATTGGAATTACAAAATTGACCAACATCTGGGCTCTAATCCCAAAAACTTCCCTTGGGGGATTCCGTGCCCAACAAAGGCAGCATAACAAGGAAAGCATTTTTAGAGGCATTAACATATGATTTAGACATCTAGTATGAAATCAAGTACATCTTTATTTCCAAACCAACTTTTTCCAAATACACTAAAGTGGGTGAGGTCTATTGGAAGTTACTCAACATGTTTATCCCTTGTGAAGAACATTGGAATAAATTGTGCGAGCTATAAGTATAAGAAGATGATTTAGTTGTACATCTCAGCATCAACAACACATCAGGATTTGAAGGGCTAGATATTGAACGGTTCCACAAATCTAGTGCCACCAATTCAAGCAGTTTCAATTTTCCTAAATTATTGTAACAGTTAGACAGATTCTATTTAGAAATTCCTAAAATACATCCTAGTCAATTTTGACAACATATTTTGTAAATAAATTATAAATACTTCTCATTTTGAAGTATGAAGGGTTGATTTTGTATTCCAAAAAACTATTGTACTTTTTCATTTGATGGGTTGATCAATGATAAAAAGGACATTCTTCACAGGATTCATGCATTGGACTATTTGGTGAATTTCTTCTCCCACTATTTATGTGGTTATTTCTTTGTTTTCATGCTTATGTGTTCTTAAATTTGAATTATTTATAGAAAGTTGACGAACAAAATTTGTTGAAAAATACACTCTGATTCTGGTTGTGGATAATTTAAATGTTTTCTTCTGATATCAAGTTAAAGAATCCTTAACTGATCTTTAGTTTCAATTGAACCTATATCTTTCCTTCTATTACATTTCATTAAAATCTAAAAGATCCAGTTAGCTACCTTGTCCTGCAAAACTCCTTCGAAAATCTGAGACAAAACCCTCTTAAGTTTGTAGACTCCATATCCCAATGGAAGTTTCAAGCATTTAATCAACCAAATCAATTTTAAAATCAAACTTTGAACTCTCATAACTAGCCTAATATCTAAATACAACAAACTTGAATCTGATAGAGAGATCCCTATCTGAGTTTAGGAAGGCTAGATCCTAAGCTCCAAAGTGGTTTTGTGGTTACCTTTGTGATTTTCTCTTCACAACCTCGAAAAATTACAGAGTGCTAACAACAACCATAGATTTATGAATGGGATAAATTCCTCTTCCCTAGTAGATATGAGGTTACCTTCCTCATTAGTCAATGCATTTATAATAATAGAGATCATTTCGTTATCATATACCATCTCTCATAGATCTAGGTTAGATCCTATGCTCCAAAGTGGTTTTCTGGTTACCTTTGTAAATTTCTCTTCACAACATTGGAAAATTACAGAGTGCTAACAACGACCATAGTTTTATGAATGGGATAGATTCCTCTTCCCTAGTAGATATGAGGTTACCTTCCTCATCAGTCAATGGATTTATAATAATAGAGATCATTTCATAATCATATACCATCTCTTGTAGATCTTGTAATTTCCCTTTTATTTGAGATGCTTTTGAAAGACATGATGATATCCCTTCATCCTTTGACACTGTCAATTTATATAGATCAGATCTAAGTGATATGATCTTTTCTATCGTGTTCTTAAAGAAAGTTTCTATTAACTTATCATATATTTCTTTAAATGTCTCCAACTCAACTACACAGGAAATGAGAGGATCCTTGATAGATTACTTAAGAATATTTTGAGCCTTGAGATTCCTTTCCATGTATTCAAATAATTCTTGTTCTTCAGATGGCTTGGGGACCTTTCCATGGACATGATCAATGACTTAACTTACATTGATGATTATGCCTATCCTTCCTTTCCATGCAAGGAAGTTTGATATCCCAACCATCTTATCGTTCTCCTTGAAACATGAAGTCATTTTTAGTAGATTAATTTATAAAAAGTTACTTACTTGTGAAGATAGAATCTTCAATTTGATGACGAAATTGTTGCTTCAGATGATCCTTTCTCCAATAGAGATAAGATTGTGTTTCGATCTAACCTTCCTTAGATTTGGAAAGCTTCTACTTCTTTGGTGATGTATGAGTGATGATCTCCGGAGTGCTTCTAGGGTTTCAGTCTTTCTTCTTGCTTCCTTCTTGAAGATAATTTCAATACTCTTGTTGGTGTAGATTTCTTTGATCTATGGTTTTGAAGATCTTGCCCTTGGTAGCCCTTGGATTTTCTATGATCCTTCTTTGAGGCTCGACTCTCATGTATCTACTTGCTTGAATGCACATTCTTGTCTTTAGCACCTAAGCTCTCTTGAGAGGAAAACCCAATCAAAATTATTCTTCTAGATCTTCGATTGATGAGTACCAAGACCATGACATGGACCCTTGACTCTAGTATCCTCCCAATAACCTTGTCACTATCCTTGATGCTCTGCCTCCTCCCTTCGACTTCCTTCTTGATCTAGAACTTCTCTCCTCGGCTCCTTCTAGAGAAACTCGATCTCTATCCTTCATACTGTTTCTTCTCAACTTCTCCTAGAGAATATCAGACTCTAGGATTTCACTAGTTTCCTCTAGAGAAACTCGGTCTCTAGATCTCTACCTCAATTACCCAGAACAAGTGCCCCAAAAGAAACTCTTTCTTCACTAACCCCAGAAGAAAACTCCTTTGCTACCCCAGAAGAAACCTTCTTCGCAGCTCCAAAAGAAACCTTCTTCTCTTCTCCATAAGAAACTATTTCTTCGTTGATCCAAAATAATCTCTCTTTTCTATGCCCAGAAGAAACCTTCTTATCCTACCTTCACACTTCTCCTTGCAGCTCCTTCTTTGCACTTCTTCTTCACCCTTTCTTCACACTTCTTCTTCACGCTTTGCTCACACTTCTGCTTTACTAAAATCTTGTCAAGTTTCTTGTGTTCAAGTGAGGCCCAGTTAGGCTATATATGCACTTCTTCTCATGTCCTTTAGACTGACATGATCCCAAGAGTTAGGCTGACTTCTTCTAGCATGTTCTTCCATCGTTGTAGGCTGAATTGAAGAGGATAAGTGATAAGGTCTTGGAGGATACTTTACATAGACAAGTATGACCTTTTTGCAAAGTGTAAGATGACTTCATTACATGACAATAAATCTAATATTTTATGAATAGATGAAAAATAAATCCAAAAGACTCTCAATGGGAGTCTTGACTCAAAAATAAAATATCTTGCTAATGAAACCCATTAAGCAAGAAATACAATAATTTTTTTTCTTCTTCTTTATATCTCATTACATAAAATCATAATTACATGTCATTATGAAGACCAAACCTAGTTACACTTTTCAACAAGAACCACCAAATCATCTTGGCCTAGGGAATTATGAAGAGAGCCATCAGTTTCTAGAATCCATGGAATCAAATGTTTAGGGCGAAATCTTCTTCTTGACCCAGTATTCCTTTGATACTAACAATAATTGAGTTGCATGGAATTTGTGTGGTTGGGAACCCACTCAACAACATTAAGAAACCCTTAGCACACTAATCTAAAAATCCAAGACTCTTGAAGTCCATGAAGACGAAGATACCTGATAATGAGTCCGAAAAAAACTTTAAACCACCATTTTTATTTTTTGCTTTAATACATAATGTTCATATTCATATTTTGATTGATCTGAATCCACCATTCCATATTTAGATGATTTTTTGTCCGTCTCGTTCATCAATTTCCCATTAAGCTCTTCAAAATGAGGCATTATTAAATGTAATTTTTTTCTACATGTGTCCACAACCATGATATTTTGAATATGAGAGGGCTTTACCACCAAAGGAATCTGAGATAGATTAATCTTGGTCATGAAATACAAGGCTAAAAGACATGATGGCACCTAAATTCTAGTTGATACCCACTATAGTTACGCAGGGTTTCATGTGCCTCATGGAATTGGTGATAATTTCAATCATCAGCTGAGGCCAATGGCAGTTAGGGACAAGCAACCATCTCTCATCAACGGGATCCTTAGTAATTTTTGTGGTTCTCTTCACTGTCATTTTTTTGTTTTTCCTTATTTTCTTCTGATTTTTGTCTGACAGGTGAAAGCATGAAGAGGGGTTACACTTTTGGGCCAAATGTGGCGATGAAATTTAAATTTTTTCCTCTTTCATTGAATTGTAGCCCTCAAAATTCATATATGAATTGAGAATTTTGATTCGGAGAAAATTGACAATATGTGGAGAATTATATTGTTTTCCTAATGATATTTTTTGAAAAAAAAATTAGTATTGTATATTATCTCAATTTTCCATTAAATGAAATATATTTCCTTTCAAATATTCGTAAAACTTAGGAGGTAAGTGTGTGTTCGCGTAACATAATTTAGCATAAAATGGGTAATATCTATATATCTATATCTATATATATATATATATATATATATATATATATATATATATATATATATATATATATATATATATATATATATATATATATATATATATATATATATATATATATATATATATATATATATATGAGCATGATCTACACAGAGAGAACTAGTTATATATATATATATATATATATATATGAGCATGATCTACAGAGAGAGAACTAGTTTTTTCATATTAAAAAATACTTTATTGCAAAGTTACATTTTTTTCTTATTTTTCAAACTTGTTGAAGTAATATTTCAATTGTATTTTGGAGACACATGTTCATGTGAGCCACATGTGTTCATGTAATATTTTTTTCAACTCTTTAAATATATTGAAAACCCAAGCGTACCCTTTTGAAGAGGGCTCGTAAATCAAGATAGTGTCACTTTTTGAAATTTTTTCGTTGTGTATATTTTATGTTATTGATTTTTTATTCATCCCATTTGAAACTATTCAAAAAAGTTCAAGGATTATGTTTAAAAGGAATTAGATAAAGAATATAATATGAATTCCAAAATGTCAAACTCATATGCCATTGGGTAGAGGGTTCCTTCCGAAATCCAACATGATTAACTCTGCCACTTAAGGGAAATTTTTTCTTGGAGTCTGCTAGGGTACAAAATGGTGTTGCAGAGAAATTTGCATAAGAGGAGCTAAAACTTTGTTTTTTAGGCCCTAAAGGACTTGATCGAGTGCTTAAAATTTTTGATTGAATATTTGAAATTCAAATTTCAAACAGCTTGATCGAGGGTTTAAGAAACACTTGATCGAACCCTTAACGTGTTTAAATAGAAACTCGATTGACCAATCATAATAATATTAAAAAAATGAAGTCTCTCAATACTTGTCTTTAAGTGAGGTTCTGCTTTTAAATATAACATATTTTTATACCTAAACATTTTATAACTTTCTATGTAGAAAATTTCAATAAAAATAAATCAAATTATAATAAATAAAAACAACAATCTGAACTAAATTTTATAATATTATTATTTTAAAAATAATTTCATACACATATTTTTAAATCTAGATTACTCAAATTCAATCTAGTCAAATAATGTTTTAAAACTTATGATTTCCTTGTACTTTTGTTATTTTAAAAATATATATTGCAAGCTAAGTTGAGAGTAAAAATTTCAATATATACTTTGCGTTTCTGTAGACTAAAGACAAAATTGAGTGCAAACACATTTACAAGCTATGAACAAAGGAATATCAGTTCAGAGACAAAGGAATGATAAAGGTAAAGTTTGAGAAAGTATATGTGGGTCCTATGAAGCAAGGTCACACACATTAGTAGGTATGGTTACGAGAAGTCACATATATAATCTACACCATGGTTTTATGAATACCAAGGGAATTTACCATGGTATTGGCCCATAGTAATGAGTGCGACAATGTATAGTTGATCCCATCAAAGAATAGCATTGACGTTACTAAGGGATTGGCCTAAGGTATTGGCTAAGGCCTATCCTATATAAGAAGATGGATATCAAAGTGTTAAGTGTGCGAGTGATGGGTTATTGATGAATTATTTGATATAAAATGGGTGTGCACCAAGGAGCATGGAGAAGTCTTAGATATGATAGATTTGAAAGTATAGTAGAGAATAATGAATATGCTTGCTCGAGCTTTTATGATTATGAGTAACAATGATATATATGTAGTGATAATGATACTTTGACATGAATGTGTGAGACTATGGTTTGCAGAGTGTTTGATGTGGTTGCAACGAAGGAATGATTAAGTGATTACAAATCTATACGATGGTTTGTCACTAAGAAGATGTGTACATACACGGATCTTCTTCTGGATAGTCGCATATACATTCTGTGAAAGTTCATATTCTATACCGAGGCGTCAAGCATGAGAAGTGCATATATACGCATATCTGCTTCTAGGTAGTCATGTATAAATTCTGCGAAAGTTTAGAACCTATACACAAGTTTCAATCATTAGAAGAGTGTACATATGTGAATGTGTTTGGTAAGAGCTCCATATACATGCAAGGTTTTTGGAGTATGAGTTGTTGATGATGTTTTATCAATCTTATGTTTGTTGTTGTCTTTCAATGAAGTATTTCTTATAATGATATGTGTTTGAAAATACTAATTGGGTTGAATTGATTATGGTATTGAATGTTGACTAGTGATGATATTGTTGTATAGTGATCTATATTTGTTTTTAGTGATGTATGATGGTTTCAGTATGTGATTCAGTGTTACAGTAATTCAAAATCGATTGTTTAGTGATTTGAGATCTGTATGTAGGCCTTATTCAAGGGAAGCATGTACATATGTGAGTATTATTCATAACAGTTGCATATAGCTTCTGACATATGTTAGATAAGGGTTGTAGTGACAACATTTGGTATCTGTGATGAACAGTATATGGTATGGCATGCCTATGCTTGGTTATGCAGTAATATTATCTGATATGAATTTATTTGATCTAGTGTCATTGGTTGATTGTTATCAGTGATATATTTGATGATTCTGTTAGTTGAGTGATTGGGTGAGTTGATTTAGTGATTGGTTTCAGAATTTTTATTTAATATTTGGCTTAAATTATGGAAGTGGGTCCAGTCTGAAAATTTGATGAAAAGTGGCCTATAGGTTTGATGTTCTGAGTCAAGTGGATCCAGTATGAAATATTATGAAACTTAGTCCACAGAGGTGTTGAGTGTTGAAGCCTTCAGTGAGGGAGTTGAAGCTTTCTTCCAGTGGTAACTAGTAAATCTATTCAGGGGGTAGGAAATCCCTTCCGATGGGTGTCAGTAAACGAGATTGGGGGGATGGAGCTCCCTTCCAATGGGTTATGGAGAATGAGAGAAGGTTGTAGCCTTCTTCAAGTGTGTTCCTGCATACTGGTATGAGTTTGCGTTAGTAAAATATTGTAAGATTTTTTCCTTTATAATAAAATAAGAAGACAAAGACGATGGAAATGGTGGTTTTCTCCCACATTGGGTTTCCACCTAAAAATATCGGTGTCATCATGTGTTGTTGTGTTTCTTATGTGTGATGGTTTATTTTGTTCTTACTGCTCATGGTTATTGCTTAATTAAAGGCTAATGAAGTAATGATACATTGGTTAAAGTAGAAGATATGATGAAATATATGAAAAGTTAGTTAACTAGATATATGTTGTTTGCCTTTACTAAAGTCGCATACATACGTTGGTTTAATGAATGATAGTATCATATAGAAATATGAATAAGAAATTGAAAATTTGAACTGAGTTTATTATACTGATTCACCCCCGCCCCACCACCCCCCACCCCAAGTGTTTTTCCCAACAATTGGAATCAGAGAAGCTCACTTCAGTTGAAGCTTAACTGCTCGGAGTGGATCAAGGATGATTGGAAAGAAAAAGATAGCTCAAAGGAAGGAGTCAAAAAACTATCGTAGTGATAGTGATATATGATATGTAGTGGTAGTTATAGACGTCAACAAATATTTAGCTTTGGGAGCACCCCAATTTCTATTGATCACGAATGAGGAAGATAGTAACAAATAATTATTAGGTGTCGGTTTTTTTTTCTAATTGTGTTCCATTTCATTGTTTATGTAATAATTATGATAGTGAAGATGACTGTGATTAAACTGAACTTTCTCTCATGGGTAAAAGTGAAAGTAAGAATTCTAAAGAGATAACAAATTCAAAAAGGATGGCCCAAGAAGCAAAAGATCAAGGAAAGTCAGAAACTATGGATAATAGGGGTACGTTTATGCTATGTAATGATAACTATAAGGAATGGAAAGAAGAGATGAAGTCTAAGATAATGAGCTTAGGATGTGATGTATGGAATTTAGTATGTAATGGTTGCACTGAAAATCCTCCATTAAGTGAACTATTAGAAAAGACTATTGTTGCATTAAATGAAATCATCTGTAACATACCTGATTCATCATTAGGAAAGGTTATGCACTATGAAACTGCAAAGAAATTATGGGATAATCTACAAGTTACCTATGAAGGAAAAAAAAGGAAGATTTCTCAACAAGTAATATTATTTCTAAAGAAAATAATAATGTATCAAAAGATAAGTTTGTTATGTTAGATGGAATTACTGATTCAAAAGAAGACAAGTTAGAGGAAGTTCTTAATCTTAGAAGAAAACTCAATCTTTCTTTGAAAGGGATTGTTAATCTTAAGGATAAGTTGCAGTCGTATGATAACAGGGATCATTTGGTAGTGGAATCTAAACTATATTGTGAAGGACTTGAAGCTGAGATTGTGTCTCTAAGAGTATACCTTGAAAAATCAAACAAGCGAAATAAAGAGACACTTCAAGTATTTGAAGAACAAAAAAATGGATTGAAAAAAGAGATTATCGAATTAAAGGAGAAATTGGAAGAAGGAAGAAAGGTTGAAGAAGGAATGAGGAAGCAGTATCAGGTAAAGGAATAACAATACCAAAGAATGGAGGTTGATGTAAACATTCTAAAAGGTAAATTAGAGGAAAAGGATAAACACTTAATATTTCAAGATAGTAGTAAGGTTTTTGGATAAAATTCTTAGTATTCAAATATCTTCTGCCATTAAATCCGGTCTTGGTTTTCATGAAACTGTAAAAGGAGAATCTAGTTCAGAGGCTTGTACAAGGATCTTGAAGGATAACAATACGAAATCTGAAATTCCTGCCAAAGAGATAAGAATTCAACCAGATCTATATCCAAGAGAGATGAATTTTCAAAAGGAATCATTGTTCCAAATAATAGAAACATTAATCGATTCTCTCCTTTGATCAATGACATTGAATTCTTTATCAGGGAAAATTTTAAGAACCCCCCCTAAATTTATAAATATAATAAATGGGCGAATCTCCATGGTATATATGAAAAATGGAAGGTGATTTTATCAATAATATAATATGTATATATAATTTTTTGGCGAATCTCTCACCAGGCATGGCGAATATTTTACTCAATTATAAAATCTTGTATGATCTTGGCGAGTCTCTCACTAAATAATAAAACTTTGTAAAGTCCTAGTGAATCTTAGCATAGGCTACATGCTGGTTTAATTCCCCCATTTAAATAGGCTACATTTCAGGTGAATACCATGGGTCAATACCATGTGCCATTTTGGTGAATACCATGGGTCAATACCATGTGCCATTTTTATTTTTATTAGAATATTTTACTCAATTATAAAATCTTGTAAGATCTTGGCGAGTCTTTCACTAAATAATAAAGCTTTGTAAAGTCCTAGTGAATCTTAGCATATGCTACATGCTGGTTTAATTCCCCCATTTAAATAGGCTACATTCCAGGTGAATACCATGGGTCAATACCATGTGCCATTTTGGTGAATACCATGGGTCAATACCATGTGCCATTTTTATTTTTATTAATTCTAATATTAGGGTTAATAATGGTTTTTTGCATGGTATTAATAACAATCTAGTCCATGGTATTTGTCCCATAGTATTTTGGCCATAGGTTTCACCTAAATATAACCCATTTTTTGAGTGTTTGTAAATATAAGGTGACTTATGGAGTAAATATAAAAAAATGTTTTATTTGTTTACCATACCTCTCGTTTATTTATATTTTTATTAATTTACCATACCTCTTTTACAAATATGGTATTTGGCCCATAGGATTCACTTAAATAAAACCTCTTTCTTGAGCCTTCATAAATAGAACGAGGGTTATGGACTAAATATAAAAAGAGGTTTTATTTATTTACGATAGGTCTAGTTTATTTATATTTTTATTTATTTACCATACCTTTTGAGTAAGTATAAAAAGACGTTTTATTTATTTACCATACCTCCACTTTACTTATATTTTTATTTGTTTACACCCTTACATGTATATAAGGTGACTTATAGAGTAAATATAAAAAATGTTTTATTTATTTACCATACCTCTCATTTATTTATATTTTTATTAATTTACCATACCTCTTTTATAAATATGGTATTTGGCCCATAGGATTCACTTAAATAAAACCTATTCTTGAAAATGGGCGAATGGATTCACTTAAATAAAACCTATTCTTGAAAATGGGCGAATGGAGGGTTGTAAGTCCTAATTTCAAGGGCTAAATTTACCTTTTTTACCCTCTCCCTTAAAATAAGGTGGGCTATTTGAGGTGATTTGTAAAAATGTACTATGATACAAAATATTCGCCCACTAAAAATTTAAAACCCCTTAATTTCGCCAAAAGGCGAACATTCGCCCCTAAAATTATCCTTGTTCTTTATATATCATAATTATGGACATGTTGGAGTAAATTTCAAAAGTGAATTGTCTTAATCTCAAGCAAGTAATCACTTTACAAGAAGATCATCATTTCCTAGGTACTTAAGTTCCTTTAAGGGATATTACTTTCCTTGAAGCATATTGATCTAAAAATGGGGCTCTTAGGATTCTTTTCTAACTTAGAAGAACCTCTCCCACTTCCAAAGCTTTAAATTTTCCCAAGTCTTAATGATTAACCAATGCGGAATTAAGAAATGCTTGAAAATAAGGTGTATGCTGGCATGTGTTTTTAACTGTTTATGTGCTTTTAAAATTCAGTTGTTCGTGCTGATATGTAAATACATATGATAATAGACAAATGCAGCAATAATCAAACACATAAGACAACAATTTAATACGGAGTTCACCTGAAACGCTTGGGCTACGTCTCCTTGAGCTCTAGTCAAACTCGACTAGGCTCCCTGGGATTATGGCAATAGTTCTTTTACAAGTTCCACACTCAACTCCAATGTTTTACACAGGAACATTGGGCTCAAAACACCATCTTATCCCTTGGCTCTTGGAGCTCTTCAACTTTCTGGCTCTACCTCTTGGCTCTGCCTCTTGGCTCTAACTCTAGCTATGGCTCTTTGGATTGGGCTCTAGTTCTGACTCTCAGCTCTTGCTTCTGGCGCTCACTTTGGCTCTTGGCTGTGGCTGTGGCTCATGGCTCTCTGCTCTAGTTCTCTAAGCTCTTTCTCTTGGCCTTCGCATGCCTCTGTGAGTTGCTTGACCTCCAAGCAACTCCAACAATAATATCCTGCTGTCAATTGAGCTCACTGGCTTTTCACTCGACCTCCGAGTGACTCCAAAGATTCTCTGTGCATTCATATTTTTCTCATTTTTCGCTCTCCTCTCTTCTTCTGCCCCCTCTATCTCTATCAATCTGTGGCTTTAAGCCATCTGCTTCCTAATTATTCGTTTCCACTTTCAGCTCTCTCGTTCCCTGCCTCTGTCTGTTCAAATCCCTTCTTTCGGCTATTACAGTCACTGCCTCACACCTCACAGGGAAGTGGCCACCTATTCCGTAATAGATAAGTGTCAGGTTCACCGGAAACACTCGATTGTTTGAAACAACCATTATTTCTATTTACTCCAAGAATGCCCACGAAACATGAATCTCTGCCAACTCATCGTCAACATCGGACTTCAAAATCCCACACAATCTGCTTTATGACTTTGTCAAATCCGGTCATCCATCAGTCGCATATCCCTTGTTGATCTAGAGCCTCTGGATCCTATGGTCTCCATCCATATCGTGCGGGTAAGTTGCATGACCTTTACTCGCGCGATGTGAACAATTTTCTCTCTCATCCACTGGACACGTGTCACCCAGTGTATGGAATCATGCAGGATTGCGTTGAACCCGCTTACTGCCTGAAGTGCCCACGATATCCTACTGGTTCTGGTGCGGGACCCGCCTTCTGACAGAATCGGTGATTCCCATATGGTTTTATGCCTTTTCCTCGTGACCAAGCACTTGGGGCTTTCCTTCACTGAGGGGGATGCCTTGCGATACGAAATTAGTGCTAATCGCGTATCAGAAAATGCCTCTGTTTTTGGATTTGGACCCTCGATTGCCAATTTGTCCCAGTGCATGGTCACCATGGGCCAACGGTCTGCGTGCTTTGAGCAGGGGTCCTCGTTGTTCTGTGCTGACCACAAATTGCCATTGTTTAGAGGTTATTTCTGATAAGCTTGATATCCACAAGACTTTGAACTTCAGCATGAGTTTCTTTACAGAGTTTGGGTAACTTTAAGAGAGTTTAAGGATCTAATTCGGATCATGCCTTCCCACTAAAAGAACTTTTGGTCCACCAAAAGACTGATATACTGATCTGAGCAGTAAATGAGAGTAACAACAACCTCTTCTTTTAGCCTCCCTACAATTGCCTTTGCATAATTCCTCTGAACCACAATCTCTAACCACTTCCCTTCTTGGATGGGTTGGTCATCTTGGGAAGAACTGTTTTCCTCCTTGACTTCATGCAGAACTTCTGTTGTGAAGTTTACAAAAGGTAGTTTGAACTTCTTTACCTTGATCCTTGATCCAAGGTGGCTCAAACAAATGTGAAGTACATCTGCTCCACAAAACTTTCATTTGTACCTGTTAGAAAAGCTGCAAACAACAACTGTTAACAACAGCAGGTATACAAACAACAACTGGATGGAATAACTCCTGCTTCAAAAAGGAAACATATTTCACATCCTATGAACCCTTCCTTGTCTTATATCTACATACAAATGATTGACTAGATAACAAGCCAATAAAACATGCCTTTAAAACAAATGACCCTTCAGGTCAAGCATGTAGAAAAAGACCTTTAGGACTCTTTTCCAAAAGATGAAACACTTCATCATTATCTCCATTTTGGAGACCAAGTTAACTTCTCCCAAGCCAACATTACATGCATCTCATGATCATGCATGCATTCCATCTATCAAATTTCGCTTAAGTACATTGTACTTTAGAAGCTAAAATGAACATATTGTTGCAACAATAAAGTGATTTTCCTACTCAACTTCTTTTCATTTACCATTTTCGTAAGATCCTGCAACTTGCATTTATTCCACAAATAAATGCAAAGAGATGCATCAAAGGACATGCAGTCTTAATTGGATAAGAATTCTAACCATTTCTTACCAATCCATTTCAAAGGTCCCTCCTTTTTTTGCACATCAACATCGATATGTGAATCATCCTGAAACACATCAATCATGGAATCTTTATTTCCATCCCTGCCATTTTCTTTTCCCACCTTCTCCTTTAGCTTTGGTGGAAGCAGTGCAGGATTCAAAGTCCAACACCTTTCAGTAAGATGCCCTTTCTTATGGCAGTAAGTGCAACACATGTGCATCCTTTTGATAGCATGATTTGCCTTGTCCTGTGGACCTTTGGCTGCTTGCTTCTTTTCCTTCAAAAGTTTCCTGTATGTGGCCATCCTCTTCCAACATCTAGAAACATAATGGTTATCCAGACCACAAAAGGAACATGCATTTCTTTTTCCATGCTTTACAAAATCAAAAGGAATGTGTTTAGAACCAGATTTATACTTGCCTTTTTCACTTTTATCAGGAGTAGGTGAAGCAAATGAAGAAGTGGCTCCCTTTGGAACACCATCACTTTCTTCAAGGCTGTCAAAGTTTCCACAAATCTCTAGTTCAAGTGTGTGCTTATGAACACCTGCATCCTGCAAATGATGTTTCGAGCTATTGCATTCCTCCTAAATACAATCCTCACACTTCTGAGGCAGAGGACCTGCAATGAAACTCCTTTTTGGAACTGTTTCGAGGGCCTTCATGGAAGCTTTGGAACTCTCTCCATAAGACTGTCCATAACCAAGAACCAAATACTTAGGCCTTTCCTCAACCATTATTGGCTCAATAATACCTTGTGCATATTTTCCCAATCCTTTTCCTTCACAGCCCATCTTGTACATTAGCTTGGAACCTATGCCTCTAGTATGTTTTTCAAAAGAACCAATATAAGCATTCTTAGAAGAATTTGAAGACAAACTGGAATGGTTTACCTCTTCTTCAAGCTGATACTTGACCAAGGCTTCTTTGGCAACAAAGAGTTGTGACTCCAACTCATGCATCCCTTTTAGGTTCATATTTGCAATATGAAGTTGCCTCTCCATTTCCTGTAATTTGCCAGAAAGAATTTGCTTCTCTTCCTCCATGGAATTCAACTGCTCTCTAAGTATGCTACTCTTCCTTCCATCCTGATACATTTCTCTTACCTTGCTCATAATGATGAACAAGGCTTGCTTCATGTCTCCATCAAATGAACTTGTGAAGAAAGAAGAATTCGAGGATTCACTTGTAGAAGTCGTCATTATGAAAATGAACAAAAGAACTTCAAACAATATTATTAAAGAGCATATTTATTAACCTCTTAGGAGGTCCTTTGGGATAGAAGAATGCCTTCAGCCCTTCTTCCTTCTTGTCCTTCCTGCACTGAGCTATCGATAGCTTTCCCTTCACCTCTGCAAACTCAAACAATAGTTAGTGTGCAACCAAGCATACAATCAATGAGGCAATCAATCCTTAACTGTACAAAAACCTTTCAGACAAGCAATCTTTTCCCTGTCAATCAAGCACTCTGATACAAATTTCTTTGAAGGTGGGTTTAATCAATCTTAAGCTCTTATACCACATGATTTGAAAATGGCGCTCTTAGGATTCTTATCTAACTTACAAGAACCTGTCCCACTTCCAAAGCTTTAAATTTTCCCAAGTCTTAATGATTAACCAATGCGGAATTAAGAAATGCTTGAAAATAAGGTGTATGCTGGCATGTGTTTTTAACTGTTTATGTGCTTTTAAAATTTGGTTGTTCGTGATAATATGTAAATACATATGATAATAGACAAATGCAACAATAAGAAAACACATAAGACAACAATTTAATACAGAGTCCACCCGAAACGCTCCCTGGGATTATGGCAAGAGTTCACTCAAACTCGACTAGGCTCCCTGGGATTATGGCAAGAGTTCTTTTACAAGTTCCACACTAAACTCTAATGTTTTACATAGGAACATTAGGCTCAGAACACCATATTATCCCTTGGCTCTTGGAGCTCTTCGACTTTCTGGCTCTGACTCTGGCTCTGGCTCTTGCTCTGGCTCTTGGCTCTAACTCTAGCTCTGGCTCTTTGGCTCGAGCTTTGGTTCTGGCTCTCAGCTCTCACTTCTGGCACTCACTCTAGCTCTTGGCTCTGGCTGTGGCTCGTGGCTCTCTGCTCTGGCTCTCTAAGCTCTTTCTCTCAGCCTTTGCATGCCTCTGTGAGTCGCTCGACCTCCAAGCAACTCCAACAACAATATCCTACTATCAATTGAGCTCTCTGGCTTTTCACTCGACCTCCGAGTGATTCCAAGACTTTCTGCGCATTCAGATTTTTCTTGCTATTCGCTCTCCTCTCTTCTTCTCGCCCCTCTATCTCTGTCAATCTGTGGCTTTAAGCCATCTGATTCCTCAGTGTTCATTCCCACTTTCAGCTCTCTCGTTCCCTGCCTCTGTCTGTTCGAATCCCTTCTTTCGGCTGTTACAGTCATTGCATTACACCTCACAGGGTAGTGGCCACCTATTCCATAACGGATAAGTGTCAGGTTCACCAGAAACACTCGATCATTTGAAATGATAGTTATTTCTATTTACTCTAAGAATTCCCGCAAAACACGAATCTTTGCCAACTCATCATCCACGTCGGACTTCAAAATCCTGCACAATCTGCTTTATGACTTTGTCAAATCCGGTCATCCATCAGTCGCATCTCCGCCATTGATCTGGAGCCTCTAGATCCTACAGTCTCCGTCCATAGCACGCGGGTAAGTTGCGTGACCTTTACTCGCGTGATGTGAGTAGTTTTCTCTCTCATCTTCTGGACACGTGTCACCCAGTGTATGGAATTGTGCCGGACTCAGTGGAACCCACTTACCGCCTAAAGTGCTCCCGATATCCTACCTGTTTTGGCGTAGGACCCGCCTTCTGACGGAATCGGTGATTCCCATACGGTTTTATGCCTTTTCCTCATGACCGAGCACTTGGGGCTTTCTTCACTGAGGGGGATTCCTTGCACTAATCGCGTATCAGAAACTGCCTCTGTTTTTGGATTTCGCCTCTCGATTGCTAATTTGTGCTGATGCACGGTCACCATGGGCCAACGGTCTGCGCGCTTTGACTGAGGGTCCTCGTTATTCCATGCTGACCACAAATTTCGATTGTTTAGAGGTTATTTCTGATAAGCTCGATATCCACAAGACTTTGAACTTCGGCATGCGTTTCTTTACAGAGTTTGGGTAACTTTAAGAGAGTTTAAGGATCCAATTCGGATCACATATTTGGCCACAAAGCTATTAATTGCAATAGAGGGAATATGAAAAAAAAAATGATTCCTCTGCTTTGTTTTCTGGTCATATAAGATGTTATGATTGTAACATGTTTGGGCATGTAGCAAAAGAATGCAGGAAAAAATCAATGGATCTCCATAAACAACACGATAAGTAATTGGATAAGAACTTTGTTGTTAAAAGACCTGAGAAAGATGAAGCCACCAACATTTCTCATAATAAGCAGAAAGAATGTATAAGGTATGGTCTTTCTCTCTTATCGTTTGAAGATGAAGGTGAATAGTACATAGACAGTGGATGCTCTCATCACATGAATAGAGGTAAGAACAAGCTTGAGTCTCTTAGCAAAAATAAATATGGTAAGGTTATTCTTGGAAATAGTGCTCCACTAAAAGTTTTAGGAAAAGGTAGAGCCAAAATTAATAAATATAGAAGAGAAGCTAATACTTTATTAATTCAAGGGCTAAAGCAGAATATTCTAAGTTTAGGTCAAATGGAAGATAAAGGAAATATGATTGTGTTTACATCAAAAAAATGCAAGGTTATAAATGAAGAATCTGGAAAGGTCATAGCAAGAGGATATGGAAATCCAAACAAATTATACGTGTTTTAAGAAATGAATTCTTACAAAAATGAGGAACATGGCTCCTTTTCTTTAGACTCAGAGTAAAAGAAGATGGTGTCCATTGTTCTCAAAAGAATACTTCTAACAATGACTGTAGAAGTAATGTAAGGTACATAACATCATGAAGAGCAGGTGACTATGATTAGGTCCTCATAATCATCGGTATATAATCTCAGGGAGATTT
This sequence comes from Pinus tabuliformis, assembly GCA_031772625.1. Taxonomy (NCBI): domain Eukaryota; kingdom Viridiplantae; phylum Streptophyta; class Pinopsida; order Pinales; family Pinaceae; genus Pinus; species Pinus tabuliformis. The sequence goes on along the minus strand of CM062816.1, from coordinate 1,961,362,647 downwards.
ATGCATATTTATGTCTTGATAATGACTCCCTATGTTGTTTTGATATTCATTTGGTATTATTGACATTGCATCTGATGTAGTAACAAAAAAAAAACACATAGTACAAGCTCAGGGGGAGTTTTGGCTATGAAAATTCATCATTTTACTTTATATACGCAGACCTTATGAAAGACAGTTGCATATATACACGAGCTTTGAACTAGATAGTCGTGTATGTTTTCCTGAGATGAAGAAACAATGGGACAAATTTAGGGAGAGTTTCTCACATGCTTCAAGCAATTATTATTTGGCTTTCTGGTTCTAATATTGATTGGTTACATTCTATTGATGCTCATATGCTACTTAGACATGATATTGATTTATGATGGTTTATGAGTTGGTACAATAGGCCATTTTTTCTTTGGATCTTTTAATGGCTTTGTTGATTGATGAAGTTGGATATGATCAGACCTGACAGTGAATAGTTGGCACAAGTTCAGGGGGATCACTTTCTATGCTTCTAATAGTACATTGTTGGTATTATGATTTCTTGAGCATTCCTTTTTGCATAATGATGTTCATGATAAGTAAATATATCATTGGTGAAGTATTTTTGTTGCTGCTGAAGACATATATGCTTTTCTCATTAGTAATGGTGAAGTCTTTGATGATGACTATATATTGCGTAAGCTGCATACGGTGTTGTTTTCATATTCCACAATTTACATATGGTGAAGTTATGATGCTTATGTATCCATATGACATTGGTCAATGATGTTGTTGATCAGATGTAGAAGATTATCTTTGTTTACACACTTGGTGATGATGCATGTATATGTTATGCTACATATGATATGTTTCTTGAGGATTGTGGCTCTTCGTATATAGAGAATGTTGATCCTGATGATATGATATCAAGGAAATGGGTTACTAAAAAATCTCGATTGATGATGGTGAGTTCATGGTTTACTATTGTTGACATCTCCCATTGATGAGGAGCTATATACATACTACTATATCTATGTCGTGGGATGTCATTAAAGGGTGAATTGCAGACAAAGATCTTATGTGTGATTACTTGAGTTACATATTGGTGAAGTTATTTTTCTTCTTGCATGAAAATAATGGTCCAACAAAATGATATTGTTTCCTATGAATTATAACTCCTCATATATGAGGAAAACACATGTTACATGAAGTCAAGAGGATGGTTATTGATATAATGTTGCTATAGCTAAATGGTGATGCTCGAAAGCATAACATATTTGGTCACATGTTGATGTTGATGAAGATTGATACTACATTTCCTTATCTTACTTCATGATGACGATGTTCATGTTATAGGATCCTATATGATGTATGATGGTTGTTGATGACTATCATGGTCTTGCAACCTCACTATTGAGGTTTTTGTTTTTTATTATAAATGGCATATATGTCTCTTGATTTAAATGTCATGTATAGACAACCTATGATGTAATAATTATAATACTCAGTCATGTTTAGACTATTGGGGTCAAGTCATTTATGTATGTAATCCCATGGTTTTGAGAATTTGATGTAATGGTGAGTTAAATATGTAACCCCACAATGTTGGGTGATTAATGTAAGAATGAGTCCTTGGTGATAGGAAAGGTCACATTTGGTTGATTCATAGAGTCATGTACTTCATTGAATATCTTCTAGCAGATTTAGCATATGGTCAAGGGGAGTATGGTCAGTATACAATCTTCATTTTCAACAGATCAACCCTACAGTGACTCTCTCTACAAAGGGGAAGAGAAGTTTTCATTCAACATTGGTCAACCCTTTGCCCTTGATTTCAAAGGGGGAGAGAAGTTTGGTGTTTGGAGAGATGTCTTGGGAGAGAAGTTTGGTATGTTTACAGATGAATTTACAGGTATTTATAGGTTGTGGTGACCAAACAAAAAAGTGGTTTCCATCAAGTCCAAAGGGGGATATTGTTTGCGTTATGACTAAAATGTTGTACTTGATGGAAACCTACTTGCTAGATATGTCATCATAATGATTATACAGATTGGTACAGATGTGACAAAGAGAATAAAGAATGGAATATTAGTTCAGATATAGAGGAATGATAAAGGTGAAGTTTGAGAAAGTATACGCGGATCCTGTGAAGCAAGGTTGCATACATACACAGGTATAGTTAAGAGAAGTCGTGTACATAATCCAAAACATGACATTATGAATACCAGGAGACTTTACCATAGTATTGGCTCATAGTAATGAGTGCCACAATGGATATTTGAACTCATCAAAGAATACCATAAACATTACTGAGGGATTGACCTAAGGTATTTGCTAAGGCATATGCTATATAAGAAGATGGAGATCAAATTATTAAGTGTGCGAGTGATGGATTATTGATGAATGATTTAATATGAAACAGGTGTACACCAAGGAGCATGAAGGAGTCTCAAATATGATATATTTGAAAGTATAGTAGAGATTAATGAATATATTTTGTCGATCTTTTATGATTATGACCAACAATGATAGATTTATGGTGGTAATGATACTCTGACATGAATGTGCGACAATAAAGTTTGCATAGTGTGTGTTATGGTTGCAACAAAGGAATGATTCATTGATTACATATCTTGTTATGAAACCAACTCAAGAAAAGATAGAAAAAATGGATCAACGCCTTAGAATTCAACCTCTTTGAGGGGGCAACGTCCTTTACATTACATAAATGAACAATTCTTGGATGATTCAAATGAAAAAACCTCCTTTCTATATATGGGAGTCTAAGGAGTCACAATATAACCCATCCAACCTAACAATAATAATATAAAGCCAAAAAACATAACAATAGGGGGATTCTATGGGGCACAATAATAACAATATGGGGATAATAGGGGCACAACAATATTAATAAGGGATGCAACTACAATAGTAATGGGGTAATCACTAGTATTATAGGGACCCAACATGCCCCTCTCCTTCAAAAAAGTGTTTTCCTCAATGCTTGAGTAGTTCTGGATGCTTCTGTATAAAATTCTCATCCTCCCATGTGGAATCTTCAGCAGATAAGTTCTTCCATTTGATAAGATACTCTGAAATTGGTCGATTTCATAGCTGTCGAGTTCTTGTTTCTGTGACTACTTCCGGTTCCAATATAATTTTTCCTTCCTCGTCAAGTTCTGGAAATATTGTTTGAACTGGGATCTTGTCGCCTATAACCTTCTTTAAACATGAAACATGGAAAACTAGGTGCAATCGAGAAGCTGCAGGAAGCTCCAATTTGTATGCCATACTACCAATCTTTTGTAACACCTTGTACGGACCATAGTACTTTGGCGATAATTTATTATCCTTCTTAGCTTGCTTGAGGGACATTTTCTTATATGGTTGTAGCCATAGGAATACCCAATCACCTACATCAAAACTTCTTTCGCTGTGATGTTGATCTGCCTATTGTTTCATTCTATTATGTGCCAACATGAGGTTATCCTTTAAGAGTTGGAGGACTTGTTGTTGATGCTCGATGTGATGTTCCACTGCTTGAACCTTAGAATTTTCTCTTAAATATGATGTGATGGATGGTGACTGATATCCATAAAGTGCCATAAATGGGGTCATTTTTGGTGCTGTATGGAAGGAAGTGTTATACCACCATTCAGCTAGAGGCAACCATTTGACCCATTGTGTCTGTTTATTAGATACAAAGCAACGAAGATATCCTTCCAAACATTTGTTTACTATCTCAGTTTGCCCATCAGATTGAGGATGATAAGATGAGATATGAGCTAACTAAGTACCAAGACAAGAAAATAATTCTGTCCAAAAATTTCCAGTGAAAATGGGATCTCTGTCACTTACAATAGTCTTTGGGTTTCCATGTAGCTTTTGAATTGTTTCCATAAATGCAGTAGAAACTGTACTAGATTTAAATGGATGTGATAATGCACAAAAGTGTGCATACTTGGTAAGTCTGTCAACTACCACCATGATGACACTCTTTCCCTCAGACTTGGGTAAACTTGTGATAAAATCCATTGAAACCTCCTCCCAACGTTGGCTTGGAATGGATAAAGGTTGTAATAGACCCGGTGTCTTAATTGTTTCAACTTTATTTTGTTGGCAAACCAAACATTCCGCCACAAATTTTTGAATATCCGATTTAAGGCCATCCCAAAAAAATTCCTTCTTAACCCTGTGGTAAGTTTTCAAAAATCCTGAGCGCCCTCCTAAGGGAGAAGTGTGCAATTCCATAAGAATCTTTTCTTTTAGTTGGGAATTCTTACAAAGGTATAAGCGATCTTTGTACCATAAAGAATCATTTTTCCAGCTAAATGTATCAGACGTACTGGAATCTTGTTGTAACCTTCAAATAAGTGCCCACACTTCTTCGTCATTCTTCCATTCCTCCCTTGCTTCGTTTATCCAATTTGGTTGGATAATAGAAATGGCGCACAACAATGCTTCCACATCTTCATCCTTTCTTGAGAGTGCATCTGCCACCACATTTTTCTTCCCTTTCTTGTAGATGATTTCAAAGTTATAACCCAACATCTTTGTGACCCACTTTTGTTGCTCTTCAGAGGATAATCTTTGTTCTAAAAAGTATTTAAGGCTATCATGATCCGTTTTTACCTTGAAGTGTATTCCCATTAGGTAGGGTCTCCATTTCTTAAGTGCATGGAGTATTGCCAACATTTCCTTCTCATAAATAGATTTGTGTAAAAACTTTCCCTTGATTGGACGACTTTCAAAAGCAATGGGTCTTTCATCTTGCATTAAAACAACACCAATTCCATTTACTGAAGCATCACATTCCACAATAAAGTTTTTTGTGATGTCCGGTGTAGCTAAGGCCGGTGCTTGGCACATTGCCTCTTTAAGATGTTTGAAGGCCTTTGTTGCTTCTGAAGTCCGTGAAAATGCATCTTTCTTTAATAATATCGTTAGAGGTGCTGCTATTCTCCCATAATTCTTAGCAAACTTGCGATAATACCCTGTCAACCCGAGAAATCCTCGCAGATGCTTTATGGATGTGGGGATTTTCCATTCCTTAATGGCTTTAATTTTGCTAGGGTCTACCTTAAGTCCTTCATGAGATACAATATGACCCAGATATTCCACCTCTTGTACTCCAAAGAAACATTTGGATCTTTTTGCATATAATTGTTTCTCTTCCAATAGTTGTAGCACCCTGTCAACATGTTCAACATGATCCTTCCAAGACTTGCTATAGATTAGTATATCATCAAAAAATACTAACACAAATATTTTATGGAATGGTTTGAAAATGGAATTCATCAAACCTTGAAATGTTGAAGGTGCATTGGTAAGGCCAAAAGGCATGACCAAAAATTCATAATGACCCTCATGAGTTCTAAATGTTGTTTTTGGAATGTCTTCAGTCTTCATTCTAATTTGATGATATCTTGAATGAAGATCTAACTTGGTGAAGTAAATTGATCCATGCAATTCATCTAGTAATTCATCAATGACAGGAATGGGAAACTTATCTTTAATAGTGAGCTTGTTAAGCTCCCTATAATCCGGACACATGCACCATGATCCATCCTTCTTGTGCACTAATACTACTGGAGCAGAGAAAGAACTTTGACTCGGTTGAATTATACTAGCCTCTAGCATTTCTGCAACCATACGTTCAATTTCACTCTTTTGCGCATAGGGGTATCTGTACGCCCTGATGTTTGGAGGAACACTTCCTGGAATCAGATGAATAGCATGATCATGATCACGAATAGGTGGGAGACCTTTGGGAGTCTCAAATACCTTGGAATGATTGTCCAAGAATTTTTGGAGATCTGGAGAAATAGATGATTCCAATGTGGAAACATATAGCAAACATAATTGTGAAATTACCCCCCTTTGTTCCTTTTTTAGAAGCTTTGTCAGACCATTAGAGCTGATTATCTTTCCCGGTTTCCCTGCAATACCCCTTAATTCAACTTCCTTTCCTTCCACAGCAAATTTCATGAAAAGTTCTTGAAAATTAAAAGCTATTGTACCCAAGGATTGTAGCCATTGGACTCCTAGTACAACATCAACACCTCCCATTGGAATGGAAAGCATTGGGCTAGTCAATACATATTCTCCCATCGATAGCTTGATATTATGGCACTTTCCAGAGCAATTTATTGTTCCTCCATTTGCAACCATCACTTGACACTCTGGTGCTAGATATAAGAAGCAATTCAATTCTTTTGCTACCTTACAATGAATAAAATTTTGGGTACTTCCTGAATCAATCAATGTTGTGTGTGGAGCATGATTGTTCAGTGGGTCTTTGTTTCAGCCGGATGTATACCCCAGGAAGTTTGTACACCCCTCCACGTGGGGGGTGCGGGGGGGACTTGTCCCCCCTGCGGGGGTCCAAGGGCTTGGGGGCAGCGCCCCCGAAGCTAAAAACAAATGTAAAATTGCCTTGTAAAAGTATAGTAATTTCTAGTCAATCTGGGTCGTTCATTAGGCAGATGATCTGACGGTAGAACTTATGTTTAGTTTAGGGTTTTTTGCCCTAGAAGGCAACCCCTCTCTTTGTATGAGGGCATTGTATTTGAGGCTGAGATATAGATGTGTATTCTGTGAGCGAGAAAGAGAGAGGTGAGACTGTGAGAGAAAACAGAGGATATTATAATGGATTTGCAGTAGGTTGTGTCTCTTCATTTTTGCTGGATAATAGAAAGGAAGGACTGGCTGTTCGGGGTGGACGTAGCCCAAACTGGGTGAACCACGTATATCTGTGTCTCTCTTGTTTTGTGCGTTTTCTGTGTTTATATTTCTGCAATATTTTATGTGTTCCATTGCTCTGTAATATATAATTTTCTAACAATCAAGACTATTACCTTTTTCTTCTTTATTTGTCCTTCTATCTTGATGGTTTGAGGAGTGGTAATTCCTGCCAATGCATTACAAGATATGTTCAGATTCATTTCTTCTTTATCTAGGCTTTGTTCCTGGAGTATATCCTCTTCTTTTTACCTTTCTTTCTCCTTTTCTTCTTCCTAGTCACAATCTATGTAGAATAGTTTCTTCTCAGCACACTTATGACCTTTAGTGTACTTGCTATCACAACTGTAACAAAGCCCTTTTTCTCTTTTTTCTTCCAATTTTTGTGGTGTCAACCTTATAGGTTGTGGAAGACTAGGGGAAACGACACTTCCATCTTTATAGTTGTGAGTGGTATGCTTCCTGGTTGCCATAATTTTGCTTTCCATTTTTCTTGCTAACCTGAATGCCTTCTCTAATGAATCAGGTTCCCAAAGGCGAACATCATGTTGGATATTATCGTTTAAAGTCCCTATGAACACATCAATCCTATGCTCCTCTAGAATATTTTTTACCCTTATGTTCAATTTTTGGAACTCCTCAATGTGCTCCATTATTGAACCCTTTTGTTTGAGACTTATCAATTGGCTAAAAAAAGTGTTGCTTTTTGTATCCTCATAATGTGCTGTCAGTTCTTCCGTAAAAATTGGCCAAGTGATAATTTATTTATGAGAGCAAAGCCATTAATACCATACAAGCTGATTTGGTTCCAAATATAGAGTTTCAATGCGTACCTTTTGTGTGTTTTGCACATTATTGAGATCGAAAAATTGTTGCATCTGTAATATCCATGTTGCGGGATCCTTGCCATCAAACTTCCTCATATCGATTTTTGAAATATGGTGGATCTTCGATCCCACATTAGAGTCTATGAAATCATGATTAACATTTCTTTTGTTCGGATCATTAGTTTCCTTTACTACCTTTTCACCATTAGTAAGTATTTCTTGTAGAAAATTTGTCAAATCTGTCTTCAAATATGCCATGTCTCTCTTCAAATCTGCCATGTCTCTCTTCAAATCTGTCTTCAAATCTATCTTCAAATCATCCATCTTAGCTTCCACACTCTTTATCTTAGATTCCACACCATTTATCTTAGCTTCTGTTAGCTTTTGTGAGAGTGACATTTGTTGCAATTGTTCTTGTAATTTTGATATATCATGTAGCATTTCTTCTTCATGAGTCATGCTAGAGCTTTCAGGTTGCTTACTAGGTGTTTTCATTTTCTTTCCTCGGGGCATCTATTACCGATAATAATGCTCTACTATGCCCTTTGAATTCCTTCAAAATAAATTTTCAAACCAATCTTAAGTAGAAATTTAAAAGAATCTACACACCTTTTTTCACTTTGTAGGAGCTCGATATTGCCTCTTATGTATCTTTGTACTTTCGGATCATCCATTCTGAAATTACGACCTGCAGTAGCCCTCTGTGTCCACTTTCCAATGCCATTAGTCTGATCCAAATTGGATTCTCCAAGGAAGAGTTATGCGAAATCTCCCACACTGACCTGATTATAGACTAGTTCAGTAGAGCGAACTTGTACGACATGCCACGAGTCAGTGTTTCGACCTTTGGCTGTGAAAAATATATACAAGAAACTAAAATCCGTCCTCTTTCTGTACCTTCTTATGAAATTTTAATCCTATGCTCAAAGAGAAAGTTATGACAATTTTCCCTAGGTCACCTGTTTGGAATGTAATTTAGGAGTCTGCAAAAAGACCAACTTCCTCGGATCATATCTCCGCAAATATAGTGCAAAAAGCTCTGAAATTCGGACCCAAGGTTTAACGCGATTTCTTCTCAATTTTTTTGTTTAGCTTCTTAAACTTCACAGAAAAAAAGTTATAGCAAAAATGCCACGATGACCTATTTGGAGCAGCGAAACCCTAGAATCCAAAGCTCTGATACCAAATGTTATGAAACCAGCTTAAGAAAAGATAGATCAATGCCTTATAATTCAGCCTCTTTGAGGGGGAAACCTCCTTTACATTACATAAATGAACAATTCTTGGATGATTCAAATCACAAAACCTCCTTTCTATATATAGGAGTCTAAGGAATCACAATATAACCCAACCAACCTAACAATAATAATATAAAGCCACAAAAATAACAATAGAGGGATTCTATGGGGCACAATAATAACAATATGGGGATAATAGGGGCACAACAATATTAATAAGGGATGCAACTCCAATAGTAATGGGGTAATCACTAGTATTATAGGGAACCAACATATCTATACATTGGTTTTTCATTGAGAAGCCACGTACATATGTAGATCTGCTTCTGCGTAGTCACGTATACATTCTGTGAAAGTTCAGATTTTGTACGCAGGTGTCAAGCATGAGAAGTGAAAATATTCGCGGATCTACTTCTAGGTAGTCGCGTATACATTATGTGAATGTTTAGAATATATATGCAACTGTCAACCATTAGAAGAGCATACATACACATATGCGCTTGGTAAGAATCATGTATAAATGTTAGGGTTTTGTAGTATGAGTTGTTGATGATGTTTGATTAGTCTTATGTTTGCTGATGTCTGTCGATGAAGTCTTTCTTATAATAATCTATGTTTGATAGTACTAATTGGGTTGAATTGATTATGATATGGATGTTGACTAGTGATGATATTGTTGTATGGTTATATGTATTTCGGTTCAGTGATCTATGACGGTTTTAATATGCGACTCAATGATTGATTTAGTGTTATAGTAATTCAGACTCAGTTGTTCAGTGATTTGAGATTTGTACGCGTCTTCTTCAAGCAAAGTGCGTACATACATAAGCATTATTCAGAATAGTAATGTACACCTTCTGACATATGTTAAATCATGGTTTGCAGTGACATCATTTGGTATCTATGATGAAAGGTATATGGTCTAGTATACCTATGAGTGGTTATGTAGTAATATGATTTGATATGAATTGTTTTGATCTAGTTGCATTAGTTGATTTTTATTCGGTGATTGATTTGATGATTTGGTTAGCTCAGTGATTAGGTGATTTGATTCAATGATTAGTTTCAGAACTATTATTTAATATCTGGCTTAAATGATGGAAGTGGGTCCATTCTAAAAATATGATGAAAAGTGACCTACAAGTTTGATGTTATGAATCAGGTGGATCTAGTATGAAATATTATGAGACATGGTCCACAGAGGTGCTGAGGGTTGGATCCTTTAGTGAGGGACTAGAATCTTCCTTCCAGTGGTAGCTAGTAAATGTGTTCAAGGGGTAGGAGATCCCTTTCAGTGGCTGTTGGTAAACGAGATCAGGGGGTTGGAGCTCCCTTCTAGTGGATGTTGGAGAAAGAGAGAAGGTTGTAGACTTATGCAGGTGGGTTCGTGTGTACTGGTATGAGTCTGCACTAATAAAAGATTATAATATTTTTCCCTTTATAATAAAAGGTGAAGACAAATACAATGGAAATGGTGGTTTTCTCCCACATTAGGTTTCCACCTAAAAATCCTGGTGTCCTCACGTTTTTTTTGCATTTCTTATGTGTGATGGCTTGTTATGTTCTTACTGCTCATGGTTACTTCTTAATTAAATGCTAATGAAGTAATGATACATTGGTTAAAGTAGAACAGATGATGAAATATATGAAAAGTTAGTTAACTAGATATACATTGTTTTCCTTTACTAAAGTCACATACATACATTGGTTTACTGGATAATGATAGCATACAAAAATCTAAATAATAAATTGAAAATTTCAACTGAGTTTAAAATACTGATTCACCCCCCTCCCCCCACCACCCTTTCAGTATTTTTCCCAACATCCATTACAACTATATTCAATTATAACATACAACTATTCCAACTACGTTAATTATTACTGCACTCTATTTTTTCCTAAACAAGTGGATATTACTACAAAGACACACACACACACACACACACACACACACACACACACACACACACACACACACACACACACACACACACACACACATATATAGATATATATAATTTTTATTTTAATAGATATGATTATGACCAAGGGAATCATGTTTATTAACTCTTCACTGATTTTGTAAAATATACATTTTCAACAGCGTCAAATTCAGATTTTTGTGTTCCAGTTATTCATATAAAAATCTATAATATTTATTAAAATCAAATTGATAAATTTTCTTATATTATTATTATTTAAGTTATAACCTTAAAAATTTAAATCATAGTAAAAATTAATTTTTAAGTTACTAAATAATAAATATAAGAATATTACAATTTCAATTGCAAGTGGCATAGAATCCTCTTTCAAATCTATACACCAAAACGTTAGAAATGTAATGAGAAATTAATACACACCATTGTTAATAACCTATTCAAATGTAATTAGTAATTAGATTCTTTTTAACCATCAAATACTTACAATTTTAAAGTTTTCATATCATTATTGATATTTACATTAATTTTAAAATTTTCAACTTTAAGGCTCGATTGAGCTTTATGGCTCGATCGAGCTATTTTTAAGTGCCTCAACAGTTCGATCGAGTGCTTATAATTGCTCGATCGAGCATGCTTTTTCACCAAAATGCACCCTCCTTTCACCAAAAAGTGTAACCCAACTCCATGGTTTCACCCTAACAATCGACCAATATAAGCATTACCCCTAATGTAGAGAGACATACAACATTTTCTATTTCTCTTATAATAGATTTATAGATACACTAGATTTAAAAGATTTAAAAAATCTACTTATTAAAAACTAAATTTAATATAAAATATATGTTAAAGATAGTTGATTACTCCCTCATGCATAGTAGTCCAAATTTAGAGTGTGAGTTAACTTAGTCAAGTGTGATTTAGTTCAAGTTTAGTCTTATATTTGGTAAAGTCAAATTTAGTGTGTTGTTGCATGTTGAATTTATTTTTAGTGAGTTGCTAGGTGAAAAAGGATAAATACCCCATGATGGCTTCATTGTAATCAAGCCAGGTTTGTGAGTTTAATAGAAGTACAATAGCTCGTGTTTTTTATGTTTGTGAATTATTGTGAAATTTGTGCCTTTCCTCCTCTGTCTTTCAAACAAATTGGTATCAGAGTGAGGTTACAAACAAGAAAGGGATAGCGAATCACCAATAATTTGTGAGAGAGAAATATTTTTTCTCTTCATTGAAGTTATAAGAACTTGCAAGGGTTTTTTATAAAGTTTTAAATAAAGGGCTTTATAAAGATTATAAAGGGTTTTGTTTAAGGTTGTTGAAACAAGGTTTATAAAGGTTCTTTATAGATAGGTGGTTTTATTATTTAAATTAGGATTTTTTACGATATGGCTTCATCTAGTTTCCAACCGCAGTTTCCACCATTTACAGGAAAAGACTATGATGTGTGAGTATATAATATGGGGACAATGTTAGAGGCCCATGATATTTTGGAGTATGTCAGGGTTGGATTGGTAGAACCTAAGGATGAGAAAAAGAAACAAGCCCTCACACATGTAGAGAAGGAGAAATTGAGGATAAACAAAAAGAATAATGTGCAAGCATTGTAGCTTATCCAACAAGGAGTGGACCAAGTAGTGCTCCAAAATACTATGACCATGTCTTCAGAAAAGATAGTGTGGGATACTTTGGAGAAAAGTTATAAAGGTATGGCCCAAGTCAATATTGTTAAGTTGCAAAATACTAGGAGATACTTTGAAAGTTTGTAGATGAAAAAAACAAATGGTGCCGATTCATTCATAATCAGATCATGACTATTGTAAACCATTTAAGGATTTATGGTGATGACACAGAAGATCAAACACTGATTGAGAAGGTCCTCATATCTCTGTCTACCAATTTTGATGTTGTAGCAACCATAAAAGAAGTCAAGTATTTTACAACGCTAATAATTGACGAATTTATGGGGTCACTTCTATCCCATGAGGTTAGGATAAATAGAAATAAGGATTCCTCTTTAGAAACGAATTTTAAAAACCAGGTTTTTATCTCAAGAGAGAGATATTGAGGCAAAGGACGGGGTGGAAGAAATGGTCGTCAGAGGGATGGAAAAGTAGAGCAAGAATAAGTGGAAGAAACAACATAAGCTTCAAGAAGAATTAGAAAGTCAATAAATGAGAGGTGAGATGTTACTATTGCAATAAATTTTGTCACTATGCACATGCTTACAGGAAGAGAATAGTTGGTCAAGGAAAATAAAGAGTTAATGTAACTATAGAGAATAGTCAATCCATGTTCATTGATTTCCATACTATGCATGAACCTTCTGATAATGTTTGGATATTATGAAGGCTTGAAAATATATACCTACAACATTATAAGGGAGACCAGTCGGTCAAGAACTTAGAGAAGCACCTTTACCGTTGAAATGGTGGTTCTGACTAGTTAAACTGGGTCTAGTTGCATTCTCTCTATTTCCACTGGCTTAAAATATGACTTTCACCTACCAATAGGGAAGAGACATTAGATCATTCGTCTTGATGATCAGGAAAGAAAGTTATCCTTAAGCTGATATGGGGTTCAACCAAGCCACAACTAAAGTTTCTCTCTTGATAAGAGGACTTCTAGGATGCAGAAAGTATAACTACATGCAAAGTATAATCTAAGATGCATATAATACTAAACTTGTCTTAATTAAAGGAAGGATTAGTCCTTCTCTCAATCAAGAGAAAGCTAAAAATACATGAAAAGAAACAGAAGTATGTTGAAATTGGAATAAGATAAAGGAAATAGATGAGGGAAATAGTTCCAAGATCTAATCCTTGTTCGAGAAAATGTATATAAATAAATTCCTATTAAATAGTTAACATACATTCAACTACAAACATCTCCAATTCCTAATAAAACATATGCATAAGGATAAAAAGATGCATGCCACAATACTGATATTGTTCAAATACATGACATGTAGAAAGCAGGACATCCATAAGATTAAATTGTTAGATCGTTAGCAACTCAAAGAGATAAAGGTATGTCCTTATACAAGTTCCAGTTTCGAATATCATTTCCGATTAACCCTGCAAGATAGCTTGGCCAAATTCTAAATGAGAATTTTAGTAAACAATCAATAGTAGTGTTGAAAACCCACATACATACTCATACACCAGGAATGATATCTGAAAACTGAAGCATTTACTTCCAATAAAAGAGCAAGAAGTAGTGCTATGCAGCCAATTATAGAAATAAATATTAATGTAAAGATGAATAAAGTTACATAAAACAATAGAGAGATACAACAATGCAAGTCCTCTGTTGCCTCTACACTTGCTTCCCTACCTACAAAAAATGGATCGACTCTCACTACAATAGTGCAAATGAATCACAGACTCCCTCCTAACAAATAGGTTTTTAGCCCAAGAATTACTCTACCTATTTACTCTTTGATTCGAATCACTTTCTCACAATCAGATAGGGGCATTTATACATGGTGGAAATATTAATAGTTTCCCCAAATATCTCCATAGTCAATTTAATTATAGCATAGATGGATTTAATTGGAATCATGGCCAAAATGAAGAAGAGCACAGTGAAATATATTTCCCAGTTTGGTTTGCATAGATAAGGATGATCCAACTTGTCACCTACTTGTTCTGAACCGATAGGTGACTAACAAATGATTCAATAGCTTTATTTTATTAGAATATCCCTTTACCATTTAGAGGAATTTTGTTGGTGATAGACTGCATCTGTTTCAATACATGCCTTAATCAGAGATCTCTATTATAACAGAAAATAGAATTAGAATTAGCCATAAAAATAGCAGAAATAATAATATACAAACAAACTCTAATTATGCCAAAAATCAATAGAAAAATCTAGCGTCTTTTTCAATTAATATGACAGCGGCCCCTGGAAGTGATAAGTGGAAAGAGCTTTGTGGTATCGAAGAAATGGATATCGGTAGTTTTAACAATGGGTACTAATGAAAAATGCCAATATAGGAGACTGCAAGATGAAGTGGATGGGCGGACGCGATATTATATTAAATCCATTTAATAATGCTATCGGGTCCATTATATCTGAGGTGTGAATCAAAGATTTGATATCAGAGGTGTGAAAGGAAAACAACCAATTAGAAAGTCCTAATATGAGAATTGTGATATGAATAGCGAGAGGTTTTTTCATAGATCAGAGGTTAATAAATATCTGAAATCGGTGATAGGAGGAGATGATTATCAGAAGTTGGAAGGACTAGCATATTTGGATATTGACGGGGTTCGTATATCAGAGGTCAAGAATGGACAGCCCCGATATAAAGTTTCTTGCGTGAGGTGGTAGATGGAGATCACAAATCATGACTGTGAAATGGTTATGTTGCGTAAGACCTTTATTAAACCTCATTAAATTATTTATCAAGTGGATCATAGGTGGGGAAATATTGGCGTTTTAATATATCGCAACATTTAAACATTGTAACCTCGATATGTGATCTTTTTTATATGTGTAAACTACAATCAGTTGTTGCATATGATGAAGGCCTTGGATATCAGAAGAGCTTATATCACACCTTCTGGGTTGATACTTTCCGATATCCAGAAGACCTAGGGTTCCGATATGTGTAAGCCTGATATATATAATAGTCTGATTGCCACATGTATTAGATTTATAATGAAGTTTAAATGTTTGTGTTTCAAAACAACTAGCCACTTGTAATATAAAGGGTTTACCCCTAATATTACTTTGAAATAATAAAGCCACTTTAAAATTGAAGCTTGGTCTTGGGGGTTATGTAAGGGATAAAATAAACAAAAAGTAATGTACATTATATACATCCTACAAGGCCAAAGCGGTGAAAAATATCCAATCTTCAATTAAGTGCCATTTACAAACCAAATGTCCAAATGAGATCAAACGAGTCATGATAGGAAGATAAGAACAAATGAACTCATTTAGGCAATCCAAATTCTCAAAATAAAATGGTAATATGACCAACCATTCAATCAAAGGGTCCCCATAATGATAATTAAGTGAATAATGGGGGGGTGGTGTTTTTACCACAACAATGGCGACACACTGGGAAGAAACAATTATCTCTAGTTTATTATTAATGAAATCCCAAAAGGAAAAGGAGAAAGGCTAAATAAAATCAAAATGCTACGATTAAGAATCTATGAAATCCCTCAAAACAAAGTTTAATCGTTTTGAACATCTCTTGTAGAAATCATAAGAGTAAGATCATGTTTACAATAACCATTAATAAATGACATCATAAACTAAATGACAAAAGTTTAGCATTGTGTTTAGTAGAAATATGAACTCTCATTGTCATAGGTAAAGCTACTCTTGCTAGCAAGCATCCATAGTCTCGATAGGGTTACCTCTTATCCCAAAGGAAATGTCGGTATCCCATTTATGTTTAAATATTTCATAGGAAACCTATTTTATTAAAACTATGAAAACCATTGTCTTGGCTTGGTGACCAAATATGATAATTACATTCACAAGTGTTGATATTCATGAACAAGTCGGCTCGTGATGAGACCTCTTGTCTTACAATGAAGTGTTGTGAGCCATTATCCTGGCTTGGTGACCATATATGATAATGTCATGACATTCAAAGCCCATGATTATGGTAGACTGATTCATTACGGATACCCTATATCTTTCAAGTTTTTCACACAACTTTTAATTTATACTCGGATAATTTGTGCTAATAGACAGGGAAACAATTCCTCTCCTTAAGAGATAGGATGACATGGAAGAGATTACAATACTAAACTAGTGGGTTTATTTTGTAACCTTAGTATCTGTTTCAAGATATGGCTTATGTAAAATAGTTTTCTTATGTGTATTAAGGTAAGAGAGAATTCAAATACTAATATAAGATAATGATATCAGAACTTTAATATGGTTTTCTTCCTTTTACTAATGGATTCCATTAAATAAGAGTAAAATGTTTCCAAGTATTAAACCAAATACAGGTGGAAAAGGCCCTCCAACTAAAAGGTTAGTAATATCACCAAGATTAATCCCAAACAAAGGTGAAATATGCATACAAGGGACCAAGAAACACTGTGGAAACAAATCCAACCAAGAGACAAGAGAAAAGCAATCCAAACTAAAAATTAAAATAGAAGCAAACCTACTACAAGAAAAATCATGAAATAAACAAAACTCAAGTGAAACAAGATAAAAGTAATATCTTAATATCAGCAATAGATATCTTGTTATGTTATTTTCATTATGTCAAGCATTTGAAATTTTTTCTTGCTTGGTGAGTTTGTTATTCATAACTTTTATTTAAATAAATTATCTAACCAAATGGAGAGTTGTGATTAAAGTTTTCATATGATAATTTAACAGGAATGTTATTCCCTTGATCAAATCTCACTTTAAAATGTGTAACTTTGAATAAAAATATGTCGAAAGAGAATATGCAGGATGATAATAAAAACTCATAAGTAAAGGAAATCTCCCTGAATGAGTTTTAAAAATTGCTCCTTTTAGCATTAATATTTGTCACAACTACTTTATTGGTAAAATTTGATCTTCTAACTCAAGCCAATACCTACCAGAAGAACAACAAAAAATACAAAATAAACAATGACTAAAAGAGAAAATAAATTCTATAAAACTAAGAATGGATGGAAATGAACATATAAATGTGTACTTGCGAGAATTTGATCATAGCTTTACCTGATGAATCTTCATATTCTCTCATGTATTTATCAAATTTCAAAACCATTTTCTTATTTAATTTAAACTAATTGCTAAACTACACCTAGTCGTAATCTAAAAATAGACTAATATTAAGTAAAGTCGTTCTTCCAATGTAACCATTCAAGCATCTTATTATCTACATGAATGTGTAAATAAAACACCAATAACAAAATCATCAATATACTAATAGAAATAAAATTGAATATATTATGTGCATCCAAAGCTAATGTATGTACAAGAAGCAACTTATTTACAAAATCCCTTCTCTGAAATTCTTCCAAACATTTGTCTATATGATCATAAAGATAAGGATGTGATTCATATGTTTGAAAAAAAGTTCAAATAACGAGGAAACAACAAACTTGTATTAAGTGTTAAATCTTTGCAACTGAAAGGTTGTTGTAAAGAAAAAGAAAAATCAGAAATCTTATTTTAAATATAATTGTGTGGATAGAAGTAAGGAAGATTTATGAAAGGAATGCATGGCTAGTCAAAATGTATAGATGTACTCTCGAGTTTTATCATTCGTTTAGAATGAATTTGGAAATATGAAATCATTTGTCCAATCATAGGATAGAACCTCAGCCTAATGAGAAATTGAAATAGATGATTGAAATTTTGAAATTGATTATTGCATGTACTAATTAATGCATTTGACAAGAGTGTGGAACTTTTTTTCTGAATATGCTAGTGCAAAGTATCCAAAAAATCAGAAATAAAATTCAACAAAGAAGTAAATTGTAATCGGAATGAATGAAAAAAATGCAATCTGTAGTATACATTTATGTTACAAATAATGTTACAACATAGTGGAAGTTTGTTTATAGAGATTACCTTTCCGCAAGTGATTATCAAATTGAAATCATCATTGCCATTTACTTGCAGGGATTGGAAAATTTCAAGATTTTCACTGCAAAAAGGTATATCATGATTGTAGGAGTCACAAACTAGGGTTGATTCGTGATTGCTGAAATCATTACAAAGATGAGAAGAAATGTTTGGACTGTTATTTTTTCAACTTTAGAAACATAGTCATTTGAAGAATGTGAATCAATTAAAATAGTTTTTTAAGAAGAAGAAGAACAAAGTTCAATGTTTTCATCATTACAAACAATTTCATTAGTATCTTCCTTAGTATTTGATTTTTCATGAGAATTACAAGGAAGAAAAATCAAATATTTGAACCAACTTGTTAATTGATTTTGAGGAGGTAAATAATTGTACTTAAATATCATTAATGTTAATTTAAATCTAATCGAGAATTGGTCTAAATATTCACCTTTTTTCCTACGTAATTCTAGTAGTTGCTTGCAAACCGTTTTATAGTTATATTGTTGAAAATCCTGAAGGAACATCACTGCAAACTCATCCCAACTATGTACTGAGGCAACTGGAAGTGAAAGACACTAGTCTTTTGCTTGTCCTGTCAAAGTATATGTGAAAATCCTACAAGATCAACCTCATCAATATTATTTTTTTGAGAATTTGAAATGAATTGAAGAAGGTGATTGAAATCAGAAGTCTTACCATTCAACTTTACCTTTGACAATGTTTTAAATACCTTGATTGGAGTAGTGTTTAACTGTGATACAGTAAAACATCCCCAAGGAGGGTTTTTGGAGGACCCCATAATTCAAAGTTTAAAATTATGCAATAAACTTTAGCAAATAATTTAAAATAGACCCTCCTTCTAGCGCCAAAAATGTTGAAGGCTCGAAAATCTCTGCGTACAACATTATAAGGGAGACCACCTGGTTGAGAACTTACATCAGCTCCTTTTCCACTGAAATGGTGGTTCTAACTGGTTAAAATAGCTCTAGTTACCTTCCCTCTATCTCCATTGGCTTAAAATATGACTTTCACCTACCAATATAGAAGAGACATCAGATCAGCCCTCTTATATGTACCAGCAAGATCGATTCGGAGGAATAGTAGGAAGATACAGAAACAAACTGTATTTCTCGGAAATATTCCTTAATGAATTCCCATGGAACATTTGTAGTAAATGGGATTTACAGAGTCATAGTTAATCAAATATTAATAAGTCCTCTCCTCTCGATGGCGGCCCTCTCCCTTATGGTCGAGCGATAAATCGATGGCGGCCTTAACAATCGAGCCTTAAGTTAATCTGAGGTACAACCAAGCCACAACTAAAGTTTTCCTCTTTGATAAGAGGGCTTCTAGGATGCATAAATTAGAACTACATAAAAAATATAATATAAGATGCATCTAATACTAGACCTATCTTGATTAAAGGAAGGATTAGTTCTTCTCTCAATCAAGAGAAAGCTAAAAGGACAGGAACAAAAATAGAAGTATGTTGAAATTGGAATAAGATAAAGGAAATAGATGAGGGAAATAGTTCCAAGATCTAATCCCTATTCAAGAAAATGTATGCGAATAAATTCCTATTAAATAGTTAACAGACATCTAATCACAAGCATCTCCAATTCCTAATAAAACATATGCATAAGGACAAAAAGATTCATACCACAATACTGAAATAGTTCAAATACATGACATGTAGAAAGCAAGACATCCATAAGATTAATTTTTCTAGATAGCTAGCAGCTCAAAGAGATAAAGGTTTTTCATTATACAAGTTCTAGTTTCGAATATCATTTCTGATTAACCCTTCAAGATAGCTTGACCAGATTCTAAATGAGCATTTGTGTAAACAGTCAACAATAGTGCTGAAAAGCTACATACATACTCATACACCAGAAATGATATCTAAAAACTAAAGCATTTACTTCCAACAACAGAGCAAGCAGTAGCGTTATGTAACCAATTAGATAAATAAATATTATTATAAAGATGAATCAAGTTATAGAAAACAATAGAGAGATACAATAGTGCAAGTCCTCTACTGCCTCTAAACTCGATTCGCTGCCTACAAAAATGGATCAGCTCTCACTACAATAGTGTAAATGAATCAAAGACTCGCTCCTTACAAACAGGTTGCAAGCCCAAGCATTACTCTGCCTCTTTTCTCTCAGATTCAATTCACTTTCTCACAATCAAAGATGGGTATTTATACGTGGTGGAAATATTAACAATTTCCCAAAATATCTCCACAGTCAAGTTAATTATAGCATAGATGGATTTAATTGGAATCATGGCCAAAATGCAGATGAGCACAGTGAAATAGATTTCCAATTTTGGTTTGTGCAGATAAGGATGATCCTTCTTGTCGCCTACTTGTTCCGAACCGATAGGTGAGGAACAACTGATTCAACAAATTTCTTTTATTACAATATCCCTTTACCATTTGGAGGAATTTCGTTATTGATAGACTAGATGTGTCTCAATACTCTCCTTAATCAGAAATCTTTGTTATAGAAGAAAAAAGAATAAGATTTAGCCATAAAAATAATGGAAAAAATAATATACAAACAAACTCTAATTATGCCCAAAACCAATATAAAAATCATGAAGCTTTTTCAATTAATATGACAGCAGCCCCTGGAAGTGACAAGTGGTAAGAGTTGAGTGGTATCAAAGAAATGGATATTAGTAGTTTTAACAATGGGCACAAATGAAAAACACCAATAGAGGACGCTGCGAGATTGAGTGGATGGGTGGACGCAATATTATATTAAATCCCTTTAATAACGTTATCAGGTCCATTATATCAAAGGTGTGAATCGGATATTTGATATCAGAGGTTTGGTATTGGAGGTGTGAAAGGATAACAACCAATTGGAAAGTCCTGATATGAGAATTACGATATGAATAGTGTGAGGTTTATCGGAGATCGGAGGTTTAGCAATATCGAAAATCGGTGATAGGTGGAGATGATTATTGGAATTTGAAAGGACTAGCATATTTCGATATCGGTGGGATTGGTATATCGGAGGTCAGGAATGAACAACCCCAATGTAAAGTTTTCTGAGTGATGTGGTAGGCAGATATCACAAAGCATAATTGTGAAACAATTCTGTTTTGTAAGCCCTTTATTAAACCTCGTTAAATTATTTATCAAGTGGAACAGAGGTGGGGACATATCGGGGTTTTAATATATCGCAACATTTAAACATTGTAACCCTGATATGTGATCTTTGTGATATACATAAACTACAACCACTTATTTCATAAGATGAAGGCCTTGGATATCAGAAGGGCTTATATCACAATTTTTGGGTTGAGGCTTCCCTATATCTGATATACCTGGGCTCGTGATATGTGTAAGCCCAATATATATAATAGTTTGATTGCCACTTGTATTAAATTTATGAATGAAGTTTAAATGTTTGTGTTTCAAAACAACTAGCCACTTGTAATATAAAGGGTTTAGCCCTAATATTACTTTGAAATAATAAAGCCACTTTAACATTGAAGCTTGGTCTCGGAGGCTATGTAAGGGATAAAATAAAACAAAAGGTAATGTACATTATATACATCCTACAAGGCCAAAGTAGTGAAAAACATCCAATAATCAATTAAGTGTCATTTATAAACCAAATGTCCAAATGATATCAAATGAGTTATGATAGGAAGATAAGAAAAAAATGAACTCATTTAGGCAATCCAAATTCTCAAAATCAAATGTCAATATGACGAACCATTCAATCAAAGGGTCCCCATAATTATAATTAAGTGAATAATTGGGGTGTTGTGTTTTTACCACAACGTGATATTAGATAATGGCTGCAGTAACCACATGACAAGCAACAAGAATCTAGTCACAAATATGGATCAATCCATGAAGACAAAGGTAGAGTTGGGCACTAACAGGACTATGGATGTAGATGGAAAAGGAGTGTTCAACATTCTAACCAAGCAGGGGGAGTCGAAGACAATTTTAGAGGTATATTATGTTCTTTGTTTAAAACATAATTTGATAAGTGTTGGTTAGTTAATGTAGAAAGGATACAGGGATACTTTTTATGGAAAAGATTGTAATATATATGACAATGCCCCAAGAAAGAAGTTGATGTAAAAGGTGAAAATGACAAGGATTGTAATTTTTCCTATGATCATGAATTAAAGAGATCAAGTCAGTTATTTTATGGTTGCATGTTATCATGATTATTGATTGTGGAACTTTCGGTTTGGACATTTGCATTTATTTGGTTTAAGATTGTTGCAGCAGAAACAAATGGTTTATAGGATTACCCCACATCCAAGAACCTTCTAGTACATGTGAGTGTTGTATCTTGGGAAAGAAACACCGTGAAAGTTTTCTGAAAGGAGTTGTATACAGGGCAAAGTAGCCACTAGTGTTAGTTCATACAAAAATTCGTGGACCTATGCAAACACAGTCAATTGGTGGAAGTTGTTACTTCCTCTCTTTTATTGGTGATTTTAGTAGAAAGGCGTGGGTTTATTTTTTTTGAAGAAGTATGAAACTTTTGGAAAATTCAAAGAATTCAAATCCCTATTAGATAACCAAAGTGATCAGCAGATTAAGGTATTGAGATCAAATCATGGTGGATAACATGATTCAAAGGAATTCCATGCTTACTGCAAACAACATGGTATTAGAAGGCAATTTACAACTAGTTACACACCACAATAAAATGGTTTAGTAGAGAGAAGAAAAGAACAATTATGAACATGGAAAGAAGCATGCTGAAAGGAAGAAACTTGTATAATGAGTATTGGGAAGAAGCAGTTGCATGTGTATTTTTATGTAATATATAGAATTCCTATAAAGAGCATGATGAACAGAGTGCCAAAAAAAGCATGGTTAGGTATGTCTTTTAGTGTTTCTCAATTCAAAGTGTTTGGATGTGTAGCATATGAACATGTACCTAATGAGATAAAAGGAAAGTTAGATGATAAAAGTGAAAAATTCATATTTACTAGTTACAGTGAACAATTAAAATCGTATAAATTGTCTAACCCTGTCACCAAGAAGACGATAATCATCAGAGATGTTGTGTTCAAAGAACAAGAGTTGTGGAATGGGAATGTTGAAAAAACAGTTGATGTAAGAGTACCACTCGTAGAAGAAGAGGATGTATCAGAAAAGGAGCAGTAAGAATCACATGAGAAGACACCCAACAAATTGACACCAGCAAGTACTCCAATATTTTCTAAAAATCATGGATCTTCAAGTAGATCAGTAGATCAGAATAATCCCAGCTATCAGTCAAGTGATGAATCAAGAAATAGTAAGAGAAAAATGAGAAGCCTACAAGATATTTATGATGTTTTGGATGTTAGTTCAAATTTTGCATTGTTTTCTTCTCAACCTTCATCATTTGAAGACATTATTAAAGATGGGAATTGGGTGCAAGATATGGATGAAGAAATCAAATCTAAAATAATAATACTTTGGATTTGGTTGACATACAAAATGATCCAGACTTATGAAGGAATGCAACTAAATATAGATATACACATAAACAAAGAGACACAAAATAAATAAAAATTCATTTAATTAATATCGAAGAACTGAATTATGCTTACATACATAAATGGAAATGAACTAGTGCAGGCAATGGCAGCTTGTCTCTGAGAAGAGATGTGGCAGCTACATGCCTCTAAACTGTGTTATAATGAGGCTCAAAGGCCTATTTATTATATATAAATAATGGAAAATGCTAAACATCCAAAAAACTAACCCTAGGAGATGAAGTGCCAAAACGGTGGGCCCCGTTTGGGCAAATTGGTGCATCAACCTCCCAGGTTCGTAACTTTGTCATACGATCATTGTTTGGCTATCATCATACCACATTTTGAAGATCTTGAAGACATTGCAGCATTAGTATGAGACTTTTCCAATCCCTCAGTTTTCCCTAAAAATGTTTTTAGTCCCTGAAAATACCTTCGGAAGTTTAGGACCCAAAAAAATGCCAAAAATAGTAATTTGTGCTAGAATTAAGGAAACTAAAAGGAAAAAATGATGGGGGTCCAAGTGGAATAGGTGGGTGGCCAGCAATATCCACTTGGATTAGTCCCCCCCTTAGGAAGTAATGGTCCCCATTGCCTTGAGTGCCTCCATGAGATGGGGAAACTTATGGTAAAATTGGTCCCTAGTGAGCCACTTGCCTTGGTGCAAGAGTTGATCACCTTTGACAACCCGATACGGTTGGATCTTCTACTGGTCATTCTTCTTGATATGCATTTCCATGATCTGATAAGTTGTGGCATGTTCCATGTAGTATGTGTTTAACTGTGTTTGTGTGATATATTCTGCAATGTCTGATGTGTCCACTAACGGTGGAAAGCATGGTTGAAGGTGGTCCACATTAAACATTAGGTGTAGGCCAAGGAATGGTGGAATGTTGAGCTCGAAAGCATTTTCCCCTACAACCTTAGTGATGGCGTAAGGCCCATATTGGAGCAGGTGAATCTTGCGGTGGGGCCCATCGAGGTGCTCCTTCTGCAACTGTAACCAAACTTTGTTGCCCAGCTAGAGATGTGTGGTACCTTATGTTAATCATGACATTGCTTGTACTTAGCATTGGCTCTGTCCAATATTCATGGACCTGTTGGCGGCTATGTTGAATGTGATCAATGAAGATGTTAGCCCTGTTAGCTTCAAATTGGACATGAGATGACTATGCCTAAGTAGCTGCAAATGGTATGGCCACATTAATGGGACATAGTGGTTGGAATCCCAACCTCACCTGAAAGGGGCTGTGGCCAGTTGAACGATGGAGAGCTCTGTTGTAGCTGTGCTCAACATAGGGTATGCTTTCATATGATGTGTGTGGATGCTTCAAGTTGTACATACGCAGAATGTGTAGAATCATCCTGTTGACAACCTCTATTTGGCCATTAGTTTGGGAGTGGAAATTTGTGGACTTAGTGAGCTTAGTATCCAACATCGACTAGAGACTTGAGCAAAATTTACTTAGGAGCCTGTTGTCCTAATCTGAGATAATGGACTGTGGGATCCAAAGATGTACCCACACTCATTCAAAGAAGAGCTTAGTAGTGGATTTTGTTGTGACACTCTTCTTGCAGGCCACCAGAATGGCCATCTTAAAGAATCTGTCGTTGACCATAAAAACATAGTCGTTGCCATGCTTAGGAGAAGGAAGGCCTGACAATTAGTCCATGGAGATGGATTCCCAAGGTCGAATAGGCGTAGGAAGAGGAATATATAGGCCTTTCTTCTTGATGGTTAGTTTGACAATGGCACAAGCAGTGCATGATATGATGTACTTCCTAACATCCTGCCAAAGGTTTGGCCAATAAAAATACTTCTACAACAATGCCACTGTTTTCTCTACCCGAAATGTTTAGCAACCAAATTGTAGCGCACCTCCCAAATAATCTTAGCACGCTCACTTGAAGTAACTTAGAGATGTCCCAGGTGGCCTAATAGTGCATACTAGAGGTGAAATTTTGGAACTTGCTTGCCTTCCAGGAGCATCTCATATGTGTTGCTGAATTCTAGATCACTCTTGTAAAGATGCGTCCACCCCAAAGTCTCGTGCCCCCAAGGGTCAAGAACAGTGATCAGCGCCATGACCGATGGTCGACTGAGGCTGTCTGCAACATTGATGGTGTTTTGCTTATTGTACTTAATGTAAAAATGGAATTTTTTCAAGTATGTGTACCATTTCTGATGGCGATCATTTTACAACTTCCCTTTTATCTGTATGAACTACAGGGGTTGGTGGTGTGTGTGGATGATCATTTCCTTCCCCATAATGTAATGCATCAATTGTTAGTAGGCTAGCACAATGGAATACATCTCCTTGTCAAAGGTGGGATACTTTTGAATGGTGTTTGAAAGTGTCTCACTATGATATGCCAATGGATGCCCCTACTGAGTAAGAATTGTACCAATAACATAGTCTGAGGCATCTATATCGATCTCAAATGGTTGTTGCAAGTTTGGTAATCTGAGTGTTATAAAATTATATATTACGGAGCAATGGAACACATAAAATATTGCAGAAATATAAACACAGAAAATGCATAAAACAAGAGAGACACAGATATATGTGGTTCACCTGGTTTTGGTTACGTCCATGGAGAAACAACCAGTCCTTCCTTTTATATTATTCAGCAAACTGAAGAGATACAACCTACAACAGATCCGCTGTAACACCCTCTTTGATCTCAATCTCCTCTCTCTTCCTCACTCAGAATACATATATACATAGACGTAATACAATTCCCTCATATATAGTGAGGGGTTGCCTTCTAGGGAAAAAAATCCTAAATTAAACATAACTTCTACTGTCAGATCAATCGCCCAATGAACGACCCAGATTGACTAGAAATTACTAGACTTTTACAAGGCAATTTTACATCTGTTTTAGCTTCGGGGGTGCTGCCCCTGAACCCCCGCTGGGGGGACAAGTCCCCCTTGCACCCCCCCACGTGGAGGGGTGTACAGTCTTCTTGGGGTATACATCCAGCTTAAACCTTTGAATACAGAAGATAATCAGGCTCCACACCCAACAATCTCCCACTTGGAGACTGATTATAGAAACTCCACCGCTGCTTCATTTGCTAGAAAATAACTCCACTTTGGACCTGGATGTATCTCATCTTCTTCATCATACTTGAAGACCAATTGAAACTAAGCAGATTCTCAATTTCTCCCTGTTTACAACTTTTGCTAACATATCTACAGGATTCTGGCTAGTGTGTATCTTTTCTAGCTTCAACTGTCCATCTTCCAATGCTAACCGTATGAAATGGTACTTGAGCTGTTTATGTTTAGTCTTAGAATGAAATGAAGATTTCTTTGCAAGATGTATGGCACTCTGGCTGTCACTGTATAACCTGCCCAACTCATGCTTCTTGCCCAATTCATCCAAAAACCTTTGTAACCAAATCATTTCTTTACTAGCCTCTATAGCAGCAACATACTCTACTTCTGTTGTTGAAAGTGCAACAAAACTTTGGATTTTTGAAACCCAACTGACAGTTGTTCCACCTACAGTAAACACATACCCTGTTGTGCTCCTCCTGTTATCTCTATCACCTGCTATATCTGCATCAACATATCACTGTAGAGTAATTTTTGAACCACCAAAGCATAATTCTTGATTTGTGGTACCTCTCAACTACCTGAGAATCCACTTCACTGCCATCCAATGTTCTTTTCCTGGATTGTTCATGTACCTGCTTACAGCTCCCACTACATGTGCAATATTAGGCCTTGTGCAGATCATTGTATACATTAAGCTTCCAACTGCTGATGCATATGGAACTTTAGACATATGAGCCATTTCTTCCTGAGTCTTGGGACATGCCTCCTTACTTAATTTGAAATGGCTAGCCAAAGGTATACTAACTAGTTTTGCATTCTGCATATTAAACCTTTTTAACAACTTTTCTATGTACTCATTTTGAGACAATGTTAATTTGGGATTCTTCCTGTCTCTACTTATTCTCATACCAAGGATTTGTTTTGCAGCACCCAAATCCTTCATTGCAAATGAGTTTGCCAATTTCCTTTTGAGCACATTTATTTCCTACATGTTAGAACCTGCAACAAGCATGTCATCTACATACAATAACAATATAATATAGCTGCCATCATTTTTCCTTTTCAGATAAACACAATGATCAGAGTGACATCTAGTATAACCTTGTTCAGACATAAACCTGTCAAATTTTAGATACCACTACCTTGGAGCCCGTTTTAAGCCATACAAGCTCTTCTTCAACCTGCACACTAGTTTCTACTTCCCTTTTACCTCATATCCTTGTGGCTGCTACATATATAACTCTTCCTCCAAATCCCCATGGAGAAAGGTTGTCTTGACATCTAACTTCTCAATATGCAAATCTTCGGCTACTACTAGACTTAAAATAGTTCTGATTGAAGTCATTTTAGCAACAAGAGAAAATATTTCATCAAAATCAATACCTTTCTTCTGTGCAAACCACTTCACCACAAGTCTAGCTTTGTACCTCTATTTTCCTCCATCTTCTTCCTTCACCCTGTAAACCCATTTATTCTTCAATGTTGTTTTACCTGCAGGCAACCTGACTAAGTCCCAAGTATGGTTCTGTGCTAAGGAGTCCATCTCTTCTTTCATGGCTTGCTCCCACTTCTTCCTGGTTTCTACCTGCACTGCTTCTTCATAATATTCTGGTTCACCAGAATTAGTCAACAATACATAATATAATGAAGGAGAGTATCGTTCAGGGGGTCTACTTATCCTGGTAGATCCTCTAACACCACCTTCAGGTGTTTGAAGTGCTTTTTGCTATTGTGGCTGTTGTTCTGGCTGTTGATCATTATGATTTTCAGGCACCATCACTTTTCCCGTGATATCATCAAGCACTATGTATTCTTTGTTTTCTTTTTCTTGTTTCTTTTCCTGCAACTGATTCTTACACAAGACCTTTTCATTAAATATTACATCTCTGCTCTTAATGATTTTGTGATTTTCATAATCATATAAGCGATAACCAATATCATTAAAACCATATCCAATAAAGGTACATTTCTTTGATTTTGCCTCAAGCTTTGTTCGATTTTCTTTGTTAATGTGGACAAATGCTTCACAACCAAAAGTCCTTAAAAATGAGTAGTTTACCTTTTTACCTATCCATGCCTCCTCTAGAATACCACCATCCAAGTAAATTGAAGGCCTATGTTTATAAGATAAATAGAAGTATCTACAACATCTGCCCAAAATTGTAAAGACAATCCTACATGCAATCTCATGTACCTTGCACGCTCCATGATTGTCCTGTTCATCCTTTCTGACACACCATTTTCTTGTGGTGTTCCTGGAACTGTCTTCTCTCTGCGAATTCCATTCTCTGAACAGTACCTATCAAACTCTTTCCTGCAATATTTACCTCCATTATCTGATCTGAGACACTTCAACCTTTTCGCTCTCTCATTTTCAACCAAATCTTTCCATTTCTTGAAAGTATCAAATACATCAGATTTAGTTCGAATACAGGTTGCATCATCAATAAAAGTAACATAATAACGAAAGCCACCAAGAGATGATACCTGAGCAGGTCCCCATCCATCTGTATGCACAAGCTCTAATTTTTCGCTCTTCTTTTCTTTCCCAACTCTAAGGAATATGACTCTCTTCTGTTTTCCATAAACATAATTCTCACATAATTTTAAATCAACATGCTTCAAACCTAGTAACAAATTTCTTGAGTGAAGAATCTGCATCCCCTTCTCACTCATGTGCCCAAGCCTATGATGCCACAATGCCATATCTTCTCCTGTAGAGGTTAAAGCATTAAAAAAATTAGAAATACCATTGCATAAATACAATGTACCAACCCTTTCTCCTTTCGCTATTACCAGGGATCCTTTAGTGACCTTCCAGGTTTTATCTGTGAAAGTAGTTATGCAACCTTCACCTCCCAACTTCCCTATTGAAATCAAATTTTTCTTTAGAACTGGAACATGCCTTACCTTCTTCAATAGCCATTGATTTCCATTTTTCTGTTGTATGAAAACTGTACCCATTCCAACGATTTTACAGGGTTAATCATCACCCAATAGAACTTGTCCAAAATCTCCTTGAACATAATCATGAAAATGTTTCTTATCAGGTGTGACATGGAATGAGGCCCCTGAATCTATCACCCAAGCATCAATAATATTTTTTGATGAAAGAATCAAAGCTTCTTGCAACACATCACCTATTACATTCACTTCATAATTAGTTTCTTGTTGCGCATCTCCTTCTTTTCCCTTCGAGACTTGCAGTCTTTCTTCAGGTGTCCTTTCTTCTTGCATTTCCAGCACACTATCCCCGATCTGGACTTGGATATGCCTTTTCTTGACTTACATGAATATCTTGGGCTTTTTCCTCTTTCCACTTTCCTTCCCCTTATCTCTGCAGACAAAGCATTACCTGATGTCTCACTGGAGCTTTTCCGTCGCATTTCCTCATTAAGGATTGCACCAACAACATAATCAAACTTTAAAGTACTAGATCCAAAGATAGAGTTACTAACGGCCATAACTAAACCATTCCAACTTTCTGGCAATGAGCACAGAAATGATAGAGCCCTAACTTCATCATCAAAATTTACCCCTACAGAACTTAACTAACTTGTAACTGTATTAAAATCATTTAAATGATTTGCAACAGATCCACCTTCTAGCATCTTCATATTAAATAAACGCTTCATAAGAAATAGCTTATTTGAGGCCGAGGGTTTTTCATACACTTTGGCCAATGCCTATATTAAACCCTGTGTTGTCGTTTCCTTTGAAATATTAAATGCTACCAATGCCGCTAGGCACAGCCGTATTGTTCCAAGTGCCTTTCCATCTAGAATATCCCATTCTGTGTCTGTCATACTCATCGACTTCTTTGTCTTTCCACTCAATGGCAGGTACAAATCTCTCTGATACAGATAATCTTCCATCTACATATTCCACAGTTGGTAGTTTTTGCCGTTGAATTTTTCGACCCTAAACCTCCCATCTTCCGCCATTGCTCCCACTCGAACCAGGAACCCTTCTCTCCTGTGACTTTATCAGCCAAATAGACCTTCGGCTCTGATACTAGTTGTTAGAAAATTATATATTACGGAGCAATGGAAGACATAAAATATTGCAGAAATATAAACACAGAAAACGCATAAAACAAGAGAGACACAGATATATGTTGTTCACCCAGTTTGGGCTACGTCCACGGAGAAACAACCAGTCCTTCCTTTTATATTATCTAGAAAATTGAAGAGATATAACCTACAACAGATCCTTTATAACACCCTCTTTGCTCTCAATCTCCTCTCTCTTCGTCACTTAGAATACAGGTATACATAGACGCAATACAATCCTCTCATATATAGTGAGGGGTTTCCTTCTAGGGCAAAAAACCCTAAATTAAACATAACTTCTACTGTCAGATCATCCGCCAAATTAATGGCCCAAATTGACTATAAATTACTAGAATTTTACAAGGCAATTTTACATCTATTTTACCGCTAGCCACTGGACCCCCTAGCTGGGGGGGATTAGCCCCCCCGAACCCCCACTGGGGGGACAAGTCCCCCCCATGTGGAGGGGTGTACTATCTTCCTGGGGTATACATCCGACCGAAACCTTTGAATATAGAAGATAATCAGGCTCCACACCCAACACTAAGCGCTAGTGTAGAGAAAATTTAATGTTTCAACTCAACAAACACCTTCTATTGGGATTTGGACCAAAATAAATTTATGTTCACTACTCCCTTGGTGACTTGACTCAAAGGCCAAGTTATATGAGATAGCCCCAACATGAACCTCGTGTAGAAGTTGGCAAGACCCAAAAAGTTGTGAAGCTCTATTACAGTGAATTGGGTTGGCCAATCCCAAATGAATTGTATCTTAGTTGGGTCCACATGTACACCCCGCTCATCAATTATGTACCATAGATATTGAACCTAGGTCATATGAAAAGTGCATTTCTCCAAATTGGCACACAACTTGTGTTGTTGTAGGGTTTGGAGGACCTGTCAAATATGGTGGAGGTGTTCTTCCCAACTCTAGATGAATATTAGAATGTTATCCAAATACACCACCATGAATGATTTGGTGAAGTGTCGCAGGATGTCATCCATCAACCTCATGAAGGTTGTGGAGGCATTCGTCAACATGAAAGGACTAGCCATTCGAAAAGACCCTCTTTGGATTTGAAGGCAGTCTTCGACACATCAGAGGGTTTGATCAGTACCTGGTAATAACCAAACTTCAAGTAAATATTGATGAAATATTTGGGCCCCTTGAGATGTTCCAGAAGGTCATCAATCCCTGGGATTGGATACCTATTCTGGAAGTGATATTGTTAAGAGCTTGATAGTTAATACAGATTCTCTGGGTCCCACCCTTCTTTTGTACTAACACGATTTGGCTCCCACAAGGTGATGAACTTGGCCTGATGTGCCCTTTCTGCAACATATCCTAAATATGACTCTTGTTTTCATCGTTCTCCATAAAACAACATCGACAGATTAGTCCATTGGGTAGGAGCGCGTCCTGGGTAGATTGATGGAGTGCTTGACCTCATAGTGTAGAGGTACCCCTGAGGGTGAGGTTAAGATGTCCCTGTACTCCTCCACAAGATTTTACATATGTTTCTATCGTGTGAAGGAGCCCTGTCTAGAGGTAGTGGCCACAATATTCTTCTTTACCTAAGGGCAAATCATAAGGAAAAAAAACATTGTCAGTCTGGGAAATGATCTTACTACATTGCCTCACAATGATCAAAGAAACAACGTTCGGCGATGTTACCTCCGGTATCCTATACAACTTATTTCCCAATGTAATAATAACAGTGTGAGGCCTAGACTTATACACAACATATTGCTTCCACAAGTATGGTTTTCCTAATAAAACATCACAAACTTCAAGAGGAGAAACATCTCACCCTTGATGAAGCCACCCAATAGTGTATGAATGTGAGTGTGGTGTGGTCAGTAGGACCAACTGCTTCACGACCCCTACTAAAGTGAGGTTCTATTGGCTCCCTCTATTGACAATTAACTGGAGTGTAGAACCCTTCACCCACAACTTTGAGTGGAAGAGTTGCTCCCCTTCCTCTGGATCTTCGAAAACATCCTTCTGGATCTTGGTGTTGGCAATAGTGGAACTAGTCTCTGCATCGATAATCTGTTTCCCTTTGTAATTACCCTTGTTGCTTTCTGACTGAGAGTCAAAACATGCTTCTAATTCGGAAGCCTTCAGCTCGGCCACTAGTGACTGCTTGGCTCGACACTCACTTGTGTTGTGAGTGAGGCTCTTTTGGAACTCACACCATTTCCCTGTGTCCTTTATCTTTGTGGTGTAGTTATTTTCTTGTGGCTTCGGTGGGTTGTCCTGGGTCACCTTGCCTTGGATTTTTCCTTTGTTTTTCAATTTGGGGGTGCTTTTCCCTTGATTCAGATTCACAGATCCAAAGTCTCACTTCTTTTGTTTAAATTTATACTCGTTCGGGAAAACATATCAATAGGGGGCACCAAGCGAGGAGATGTCCAGGAAATTCATCTCATCCTATATGTACTTTTGTAGATAGTCATAGTATTTGAGTACCAAATGATGCTCCTAATCCTTGATACCCAGCTTCATGCGAAGGGTATGGAAAACATTTGTGAACTCCAGTACATCTTGGTCCCATCCCTGTCGCAACTTGGTCCACTTTATGTATTTATCTTCATATCTCCCAACAGGGTAATAAATTTCCTTGATGGCATTTTGAAAATAATTCCAAGTAGGTGCGGCTAAAAACAGTTAGGATTCTCTCCATCCTTTTGTTGGTAGTAGGTTTCCCATTAGTCCTTCACATGTGGGGTGGATTTGAGGAGTGCAAAAGTAATATTTTCCTGATTGGAAAAGTCATGAATTGAAAAATATCCTTCCAACAGATTTAACCATCTTTCTGCGGCATATGCATCTATCTGTCCTTCAAATATGGGAATGTAAAAGTTAACTTGTACCTGAAAAGGAGTGGTGCCTACAGAGTGGTTTCTGCATGAAGATGTGTCACGTGTGGGTAGTCGTCGAAGGATCTGGGCAAAGTTATCCATCATCACATTCCTTTGTCACTCAAGAGCTTCCTCGAGCAATATTTTGAAAGGATCTCCTGCTCCATTGTCTTTCTTTTCTTCTAGCATGGGAAGTCGTTGGGGTTTGCGACGTTGGTCTTGCAAAGGTTCACCCAGTTCAAGCCCTACCTCTTTATACCCTGACCTTGTTGGGGACATGCAAAGAAAAACATAGAAAGAACAGACCATTTTAATACCATTAATATGGAATTATGTAGAAACACTAAAAAATACAGATATACACATAAACACAGAGACGTTGCAAAAATAAAACTTCATTTCATTAATATAGAAGAACTAAAATATGCTTACATACAGAAATGGAAATAAACTAGCTCAGTCGATGGTAGCTTATCTCTAAGAAGAGATGTGGCAGCTACATGCCTCTAAGCTATGTTATAATGAGGCTCAAAGGCATATTTATTATTGAGAAACAAGGGAAAACCCTAAACACCCAAAAACCTAACCCTATGAGATGAAGCGCAAAAACTGTGGGCCCCATTTGGGTAAACTGGTACATCAACTTCCCCAGGTCATAACTTTGGCATACGATCTCCATTTGGCTATCATAATACGTCGTTTTGAAGATCTCAAAGAGTAGCCCGAAAACAATTGCAAGATTAGTACAAGACTTTCCGGTCTCTTTTTTTTTCCCTAAAAACGTTTTTAGTCCCTCAAAATAAATATAGAATATTAGGACCCGAAAAAGTGCCAAAAATAGCAAGTTTTGCTACAATTAGGGAAACTAAAAAGAAAAATGGTGGGGGTCCAAGTGGAATAGGAGGGTGGCCACAAATATCCAATTGGACGAGTCCTCCTCCCTTAGGAAGCAATGGTCCCCATTGCGTTGAGTGCCTCCATGAGATGGGGAAACTTCTATTCAACTTTCTCCCTAGTGAGCCACTTGCCTTGGGGTAGGAGTTGGTCAACTTTGTCAACCCGATGGATATTCTCTTGGTGAGTGTTCTTGATCTACGTTTCCATGATCTGATCAGTTATGGCATGTTCTATGCATTATGAGTTTAACTCTATTGGTGTGGCTTCTTCTGCAATGTCTGATGTGTCCAGTAATGGTGGCAAGTATGGTCAAAGGCGGTCCACATTGAATAGTGGGTGCAGGCCAAGGAATGGTGGAATGTTGAGCTCGAAATCATTGTCCCCTATAGTGTTAGTGATGTTTTAAGGCCCATATCAGAGCGAACAAAGCTTGCGGTAGGGCCCAACGAGTCGATTCTTCTGCAAATTTAACCAAAATTTGTTTCCAGCATCAAACTTGTGTGGCACTCAATGTTGATTATGATGTTGCTTGTACTTAGCATTGGCTATGCCAAATATGTCATGGAGTTGTTGGTGGATGTGGTGAATGCACTCAGTGAAGTCATTAGCCCTGTCATCTTTGGACAGGACATGAGCTGAATCTGCCTGAGTAGTTGCAAATGGTATGGCCACATCAATGGGACATAGTGGCCAGAATCTCAACCCCACCTAAAAGGGGTTGTGGCCAGTTGAGCTATGGAGAGCTCTATTGTAGCTGTGTTGGACATCGGGGATGCTTTCATCCCATGTGCATGGATGCTTTGAATTGTACATATGCAAAATGTGTATGATCATCTTGTTGAAGACCTCTGTTTGGCCATTAGTTTGGGGGTGGAAATCCATGGACATAGTGAGCTTGGTATCCAACATCGATGAGAGACTTCACCAAAATGTAGTTAGAAACCTCCTATCTCAATCTGAGATAATGGACTGTGGGATCCGAAAATGTACCTACACTCGTTCAAATAAGAGCTTAGCAGTGACTTCTGTTGTGATACTCTTCTTGTAAGTTGCGCAAATGGCCATCTTAGAGAATTTATTGACGACTACAAAAACCAGGAGTAGGTAGAGGATAATATAGGCCTTTCTTCTTGATGGTTGGTCTAGAAATGACGCAAGAAGTGTAGGATCTAATGTACTTCCTAACATCTTATCGAAGGTTCAACCAATAAAAATACTTTTTTAGCAGTGCCATTATTTTCTCTACCCTGAAATGTACAGCGACCCGACTGTAGTGTGCCTCCCAAATCATAATGGCATGTTCACTTAAAGGAACAAATAGGTATCCTAGGTGGCATAATAGTGCATCTTGGAGGTGAAAATTTGGAACTTGCTTGCCTTTGAGGAGCATCTGGTATGTGTTGTTGACTTCTAGATCTCTCTTGTAAATATGTCTCCATCCCATAGTCCCATGCCCATAAGAGTCTAGCACAGTGATCAGCACCATGACCAGTCATCGGTTGAGGTAATTTGCAACATTGTTGGTTCTTCCCTTCTTATACTTAATGTTCAAATGGAACTGTTGCAATTTTGTGGACCATTTTTTATGGCAATCGTTTTCCAACTTCCCTTGTGCCTCTATGAACTACAGGGGTCTATGGTCTGTGTGGATGATCGTTTCCTTCCCCAGAATGTAATACTTCCATTGTCAGTAGGCTTGCACAATGGAATACATCTCTTTGTCATAGGTGGGATACTTTCGGACTGTGTATGAAAGTGTGTCACTATGATATGCCACGGGATACCCCTTCTGAGGAAGAATTGCACCAATATAATAGTCTGAGGCATCTATCTCAATCTCGAATGGTTGTTACAGGTCTAGTAATGTGAGCGTTGGTGTAGGGAAGAGGAAATACTTCAACTCGAAAAACACGTTATGTTGGGATTCAGACCCAAAGAAATTTTCTTTCTCTCCTCCCTTAGTGACTTGACTCAAAGGCCAAGTTATATGAGAGAAGCCCAAAATGAACGTGTAGTAGAAGTTTGCAAGGCCCAAAAAGTTACAGAGCTCTATTAGAGTGGTTGGGATTGGACACTCCCAAATGACTTGTATCTTGGCTAGGTCCACATGCACACCCTGCTAATCAATGATGTACCTCATATATTGAACTTGGGTCATACCAAAAAGTTCATTTCTCCAAATTGGCACACAAATTATGTTCTCGCAAGGTTTGGAGGACTTGTCGAATATGGTGGAGGTGTTCTTCCCAACTCTGGCTAAAGATCAGAATGTAATCCATATACACCACCACAAATGGTTAGTGAAGGGTCACAAGATGTCATCCATAAACCTCATGAAGGTTGCAGGGGCATTCGTCGACCTAAAAGGCATGACCAACCATTCGAAAATGCCCTTTTTGGATTTGAAGGTAGTCCTCCACAGATCAAAGGGTTCAATCAATACCTGGTGATAACCGCATTTCAAGTTAATCTTGCTAAAACATTTGGCCCCTTTGAGCTAGTCCATAAGGTCATAAATCGATGGGATTGGATACCTATTCCATACAATGATATTTTTCAATGCCTGATAGTCAATGCAGAGTCTCCAGGTCTCGTCCTTCTTCTGTACCGACATGATCGAGCTCCCACAGGGTGAGTAACTTCGCTTGATGTGCCCTTGTACAATAACTTCTTAATATTCCTCTTGATTTCAATGTTCTCCATAGTAGATCATCGATAGATTGCTCCATTGGGTAGCGGCATGCCCGAAGTCATATCGATGGAGTGCTTAACTTGACAATGTAGAGGTACCTCCATGGGTGAGGTGAAGATGTCCTTATACTCCTCCACAACCTTGTCCATATAATGTTATCATGTAGAGGAGCCCTTTCTAGATTTTGTGGCCACATTCTTCTTCTCCTGAGGGCAAATCATAAGGAAAACAAATTTCCTAGTCTGGTAAATGATCTTACTGCATTGTTTCGCAGTGATCAATGAAACGACAGTATGCAGTGCTATCTTTGGTATTCTTTACAACCTATTGCCCAAAGTAATAATAACAATGTGAGGCATTGAATCATATAAAACATTCAACTTCCAAAAGTATGGTTGGACTAATAAAACATCACAAACTTCAATAGGAGAAAAATCACACAATACCTCATCTGTGAAGGGATTGATGTTGTAGGGAAGGCAACATTGTTGGCTGATGCGGAGATCTCACCCTTGGTGAAGCTACCTGATGGTGTACGGTTGTGGGTGTGGTGTGGTTGGTAGGTGAAACTGCTTCATGACCTCTATTGAAATGAGGTTATTTTAGCTCCCACTGTCGAAAATGAACTGCAGCGGAGGACCCTTCACCCACATCTGTGAGTGGATGAGCCACTCCCCCTCCTCTAGATCTTTGGGCTCATCCTTCTGGATCTTGGTGGTGGCAATGGTGGCATTAGGATCTGCATCAATAATATGCTTCCCTTTGTCAACCCCCTTGTCAGTTTCTGACTCAGAGTCAGAACATGCATCTGATTCAGAAGACTTCAACTCAGCCACAAGTCATTGCTTGGCTCAGTTCTCACTTGTGTTGTGAGTGGGGCCCTTATGGAATTCACACCATTTCTATGTTTCCTTCTTTGTCTCTAGGTCACCCTTCCTTGGATTTATCCTTTGTTCTATGGTTTGGGGGTGCCTTTCCCTTGCCTCAGATTCGCAGATGAAAAGTCTCACTTCTTCTGTTTAAATTTTTGCTTGATCTTGATAGTGTATCGATAAGAACCTCCAAGCAAGGAGATGTCTAGGAACTCCATCTCATCTTGGATGTACTTGTGTGGATAGTTGCGGTACTTCAGTACCAAATGATGCTTAGAATCCTTGATACCAATCTTCGTGCAAAGAGTATGGAAAACATTTGTGAACTCTAGAACATCTTGGTCCCTTCCCTGTCGTAGCGTGGTCCACTTTATGTATTTATCTTCATAGTTCCCGACAGGGTAACATTGTTCCTTGATGGTGTCTTGGAAAAAATTCCAAGTGGGTGTGGCTGAAAACAGTGAGGATTCCCTCTCGTCCTTTTGTTCCTAGTAGGTTTCCACTAGTCCTTGACATGTGGGATGACTTTGAGGAGTGAAAAAGTAATATTTTACGGATTAGAAAAGCATTGAACTGAAAAATATCCTTCCAATAGATTTAACCATCTATCTACGGCATCTGCATCTACCTGTCCTTCAAATATGGGAATGTCAAAGTTAACTTGTACCTTAAAAGGAGTGGTGCCTTCAAAGTGGTTGTTGGATGAAGATGTGTCGCCTATGGGTCGCCATCGAAGGATTTGGGAAACGTTATCCATCATCGTGTTCCTTTGCGATCGAGGGCTTCCTCTAGTAATATTTTGAAAGAATATCCTACCCCCTCATCTTTCTTTTCTTCTTCCATGGGAGGTCGTCGAGGTTTGCGAGGCTAGCCTTGCAAAGGTTCAACTAGTTTGAGCCCTAACTCCTTATACCCTGACCTCGTTGGGGACATGCAAAGAAAAGCAAAGAAAGGGAAGACCACTCTGATAACATTGATACAGACTTATGCAAGAACACAACAAAATACATATATACACATAAACACAGAGATGCAATAGAAATAAAACTTCATTTCATTAATATCAAAGAATTGAAATATGCTTGCATACATAAATGGAAATAAACTAGTTCCGACAATGGTATCTTATCTCTGAGAAGAGATTTGGTGGCTGCATGCCTCTAAACTATGTTACAATGAGGCTCAAAGGACTATTTGTTATTGAGAAGCAATGCAAAACACTAAACATCCAAAAACCTAACCCTAGGAGATCAAGCACCAAAACTGTGGACCCCATTTGGGTAAATTGGTACATCAACTTCCCAAGGTCGTAACTTTGGCATACAATCTCCATTTGGCTATCATAATACCTTGTTTCGAATATCTCAAAGAGGAGGCCAGAAAAAATTGGGATCAATTGGGGAATTTGGTAGTCTCTTCGTTTTCCTTAAAAACATCTTTTAGCCCCCCAAAACGGCTCCAAAAGTTTAGGACCCAAAAAACTATCAAAAATAGTAAGTTGTGCTACAAGTAAGGAAACTTAAAATAAACAACAATCGGGGTCCAAGTGGAATAGGAGGGTGGCCACCAATATCCACATGGATCACAAGAGGATAAAAATATCATTGGTGTGAAATGGGAGAATCCAGATTCGATATTGCAAGAGAAGTATTAGCAACGAAACTCATAACAAGTGGAAAGTGTATCATATGGATGTGAAATCAGTTTTCTTGAATGGAATTATAGAAGAGGAAATTTATGTGCAGCAACCTCTAGGTTATGAAGATAAAGTTTACAAATTGAAGAAAGGGCTCTATGGACTCAAACAAGCACCAAGATCCTAGTACAACAAAATTGATAGTTATATGATCAAGAATGGATTTTTCATAAGCAATATTGAACACACCTTGTACACAAAGGTAAATGAGCATGGTCAGATGTTGATCGTTTGCTTCTATGTGGATGACATGATTTATATTGGTAATCTAGAATTAGATGAGATTAAAGAAACAATGAATAAATAATTTGAAACGAGAGATCTTGATCTTATGAAATATTTTCTTGGCACAAAAATTGAGAAATCAAAGAAATGGATATTTATTTGTCAAAATAAACATGCTAAAGAATTGCTGAAAATATTCAGTATGAAAAATTGTAAACCTACTCCTACACTAGTTGCAACAAGTACAAAGTTAAGGATGATGGAGGACCAAATTTCAATCCAGCTCTATTGAAAATATTGGTTGGAATCATTATGTATGTCAAATCTACAAAACCAAATATTATGCAAGGAGCTAGTTTTATTTCTAGATTTATGGAATCTCCAAAAGAATCACATTGGAAAGATGGAAAAAGAATTCTAAGATACATAGCAGGAAATACAAATTTCTTTGACAGGTTTTCATGACCTCAGAACTAAACATCAAAATATTCATACCCTTGGTTGGATAGAACCACCAAATCATCTTGGCCCAGGGAATTACGGAGAGAACCATCAGTTTCTAGAATCCATGGAATCAAATGTTTAGGATGCAATATTCTTCTCTACCCAATATTCCTTTTGATAATAACCATAATTGAGCCGTGTGGAATTTGTGTGGTTAGGAAACCACTGAAAAACATCAAGAAACCATAAGCATACTAATCTTAAAATCCAAGACTCTTGAAGTCCACAAAGAAGAAGCTACCCAATAATGAGTATGAAAATAAAACTTTAAACCTTTGTTTTTATTGGTCTTTTTTAATGCATACTGTTCATCTTCATATTCTAATTTATCTCAATCCACCATTCCATATTTAGATGATTCTACCTACATCTCGTTCATCAATTCTCCATTAAGCTCTTCAAATCGAGGCCTTCTTAAATATACTCTTTTTTGCATGCGTCGACAAGAATGATATTTCGAATATGAGAAGTATTTACCACCAAAGGAATTTGAGATAGATTCAACCTGGCCATGAACTCCAAGGCCAAGAAGTATAATGGCACCCGACTTTGATACCCACTATAGTTATGTGGGGTTGCATCCGCCTCATGTATCTGGTGATAATTTCAATCAGTAACTAAGATCAATGTTAGTTAGGGATGAGAATACATCTCTCATCAATAGGATCCTTAGTATTTTTCATGGTTCTCTTCAGTATCATTTTTTGGTGTTCATGTTTTTCTTCTGATTTGTGTCTGAAAATCTACCAATATAAGAATTACTCCTGACATAGAGAGATTTATAACATTTTATATTTATCTTACAATAGTTTTATAGATACACTAGATAAAAATACATTTAAAAAAGTCTACTTATTAAAAACTAATTTTAATGTAAAATATAACTAGTTGCGCTCTCGCATGTAGAGTTGTCTAAATTTAGGGCATGAGTTAATTGAGTCAAGTGTGAGTTAGTTCAAGTATAGTATTATATTTGGTAAAGTCAAATTTAGTTTGTGGTTTCATGTCGAAGCTATTTTGAGTGAGTCACTAGTTGGAAAAGGATAAATACCCCATGATGGGCTCATTGTAATCAAGTCAAGTTTGTGAGTTTAATAGAAGTGTGGCAGCTTGTGTGTTTTGTGTGTGTTAATTTTTGTGTGAAATTTGTGCCTTTCCTCCCTTACCTTTCCAAAAAATTGGTATCAAAGCTAGGTTACAAAGAGCCAAGGGATAGTGAATCGGAAACAATCCATGAGAGAGAGATATTTTTTCTCTTCATTGAAGTTATAATGCACCTTGCATGGTTTTGTTATAAATTTTTTAAAAGGGGATTTATAAATATTATAAAGAGGTTTTTTGAAGGTTATTGGAACAAGGTTTATAAAGTTTCTTTATAGATAGGTGGTTTTATTATTTAAAGAATATCTTTTGAAGATATGGCTTCATCTAGTTTCTGACAACAATTTCCACCATTGACAGGGAAATATTATGATGTGTGGGCTATCAAAATGAAGACAACGTTAAAGGCCCATGATATTTGGGAGTATGTCAGGGTTGGATTTCTAGAACCTAAGGATGAAAAATAATAACAAACCCTCACAGATGTAGAGAGGAAGCAGTTGAGGATAAACAAAAAGAAGAATGCACATGCATTGCAGCTTATCCAATAAGATATGGACCAAGCAGTGTTCTAGAAGATTATGACCAAATCTTTAGCAACGACAAAATGGGAGAATCTGGAGGACGAGCTATAAAGTTATGGATAAAGTCAATGTTGTTAAGTTACAAAATACTAGGAGAGACTTCGAAATTCTGCAGATGAAGGAAATAGAGGATATTGATTCATTCATGAATCAGGTCTTGACTATTGTAAACCAGTTAAGGATTTATGGTTATGACATAGAAGATGAAATAGTGGTTGAGACAGTCCTTAGATCTTTTTATACCGAGTTTAATGTTGTAGTAGCATCCATAGAAGAAGACAAGGATTTGGAAATGTTGACAATTGATGAATTCATGGGATCACTTATATCCCATGAGGTAAGGATAGACAAAAATAAGTATTCCTCTTTAGAAAAAACTTTTAAAGTTAGGTTTCTATCTCAAGAGATAGAGGTTGAGGCATAGGTAGGTCGAGAGGCATAGGATGAGGTGAAAGAAATGGTGGTCAGAGAGATGGAAAACAAGAGCAGGAACAAGAAAGTGGAAGCAACAGCAGAAGCTTCAACAACAATTAGAGAGTCGATAAATGAAAGGTGAGATGTTATTATTGCAATAAATTTGGTCACTATGCATGTGATTTCAAGAAGAGGATAATTGATCAAGGAAAGAAAAAAGATAATGTAACTATAGAAAATAGTCACTCCATGTTCCTTGCTTTCCATACTATGCATGAACCTTATGATATTGTTTGCTATTAAATAGTGGTTGCAGTAACCACATGATAGGCAATAATAATTTGGTTGCAAATCTGGATCAATTCATGCAGATAGAGATAAATTTAGGCACTAAGAATATAGTGGATGTATATGGAAAAGGAGTGGTCAACATTCTCACCAATCAAGGGGAGCCGAAGAAAATTTTAGAGGTATATTATGTTCTTGGTTTAAAACATAATTTGATAAGTGTTGTTCGATTAATGTAGAAAGGAAAAAGGATAATTTTTTAGGGACAAGATTGTGTTATATATGACACACCCCTAAGAAATAAGTTGATAGAAAAGGTGCAAATGATTAGGAATGAACTCTTTCCTATGATAATGAATTACAAAAATCAAGTTAGTTATTTTACAGTTGCATGTTCTGATGATTATTGGTTATGTCACTTTTGGTTTTGACAATTACATTTCTTTGGTTCAAGATTGTTGCAACAAAAGCATATGGTTTAGAATATTACCTCCCATCTAACAACCTTCTACAACTTGTGAGTGTTGTATCTTGGGAAAGAAGCATTGTGAAAGCTTTTTGAAAGGAGTCGCATATAGAACAAAGAAACCACTAGATCTGGTTCATACAGACCTATCTGGACCTATGCTGCCACATTTTATTGGTGGAAGTTGTTACTTCCTCACTTTTATTGATGATTTTAGCATAAACACATGGGTTTATTTTTTGAAGAAGAATTCTAAAACTTTTCAAATTTCAAACAATTCAAAGCCCTAGTATAGAACCAAATTGATCACCACTTCAAGGTATTGAGATCATATCATGGTGGAGAATACAATTCGAAGGAATTCCATGC
Source organism: Pinus tabuliformis (assembly GCA_031772625.1). NCBI lineage: Eukaryota > Viridiplantae > Streptophyta > Pinopsida > Pinales > Pinaceae > Pinus > Pinus tabuliformis. Next base: position 1,961,318,787 of record CM062816.1, on the reverse strand, counting down.
TTAGTGAAAATAACATGGAACTATAAGGAAGTTTACAACCAAATACGCACCCTAGTAAAATGGTGTAGCAGAGAGAATGAACAGAACAATTATGAACATGGAAATAAGCATTCTGAAAGGAAGAAACTTATCGAACGAGTATTGGGCAAAAGAAGTTGCATGTGTTATTTATGTTATAAACAAAATTCCTACAAAGAGCATGATGAACAAAGTGCCAGGAAAAGCATGGTCAGGTATGTCTTTTATTGTGTCTAATTTCAGGGTGTTTGGATGTGTAGCATATGCACATGTACCTAAAGAGGTAAGAGGCAAGTTGGATGATAAAAGTGAAAAATGCATATTTATTGGTTATAGTGAGCAATCAAAATCTTATAAATTGTATAACCCTATCACCTAGAAGACTATAATCAACAGAAATGTTGTGTTCAAAGAACAAGAGTCATGGAATGGGAATGTTGACAAAAGAGTTTATGTAAGAGTACCACTCATTGAAGAAGAAGATGTAACAGAAAAGGAGTTGCAAGAATCACATGAGATGACACCAAACAAAGTCACACCGGTAAGGACTCGAAGATTTTATAAAAATCATGGATCTCCAAGCATATCAGTACATTAGAATACTCCCAACTATTAGTGAAGTGATGAATCAAGCAATGGTGTTCGTCGGTCCTGGGTTGTGTTATATTCTTTCCACGACTAGCCCACATAGTTAGCTAGGGGGTTAGAGGGGGAGCAGAGCCCCCCCTTCATTGCATCGATTACGTAATGGGGGGGTCACATGGGGGATGGCAACCCGCCCTATCCAGGGGGTTTGAAGGGGGCTGGTAGCCCCCCTCTATGGGTCCCGGGCAGCACCCCGAGGAAATTTCTTTTGGACCCTATATTATGTTGAGTGGACCTACCTATTTTTTTGTGCATGGTTTTTGCACATGGTGTTGGATGCGATGGATTTCGGTCCATGGTATTGGATGCGATGGCTTTCGGTCCATGGTATTGGATGCTTCAAAATGTATAAATATGTATTGTAACATTGAAAGGAACATAATGAAAAATCAAGCTAGTAGTCTTAGTTTTGGGATCCAGGGGAAAATCTTTGTGTATATGAGTTTTATGTGTTATGCTCTAGCATTGTTTATTTTTTGTGTTTTAGAATTCATATGCATGTAATTTCTGTATGGGCTTAAAACCTACATTTCGTATCAGAGCTGTTTTGGCTTCAAGGGGACTCCTTTGTTGTTGAGGGGTTTCGCTCGGGCCTGTGGTAGACCCTGTTTAGTGGGAGATATGTGGGATCGATTCTGGTGGTGAATGAAGATGGTGAGCAGTGGAAAGATAGAGATCGAGAAATTTAATGGTCCGAGTTTTGAGTTATGGAAACTCAAGATGGAGGATCTTTTGGTGGATAAAGATCAGTGGATCACAGTAGATCCAGGTACTAAACCAACGAGAGTGTTCGATGAAGAATGGAAGAAGTTGGATCGAAAAGCAAAGAGAACAATACAATTATGTGTCTCAAATTCAGTATTGCTGAATTTATCAAGGGAGGCTACGTCGAAGGCTTTGTGGGACAAGCTAGGGACTTTGTACCAATCTAAGTCTCTGGTGAATAAACTTTTCCTACGGAAAACACTATATAACCTGAGGATGAAAGATGGAGAGTCAGTGACATAGCATCTGAATGCATTTAATACTATGGTAAGTCAGTTATTATCTGTTGATATTAAAATTTTAGATGAAGATAAGTGCATCAGTTTGTTGTGTTCTCTACCAGATTCGTGGGATAGTCTGGTTATTGCAATAGGTAGCATTGAAATTGCCTTAAAGTTTGATGAAACAGTCTCATCCTTGTTGACAAAGGAGATGAGACCAAAAAATATGGAGAGCCAAAATGGTGATGCCTTGTCTATATCAGGACGGTCCCAGAATAGAAACAAAAATATGTCATCGAGTGGGAGATCTAAATCTAGACGGAGATCTAAATCTCCAGGAAAACCTGTAAAGGTGGTTTGTTGGAAATGCGGAAAGGAAGGGAATTACAAAAGGGACTGTAAATCTAAAGCTTCTGACAAAGGAAAGGCATATGATGATGCTCCTTCTGCAAAGGCGAAAACCACCTCAAATGAAGGTGGGGATGTGTACTTGGCTTCTTCAAGTACACATGTAGATCATGAGGCATGGTTGATTGACTCCGGTGCATCCATTCACTTCACTCCCCATAGAGAGTGGTTCTTTGAGTATGAAAAATACAATGGTGGTGATTTCATCTTATGGGATGATAGGAAGGCTAGAATTGCTGGTCATGGAAAAGTAAGGTTGAGTTGCAAGGTGGAAGGGTTAGAACACTTCCGAGTGTTTTGCATATTCCTGCATTGGCCAGAAATTTGATTTCTGTAAGCAAGTTGGATGATGCAGGTGTAAAAATAGTGTTCGAGAAGGATACCTGCAAGATGGTTCGTGGAGAACTGGTATTGATGTGGGGAGTTCGGATTGGAATTTTGTACAAGCTGCAAGGTAGCACTGTCGTTGACGGGTGAAACATTTCTGTGGTTCCTGAAAGTGGAGCAGAAAATATAGTGGTCTCTGGAGAGAAGACCATGTTGTGGCATCAAAGGCTTGGACATATTGGAGAGCAGGGCCTTTGAATACTTCATGGTAAAGGTATGGTAGAAGGTATGAGTAATAACTCTCTGGATTTTGATTTCTGTGAAAGTTTTGTATATGGGAAGCATAATCGGGTGAGTTTCCCCTCTGGTGGTAAGAGGGCGAAACAAATATTAGAGCTTGTGCATAGTGATGTGTTTGGACCTGTGAAGGTTCCATCACTGGGTAAGTCTGTGTACTATGTAGCATTTATAGATGATTTCTCAAGGAATACATGGATATATTTCTTTAGGAAGAGATCTGAAGTCTTTGACAGGTTTAAAGAATTTAAGGATCTGGTGGAAAACCAGACAAAGAAGAAGATAAAGGTACTGAGGATAGATAACGTTGGAGAGTTTTGCAACAAGGAATTTGAATAATTTTGTAAGAAGTGTGGTATAGCACGATAGAAGACTACTCCATACACACCTAAGAAAAATGGAGTTGTAGAAAGAATGAACAAGACATTGATGGAAAGGGAAAGAAGCATGCTTAGTGGTGACGGGTTAGGAAAGGAATTCTGGGCAGAGGCAGTGGAGACAACATGTTACCTAGTCAACAGATCACCTTCATCAGTGTTGGAGGACAAGACTCCATAAGAGGTATGGATTGGTAAGAAACCCTCTCTTTCAAATCTGAAGGTATTTGGATGTGATGCATATGTACATGTTCCAAAGGGGAAAAGAACCAAGTTGGATAGTAAATCTGAAAAGTGAATCTTTATTGGGTATAAGGATGGTTTAAAGGGTTATAAACTTTGGAACTCAGTAACAAGGAAAGTTGTGTACAACCGAGATGTGGTGTTAAAAGAGGTGAAAAATGTTATTAAACATGAAGTCCTATCAAAGGAACCTGAGAAGATAGAGTTTGAGCTAAAGGAGGGGGAATGAGACTCTACAGCAGAGGAGGAATCAGAAGATGAAGAGCCACAAACTCTGGTTGTGAGAAGATCAATTCGAGAAAGAAGGCAGCCAAAAAGGTATAGTTCATCTGCTTTCTGTTCAACTTTTTCTCTATCTATTAATGGTGATGATCCCAGAACCGTGAAGGAAGAAGTAGATTCAAAGGATGGCAAACTCTGGAAGGAGGCCATGGTTGATGAAATGGCATCTTTGCACAAAAATGAGGCTTGGGATCTGGTGGAGTTACTGGTTGGAAGGAAACCCATTGGCGATAAATGGGTGTTCAAGAAGAAGACAAATGCAGAAGGAAAGGTGGAGAAATACAAAGCTCGGTTGGTAGCAAAAGGTTATTCCCAGGTGTCGGGAATTGATTTTGGTAATATTTTTTCTCCTGTTGCCAAGGTAGCTTCTATTAGATTACTTTTATCTTTTGTTGTTGCTTTTTATTTTGAGGTAGAACAGATTGATGTGAAGACAACATTTCTTCATAGGGATCTAGAAGAGGAGATCTAAATGAAGCAACCTGAAGGTTTTGCGGTGAAGGGTAAGAAAGAACTGGTATGCAAGCTAAAGAAGTATTTGTATGGGTTGAAACAATCACCAAGGATGTGGTATCAGAAATTTGATACACTTATATGGGGACTTGGCTTCACCAGAAGCAAGACAGATCACTGTGTGTATTTTAAATTAATTGGTGACCGTGTTATTTATCTGTTCGTGTATGTGGATGATATGTTGCTGGTTGGAAATGATAAAGAAATTATCCAGGATTTGAAGACCCAATTGTCCTCCAAATTTGACATGAAAGATCTTGGTGCTGCAAACTATATTTTTGGCATGGAAATTAAAGGAGATCAGGCAAAGTGGAAGCTCTGGTTGAACCATAGGAAGTATGTTGAGACAGTACTGCAAAGGTTTAGTATGCAAGATAGTAAATCGATGAAGGTTCCTATTCCTGTAGGTGTGAAGTTATCTGCTGAACATTGTCCCAAGACACAAGAAGAGGAAGAGGACATGTCCCGTGTTCCATATGCAAGTGCAGTCAGTAGCCTGATGTATGCAATGGTCTATACTAGACTAGACATTGCACATGTAGTGGGAGTATGGAGCAGGTTTATGCCAAAACCAGGAAAGGAGCATTGGACAACAGTGAAGTGGGTTTTTAGGTTTTTGTGTGGCACTAGTGATTATGGTTTGTACTATGAAGGAAGACAAGGATTGGACAGAGTTTTGGATATCCATGGCTTTGTCGATGCGAACTGCGCTATAGATATGGATCAGAGAAGATCTACAAGTGGGTATGTGTTTAACCTATTTGGAGGTGCAGTCATCTGGGTGAGTAAGAAACAATCTCTAGTGACATTATCAACTACAAAGGCAGAACACACTGCAGCTACTCATGCAAGCAAGGAAGCAGTTTGGTTGCAGAGATTGAGTTAAAGTATGGGGTTAGTACAGGGAGCTATAAGGATAGACTGTGACAACCAAAGTGCAATTTTCTTGGCAAAGAACCCTGCTTATCATTCAAAGACAAAGCACATTGATGTATAATATCACTTTGTGAGGGATATGATAGAAAACAAAAAGGTGTTGCTGGTAAAGGTGGACACTTTGAAGAAAACAGTAGATGCATTGACAAAATCTGTGAGCTCTGAGAAGTTCGCTTGGTGTAGAGAAACAATGGGCATTTCAGGGCTGGATAAATGATTACGCTCTCCTATGGCCCCTTGTGGAAAGAAAACAACAAGTCGGAGAATGTTGGGTTGTGTTATATTCTTTCCATGACTAGCCCACATAGTTAACCGAGGGATTATAGGGGGGGCGGAGCCCCCCCTTTGTTACGTTGATTGCGTAGCGGGGGGTCATAGGGGGTTTGAGGGGGAATGGGTAGCCCCCGTCTACGGGGTCTAGGGCAGCACCCTGGGGAAATTTTTTTTGGACCCTATATTAGGTTGGGCAAACCTACCTATGTTTTTGTGCATGGTTTTCGCAAATGGTTTTGGATGCGGTGGTTTTCAATCCATGGTATTGGATTCTTCGGCATGTATAAATATGTATTGTAATATTGAAATGAACATAATGAAAAATTAATCTGGTAGTCCCAGTTTTGGGATCCAGGGGAAAATCTTTGTGTATATGTGTTTTATGTGTTATGCTCTGACATTGTTTATTTTCTGTGTTTTAGAATTCATATGTAGGTAATTTCTGTATAGGGTTAAAACCTACAGTCGGTAGATTTTCCTATTTTTACCTATCAGTATCCACTTCACCTTACCCATTTCATAGATTTTGGCAAGGTTAATTGATGTCTCAACTATGAAGGTGTGATAAACTGGCATGGCTTTTTGAATACTGATTAATCAAATGTAGTCCTAAGGGGAATGTTGCCTATGTGACTTTCCTACTAAATATTTCTTGCAAAATCAAGATAATGATGACTAGCAGGCTAAAAATCAGCACATGACTGTTGATGAGCTAGCGGCGTTATTATGAGACAGGGACTATAACAATGTCCAACCAATGAGAAGCGTTATTGCTATGTTTTTCATTATGTTTCTACCTTAACAATTGTTGTATATTTGCGGGCAGACAGAGCTTCCAAACCTTTGAGTTTGTTGGTATTAGTTTTGTAACAACGCAAAGTATGCGTAATGGTTAAGGAGGAAGAAATGTGGACAATTGATCTGAGAATTGTAACAATAGTCTTTACTGTATTTCCTTTTTGATTAATGAAATTATAATTTTCCAAAGCACCGAATAATCTGTTAGGGTCCTATAATTTATAGGATCTCTAGGTAATTGAGTATTATATCTCAGGAATCTTATTTTGTAAATACTTGTCAATCTGCTAATGATTTCCAAATAAAAGGAGAAAGAGTAAAAAAATAAAAAGACGGTATAAATAAGAAAAAGGGAAAAAAAAAGATTGAAAAAGAAGAAAAGATTGAACCCCACCAAAAGAAAGAAAAGGCAAAAAAGGAATAATACTGAAAGTGTTGCAAGTCTAAATGCCACTACTCATAGATAGTTTTGCTTCATTACTGAAAAATAAAAGGTTGTGTGCAGCTTGTTCAAAATGCCACAATCACTAGCTTTTAGTTTAATCATACAGTGTAATCATGATTAAACTCCTTTAAATTTTTGTAAATTAAGTTAGAGAATAAAGACTTACCCAACAGTTTAATCTTGGTAAATCACTAGTTAGGTAGAAAATGACATTGATCCAACTATTTAATATGGATCAATAGGATAAATAAGGGATAGTTTAGATAGTTCTTTATATTCTGTATAAGAGAAAATAAAGTCGGTCTACTAGTCTAATTGCACCCTAAAGTGAAAAATAAAAAATGCTAGTTTAGCTAAGGGTAGGTAGATAGCATCATTGGTTAATATTTTCCTATATCATTTTTATCCAAAGTTTGATTACAAGCTAAAGAGGTAAATACATGCGCTATGTGAACAAAGTCCTTCACATGTTTCATATTCCCTTATCCTAAGTCAGGAAGCAAAGGTTAAAAAGTGCAAGCGGACAAAGATTTATTTGTCGCTTATGATTAAAGTACTGTAGCATTGAAGGCATCGAGTTGTGATCACACTCTTTATCAATGAACCTCATCCCTTTTCGGCCCCCCCTCTCCATTCTTCCTTTATCGCCATGGGGGGGGGGGTTCCAGAAAGTAGTTTCTCCCACCAGGCCCCATCCCCTACGTGTTGCATCCTTGCGATTTCTCACGCCCCGTCACCAAAACCATAAACCGCCTACTAACCCGTCCAGAAACCACCTTTCCCTCATCCGTTGTATTGTGCCCCACCATGTTTCCTCCACCACTCTCCGCGCACCACATGGCATGACCATTGAACCAATTAAATGTTTTCCCGACCAAACGACCATTCTCCATTAAATGTGATTTTCTCCCGGGTAACCATTCAAAAAGCTAACGGTCCTGTGCCATTCTTAACGAGACTATTCTCAACGTTTAAAAGCCTCTGATCCTGTCATTCTCACCCCTTTTCACTCCTGTTTTTTCTTCTCACCCTTTTTCGCTCCTGTTTTTTCTGTTATTGACAGTTCTTCTCAGCGATTACTCTCAGAACTATTCCATGACCAGATCACAACAGAAACCTGACAGTTTCCTGTTTTTTTATCTGATAGTTGGATTACTTGAATACTTTCCCTGGTAAGCTCTTAAGTAAATCTCTCTTGTTCTCTTATTTTTACAATCATGCCTCCCAAAATTAAGACTCAAGATAAACCCATTAATCTGTTAATTCCCCCTTTTGTATATTTTGATCATATACCTTTAGATGATATGGATTACACGATCAATGAAGCCCAATGTGGTTGTCGTTTTCTGGAATTGTATTGCTGGTTAGAGGATAAACACACAAACAAAATCGATGAAATTTGGCTCTCGGAGTACAACCTCCCCCATGATATTTTACCCTTGACATTCCAAGCCCCATAATTCACCAGAAGATGTAAAGCATGATATGTCACTGCCCAAAGAGCCATCATTTCTCCTATAGGTGAAATTATTTTCACAATTGCAACCCAATCCATTGACCAAATGATGCTAGCCCCCACTATGGAAAATGTTGCCCCTTTCTCCCTAGAAGCCCTCACCCAACTCTACCAAAACCTGGATTTTCCCACCAGAGCTAGAATTTTTGAGATTTCTTGCTAGAGAATGCCCAATTACCAGAAAAAAATCCTCCATCTCCTTCTTCCATATTCCCTAATTAGGCCAAGCAGATTATTTCCATGATTTCCTACATTTTAGGCTATTATTCCAATTAGTGGGTAGATGAGCCCATTTTAAGATTCATCTCCATATTTTCCACAGAGAGAAAACCCTCCTTGGCATTTAACTTCAGTTAATTCTTGCCTGATAATATCCATGAACAATTCATAAAATTTCCTATAGAACATGTGTTTAATTACACCTCAATTTTGGTTTATATTGTCCTCTATTATCAGGCAGACAAATTCAATTTTGCATTGCAAAAGCTTGATGATGCAGGGAAGCAGCAGCCAATGATCTTTTAGACGTCATTAGTCATGAGAAAACAACAAGAATTCACTTATAAGAAGTTTATCGAAGACTTTGTTCATCCAGCCATGAACATTTTGAACAGTGTAGTACATCCCAAGACCAGTGAGGAAATCAAGAGAATTTTGCACCTAACAGATTAGGAAAAGGTTGGGGATTTGTATCTACACCAAAATTACACAGAAATTAGGGTGTATGGATGTGAATTGGCACCCTATAAACCCCCCAAATACCTCCCAATAAGGATATTTTCCCTTGAGTATATTAGACAGATGCTGAATTCGGATGACATCCACTTTGTAGTGGCCAAGAGGAAGTCACAATTTAGGATAAAGACACAGGTGGGCCCATTTGTGTGCAACACAAGGACAACGGGTGAAGAGCCAGATAAAATTCTAAAAGAAATGAAGTTCATTGTGATCTTTACATGGTCTTATGACCCTAGTGGCATGATTTCAAAGCTCGAAGTAGAGAACAAAAATACTCCTTACATTCATACTCCAAGACTAGAAATAGAGTAGTATGCCAATTAGCCAGAGTGGAAAGAAAATACCTTAAAGGAAGCTGAAGAACAACTTGTTTCTACTTCTAGTTTGCAGACTCCCATTCCTCAAGAAAAATTAAGCAAAAGACAGAGGGAGGAAGGATCATCATCGATACTTGGGATGTAAGCTAAAGAATTCAGGATCAGCTACAAGAAAAGACCAAAGGTGACTACTAGAGTAGAAATGGACAAAAAAACTAAGGAGCAGGCTGCCATTATTATCACAGATTCACCACATGTAACCAGAAAAGTCATAACATCTCCTAATGAACCTTCATCTTCATAAGGTCACAAGGAAACTGAGCTAGAATAACAAAATTTCCAAACAAAAAAAGAGAAGACAGTCTTTGACAGGTACAAGGAGATAAAGGTCAAGAATGAAATTATAAAAAATATCACTTATAACCAGTTCTGGAAGCAGACCTCCAGCTCACAGAGTAGGTTGATGTCAATCTTTGACACAGAGCATGGAAAAATGGAGATGGCCTTTCTTGAGGCCCAAATTTCACAGTCAAAATCAACAACATACTACAAGAGCACCACTTTTGAATTCAGCACAAAGGACATACATCCCATTTATCAAATGGATATGCACAAGCAAACGGGTGAAACGATATCCCCCACTTTGACTAACACTGTTATGTCACTTTCTAAATTTTAGGTTTCTTTTGCAAATGTCCAAACACAATTGAAAATGGAGAAAGTGTCCTCCTTAGCCAAAGATAACAGGATCAAGTCTTTGGAAAACTTAGTGATTAAGATAGGGTATGACCCTAAGGATGTCAATGCTACTGAGGAGATTATTAAAAATAAGAACTTGGACATTGCATCCTTAAGAAAGCATCAAGCTTCCAACTACAGAGGATCCAATGACCAAGGATATTGAAGAAGGTGAATCACAGAAAGTGGATATGATGAAATTGATCATAGAACAAAATATAGAGATTAGGCATATGGAGGCAGAGAGAGAAATTGATAAAGGAGAAGGAAGATAGTATGAATATGGTCACTGTCCCCCTGGATGCCATACCTATTTCTCAACTTCCTTCAAACGGACAACCACTGTAGCCACTTCTTCCACTCAGACTACAAGTGCTGAAAAGGTAACATAGACACTTCAGAACATGTCACTCCAGTAAAAGGAGATTGAGAATTTATAGGGCAAACTCAAAGCTTTGGAAGTGCAAAAGGCCAAAGCTGAAGCAGCTCGGGTTACTGAAATGAAGAAATCCCAGAGACTGTTGGAAAAGTTACAGAAGGTAGAGAGGGACACTTCGATTGAGCAGACATTGGCCCAAGCCAAGGAAACCATCTGGTTGAACATACTGGACTCCATGAATGAGATTTGGCCTTCTATCTAAATCATATTTTAACGGAAAGAGCTAGTAGAAAAGGCTACAAAAACTATTGTGGAGGGAAGAGAGAAACTAGGAGAAATGACTACATAAGCCTCTAACATAATCAGGTTCTTGAACTCTAACTCCAAGTATGAGCTGGAAGAAGTAGGGATCACTGACAGGACTGCTACTATTTTGGAATTAAAGAAAGTCTTCACAAAGAGAAATCTAATTGATCAGTTGGAAGAAAGGTGTGAAACCTTAGAGCTACAAGGAAACAGGTTCACAAACAGAATTGAAGCATTAATCCAAAAGGGGTTGCCTAGCATTTATGTTATAAATGACAAATTAATCACTCATGAAGATTGTATCTTGAAGATGAAATAAGTGGCTAGAACCACCATCAAGGTCAGTGGGATTAAGGGAAATGTAATAGCAAAGACATTTTTGGAAATCATGTCAAATTATTGCTATGTACAGAACGAAGTGAAACACATTTTCACTGTGAAGCCAACCTTTGCCAAATACACAGAGGTAGATTAAATTTACCACAGGGTAACAAAGCTGACAATACCAGATGAAAAGAGATGGGAAAAATTGGTCGATTTATTGGATTGAAGGATAATTCAAGAGCTGTAAAATAAATTTCCAACGCAGTAGGCAACACGACGGTCCGTTCAGCATTGCATCACTGTTTCGAGTTGACTCAGCAACCGAAACCATCAAAACAAGGCCACCTTTCCTTTCAATTTCCTACGTGGCCTATTTGTCTTCCAAGATTAGATTATACCGTTTTTAATTAGGCTAATAATACATTGTCTGCTTAACAAAAATTTTGTAAAGCATTTTTGAAATTTTCATTATAAATACTTCACTGTTTGAAGTATTAGGGTTTGATTTCCGAATGTAATTTCCTTATTCATATTGTAATTTTCAAAATACTGGAGCATCAATAATACAAGGACCTTTCATAGGATTCATGTGGTGTGCTAAATGGTGATGTGTCTCTTCCGTTTATTTGTTTAAACATTGTTTTTCTTCCTATGTTATTCTAAATTTCTGAATTAATCAACAGAAACTGTGATAAATAGGATTTGTTACTTCGAGCACCCTATTTTGGTTGTTGATAATTTTAATGTTTTCCACTGAAGTCAAATCAAGGAATTCTTAATTTCTCTTTGGTTTTTACTGAACCTTACACTTATGTTATTCCACAATTCATTTAATTTGTGAAAAGATCCACTGAGTGCAACCTAGCTTGCCCTATGAGAAATCCTCTAAAAATTGATGCAAAAACTCTAGTTTAATTTATAGACTCCATAGCCCAATGGAATTATAACACTCAAATCAACAAAACCTTTCAAACAAAATAAACAAGTACAATCATAACTAGCCTAAAACTTACATAAAAATAAAGCTAAATTAAACAGAGAGATCCCTCTCTGAAACCGGCAGGGCTAACCCGGATGCGGGTGACTGAAGAAGTTTTAAACTTGGCAGGAATGGGGTGGGGCGAGGCAGCTCGACACCTGCCCACCCAGTACGAGGTGTTAAATGTTGGTGATAGGATTTACGCCTGGCATGCGCGCAAGCAGGTTTATTACATCCCCCCGTCAGGTGATTCGGGCTCATTCTCTCTGCCCACTGCAATGGATCCTCCCTCTGCACGCTGCTACTTGCAAGAGATGATGGTGATCATCAATGCAACAGTTATGAATGTGGTTTTTTGTGACAGGTTTGGCAAGCTTAAGGAGTGGCACTGCCCTGCGTTCAAGCTCAATCCTTGCGAATTGTTTGTTTGGGCTCATCCCATCGCCTCTGTTCGAACTCTGGTTCTTTCGGAAGTTCCTGAGCCTTTGACAAGGAAGCTCTGTTTGGCCTTCCAAGGGCAGCTCCTTTGGCACATATCTTTCCATGGGAGGGCTCTGGGTCTAAGTCTGAAGATTCTCGGGTTGGTTTATTATCTTGTTTTCTCTGTCCTGGCCGCCGGTTCTTATGGAATGCGTCTGAGTAATCCTTTTACAGTTTGCGTCCCCCTGTTCCACTATTTTGTCTTCTGCCCGGTCTTCAAGCTGGGAGGGAGGGAGATTGGTCTAGGCAATTTATCTGGTATTCTAAGGCATTCTCCCGGGTCTCCGCGCATTTGTTGTTCTGAGCACCAGGCGGACTGCAACCTTCCCATTACCCCTTCTTCAATGGCTCGTCTTCGTCAGAGAATGGGGTGTCGTAGAGGGCAACCCCGGCGCGCTCCAACTGGTTCTTCCTCGGACTCGCCAGCCCCCACCAGTGAACTCTTCACTGGTCGTTATCCTGGAACCCGAAGTGGGCGCGGGAGACGGCAGGCTTCCAGCCATTATCGTGGGCCTCCATCCTCGACAGGCTCAGCCATTTTCACTTTCAACAGCTCTCTGCATCGGCCCCGGATAACTGCCCACATATCCGTGTTCTTCTATGAGACAACTCAGTTGGAAGGTTCAGATTCTCATCCGGGTGGCTCGGGAGCAGTTGCTGGTCCTTCCTCTGCGATTCAATTCGGCATTGGAGTGGCGCCGCAGCATGTTCAGGAAGCCCCAGGATGCAGCACTCAGGATGCTGAGATGGTGCCAGTGGATCCTAGACCCTCCAATCAGATCGCTGCTCCTGTTGATGATGTGCCAGATTTCGGTTGGTGCCAAATCGTGGAAGAACCGCCTGTTGACTAGTCTGTTCTCGCTGACGTGGGTTTGTCTTTTTGGTTTTGTAATGGTTTATTTCGGGCATGTCTACTATAGTTCTGTTGTAGAAAGGCGATGGTCTGCCTATGTTTTTGCTGTTTGGGTTCATGTGGTTCTCCAGAAAAGCTTCATCCCGATCCCCTGCGTGGGTTTTGCGATTGGTTCCATATCTGCTTTCTTAGGAATTTTGGCTCTTTTCAGAGCAATGCACTGACTTCAGTCCTCATGTAAATATTTTTCCTCTTTTTTAATAGATTTAACCTTACTAAAAAAAAAAAAAAAAAAAACTGGCAGGGCTAGATTCTAGCTTCCAAAGTGGTTTTGATAATATTCAATGTGTTTATTCCCTCAACATCAAAAATATAGAACGACAACATAGTGGCGACCATATTGGGGAAGAATACTTTTTAATCTAAAACATTATTATTCCTTATTTTTCAATGAGTATTTAAATAAAAAACTTGTTATATCATTATGAAATACATGATCTAAGGTTGTTATTTTGTAAATATTTAGTGTGTTATTGATTTTGATTTTTAAACAATGTAAACTTTGAAACGGGAACTATAAACTCAAACGAGAACTCTGCCCAAAAAACCCCAAAAAAACATGAAAAATAGTGCTAAAAATGAAAAGTGTGTATACTAGAATGATGGTTTTTTTTAGGGTCAATTTTGAACATGTTTTAAAAATGGCAATGAAAACGAATTTTTTGTGTAAAAATTGTGCAAAAACCAGCCTGAAAATAAAAAGTGCTAATAATGGAATGATGGATTTTTTTTTTAGGGTTAATTTTCAACATTTAGAAAAAAAATGCCAGTAAAACCAAATTTTTATGTGCAAAAATTGTGCAAAAAAACCCTCAAAACGAAAGTGTTGATGCTCGAATAACACTTTTTTTTTTTTTAAGGTAAATTTTCAACATTTTGAAATAATGGTGTAAAAGATTTTGTTATGGCTTCGAAAAATATTAAAATTTCAAAAAAGTAATGAAAACATAAAATTAAAAAAAAAACAATGAAAAAAACACAAAAAAAAAGTTTAAAAAAATACCAAAACGTAAATAAAAATATATATTAAAAAAAATAAATAAAAAAATTAACCTATAAAATATAAGAATTAGAAAATTAAAAAATTTTAAAGAAATAAATAATAAGAAAAACATATTTTCAAAAAAATAACATTTTTTTTAATGTTGTAAACCATAAAAAAATTTGGAAAAAAAAAATATAAAATTAAGTAAAAATAGGAATTTTAAAAAAGCATTAACAAAAGCTAAAAAATAAAATAAAATTAAAAACAAACTAGATTAAAAGAAATAGAAAAATAACAAAAAAAAAGGAAAAAAAATTAAAAAACTACAAAAATTAAGATTAAAAACATTTTCAAAAAACCCTAGAAAACAAAAATATGCAGAAATTAAAAATAAAATAAAAACCCGAAAAACAATTAAAATTTAAAAAAAATGCATATTTTCAAATTAAACATCATTTTCAAAAAAAAACATTAAAAAAAAAAAAAAAAACTAAACATATTTTGATATTTTTTAAAATAACATTTAAAGTATTTAAAATATATATATTTTACAAATATATATAAAATTAGAAAAAAAACATTTAAAATTTATATATATATATATATATATATATATATATATACATATTTAACAAAATTTATTTTTTATTTAAAAAAAAAACAATTTTATCAGCCACCGCTTCCACGGGCGGCCAGGCGGTGGCTATTCAATTCTGAGAATCAAATAGCCACTTCCCGGCCACCCCCACGGGCGATTAGGCGGAGAATCGGATAGCCACCACTCAGCTGCCTGTGGGGGTGGCCAAGTGGTGGTTATCTGATTCTTAGAATCGGACACCCACTGCTCAGCCACCCAGCGGCGGCTATCCGACTCTGAGAATCGAATATCCACCTCAAGGGCGGTCAGGGGGTGGTTATCCAATTCCGAGAGTCGGATAGCCACCGCTTGGCCGCCGGTGGGGCTGGTTATCTAATTCTCGAAATCAAATAGCCATCGCTCGACCACCCATGGGGGTGGCTATCCAATTCTCAGAATCGAATAGCCATCGCCCAGATGCCCATGGGGTGGTTATCCAATTCTTGGAATTGAATAGCCATCGCCCGGTTGCCCATGGGGGTGGCTATCCGATTCTAGGAATTAGATAGCTACCGCCCAGCCACCCGTGGGGGTCGCTGGGCGGTGTCTATCGGATTCTCGGAATCGGATAGCCACTACCCAACCACCTAAGGGGGTGGCTGAGCAGTGGCTATTCGATTCCGAGAATCAGATAGGCACCCCCATGGGCAGTTGGGTGGTAGTTATTTAATTCCGATCACGGGAACATGCGTTCAAAATGGAGTTGTCTATAATGCGACTTTTTGAGATTCCGGTGACGGAATCCGGCGGAAGAAATTGAGATGAAATCATGATTTGTTGCAGTTAAAATGGTTTTTTAACTGTATATTCGGATTCAGCACCCTGAAAAACCCTTGAGACGGTTTCATTGTGCAGAAATTAGCTATCAAACTTGGATTCCAATAAATTACTGCCGGATTTTCACCGGAAAAAATCGCCGGAAAGGCTTTCAAAAAGTCGCGTTAAAGACTACTCCGTTCAAAATTTGTAATATGTGATTTTCGCATTAATTTTTAAGTTATTATTATTATTTTTTTGACATAAAATTCATAAAAAAAAAAACTATTATTTAACCATTTTTAGTTAAAATTTTCGTATAAAAATTGTGATTTTGACATGTCAATTTTAGCAAAAATTTACCAAAACGTGTAGTTTTATAGTTATATTTATGTTAAAAATGGTTATTTTTATGTCCATTGTTAAATTTTTTTTTTTTTTAGAAACAATTATTTCATGTGGATTGAAAAATTAATTAAGGATGTATAAATATGTAGAATATCGAAAATTCAAAATATCGACATTCTAATTTAAAAATGCAGAACAATAAAAACCTCACTACAAAAAAATTAAAATTAAAATAAAAACAAGAAAATATGAAGAAAACAACCACTTAAAAAATTATTAAATTTACAAAATAATTATTTACATTTCATACATTATAAAATTTAAAGTCAAAAAATAGGTCTTTTAAAAAACGGGTCTGATGCAAAATTACCACTTTTTTAAATCAACATGAAAATCACTACCATTCTAAAACGCAATGTACATAAAAAAATTAAAGTGCCAAAAACTATGCTCTAAAAAAAACATGTGTGTTCTGCATCACCCCTTTTCAAAATCATGTCACTTTTTTGCTATCTTTACGAAATGGGTAACAGTATCAGTTCCCGTTTCAAAGTTTATATTGTTTTTATTTGTGTGATGATTTTTAATAGGCTTGGCTCCCAAATTTTTTTTCACTAGATCTCACCCTAACCCCAACCTTGTTGAATTTGTAGATAACCCTGAGAAATTGGTGAGAAAGAAAGGTTTTACAGAAGTCAAGGTAATAATAGTTCATTGTCTAGATTCAATTCTCTTCCCAAGAATATTTCTTTGTCAAGGTCTAACTCTCTTCGAAAGAAATTCGAAACTATTCAAGATATAGAGTTTGATTTGCCTTTCCAGCATAGTTTGTTTAGATCAAAATCTGAGGCTTTTTTGGATCAAACTATCATTCATAAAGCCCTATTTCAACCATACATGCCCCAAACCCAGCTTCTTGAAATAGATCCAGACCTTGAATCCCTATAGCAAGTTGACAAATTACAAGGTCTAGTTTTGATTTTGGACAACTCTATTGAAGAAGCTTATATTCAACAATCTATTGAATTTTCTACTTTAACAGTTGTAGCAGCCTCTTTGTCTAGTAAATATTCCTAGTCTGCACATCTACAGCCTCCCAGTCCTACTTATTCCATAGTCTCAACTTCCTCACCTGTGATATCTCAAACTGTTATTCCTACTATCCCTGTAGTTATCACAACTACACCTACATTAGGTCCATCTTTCAGTCAATCTTCCAGACCAATTATGGCAGGTAGGTATGCACCTTTGGTGTTACCAGGCCAACTAAATGCTATGCTTGGAGATTACCAATCTAAAATTGTGACCTTTGATGACATTGGTGCTTATACTGCTCAACAGCATGTAGATAGAATGAATGATTTGTTTGACGTTCAATAAGTAGATGATGTCGATGTTAAAATGAGATTGTTTGGTCTAAATTTAGGAGGTGATGTCAAAAAATGGTTTAGGAGTTTACCTGCAAGAAGTATAGCCAACCTTGATGATTTCCATCAAACATTCTTAGTTAGATGGGAAATACAAAAAAAATCCACTTCAACTCCTAAATGAATATAAAAGACTAAAAAGAAAACCAAATGAAAGAGTGGAAGAATACTGTGAATGGATTAATATTGTTTACAATGCCATTCCACAAGACATCAAGCCATCCCCTGGCCTAGCTTTAATTGATTTTCCTGATGGTTTTGATGTAGACATGGAATATCAACTTAGAGAGAGATAGACCCAGAAACTTTGGAAGAAATGCAAGCTAATGCTATTAAAGTTGAAGCTATCATCTTAGATAAGAAGGCCAAATCAAAATCTGAACTTAGTGTTACCATAAAAGAAGAACCTTCTAGTTCTTTTTTTATCATAAAATTGATAACCTAGTGAGAGTAGTGAATCAGATGATGCAAAGAGTAAACATCAATAACCAAAGTCAAGTAAGATTGAACCAAAATGCTCCTTAAAATAGAAACCAAAACTTTAGAAGGAATGTTCCCCAAATTAAACAAAGAGAACAAAAGGGTCCAGACCAGCAGGTTCGACCTCCTTTTCAGGAAAATTACACAAATGACGATGGAAATATTGTTGAATATGTGGATGATAACCATATAAATTTGATGGGGATAAACGATGATGAAATAGTTTTCCTCACTCAAGAGAAGCATGAACTTTTTTTCCTAGCCCAAACTGAACTAGATTCTGAAGAATCAGATGAATATAAATAATGGTTTGAAAATGCCATAATGGAAGTCGATAGGCAATATAATCTTAGGCAAAAAAAGAATCCAAACACTCTCAACACCAAAAGCTTAGATAATCTTGCTAAAAAGCCATCTGAAGTTGAACCTAGGAAAACCACAGATGGTCTTCCTAAGAAAGTCGTGGATAATTTTGGTAAGAAAAAAGTAGAAATCCCTGTCAAGAACATCATTGACAGTGTTTCTAAAACTACTCAAACAGATATCCCAACCACCATTCAACAAAAAGAGCCTATGACAAAACAAATCACAGATCAATCTGAACTTCCCAACTTGATTAGGATTCAAACGTCGTTCAACATTGAGAATGAACTGGCAAAATTGAAAATCCCTATTCCTCTCACAGAGTTAATGAGTAAAAACATGTACAAACCCCAAGTAGTGAAAGCTTTATACACAAGGGAAAACACTGACTTTGTAAATCTGAATGATGACCAGCCTGAACTCTTATTTAGACCAGAAGTTGGAGGCAAACCACAGTAAGGAGGTGTTCCTCCATTCTATGTTATCCTAGATATTCATGACAAAATTCTCCATAATGCTATGTTAGATTCAGGTTCCTCCCAAAATTTAATGTCTAAAGATGTTATGGAGAAATTAGGACTTGAAATTACTAGACCTTATAAAGACTTGTATTCCTTTGATTCTAGCAAAGTTAGATGCCTAGGTCTTATCAAAGACCTATGTGTTACTTTAGCTCAAATCCCTGCCAAAAGTCTAGTAATGGACATAGTGGTTGTAGATATTCCCCCTTAGTATGGCATGTTTTTGTCACGCTCATGGGGAGAAAAATTACAAGGAACCTTACAAATGGATATGACCTTTGCTACCATACTAGTTTTTGGGCAGAAAAGAAGACTATATAGGGAAACCTTGATGAAATTCATGGTGAGTGGTCAAGACAAACCTCACAATTATCCTCTTTGATCTATTCACTCAGATTTGGATTCCTTCATTCTTTACAATGATGGGGATATCAATGCTCAGGTGATCAATGTTGAAACTAAAAATTCTAAAACAGACCCAACCCAATCACAAATAACAGAACCGAATACTCCTCCTGAACCTCTTTGGAACATGAGTTTTGATGGCTCTTGTAGCAAAGATGGTTCCGAAGTAGGAATTTGGATAGTTAATACAAGAAATAATCATGCTAAGGATCACTCATACAGGCCTAATTTGCAATGTACCAATAACATAGCACAGTATGAGGCCCTTATTCTAGGATTGAAGTTACTTAAAAAGTTAGGTTCTAAAAGAATCTCCATTCAAGGGGATGTTGAATTAATCATGAAACAAATTAAAGGAAAATATTTAGCCAAACATCCTAGGATGAGAGCATACAAAAATGTTGTGCTTGACTTTCTAGAGATTTTTCTTGAATATGACCTTTCTGTCATTCCTAGAAAACAAAACATCATTCCAAACAATCTAGTTTTTTCAGCTAGCTCTTGTAAAATTCCTTATCCTAATCAAGAATATGTACTAGAGGTAAAACACCGACTAGTTGTACCTGATAACATGAGGTATTGGTAGGTGTTTGGAAATGATAAACATATTGAAAGTTTTATGCAATTCAAAGATGAATTTCAAGATGATAGTATTGATTTGCAATATCAAGTAGATAGTAGAATTTTTGAACATTCTAATCTAGAAAGTCAATTAGAAAATTCAGATGTAAATACACCCATAGATCATGTTGTAAATAAATTAGAATTGCTTGAGATAGATCTTGAAAAAGAGGAATTTGAAACACTCCAGCTAAAAGATAATGTTTTTCCTAGAGGTCTAGTTCCTTTAGAAGAATTATTTGATTTCAATGATGTGGCTAAAAATCCTAAGATTGGAAAAACTAATAACATTAATTGAGACTAGACCACAAGAGGGGCTTTATGATAGGAACTACGGTTTCGGAGCGGATGCGAGACGAGGGTTTCGCAGGCGAGAGTTCAGCCAAAGGAAGGAAGATCGGTGGCTAAGGGTGGAGCCAGCGCACCAGGAAGATCCTCGGGCGCGGACCTCATAATCACAGATATCTGGAGAAGAAGAAAAACGAAAAACTAAGGAGCGCGGGATAATCAAAGGGCAAGTTCTGACTGAAAAATGGGAACGGAGCAGGGGAGGGGAGAGATCCCCTCCTACAAGGCAGTAATAACGGGTGAAGCGAGAAAGGAACGACAGAAGGAAGGAGATCGACCAAATGAAGGTGAAACCTCAGCAGCGGGAGCGCAAAGGAGAACAGGAGTAACAAGTAAATGTTTGCCAAGGGTGACGAGCAAACCCAGGTTTGTAATCCCATCCAATAGATTAGAGAACTATAGAAGTTACATGAGAGATTATGCTTTGATCTGTAAGTTCGTAGGATATTGGCCAGCAGAGAAAGATCTACTTAGATGGATCCAACAGAGGTGGAAACCAAAAGGTCATGTGGAAGTAAAGTTGGGAGCGAAAGGATTTTTTACAGTAATATTCTCCAATCTAGAAGACAGGGAAAGGATCTTTGAGGAAGGACCCTACTTCATGAACAATGCTGGACTATTCATGAGGGAGTGGGTAGAATGCTATAACCCAGAGAAGGAAAGAATGTTAGCTGCCCCGATATGGATTAGACTCTTCGGCCTACCAACAGAATTCTGGGACCCAGAGATCCTTAAGGGCATAGGAAATGCAATAGGATCGTTTGTGAAAGTGGCAGAGTCGACAAAGAGGGGAAGATATACAACATATGCTAGAATATGCGCGTACATGAACATCACAGAGCCACTTCCAGACACAATAGAATTGGAATATCATGACGAGATCTGGCACCAATCAATTGATTATGAACATATCCCATTTCGTTACAGAAGATGCCATGAGTATGGCCATCTATATTGAGAATGTCCCATTACAATAGCAGAAAAGGAAAGAGAAGCAGAAAATGAGAGGAGAAATGCAACAAGGAATACAACAGAAGAGGAAGAGGATTTCAGAGAAGTGCAAAGGAAGAAAAAGAGAGGAAACAACAAGACACAGATGGGTAAGCAAAAAGGAGCCCATAGCACAGAATCCCAAAATAAGTTTCAAATTCTGCAGGAGGACGAAGCAGAAACAGAGACAAACGAGGAAGAGGAATCAGAAGGAATGGAAGTAATGAAAGAAAATGCAGACAAAGAGATAGAGCAAATGAATAAGGATCAAGAAAGGGCAGAAAGCCCAAGAGAAAGCCAAGAGGATCAAAGAGAAATGGAAATAGACCCACAAAAAACAAAAGGGGAAGAAGAGGAACAAGTTATGGCGAAGCTTCTGCAGGAATGGAAGAGGCTCGATGAAATATTTATCCCAGAGGAGTAGAAACAGAGATATAAAGAAGCTTTCCAAAGATATAAATAGAAAAAAGGAATAATGGAAGATACAGAAGATGGGAAAATGGCGAAGCATGAAGCACAAAATATAGGAATGAGCAGTATTGGCAAGGGAGGCAAAAAAAGAGGTAGAAGAACAATGAGTGAAACAATTCAAGAAGTTGGAGAGATGCTAGTTAATTCAGGAAGAGTGATACCTCTTTCAGAGGTATTCCAATCCCCTCTGAAACTGTTACGATGATAATTACAAGCTGGAACATAAGAGGCCTCAATAGCAGAGGCAAATAGAGGTATTTGAATGACAAGCTGAAAAAAGAAAAACCTAGCATAATGATAGTACAGGAAACAAAAATAAGTACTGAGAAAATGAGAGAAATCCTAAATAGAAACAAGAAGATATATGAAATGATGGGACAGGATGTGATCGGGAGCGCAGGAGGTCTGGTAATAATTTGGAACCCTGAAGAAATTCAATTTAGTAATTGGATAAGCTTCCCAAGAATACTAACAGGGACAACAAGGATAATAGGAACTACAGAGGAGGTTATAATAACAGGAGTATATGGGCCGCATATCCAAGGAGAAAAGGAACACTTTTTGCAAAATTTAAAAGCATTGAGAAGTCTAATCCCAGGGAAACAATGGATTGTAGGAGGGGACTTCAATCTGATTAAAACCTCAGCGGAAAAAAGAGGAGGACTAAGGAGAATGGATAAAGCAATGGAACAGTTCGGAGATTTGATAAGGGAGCAGAGACTGATCGATATTCAAACAATTAATGGAAACCACACTTGGAATAACCGCAGAGGGGGAGCTAATCAAATCGCATCTCGACTTGACAGATTCTTAATCTCCGAAGAAATAATGATGAAATACGTATTCATAGAAGCCACAATTCTCCCGGTAACAGGATCGGACCATTGGCCGATTAAAATGGAAATAGATCTAAAGCAAAGACCTCCCAACAAACCCTTCAGATTCGAAGCTTTCTGGTTAAGAAATGAAGGACTGGTAGAGAAACTTGAAGAATGGTGGAGGACGAGTGACCAGAGAGGAAGAAATAAGATGCACACCTTTCAACTCAAACTGAAGGAGATGAAGGATAAATTAAAAAAATGGAATAAAGAAGAATTTGGTAACATTCTAGAAGAAAAAAAGCGACTGGAGCAGAGAATGGAAGAGCTGCAGCAGATAGATATCCTAGAAGGTATTCAGGAAGAAAGAACAAAGGAAGAAGGAATTATATTGAACCAGCTAGAAGAAAGAAGGAAACAAGAAGAGATTTTATGGAGACAAAAGTCAAGGTTTTAATGGCTCATAGAAGGGGAAAAGAATACTAAGTTCTTCCATAAAGTGATGGTACAACATAGACAAAGAAATCGAATATTCTCAATAAAAAACCAAGAAGGTCAAAGAGTCCTCCAGCACGAAGAAATTGAAAAAGTACTGGTCAATCATTTCAAAAATTTATTAAAGGAATCTCAAGATAATAGATCAGAAGCCATAACTAAGATAAGTAGGGAGATCCCAAAACTGGTAACCAGAGATCAGAATTTGGCCTTAATGAGGAAAGTTACGATGGAAGAAGTGGAGGATATAGTCAGGAACATGAAAAGGAATAAAGCTCCTGTGCCGGATGGGTATACGGTAGAATTCTTTCAAGCAGGGTGGCATTTTCTCGCTGAGGAAGTTTTAGAAGTGGTGGAGGAAGCTATAATAAATCAAAGAATATGGCCAGGAATAAACTCAACCCTGCTGACCCTGATTCCTAAAATTAATCAAACGGATGAATCCGAAGGCTGTCGCCCTATAGCCTTATGCAACGTTATTTACAAGATAGTGGCATCAGTGGTGGCTCAAAGGCTGAAATCGATTCTACCAAGCATAATCTCCCCAGAGCAAACTGGGTTTGTAGAAGGAAGACAGATCCTGGATGGGTTAGTGGTGGCCCAGGAAGTAATCCACACTCTGAAAACGAAGAAAGAAAAAGGAATGCTGATAAAATTAGACCTGTCAAAAGCTTATGATAGGTTAAGCTGGAATTATCTTGAAACTATCCTCAAAGCATTTGGATTCTGTGATAGATGGGTGAAATGGGTCTTAAGCATGATCTCCACCCCGAATTTCTCTATCTTGCTGAATGGAGCGCCATCAAAGACATTTAATGCTACAAGAGGACTTCGACAAGGGGACCCCCTATCCCCCTTCCTCTTCATAATAGCAGCAGAAGGATTAGGTAGATACTTCAAAAAAGAATTAAGAGAAAGGAAAATCCAGGGCCTGAGACTATGGGGCAATCAAACTACAGTCACCCACCAACAGTTCGTGGATGACATCATGATATATTGCAAAGCCTCCATGAAGGAGGTGAGAAGAATAAAGAAAATTTTAGAGGTATTTATGGAAGGCTCAGGCATGGAGGTAAACAATGAAAAATCAAGAACTTTCTTCTTCAATACGGTGGAGCCCATTAAAAACCATTTAACCAGGATCTTGGGTTACAGGAAAGGGGATCTCCCAACTAAGTACTTAGGAGCGATGTTAGATTCCTCATCCCTCAAAATAGGAAACTGGAAGAACATCCTGGAAAAGATCATGAAAAGACTAGAAAATTGGACTTTTCGTACTCCGAACTTGGCAGCAAGGATTGTTTTGCTTAAATCCACCATTCAGGCGATCCCGATATATCCCTTATCAGTGATGGCAGCACCAAAAGTAATATGCAATAAGCTGGTAGAGATTTACATAAAATTTCTTTGGGGAGGACCCAAGCAACAAAAGAAATGGGCCCTCTGTTCTTGGGACAACCTAACCAAACCAAAAGAAAAAGGAGGTCTTGGTCTAAGAGACCCTTGGACCCTAAATCAAGTGCTAGCAGCTAAGTTAAGATGGAGATGGATGCAAGGGGGGAAGGACCTGTGGAAAGAAATCTGGACATCAAAATATAATATGCCAGCCACTCCGGAAGAAATACTAAGGAAGCAAGAAGCACCTCGAGGATCAGACATATGGAACCTAACCATCCAAAGCAGGGAATTAATTGATGGGCATATTTTTTGGGAAATCAGAGGAGGCCAGATCGCGAGATTTTGGGAGGAAGCCTGGCAACAAAGGGAGAAAATGTTAGACCTACAAGGAATGCAAGAAATCTACAGAACAGGTATGGACAGAGACCTCATTAGGGTTAAAGATTATTGGACAGAAGAAAGAGGGAATGTAGAATGGAGGGAATGGAAACCTATGGATGAATGGAATAGGAATGCAACAGAGGATCAAAAAATTATATTTAGTAAAGAATTAGATTCCAGGAAAATAAAAAAGAGAGGAGGCAGGGACATCCTTCGATGGGGCAAGGAAACGAAAGGAGCGTTCACCATAAGGGAAGCCTATAAAGTAAAGATACAGCAAGAGCAGGGGGAGGCCGAAGAGCAGAAGTGGAGGAAGATATGGAGAAATAAATGGTGGCCGAAGATCAAAATGTTCGTATGGCTGGTAGGAAGGAAACACATTTTAACATGGGATCGAATTCAAAAAAGAGGTTTCTCAGGTCCTTCAAGATGCAGCCTTTGTCATCTAGACGAAGAAGACCAGGAACACCTTCTCAATGGATGCAGCGCTGCCCAATTCCAATGGGAAGAGACGAGAAACTTATTCTCGACCACGGAACGAAATCCATAGGATATAATTCAAACCCTGTGTGATTGGGGAGAAGGGAAGTTTAAAAGCAAGATAGTAAGAAGAGCCTGGAGCTTGACAGCAGGCTTCAACGTATGGAATCTTTGGAAAGAGAGAAATGGTAGAATCTTTAAGGGGAAATCTTCAGACCCGGAAGAAGTCTGGAAAAGAACCCTAAGACAAATCAAAGAATCAATCCTAGCGGAAAATTGGGCAGAAGAAGATTGGAAGACATCTGAAGCAGAAACAGAAATCCTAAAAAGGCTGAATTTGGATCAAGGGATGATCTATCATCAAAAAGCAAAGCAGCACCAACCTATAGCAGGCCAAAGTCATGCAATCTATCAAAAACCTCCGGAAGGGTTTATCAAACTCAATTTCGACGGGGTAGCAAAGGGGAAACCAGGTCCAGCTAGATTTGGAGGAGTCTTCAGAAACAGACAAGGAGAGGTAGAATGGATCTATGCAGAACACGAAGGAACAATGACTAATAACGAAGCAGAATTTATGGCAGTGTATCATGGGCTCAGAATCGCCATAAGGAATGGATATAGGAAGATCGAAATCGAAGGAGATTCAGCCCTGGTCATCAGTACCATAAGGAAATTAATCCAAGGGAAACGGTGGGAGAAGGTATTTAAAAGCTGGAGGACAGCGAGTATAGTCCAAGAAATCGAGGAAACTCTGAAAGGGATTGAATACAAGATCACCTCTCATGTAAGAAGAGAAGGAAATAAGCCCGCGGATTGCTTGGCCAATTGGGGAAGTAGAGAATCATTGGAGAAAGTGGATGACAGCTGGTCCAATCAAGCAGTGATGACAAGATGGGACGGCTTAAAACAGCTCATAAACAATGATAACCATGACTCAGCATAATGGTAATCAAAATTTCGCATGGAGCGGGAGAAGGAGAATAAGGCAGGCTCATGCGGCAGCGAAGACAGGACAGAAGGATGGCGGCCTTAAATCCCTAACATCAGCATTTAATGATCATTCAGATCAGCAGGGATGCGGCCCAAAGCGAAAACCGGACATCACCGCAGGAACCATCATTCAAAGCGTAAGGGAGATAAGAAGTGGAGAGCAAACCCATCATAAGCGAAAAGGTGGCGAGAAGTTTATAAGGCAGAACAGGAGGAGAATGACAGGCAACAAGAATTCGAAGAAGGTGGCGAGAGAAGGGGAGATTTGGCAGAGGAATCATAATCAACGCCTCAACCGCACCAAAATGGCTGAGAGAAGGGATAAGACAGTCCAGGCAGAGAGGGAGGCAGTAGGCGACAGGCACTTTGAACGGGGCCGCGTCAAAATTGAAATAGAAAGCTCAGACGAAATGGAGCATAGCCAGGGGGGAGGCTTCAGGGGCAAGCATTTCGAAACAGGGCAAAGCAGCAAAGGAATTAAACGAGGCAGAAAAGGTGGGAGATGGAAGACGCATGAACAGAGAGGAAGAGGTCGACCCCGACAACCAACCATCAACGAGGAGGGTAATAAGGTGCAGAGAAGACGGAAAAGGGGAAACAAATCAATTAGCATGGCGGTGCACGAAGCTGAACAGACTTACAACTTGGAGACAAATCTGGACATAAGGAAAATCATTGATGCCATGGAAGACAGAGTATTAGAGGAACCATCCGACCCGGAGATGGATGAATGGGCCTCGCAACTGCTGGACCCAGGCAACATGTGGGGCAGATTAACCCTGTACCGCCGTGATCTTCACACTTACTGGGTGCTGAAGCACCTCTTGGCAAAAGCCATGGAGCAAGTCGCGGCCGAGATGGTGGAAATGGCGCAAGAAACGGCGGCAGCGAAAAAGGAGGTGGCAAACGTGGAAGGGCTGCTGCGTCAACAAAACGAGCAACTCAAGGAAATCCAAGAGATGCTGAAGGAGCTGGGGAAGACCAACGACAGCAACAAATCCGGAAGAGGAAATGCGGCGAATTGAGAGGCCTGTTATCTGTTTTCTTTTGAATTTAGAATGATACTGCTTGGGTTTTTGAATATGAGTTTGTATGCCTTAGCAGTAGTAGTAAATCTAGATCTGTTAGCAGTAATGGGACAGAATAGTTTTTTGGATAAACCTGGAGAGATAGGGCTTAATGTCCTGCAAAGTTTTTTGACATTTTTCAGCATGAAAAACTTTATTGACTGTCTGATGAATTGGAGCCAACAGATTCGGTTTCCCAGTTTGGCGGATTGAGGTTCCTATGGTTGTACTTCTAATTTTGATGTAAATAATAGAAATGCCGTAGCTTACAAAAAAAAAAATCCTAAGATTGAGCCCTCAGGAACAATTGTTAAAGATTGTAATTTAGGTATTTAAAAAGACCCCAAAATTATAAAACTATCTAAATCAATCCCAACAGCTGAAAAAACAAAAATATATTGCCTTATTCAAGGAATTCAGTGATGTTTTTTCCTGGAGTTATGAAAATCCTAAAACATATGATACATAAATTATACAACAGAAAATTCCAATTAAGGAAGATCAGAAACCATTTAAACAAAAACTTCGTAGAATAAATATGTTATGATGCCTTTAATTGAGAAGGAAATTAAAAGAATGTATGATTCTAAAATCATAGTTCCTCTTAGGTACTCTAAATGGGTTTTTAATATTGTGCCAACTAGGAAGAAAACAGGTGAAATTAGATTGTGCATAGATTTCAGAAACCTAAACAAAGTTTCCCTAAAAGACAACTATCCCTTACCTAAAATGGATCATATTCTACAAAAGGTAGTTGGATCTTCTAGGATTTATTTATTATATGGTTTCTCAGGTTATAATGAGGTCTTGGTTCATCCAGAGGATCAGGATAAAACAAACTTTACTACTCCATGGGGCACCTTCATGTATGTGAAGATGTCTTTTGGATTAATGAATGTTGGACCCACATTTCAAAGAGAAATGGATATTGCTTTTGCTGATGAAATTTGCAGATTTATTGTGATCTATCTAGATGACATAACTGTATATTCTAAAACTGATGAGGAACATTTGATGCACCTGAGAAGAGTATTTGAAAAATGTAGAAGGTTTGGGATTTCATTAAATCCTAAGAAAACAATGTTTGGCCTTGAAGAGGGAACACTTCTTGGTCATATCATATCTAAGGAACGTATTAGAATTGATCTTAAAAGGATTGAAGCTATTCTGAAAATAAATCATCCAAGAAATACTAAATAACTTCAATCATTTATTGGGAAAATAAACTCCCTGAGAAGATTTATCCCTAACCTTGCAAAACTTCTCAGAAACATCACAAACATGATAAAATGAGATTCTGAAATCAAATGGAACATCGAAGCTAGGCAATTGTTTGACCAGATTAAACAAGTATTAACAAAGGCACCAGTCCTTATTAGTCCAAATTTTACTGAGGATTTTATAATTTTTTCATTTGCTTCTGAACATACTGTTGCAGCTGTCCTTTTGCAAGAAAATGATGATCGATTTGAAAAGCCTATTTCTTTCTTTAACAAGGCCTTGAGGGATGTTGCACTCGAGTATAACATAATGGAGAAACATGCTTTTGCACTGATAAAAGCAATTAAATATTTCATAGTATATATCCTTCATTCCCATATAATTCCTTATGTACCAAATGTTGTAGTTGAAGATACTTTGACACAAAATGGACAAGATGGCAAAAGAGGCAAATGGATTGCCATAATTCTAGAATATGATATGGAAATCAAGCCAACCAAGCTCATTAAAGGACAAGGATTAGCCAAATTGATGGTTGAATCTAATTTTAATGATTTAGATACCAACTTTGTAGCTGAATTGGATGATCAGAGGAACAAGCGACTCCACCACTAGATGAGGCTTTCATGACCTTACCCTGGTATGCAGACCTTATTTATATTTTATTCAATTTAAATGCTCCTGGTCTAACAAAAACAAAGGTTAGTTTTCTGAAGCTAAAAGAAGTTAAATTTTGCATCATAGAAAATGTTTTATATTGGAAAGATGATGGTGGTATTCTACTAAAGTGTTTATTGAGAGATGATGCAGAAATAACGATGCATGAATTCCATGAGGGTGACTATGGTGGCCATTTGTATTGGAAAACCATTGCCCATAATATCCTTAGAGTTGGTTTTTAGTGGCCTACACTTTTCCCAGATGTTCATAAAAAGGTAAATTCTTGCCACAAGTGTCAAATATTTGGTGGGAAAAGAAAGCTTTTGCATCTACCTTTGAAACCAATGTCTATTTAAAGCCCTTTCCAACAATGGGGATTGGATTTCATTGGAGAAATCCATCCACCATCCTTTGCTCAACATAAATGGATCCTTATTGTTACTGACTATTTCACCAAATGGATTGAGGCCACTCCTTCTAGACTAGCCACAGATGTTGTTATCATCAAATTCTTAAAAACCAATATCCTATCTAGATTTGGCTGCCCAAACAAGCTTATTACAGACAATGTTGCAACCTTTAGATCTAAGAAAATGATAGATTTCTGCAATAAATACCATATCACTTTGGGGCATTCAACTGCTTATTACCCACAGGGTAATGGGTTGGTTGAATATTCAAATAAAAGTCTAGTAAATATTATCAAGAAACTGCTAGCAAACAACAAAAACTCATGGCACAACAAACTCATAAATGCACTTTGGGCTGATAGGCTCACCACAAAGAAATCAATTGGCATGTCACCATACCAATTGGTTTATGGAATGGATGTTGTTTTTCCATCCTCTTTGGGAGTTCTAGTAATGAAGTTAATTCAGAATTGCAGGCTGAGCCAAATGACATTCAAACGAGAATTGGTTAGACAATCCAGTTAAAACAATCTAGGGAAGAAGTTTAGAATAAAGCTCAAGTCATCCATGAGAATATCAAGAAAGTTTTTGACAAAAGGACAAAAGCAAATGATTTTACCTTGGGTGATAAATCTTAAAGTGGGATTCTAGAAGAGAAGATAAAGGGAAGCTTGGAAAATTTGACAATTTATGGATGGGATGTTATGTCATTTTTGATTTTAGAGGGAATAATGCATTCTTTATCAGAAACTTAGATGGCACGGAATTACCTGGTGGACCTGTCAATGGCATGATTCTCAAACATCATTTCTCTGAGCAATAGAATTTTTCCTAACATTTATCATTGTAGATATCATTGTCCTTATTTTTTGGATTGGGTGTCCTATTAACAAAAGTTGAAGCTCGCAGAGAAGGAACTAAGCTTCTATTGATGTGTTACCATAAGTACTGCAACAAAGAAATCGGAGGTGGATATTACTAAAATAGAACACTCAAGGCTAATGATCACATGTTATTGTCACCGCACATGGAGGGTGCCATCCCTAGCTAGAGCCATAGTTAGGGTCCTATAATTTATAGGATATCAAGGTAATTGAGTATTATATCTCACGAATATTATTTTGTAAATACTTGTCAATCTGCCAATGATTTCCAAATAAAAGGAAAAATAATTAAAAAATGAAAAGAGGGTATAAATAAGAAAAATAGAAAAACAAAATGATTGAAAAGGAAGAAAAGATTGAACCCCACCAAAATAAAGAAATGTCAAGAAAGGAATAATATTGAAGGTGTTGCAAGTCTAAATGCCACTACTCATAGATAGTTTTGCTTCATTACTGAAAAATAAAAGGTTGTGTGCAACTTGTTCAAAATGCCACAATCGATAGCTTTTAGTTTAATCATACAGTGTAATCATGATTAAACTCCTTTAAATTTCTGTAAATTAGTTTAGAGAATAAAGACTTACCCAACAATTTAATCTAGGTAAATCACTAGTTAGGTATAAAATGA
This sequence comes from Pinus tabuliformis, assembly GCA_031772625.1. NCBI lineage: Eukaryota > Viridiplantae > Streptophyta > Pinopsida > Pinales > Pinaceae > Pinus > Pinus tabuliformis. The sequence goes on along the minus strand of CM062816.1, from coordinate 1,961,287,765 downwards.
CATTGTTCCAACTGTCAAATCTAGATCAATAGGAGAAATAAGGGATAGGTTAGATAGTTATTTTTATTCTGTATAAGAGGAAATAAAGTGGGTCTACTAGTCTAAGTGCACCCTAAAGTGAAAAATAAAAAATGTTAGTTTACCTAGGGGTAGGTAGATAACATCATTGGTTAATATTTTGCTATATCACTTTTATCCAAAGTTTGATTATAGGCTAAAGAGACAAATATGTGCGCTATGTGAATAAATTCTTTCACATGTTTCATATTCCCTTATCCTAAGTCGGGAAGCAAAGGTTAAAAATCACGAGAGGACAAATATTTCTTTGTCGTTTATGGTTAAAGTACTGTAGCATTGAAGAAATCGAGATATGATCGCACTCTTGACCAACTGACCTCATCCATTTTTAGCCCCCCCTCTCCATTCTTCCTTACCGCTGCGGGGGGTCTGGAAATTAGTTTCTCCCACTGGGCCCCATCCCCTACGTGTCGCATCCTTGCGATTTCGCACCCCCCCCCCCCCCCCCCACCAAAACCATAAACTGCCCGGTACCCCCTTCGGAAACCACCTTTCCCTCATCTGCTCTATCGCGCCCCACCATGTTTCCTCCACCACTCTCTGCTCGCCACATGGCATGACAATTGAACCAATTAAATGTTTTCCTGGCCAAACGACCGTTCTCCATTAAATGTGATTTTCTCCCAGGTAACCATTCAAAAAACTTACGGTCCCATGCCATTCTTAACGAACTATTCTCAGCATTTAAAAGCCTCCGAGCCTATCATTCTCACCCATTTTCACTCATGTTTTTTCTTCTCACCCTTTTTCACTCCTGTTTTTTCTGTTTTTGACAATTATGCTCAGCAATTACTCTCAGAACTATTCCTCGACCAGATCATGACAAAAGCCTGATAGTTCCTTGTTTTTTTATTTGATAGTTGGATTACCCGAATACTTTCCCCAGTAAGCGCTGATGTAAATCTCTCTTGTTCTCTTATTTTTACGGTCATGCCTCCCAAAACTAAGACTCAAGATAAGCCCATTAATCCTTTAATTACCCCTTCTGTAGATTTTGATCATATAACTTTAGCTGATAGGGATTACAGGATAAATGAAGCCCAATGTGACTGTGATTTTCTAGAATTGTATTGTTGGTTAGAGGATAAACACACAAACAAAACCGAAGAAATTTGGCTTTGGGAATCCAACCTCTCCAATTATATTTTCCCCTTGACATTCCAAGCCCTAGAATTTACTAGAAGATGTCAATCATGCTATGTCCCTACCCAAAGAGCCATCATTGCTCCTACAGGTGACATTATTTTCACAATTACAGCCCAATCCATTGACCAAATGATGCTGGCCCCCACTGTGGAAAATGTTGCCCCTTTCTCCCTAGAAGCCCTCACCCAGATTTAGTAAAATCTAGTTTTTCCCATGAGAGCCACAATTTTTGAGATTTTCTTGTCAAAGAATGCCCAATTACCCAAAAAGGATCTTCCATATCCTTCTTCCATCTTCCGTGATTAGGCCAAGCATATTATTTTCAGGATTTCTTACATTTTAGGCTATTATTCCAATCAGTGGTTAGATGAGCTCATTTTAGGATTCCTCTTTATATTTTCCACAGAGAGGAAACCCTCCTTGGTGTTCAAATTCATTCAATTCTTGGCTGATAATATCCATGAAAAGTTCATGAAATTTCCTATAGAACAAGTGTTCATTTACACCTCAATTTTGGTTTATATGTTCCTCTACTATTAGGCAGACAAAGTCAATTTTGCATTTTTAAAGCTTGATGATGCAGGGAACCAACAACCCGTTATCTTTTGGACCTCATTCGTCATTAGAGAACATCAAGATTTCACTTATACGCAGTTTATTGAAGACTTTTTTCATCCAGCCATGCACATTCTTAATAGTGTAGTACAGCCTAGGATCAGTGAGGAAATCAAGAGAATTATGCACCTAACAGATTAGGAAAAGGCTGGGGATTGGTATCTATACCAAAATTACACAGAAATTAGGGTGTATGGATGTGAATTGGAACCTTATAAACTCCCAAAATACCTCCCAATGAAGATATTTTCCTTTCAGTATATCAGACAGATGTTGAATTCGAATGACATCCACTTTGTAGTGGCCAAGAAGAAGTCACGATTCAGGATAAAGACATGGGTGGGCCCATTTTTGTGCAACACAAGGATAGTAGGTGAAGAGGAATATAGAATTCTAGAAGAAATGGAGTTCACTCTAAGCTTTACATAGCCTTGTGACCCTAGTGGCATCATTTCAAAGCTCAAAGTAGAGAACAAAAATACTCCTTACATTCATACTCCAAGACTAGAAATATAGCAGAATGCCAATCAGCTGGACTGGACAGAAAATACCTTACAGGAAGTTGAAGAAAAACTTGTTTTTACTTCTAGTTTGCAGACTCCCATTCCTTGGGAAAAATTAAGAAAAATACTGAGGGAGGAAGAATCATCATCGACCACCGGGAGTGAAGCTAAAGAATTCAGGATCAGCTACAGGAAAATACCAAAGGTGACTCCTAGAGTAGAACTGGACAAAGAAACTGAGGAGAAGGATGCCATTATTATCATAAATTCACCACCTACAACTAGCAAAGTCATAACATCTCCTAATGAACCTTCATCTGTACAAGGTCACAAGGAAACTTAGCTAGAATCACAAAATGTCCAAAAAGAAAAACAGAAGACAGTCTTTGACAATTTTAGGGAGATAAAACTCAAGAATGAAATTCTAAAAAATATCACTTATAACCAATTCTGGAAGAAGACCTCCATCTCACAGAGAAGGTTGTTGTCAGTCTTTGACACAGAGCATGGAAAAAGGCATATGGCCTTTCTTGAGGCCCAAATTCAACAACCAAAGTCAACAAAAGACTACAAGAGCACCACCTTTGAATTCAGCACAAAGGACATACATCCCATTGATCAAATGGAGATGCACAAGAAAATGGGTCAAACGATATCCTTCACTTTGACTAACACTGCTATGTCACTTTCTAAATTGCAGGTTTCTTTTGCAAATGTCTAGTCATAGTTGAAAATGGAGAAAGTGTCCTCCTTATCCAAAGATAACAGTATAAAGTCTTTGGAAGACTTGGTGATTAAGATAGGGTATGACCCTAAATATGTCAATGCTACTGAGGATATTATTAAAATGAAGAACTTGGACATTGTAGCCTTAAGAAATCATCTCAAGCTGCTAGCTACAGAGGATCCAATGACCAAGGATATTGAAGAAGGTGAAGCACAGAAAGAAGATATGATGAAATTGATCATAGAACAGAATATACAGACTAGGAAGATGGAGGACGAGATGGAGAAATTGATAAAGGAGAAGGAATATAGTCTAAAGATGGCCACTGTCCCCCTGGATGCCATACTTATTCTCAACTTCCATCAACATGGACAACCATTACAGCCACTTGTTCCACTAAGACCGCAAGTGATGAACACGTAACTTAGACACTTCAGAACATGTCATTCCAGTCAAAGGATATTGAAACTTTACAGGGCCAACTCAAAGACTTGGAAGTGAAAAAGGACAAAGATGAAGCAACTTGGGTTACTAAAATGCAAAAATCCCTAAGACTATTGGAAAAGTTACAGAAGGTAGAGAGAGACACTTTGATTGGTCAGAGCATGGCCCAAGCCAAGGAAACCATCTGGTTGAACATACTAGACTCCATGAATGAGATTTCACCTTCTATACAAATCACATTTGAATAGAAAGAGCTAATAGAAAAGGCTACAAAAACTATTGCGTAGGGAAGAGAGAAACTAGGAGAAATGCCTACATAAGCCTCTAACATAATCAGGTTCCTGAACTCTAAGTCCAAGTATGAGCTGGAAGAAGTAGGGATCACTGACAAGACTACTACTATTTTGGAAGTCAAGAAAGTATTGACAAAGAGAAATCTCATTGATCAGTTGGAAGAAAGGTGTGAAACCTTGGAGCTGCAAGTAAACAAGTTCATACACAAAATTGAAGCATTAATCCAAAAGCGACTGTAAATCATTTATGTTATAAATGACAAATTAATCACTTAGGAAGCTTATATCCCAAATATGAAAGAAGTGGCTAGAACCACCATTAAGGTCAGTGGGATTAAGGGCAGTGTAATAGCAAAGGCCTTTTTGGAAATCATGTCAAATTATTTCTATGTACAAAACGAAGTAAAACACATTTTCACTATGAAGCCAACCTTTGCCAAATACACAGAGGTAGATGAAATTTAATGTAGGGTAACAAAGCTGACAATACTAGATGAAAAGAGATTGGAAGAATTGGTCAATTTATTGGATTGAAGGATAATTTAGGAGCTATAAAATAAATTGCCAGTGCAACATCTAGCACGTTGGTAAGTTCAGCATCGCAACATTGTTTTGAGTTGACTCAACAACTGAAACCATCAAAACGAGGCCACCTTTCTTTACAGTTACCTACGTGGCATATTTGTCTACCAAGATTAGATTATACCATTTGTAATTAGGATAATATTACATTGTCGATCTGACAATGATTTTGTAAAGGATTTTTGTAATTTTCATTATAAATACTTCATTATTTGAAGTATTAGGGGTTGATTTCTAAATGTAATTTCCTTATGCATATTGTAATTTTAAAAATATTGGAGCATCAATAATACAACGAACTTTCACAAGATTCAAGTAGTGTGCTAAATAGTGATGTGTCTCTTCCATCTATTTGTTTAAACATTGTTTTTCTTCCTCTGTTATTCTAAATTTTTGAATTAATCAACAGAAACTGTGATAAATAGGATTTGTTACTTAGAGCACCCTATTTTGGTTGTTGATAATTTTAAGTTTTTCCACTGAAGTCAGATCAAGGAATTCTTAATTTCTTTGCAGTTTCTACTGAACCTTACACTTATGCTATTCCACAATTCATTTATTTTCTGAAAATATCCAGTGGGTGAAACCTAGCTTGCCCTGTGAAAACTCCTCTAAAAATTGATGCAAAAAATACAGTTTAGTTTATAGGCTCCATAGCCCAATGGAATTATAACACTCAAATCAACCAAACCTTTCAAACAAAACAAACAAGTACATTCATAACTAGCCTAAAGCTTACATAAAAACACTTCCTTTGTACCACACATTGAATAATATATATATATATATATATATATATATATATATATATATATATATATATATATACATATACATATACATATATATATACATACATACATATATATATATATATATATATATATATATATATATATATATATATATATATATATATATTATTCAATGTGCGGTACAAAGGAAGATTGTGCTTCTACTCCATTAGTAGCACTCTTTTTCCTGCAAGTGTTGTTACCCCAATATATATATATGTATATATATATATATATGTATATATATATATGTATATATATATGTATGTATATATATATGTATGTATATATATATATATAGATATATATATATATATATATATATATATATATATATATATCTATATATATATATATATATGTATATGTATATTATTCAATGTGCGGTACAAAGGAAGATTGTGCTTCTACTCCATTAGTAGCACTCTTTTTCCTGCAAGTGTTGTTACCCCATTGACGCAGATGTTCCGCTGGTGTTGTTACTTCACCAATGTTAATACTCTACTGGTAATATTACTTCACCGATATTGATACTCCAGTGGTGTTGTTACTTCACCGATGCTGATACTCCACTAGTGTTGTTACTTCACCAATGTTGATGCTCCGCTGGTGTTTTTACTTCACCGATGTTGATACTCCACTGGTGTGGTTACTCCATCAATGTTGATACTCCACTGGTGTTGTTACTCCACCAATGCTGGCACTTCGCTAAGGTAATCGCCAAGTATGTCCCCGAACGACTTTGTGGATTTGATTGGTATTTCGTTTATGACATGACCTATCATGATCGAGGAGGGTCATACCTTAGTTGGGGGGAGATCTTGTATGTCATTTCATCACTATTATTAAACCTCACTTTAATCGCTCATCATTACCATGAAATATTGCTTTAACCTCTCATGATTACCACGATCCATTAATATTCTCATCATACCCTTCACATATATCCATGTGCATATGAAATGGCATTTTGTACGAAAATGTAGGCCTGAATTAATCTGCGATCTTTTCCAATGTGACGAAGTAATTACCCTAATTATAACATATTTACCATCAACCTTGTCATAACCCTCACCCATATTTCCCTTCATCACTATTACTAAAAACCTTTACTACCTAACAACCCCTCCCAGTTACTTGTTGCTACAAAGTGACAGGAAAATGGGAGGTCAGGCCATTAGACACGAGCGAAAAAATATAGTGTAGGTTCGTCGATAAGTAGATGTATGGCAGATTTTTCAAGACATAGGATGGCATGTATATTTTGAAAGGTTACAAAGATTTAACAAAGGGGTAACAATTGAGTTCATGCTGAACTTGGTGTTGGCATTATGTTTTTCTGGTATGGCTGTATGTTACAGATGTTGTACTTGATGGCAACTCCGGTGGCAAGGCTCTCAGTTTGTTGAAAATTAAGAAGGACGCAGGAAACCAGTTCAGAAGGTGCGTACCCGCAGGTACACCATGCAGGATCCGCGTCCAGAGACGCAGTCCAGCCGTTCAGGGGGTGCGTCCACCCAGTGCACACTTTTCAAGGCAGAGAAAAAGCACGTGGGGGTTTCTTGTGTGGTATCTAGCCGACGGTTTTGTGTTTCTATCGTGTCGGCTCGTGGTATTGCTCCATGTTTTGAGGAGGAGCTTGCCTATATAAAGCAAGGAGATCATTTGGCTAAGTATGTCTTTGGTTGAATATCTTTTTGGGTGAGATCTGATCCAGATCTAAAGAATGCGAATCTACTGAAGGACTGAGATCTCTTTGGCGCAAGATCAGATCTGAAGGTCTGACTGTTTGGGTTACACTTAAAGTCTTGAAATCATTCATACCCGAAGGGACGCAGGTACGGTGAAAGGAAAGCGCGCCGGGACGTAGTGCAGAATCTGGAGACCTGCGTGGGGACGCAGGGCAGACGAAGTTCAGGTGCGTCTGGGACGCAGTTCAGTAACTGGAGATCTGCGTGGGGACGCAGAGCGATCAAGGTTCAGGTGCGTCTCTGAAGCAAAGGACGCGGCGCGATAGTGTTTTTGGGTGTGTCTCTGTAGCAGAAGGACGCGGCGTGATAGTGTTTCTGGATGCATCCCTGAAGCAACAGAACGCAGAGCAGTTGAAGGAACAGTGCGTGGGCACGCAGCGCAACAGAAGGATATCTGCGTCTGGACGCAGAGTAGAAAAAGGTTAGCTGCGTCTGGTCGCAGGCCACAGAAGGAAAAACTGCGTCTCTGTTCTATTGATTGTATTTATCTGTTGATAAGGTGTTCTGGGTTAATTCTGTTATTAATGATCTGATAACTGTAGTAGACAGTAACTGTTATGTACTAGAAGATCATTTGATGCTTTATGAAAAGAAGTAGAGAGTTGTAGCTCTCTGCAGGTTGCAGCCTGCGTACTGGTAAAGGACTGCACCAGTACAAAATCATTGTAAAAAGAGTTTCTAATTTGAAATAAGATAGAGACATATTGCAGCAGGTGGTTTTCACCCACATTGGGTTTCCACCTTACATCTTGTGTTCTTTGGTGTGACTATCTGTTTTCTTTGTTCATGCTCATTATTTTATGGTACTGATATGCAAGAATAATTCAAAGATCAAATAAGGAAGATTTGTTAAATTGCTAGATAATACTGATTCACCCCCCCCCTCCCTCTCAGTATTATTTCCAACAATTGGTATCAGAGCAGGTCCTTCAGAGAAGCTTTATCACTTGAAGGTAGATCGTTCATCATGAGCAACTACGAGAGAGAAGCATCAATCAGGCCACCGATTTTTGATGGGACAAACTTCAATTATTGGAAGGTAAGAGTTACTGCATATCTTCAATCTCTTGGTACAGAAGTTTGGGACATTGTAGAAACAGGCTATGCTTTTCCTTCAGCTACTCCTACAGATCCAGCTGAGAAAAAGAAGTATGAAACAAATGCAAAAGCAGTCAGTACTCTATTAGGAAGTATATCCCAAACAGAATTCATGAAGGTAATGCACTTCAAATCAGCAAAAGAGATATGGGACAAAATGGTCACGAGCTATGAAGGAGATGAACAGGTAAAGCGAGCTAAACTTCAAACTCTCAGGATTCAGTATGAGACTCTTAAGATGTATAATGATGAAAGTGTGGCTAATTATTTTCTTCGGGTAGATGAGATTGTTAATTGTATGAAAATTTTGGGTGAAGAAATAAAAGAGGCTATAGTAGTTGAAAAGATTCTAAGATCATTATCCCCCAAGTTTGAATCTAAAGTATCTGCAATAGAAGAAAAGGAAAATCTCCGAGTTCTCACTATGTCTCAGCTACATGGAATTCTAACTGCTTATGAAATGAGAAAGGGAGGTCCATCAGACAGAAGGGAAGCTGCTTTCAAGACATCAGGCAAGGAAGATTACTATGAAGCAACCCATGTTCCAGAAGAAGAGGAAGAAGAATCCAATTTTGTCAGAAATCTTCAAAGGGGTTCTGGAAGGTTCAGAGGTAAGCTACCTTTCAAATGCTTTGCTTGTGGAAGAGTAGGTCATTATGCTGCAAAATGTCCTTATAAGGATAAAGGAAAGGAACCTACTAGATGGCACAAGAAACAAAGTGCAAATAAGAAAAGCTACTACACCCATGAAGATAGTGATGGTCTATCAAACAGTGATGAAGATGAACGAGGTAATGAATATAAGTTATTAATGGCATTTGAAGATGATGATTATATGGATGCTATAGATGTGGATAACCTTTATGATGAAATCACTAGACTCAAGAGATGTATAGAAGAAAAGAATGTGATCATTGATACTCTACAATTTCAAATTGATGAAAAGGAAAAACATCTTGAAAAACTAGAAGGAGAAATTGTTGGTCTTAGAAAAGAGATTGAGAAAACAAAAGCTATTAATCTTAAGTTTGTCAAAGGATCCGAAACCTTGGATAAGATTATCAATGTGCAACGGTCTCCTCTAAACAAGACAGGTCTGGGCTACAATGGAGAAACCTCTCAAGCATCCACCTCAAAGAGTTATCTTGATGCAGCAAGAAGAAATGAGCAAAAGAACAATGAAGATCATCAGGTAAAGTAGGGACGAATTACAAACATAAACTATCAAGGGCAATCCATCTTAAGGGTGAACCAGCCACAGGTAAAATCTTCTCAATTTGGTCCAAGAATAGATGAAAATAGAAATTACAATCAGTCGGCTGGTAGATTCGATAACCGCAGAAGTTTCTTCAATGGACAATGCTTTTCTTGTCATAACTTTGGTCACAAAGCAGCTCAATGTGTTGCATATAAAACAATCATGACTAGGGAAGCTCAAAAACAAAGAAGTATGACAGGGATTACAAAAAGGACCTATAACAACTTTTCGGTTCTTGAAAATGAAGTCGAATGTTCTATTTGCAATAATTTTGGTCATGAAGAATCTGAATGCAGGAGCAGGTTTCAGCAGAAAAAGGAGCAAGCCTCAAGCACCAAAACATGGAGAATAAAGGAACCTCAAACAGAAAGATGTGGAATAGCATTTTATGCAGAGGGACAAGAAAATCTATGGTACATTGACAGTGGATGTTCGAAGCATATGACAGGTGATAAAGAAAAACTTGAATCTTATTCTGCTCTAGAAAAGGGAAAGAAAGTCTCTTTTGGAAATGATACTCCTGCAACTATAAAAGGAAAAGGGATTGCTCAGTTAAAAGAAAAGGTCAAAGCTGGAAATGTTTTGTATGTTGATGGATTGAAGCCAGATGTGTGATCAAAGAACCGAGGTTATTTTCAGATCAAATGGATGTCTTGTTCGTGATCTTGATACAGGTAAAACAGTACTCAAAGGCAAAAGAACTCCAAATAATCTGTACATATTTGAAGAAGGACAACAACAATGCTATCTGAGCAAGGATGAAGAGCACTGGTTATGGCATCGAAGGTTGGGACATCTAAGCTTCTCACAAATAAGGAAAGCATGCAAATATCAGGCAGTTCGCGATCTTCCAGATATCAAAATTCCTGACAACACCATATGCAGATCATGTCAATTTGGAAAACAAACCAGAACTAACTTTCCAGAGAAAGAAGGATCAGCTAGCATGCCTCTTGAGCTAGTACATACAGATACATGTGGTCCATTCAGGAAAAGAACACCTAGAGGAGAGGAATACTTGATATTATTTATTGACGATTTCTCCAGGTTTGTCTGGTTAGGACTTATGAAGCACAAAGATGAAGCATTCGAAAAATTCAAATCCTTCAAAGCCTTGGTTGAAAATGAATCAGGTCACAAAATTAAGTGCCTCAGATCCGACAGAGGTGGGGAATTTACTTCAAATGATTTTTTCAATTTCTGTGATGAACATGGGATAAGGAGAGAATTCTCTACAGCTAGAACTCCTCAGCAAAATGGAGTTGTTGAAAGAATGAACAGAACAATCCAACAAATGGCTCGTGCTATGCTTGATGAATCAGGAACTCCCGCAACTTTCTGGGGTGAAGCTGCACACGCTGCGGTTGTTATTCTCAACAAAACAAATGTCCGGGTGAACAGCACTCAAACTCCTCATGAGCTTTGGAGTGGCAGGACTCCTTCGGTAAAGCACTTCAAAATCTTTGGGAACAAATGCTATATCAAGAATACTGATGAGCAGCTTGGAAAACTTGAACCTAGGGCAGATGAAGGCATTCTTCTTGGTTACTCTCCACATAGCAAAGCATACAAGTGCTACAATAAAAGACTTGGCAGAATTGTTGACAGCATTGATGTAGTGGTTGATGAGAAGGGATACATTCCTAGGCAAGTCCATCATGAAAACATCGAAGAAGATGAAGGCTATCCTCAAAGACAAAATGATGAAGAAGAAGAACCTCAAGAAGAACCTCAAGAAGAGCCAGAAGAGCAAACAAGAATAGAAGAAAAGACTCCATCCATATATGTTAAGAAGAATCATCCAGAATCTCAGATTGTGGGGCAGAAAGAAGCAGGTGTACAAACAAGAAGAACAGTTGCAGAAGCCTCAAGCTATTTGGCATTACTCTGCTCTACTGAACCACAAAATGTGAAAGAAGCATGCAAAGATGAATGCTGGGTGAAAGCAATGAATGAAGAACTTGAGCAAATCGAAAAGAACAACACTTGGGAACTGGTTCCTAGACCAAAGGATAAGAATGTTATCGGAACAAAATGGGTCTTCAAAAATAAATTGAATGAAAATGGAGAAGTAATTAGAAACAAAGCCAGACTTGTTTGTAAAGGGTATGCGCAGCAAGAAGGAATAGACTTTGAAGAAACTTTTGCTCCTGTTGCAAGACTTGAGGCCATCCGAATGTTCCTTGCTCTCTCAAGTTTTCAAAACTTCAAAGTATTTCAAATGGACGTGAAATCAGCCTTTCTGAATGGAGACTTGGAAGAAGAAGTGTACATTGAATAGCCAGATGGGTTCATCCTTGGAAATGATCCAAATCTTGTATGCAGATTGAAAAAGGCTCTCTATGGTCTCAAACAAGCTCTGAGGGCTTGGTACTACCGGTTGGACAAATATCTTCATCAACAAGGTTTTTCAAAAGGTTCAGCAGATAGCAATCTGTATATAAAAGTTGAAAATAACAAATTGCTAATACTTGTTGTGTATGTAGATGACATTATTTTTGGCAGCAATGAAGAAGCTATGAGTCAAAGCTTTGCCTCGGTCATGCAGAAAGAATTTGAAATGTCCTTGCTAGGAGAACTGACATATTTCCTTGGTTTGCAAATCCAACAAAAAGAAGGAGGAATCTTTTTATCTCAAACCAAGTATCTCAAACAGATTTTGAAGAAATATGGCATGGAAGATGCAAAACCAGTATGTACACCCATGGTCACAGGAAGTAGTCTCAGTGCAAATGATGAATCTGCAGCAGTACATCAACCAACCTACAGATCTATGATTGGAAGTTTACTATATTTGACAGGTACCCGACCAGACATCATGCATGCAGTTGGAATAGTTGGAAGATTTCAGGCAAATCCGAAGGAGACTCATCTTCAGGCAGTGAAGAGAATTTTCAAATATCTTCAAGGGACTCAAAATTATGGCTTATGGTATCCTAGAGATACAGATCTTACTCTTCATGCTTATACAGATGCAGATTGGGCCGAAAGCGTGGATGATAGGAAAAGCACAAGTGGTGGTGCGTTCTTTATGGGTTCCAAACTGGTATCTTGGTTCAGCAAAAAACAGAGTTCGATTGCCTTGTCTACAGCTGAAGCAGAATATGTTGCTGCTGCATCTTGTTGCACCCAACTTCTTTGGATGATGCAGACTTTGCAGGATTTTCAAATCACTTGTACGCCACCTATCCCCATCTTATGTGATAACACAAGTGCAATCAGCATCTCAAAGAATCCGGTTATGCATTCAAAAACCAAGCACATACCAATCAAGTATCATTTTCTCCGGGAACAAGTGCTTGAACAGAAAGTCAAGTTGGAGTATGTTCCTTCTAAGGAACAAGTTGCTGATATTCTCACCAAACCATTGCCCAGGGACACCTTTGAGTACCTCAGGCAAAAGCTGGGGGTTGTTGATGCATCATCTTGTTGTTGAACCTTTTTTGATTGATGGTACAGGATCAGGGGGAGCATATAATGCATTGTTGGCATTATGGAGGATGGTCAGAAGGAGATCTTGGAAATAGCTGCAATATGTCTCTATCTCTTTCATGGAGGATTATGGTTCTTTGTTACAGATCTGGTTCAAGGGGAGCATGATCTTAGGGGGAGCATACCCCTTTTCCCTTGATGTTAAAGGGGGAGAATGAAGCTGAAGTTTGTGAGGTTGCCATCAAGTCCAAAGGGGGAGATTGTTGGCATTATGTTTTTCTGGTATGGCTGTATGTTACAGATGTTGTACTTGATGGCAACTCCCGTGGCAAGGCTCTCAGTTTGTTGAAAATTAAGAAGGACGCAGGAAACCAGTTCAGAAGGTGCGTACCCGCAGGTACACCATGCAGGATCTGCGTCCAGAGACGCAGTCCAGCCGTTCAGGGGGTGCGTCCACCCAGTGCACACTTTTCAAGGCAGAGAAAAAGCACGTGGGGGTTTCTTGTGTGGTATCTAGCCGACGGTTTTGTGTTTCTATCGTGTCGGCTCATGGTATTGCTCCATGTTTTGAGGAGGAGCTTGCCTATATAAAGCAAGGAGATCATTTGGCTAAGTATGTCTTTGGTTGAATATCTTTTTGGGTGAGATCTGATCTAGATCTAAAGAAGGCGAATCTACTGAAGGACTGAGATCTCTTTGGCGCAAGATCAGATCTGAAGGTCTGACTGTTTGGGTTACACTTAAAGTCTTGAAATCATTCATACCCGAAGGGACGCAGGTACACTGAAAGGAAAGCGCGCCGGGACGCAGTGCAGAATCTGGAGACCTGCGTGGGGACGCAAGGCAGACGAAGTTCAGGTGCGTCTGGGATGCAGTTCAGTAACTGGAGATCTGCGTGGGGACGCAGAGCGATCAAGGTTCAGGTGCGTCTTTGAAGCAAAGGACGCGGCGCGATAGTGTTTTTGGGTGCGTCTCTGTAGCAGAAGGACGTGGCGCGATAGTGTTTCTGGATGCGTCCCTGAAGCAACAGAACGCAGAGCAGTTGAAGGAACAGTGCGTGGGCACGCAGCGCAGCAGAAGGATATCTGCGTCTGGACGCAGAGTAGAAAAAGGTTAGCTGCGTTTGGTCGCAGGCCACAGAAGGAAAAACTATGTCTCTGTTCTATTGATTGTATTTATCTGTTGATAAGGTGTTCTGGGTTAATTCTGTTATTACTGATCTGATAACTGTAGTAGACAGTAAGTGTTATGTACTGGAAGATCATTTGATGCTTTATGAAAAGAAGTAGAGAGTTGTAGCTCTCTGCTGGTTGCAGCCTGCGTACTGGTAAAGGACTGCACCAGTACAAAATCATTGTAAAAAGAGTTTCTAATTTGAAAGAAGATAGAGACATATTGCAGCAGGTGGTTTTCACCCACATTGGGTTTCCACCTTACATCTTGTGTTCTTTGGTGTGACTATCTGTTTTCTTTGTTCATGCTCATTATTTTATGGTACTGATATGCAAGAATAATTCAAAGATCAAATAAGGAAGATTTGTTAAATTGCTAGATAATACTGATTCACCCCCCCCTCTCAGTATTATTTCCAACACTTGGAAGGGAATCATTCCAGAGTTCGCAGACTAGAAATTCAAGTGGCAAAAGAAGTTATTTCAAATGTTAGTTGATTTCCACAAGGAGGACAGAAGTGGTTCGCTCGTAAAACACCCATGCCAGATAGTGAGCTCCAGTATTGCAGCAATGATGCTGCAACTCCTGGGACTCCCTACTTTACTTTTATCAACCTGATAGTTCGTAACAAACTTGGAAGCGACGGTGCTATATGCACAAGTACTATCTCTTACTGCAGGTTGTCACTTGATCAGCTAGCACAAGATTGCTAGGAGCTCAAGCCAACTTCTATGAGTTCTCAAAAGAAGCTTTTAACTGTGATGGAAGGGAGCTAACTCAAAAGAGGCTAGTCTACTGGTAGAAAGAAGATGAAAGCTGAAAAGAAATGCAAACCCTAGTTTTACTGACGAACACTACTTGTGCAAGAAAAGAGATGTAAACTACTGAACTGGATGCCATTGACTCTTGAAAAGGTAAAATGCATGTGTTTAAGCTACTTGCGAAGGAAAATATGGAAAAATCATCTTTTTTTATTTTTGAGCAATTTTAAGCAGAATTATTATGCATGTGTTTTAGCTATTTGTGACTGTGTAGAGGTTTATTGTCGAAAGGAAATCAAGTGGGCATTTGCAGGAGGTTGGGAAGGTGTGGAGAGGACATAAGGAGTCCCTATAACCCTTATGGAGATTTTCACCATGATCGTACTTCGAAAAATCACTCGCATAAACTTCTACAGGAGGTTGCAGGGGATCTATAGGAAATTCTATAGGAACAGGCCGAAAGTGGGTTTTAGAGGGTTGAAGGTGGAAAAATGGTGGGAAAGTGGAAATGAAGGATGGATAGAGATGTTAAGGGGTCTAAGACTTTGTGAATGAAGCTCAAGAGTGAAGAAGATGGTTGGATTTGTTCAAAGGTGAAGGAAGCAATGTTGCACAAAACTGTAGAAATTAGGGCAAGTTGGGAATGTGTGGTGAATGAGTGAAGGAAATATTGAGAGAGGGGTTGGAGTAGGTTGTATGATGGAGGAAGGATAGGCTGGAGTGTCTTACAGGTGCTCTTCACACTTCTTTTCAAAACTGACCCAATCAAAAACTAAGAAAACAAAGTTTTATCTATTTTGACCTAATTCTGACCTAGAAAACAGAAAAGTGATGAACATGAATTTATAGACAGGAAGTTATGCAAGAAAGCAATGGAAACTGAGCAAGAACAGATCTAAACATGAAATCACAACCGATATCAATTTTTCCAACTCAAATCTAACACTAATAATTGCATTGGATGACAAAAACAGTGTTTTTGTGGCAACAAGTGTACCTTCGTCTCAATTCATGGTCCCAAGGAGGGAGAAAGGAGATCAAGGACTACTTGGTAGCCTTTTTGTGGATCTTTTCTGTTATCAAACTATCAAATCAACTTGAAGCAAGAAAAACTATCTTAATAATAAAAAACACCCTAAGTAACAAAGCAAGATTTAACCTAAATAACAGAAATTATTCTATGAATGCAATAAAAACACATAGAAGTACACAAAGGAGGTACTGGGCACTTGGGTTGGGCCCAACCCCAGAGTTACAACCCCCTAGGAAAGATCAGAACTAGTTCAAAGCTGGATTCATCTTCATTGATCAAAAAATAATAGTTACATCACAAAACTATCTGCAAGAAGAAGCTCGAAAATGAGCTGATTGCAAGGCTACACTAAAGTGAAAAAATAGTCTATCAAATGGCTAAACTACTAAGGCTTGAAGCCTTCCTATTTATGCAAGTGACAACTCCCAATAGTCCTCCTAAACTTTAGGAGCTTGGTTGTCCAAAACTGCAGATAACAACCACTTCACTAGACCTGCTCGGCTGCCCTTGAAATCATCATTGGTGGGCTGTTGAACTTCGAGCTATTGGTGGAGAAATCAAGGAATGGGTCATTTAGTGCAGGAGACACCCTTCCTATAAATCCTCAGCCTTGTTCTTCGAATTTGGCTGCTAATCTTCTCGTAAATTCCTGGTCTTGGTCCAAAAATGTCAAAAATCCGCAATAAACATGTATTAGACTTTGTGGTAAAGTGACTATTCCCATTCACTCAATTAACATAAATATATTCAAAAGAATGCATAAAAATATGGAGAATGGTGGATTAAATGAGAATAATAGGCAAAATGAGCCCATATAGCTACCCATTTCTGGGGCTCATCATCACCCCCTTGTTGAATGTGTTGCTTATCCTCTAAGCAACTAATCCAGTTCATCATCTTTAATTGTTTTGACTACCTCTCTGACATCCCAGGACTCTGAGGTGATGTCCTCTTCTCTGTCATGAAAACCTTCCTTTCTGTCCACTTCCTCCCATTGTTTTTGTTCCTCTTCTTCCTTGACCCCTTCTAACAGCCCTAGCAGTAGTGGAGGGCTGAACTTAAGGCCAATCCAGTTGGCTTTCAAGTTCTACATTGATTGTTTGTATAGGGGTACTCTTCTCATAGCCTCCCTCATTCTGGTTGGGGAGTGATACTCTCTTATTTTCAGACTATGGGACAATGTATTCCATCTTCTTGTGCAAGCATGAAGGCAGTTATCACCAAACAGTCTTTCCATATCTTCAAAGTGAGCAATGGCCTATGCTTGCCTTTCAACATAGTCAGGTGCAATGTGAGGGTTGTCTACAAGGTGCCGATGGGCATATATGAGAGTTGAAGGATCTTCTGGTTCTGCTCTTATCATGAGTGGCTCACTTAGCTCCCTGGTCATAATCTTCTGAATCTCTACTGCCCTCTTTTCCTCATGGCTTAACCAATAAGCCATGACCATGAGTTATAGGTCTCCTAATGTAGTGTTTGGGTCCCATAGATTCATGTTAGGAAGTGCCAAGTCGTGTAAATAGAATTCTGCTAACTTGGCCTTATCTTCAGTTGAGCTACTGTCACACAAATGCATAAACTAATTGTAATTCTGGAATGGGATGGTGCCCCTTTGGTCCAATGTTTTAATTTGAAATTGTAGCCATTGGTCTTTAAGATATAATAAATAGGATTTAGCAGGTTGCCTACATTGCAAGGCTTCTATTGCCCAGCTAGCCATGTAGGCCATTTGGGCTTCTTTTTCTTGTAACCGTTGTTTTAAAACCTGCACTTCTTCTGCTGCCCGAGACTCCTTTTCTTGCAACAGTTTCATTAGCATCTAAACATCAGTTTGTGGCTCTCCTTCTTTCCACTGTTTCTCAGTTGTTTCCTTATCTGTTGGAGGACCTTCTTACTGCTGCTACCCTGCCAAAATGGACAGCCTATCTCCCTTATGAACTTCCTGTAGCTGTAACTGCTTTTTTAGCAGTTCATTCTCTTCCTGTAGCTGGGATATTTTACTGCTTTCTATGTGCCTTACCATGGCCAACTCCCCTCTAAATTATTTTAGCTTGTCCTCCATGTGGCCTATGTCCTCAACTCCTTTATATTTAACGATTTTCATCCATGTGTGGGTTCTGACCCTCTCATTTTCCAATTCGAAGAATAGAGGTACAAAAAATTTATGTGGGATGATTTTCCCACCCTCTAGCAGATTGTAATAAGAGCCTAAATTAGGTTGAGGGGTTGGCTCAGGTATTTCTTTGTCCTTGCTCTCCCCGTGTGACTGTTTGGCTACCTTCTCCTCCAATTTCTCAGTTTCTCTTAACTTGGCTATAGTTTCTTGTAGAGATGTTTCAGCTTCCTATAGAACTACCTTTGAGTCCATCAACTTAATTCTCTTTTTCCATGTGGAGGTTTTTGGGCTTCCTCTTTCATAGGTGATAGATATCTTGGAAGGATACTCTTCCTTATTTTTAGTGGGTGTGTCCTCAATGACAATTGGTTCCTTTGATGGTGGCTAGGGTTTGCCCATTTTGATCCTTATGTTTTTTCTAGCTTCAAAATACATGGAGATTTGCCTTTTTCTTTTTCCTTTCTGTTTTGTAGGTGTGCTTAATGTAGCAAGCACAGCTGTTGCTTCCCTTGCCAACATTTCAGGGGATGTTTCTTTCCATTGTTCTTTTCCTTTACTTCATATAGCCTTGTCTATGTCCACTGTTTCTGCTTGTGTCACTGATATCTCAGGGTGTGTCTTTTCTTTTTCTTGTTGGGTCCTTGCCTTGGCTGTGGTAGTATTCTTTTGGGCTTTCTTGGCCTTTTTCTTCCCAACCTTTGTCCTTTTTCCCTTCTCTGTTTTTGATGTTGTCTCCTTTTCTACCTTAGGCTCAGTAGTCTTGTCAAATTCCTCTTTCTCCTCCTGTTCTTCCTCTGTTTTTCCCTCTACTTGAATTTCTTGTACTCCCTTATCATTGTTCTTCTCAATTTCTTCAGTTTTCTCCTCCTCATCACTGCTGGATGGGCTAATGTCCTCAGTCAAAGTTCCGATGTCATCATCCCTGGACATATTTCTGAAGATTTCCCAAGCTATGGGGATAGTATAGGTGTGTAAGGCATCTTCCACCAACAGTTTGATGAGCCCATGGTGGGCCAACTGATCTGGGACCCCTGCATTTAGCTTTGTACCACATTCAATTAAATACTGAAGGAGGAAATATGGGATGCTCAGCTTTCTAGCTGGAGGCAAGTCCATCCCATACCTCAATTCATGTAACAACCTAAAATGATAACCATAAATGATGTTGAACCTCCCTTCACATGTGATATACTTCATTATTTGGTAACTGACTTCACTCCAGAGAGGAGGCAAGCTTGTCCTTCTGACCTTGTTTTTATCTTCTACAGGATGCTCCTCAGGCTGAAAAAATGTCTTCTTAGCAACTTGTCCCAATGATTTCTCCTCCTTGCTCCAAGGGAGCCCCAGTGGGAGATCGGTGATTCTACTGATGAAATCAGGTGTAAGTTCTAGGGTTAAACCCTTAAAACTAACTGTGGCATGTTTCTTCAAATGTGGTCTTAGGGACATCAAGAATTATTCAGTCACCTCCTCATCATATCCCTGAATTTTGTCAAAGAGATATATCCAGTTTTCCCTGGTGAAGAGAGCCACCACCTCAGGGTGCTCATGTAATTTGCTAGAGTTTAAAGGTTCTTTTCTCACGAATCCTCCTGGCATGGTGTTGAGTGCTTCTTTTTTGTGTTTTAACCAGAGAAAAAATATTCTTAGGCGAGAAAAATAGTCAACACTGAAACAGAAAATAGCTGAATTCTGTCTTTTCCTAAAATCATAGAAGGAATTTCCTGTGTGCTTCTCCTTACAACATCAAATTGCAATAATTTCCCTATTTTAAACTACTGTTATGCTGAATTTGACTTTCTGTTTTTGAAAAAGATTTTTTTTTTACAGAACAGAGGATAAGGACACAGGTTCTTTTAGCAAGTAGATAGATATGCAAAATCATTTTTTTCACACACACAGGCTGGCCTCTACTATTGCATGCATCTTCCTTACAGTAGAATTTGAAAAAGTATGAGGAGATTTCGAATGCAGAGAAGAAAACAGAAAACTGTGTAGACTCAAGGAAAATATGCAGGCAGACTTTCACTTTTTCAATGTGCAGGTAGGCTTTCACTCTCCTTTTTCAATCTAATGCCATGTTTAATTCACCACCTTACTCAGACAAGTTATATGGAGAGAGGTTTTCCTAAGCCTACCTCATTTTGAGCTTGAATTTCAACGAAAATCCTGGGTTTTCCTTCTGCAGAGCTGTTCTCTGTCTTTCCTATAGAAACCTTCCTGTAGAAATCTCCTGGCTCCTGTAGAATGAAACTGTGCTCCTGTAGAGCTTGATAGGTGGGAGGATTTTAAAAGAACTAGCAGAAAACTAGCAGAGGGTGACTGGTTAGCTTCTCTGGAAGTGGTAGGTGCATACTCCAGTCGAGAATCTCATGAATGCAAAATGAACAAAGGGTGGTGAAGGTTTCAACTGAGCTATCTTTTAACTGTTGGCGTGAACCGTGGTGAGGAGATGAGGCAGACGGATGGGTACATTATCCCCATCCGGACTATTGGTCCTACGCCACAGTCATAATGTTTCTGCATTTCGTCTGATCGCCATCACCTCCCTTACTTCTGTTATCCGCCAGCACCACTACCAGTCCCTAATGTTTTTTCCTAAATGGATATGCCCCACGTGTTGGCTACGTATATGATCGGCAGTTTTGAATTTGACGGGGCTCGTTTGAATTCCACGAGGATGTGTAACTGAATGAGGGTGGCCAGTTAACTGGCCACCGATTCCATTCAATCGTAACCATTTCCATAGTCATGCAGTCTTGAAATATGATTCATGCAACCGAGGAATAGGTTTAGGCACTTACCTGCTCAGTCGCGGCCGTGTTATGCATATTTCAGATTTTGGAACCCATTTCTTCACTGTTGTTGCTACTTGCGCTCTACATGCTTGGCCTCAGGCTTTCGCTGATGTTATCACATTCAAACAGACCTCCTTGCATGTTTCATATGCCCTACTTTGCTGACCCTATCTCTGGAGTATGCTTTTCAAAGGGATCAACTGCTACAGGAATCATGTAGGATTTCCTATCACTGCTTATCCTTCTAAAATTCAAGCTAATATCTGAGTAGGGTTACAACTGCTGAAGAAGGTCTCGGCTGACAAAGAATCATATATGGAAGGTATCAGGTAGGGGTGAGTGAAAAGGCTGCTGCTTTTATTTGTCATTAAAAAAATTTTTGTTTGCAACATGAAGGAAAGAAAATTTCTGTGTGTTACTGTGCAGGGACATAAAAACGAGTGCAATGAAGGTGTACAAAGAGGAAGTGGGGACATAGGGTGATGGATGGAGGAAGGAAGGTTCATAGGCCTCATAGGCAGATTTCCAACCTTTGGGTCCTCTTCTGAGATTGATTTTGGCTTTTCTGTAGTTTCTACATGATCCTCGTGTAGAAGATACAAAGTTTCCTATAGGATGTGAAATTTCAGACCAAATGAGACCAAATCTTAGGAAGGGTAACAGTGCCGGAGGAATGGATTGTGAGGGATGAATGCAACCTGGTCATGTCCTTTGTTTTTGTCTTGTGCAATCCTCCTACAACCTGCAATGACCTTCCTGCAACCTTCAATTTATTCAAAAGGAGTTGGGTTTTTTTTTTTTTTTTTTTTTTTTTTTTTTTTTTTTTAGTCTGAGACAGCTGGGGTGCCTCTAGGAGGTTTTCACCATCACTGTCTGCCCTGGGTGCCTCCAAGAGGTTTTCACCTAGGGATCTTTTATTCCATTTTATTTTATTTTTTCTGCTTTTTCTATTTTTTCTTTTTTCTTTCTCTTTTTTTTGTTTTGTTTTTCTCATGGTGTAGATGGAGTGGAGACATGGACCTCCTCCACTACCAATACTGATTTACCTAGACTCTCAATGAACTCCTGCTTGGAAAGGGGCTTCCTGTAGATCTTCAATCTATGCCCATTGACGAGCATGGTGATGGCTTCTTCATCAATGGTCCAAATAAGGACTGAACCATTGTCATTGCATGTTTCCACTGTATATGGTCCCAGCCATATTTTCCTAAGCTTGCCCTTAAAATCCTTATATCTTGAATCATATAGCAGTGCCCAATCCCCTGGATGAAATTGCTTTTCTTTAAGGTGCCGATCATTCCATATCTTTCTTTGAAGTTGGACTACCTCTGAGTGGAGAAGGGCCTGCATTCTTTGTTCATCTAATCCATTCAACTGAATCAATCTTTCCTGTTGTGCATGGCTGAGATCTAGGTCCAGTTGAGTTGCCAACCTCAATGTGTTATATTCAAATTCTATGGACAGCAAAGCCTTCTTCCCGTAGACCAGGTCATAGGGTGTGAAACCTATTGTATTTTTCCAAGTAGTGTTATAGGCCCAGGTGGCCTCAACCAAGCGATTTTCCCAATCTTTTATGCTGCTGCTCACTACCTTAGTCAAAATCCCTTCCAAAGCTCTGTTAGTAACTTCCATTTATCGATTTGCTTGTGGATGATAAGGGGTGGAAGTTCTGTGCTTAATCTTGTGATGGGTGAGTAGGTCTTCAAGTAGGTTAGAGGTAAATTGACTTTCTTGATCTGTGACTAATTCTCTTGGGTAGCCAAACTTGTAGAAGATATTTTCCCTCAAAAACTCAGCTACTTTTTCTTCTGATGCTGCTTTGATTGACATTGTTTCCACCCACTTTGTCAGGTAATCCGTGCACACAATGATGTAGGACTTCTGTTTTGAAGGAGGGTTGATAGGACCCACAAAGTCCATGCCCCACTTCTCAAATGGCTCGAAAGTCACTTGAGGCTGCAAGGCAATCTCATCCTTTGGAGTAGGTTTCCCCATCCTTTAACATCTGTCACATTCACTGTTGTATCTCCTGACATCTTGATGAAGAGTGGGCCAATAGTATCCTACCTGCAGAATTTTGAAGGCGGTTCTCTTTGCTGCAAAGTCGCCCCCGTAGGGCCCATCATGATAAGTTAGGAGGATGTCAAAGACTTCCTCCTCCCTGACACTATTATCACTCAGGTTGTCCCCAGGTTGGAGTAAGGGATACGACCGAGGTAACCACGAACCAACTTTGGATTGCAGGTTCTAGCCCACCTGCAATCAGAGAGGGCTCTCTCTTTGGGATTTAGCTTTTTTGAAAATGATCTTAGGCTAGCTATTGAGTTCAGGGGTTTTTTTGTTCTGATTTTGGTGGGAAAATTGATGTTTCAGGTAGAGAGGCAGAGCATAGTCTGAAAATTTCAAACCATTGGGCGTGGAGTCGAGGAGGAGGACTGCTGGTGTGTTTTCTTGGTCACCATAGGGAAAATGGAGCAAGATAGCTGCGCATGAAACAATGTTTCAGGTTTAAATGATGGAAAGAATGCTAAGTAACGAGAGGCAGTTAAGAATCTCTCAATCAACTTAACAGATGGAGGTAACAAAGCTCTACCTAGGGGCTGCGAAGAATACCTAGATAATTGGCAAAACACAGGTGAATTGGGGTAAATATGAGCCAAAAGGAATTCATATTCATGACCAATTCATTCAGAGGAAAACATAAAGAAACAGCAGAAATTGAGCATAGAGTGTATTTAAACAAATTCTAAGCTATTGTTTCTTTCTGCTATTTAGATAGTGGTGAACAATAAAACAGAGGTAAGATGCACTTATTGTTTCAGGCTGCAGCACAAGAATTCCATCTTCATATCTTCAAAACATTCATTTACAACAGGCAGTTTGCTCTCCAAGCTTTCAGCAATCTTTGGTTATAGAAAAAACTCAGGTATACAATGCAAGTCTCTAGTGAAAATTCTCAATTGACCAACCCTTGAAACAATGTAGAGAGCGGTATATATAGGGAAAAACTCTCTACAACAGCTTTTATTACAACTTGACCTAATCAGGTCCTAAACAATAATTAATTTGACCTAATCCTATCAGAAATAAATGCGTGAAAATATCTCGAGCTGCGCTGAGTGCTACCGTATCAAAACTGAGTAAATGATGTTGTCCTCGGTGGCTTGGTGCAGCGTTTTCTGAAATAAATGTGTATGGGTTTCTGCTTCTTTGCTGTCTGCCTGCATTTAAAGATTTAACTGTGATTTGAGGGCAAGGATGGGCTTATGCCTCTTGATTTGACTTTCTGGGGGGCTCATCAATTTTCAGGTGCTTCGACCCCCTAAAAAATCTTGGATGATACTCTTTGGCTCTTCTTCTCCATCTGATACTCTTTGACAAATGAATTGGGTCGCTTTTCTCCTTTGCTGTGGGTCTAATCACAAATTAATGGCTGTTGTTCAGCCTCTGTTTCCTTTAGAACTATCTTCTTCTCCTTTCGGCAAGCTTCACAAAGAAAAATGGGTCATTCGGCGCCTTTCGGGCTTGCTGGGGGTTGCGTGATGAAAATATTCCCCACTTCGGCCTATTTTATCCAGCGATGCACGATTTATCGCACATCAAAAACTGCCTCAGAAACTGATTCCGGGGCTCCGGAGTGCGATTTTCGCCCTTCGCACTAAAATTGTTGATGACGTCAGCAAGACGGACTTTGTACGACGGATGACATCAGCGATGACGTCAGCATGATGACGTGGCGGGATGACGTCAGCATGATGACGTCATCACGTACGGAGGTGACGTGGCAATACGGCAAGGGACACGGTGGTAGGACACGTGGTAGGGTGACTCGGCGGTACAGTGGCAAGAGGCCACACAGGCGGATGATGCGGCAGGTGACGTGGGGCTTACGTCACAGGGGGAGGGCGGTAAGTGGTTTCTGGGCGCACCGCCTTTAGACAGAGGTGGTTTCGGGTGAGGGGGCTCCGCCACAGGCTAGGAGGTGACGCGTGGCGGGAGTACGGCGGCAATACCGCCCATCTCCCGGACGCTAACCCTCGGGCGCGTTGGGGGACAGGAAGGCCCGTCCACCGTAGATCTGTGGGGCGGGCGATCTAACGGTTGGCGGTGAAGGTGAGGTGGCGGAGGGATAAGGGGTGGGGATTCCGCAGAATATTCGGATTTAAATAAAGCGCGGCGGGGGTTTAGACTTAGGTTTTGTGGGTTTGGGAGGTTAATAACGGGCGGGTTAATATATTTACGTTCGGGACTTTAGCATAAGGGGTAAAACATGGGTTTTTGAGGGTTTATGAGCGGGGTTTTAACGATTTATGCACAAAAACTTAAGATAAGGGCGGAAATGTGGGTTTTTGAGGGTTTTAGTGCTAGGGGAGAGGTTGTTAGCATGACCAGGTGTCATATAACTCCTGCTATGACACGGATGGGTTAAAAACAGCCCCAGATGGACCATTTTTTCCCTGACTTTAGAAGAAATATGGCTATATTGCCAGGGAGGGGATATTTACATGGGGGAGTTTTATATACATAGTTTTAGTAAGGGAAAGGGAAAAATGATAGGGAGTTATATACTAGAGTTAGTAGTTAATGTGGAGATGATAAGCAGGCATTAAGGTAAGGGACCTTAGGCTGTTTTTTGGGGAAAGTGACTCATAAATGAGAAACAAAGAATCCTTGAGTGAAGCAGATCTTTACCAGGACAAATGACAGGGAGAATGATGAAACTAAGAGGAATCAAGCAGATCTTGACCTCTTTGGGGAAATTAGTAAGTGACATGGGGAATTAGAAGAAGGGGGAGTTAGTGATGTCCAGCTTGAGATCCTTCAGATGAAAACTGCCTGATAACTGTGATCTGAAAAGATAAAACACTTTGTAGCACAAAATTGATCATAAATCATCATTCTGCAACCTCACAGCTACCTACCCAGCCTACTCACCTAACATTTTTTCTTCTTTTGATTTGGGTGCACTTAGACTTGTAGACCCAGCTTTACAATTTTTATTTTGAATGTTTCTTATCTAAATCTACACTTATTTCTGCCAGGGCCCAGATTAAGCAGTTGGGTCCCTTTGATTCTCTACCTATCTACAAATCTGCCAAGATTAAACTGTTTGGACAGATACATTCTCTATATTCTAAAATAGGAAATTGAAACCTAGGGAGACCAAGATTAGACTGTTTGGACCTCCCTTAAATGAATGAACTCTTCAAAATGGAATGACTCATCACAATTGGAATACAACAGTACCGTTTGGACTAGCACACTTCATGGCTTCATGTGGAAATATGGAACACTGCAGCCTGCAAAGTATGACATATTTGGCATGTAAAAATGTCAATCATGAAAGATGAAACCCTGTTGCAACAGGAGGCTAACAGTGGCTCCACTTGGGGATGACTTTTCCTTGTGAAAAGCCAAGAACAGCAGGTCAGACTGCCTTGATCTTCTATGGTTTCTGTAGACTGGGAAAATTTGTTCTGGCTGCTAAAAATGTAAAACTTTGAACAATGAACCATTCTCTTCTCAACTGAGTTACTGTGAACTGTATAGCATCGCCTACTTTCTTTTGCGTGCTTGATGATTATGTACAATGCTTTGACTGTAAACATTTCTTTTTCTACGATGAATTGCTTGTAATGTGACAGTTTTTCCTCTTGATGCTTTGCTGAAAATACTGTGGAGACCGAGCTTTGAAACTGGACTACTTGTATCGACTGTATCTTTACAAAATTTACTGTTGTTCCTTCAAAAATCGGCCTGTTTATAAATAAAAAATAGAGTGCTGATATATGCAAATAAGACTGTACAAAGATATATACAGGGCTGCATTGTTTTCTTTAAAAGGGATCATGGTAATGTTTCAGCATACGGCCATTGACAGGGCCTTCTTCAGCAGAACTATCCTCTACAGATTTGAGGAAGTATGTGTTATTTCCTTGAACAGCAGAAACAAAAAATGGACCTCTCCATAAAAAATCAAACTTTGCATGTCTTCCCTTGTCTTCTCTTCTTGAGTCCCATCTTAGAACTTTTTCACCAACATTGAAATCCTCAGCCTTAGCTTTCTTATCAAACATCTTTTTGAGCTTTTCTTGCAAAATTTGAGATTTGTCATAAACTTGTTCTCTGGTTTGCTGACGAGGAATGGTATGATTGATTCTTCTTTGAATGTCATTTGGTTCAGCCTGAATCTCTTGTAACAGCTTGATAGTAGGAATGCCCAGGGATGAAGGAAATCTGGCCTCCATGCCATATACTAGCTCATAAGGACTCATCCCAATGGATCTCTTGCTCGAGAGTCTGTCTGCCCATAGGGCGTTCACCAGCTTTTTGTGCCAGTCCTTCTTGTTTTCTTCCAGCACTTTCTTTATGATGTTGATGAGGCTTTTGTTAGATGATTCGACCAAGCCATTACCTTGAGGTTAATAGGCTGTAGAGTGGCCCAAAGTAATATGAAATCTGTGGCAAAAATTGATCATCTTTTTGGACTTAAAGGCAGCAGCATTGTTAGTGATGATTTTCTCAGGGCAACCAAATCTAGAAAGGATATTGCACTCAAGGAATTGGATAATGATGGTGTCATTGGCTTGTCTGCAGGGAATGGATTCAACCCACTTGGTGAAATAGTCAGTGGCTATTAGGATCCATTTGTGTTGGCCTGAGGAAGAGGGATGGATTTCTCCAATGAAGTCAAGACCCCATTGTTGAAAAGGTTGTTCGGTTGAGATGGGTTTCAGGGGCAGGGGTAACAACTTTCTCTTGCCCTCAAAAATTTGGCATTTGTGACATGACATGGCAAACTTCTTTACATCTGCAAAAAGAGAGGGCCAATAGAAACCAGCCCTTAAAATTTTATCAGCGGTGGACTTCCAGTATAGATGTCCTCCACAGTC
This sequence comes from Pinus tabuliformis, assembly GCA_031772625.1. Lineage (NCBI taxonomy): Eukaryota > Viridiplantae > Streptophyta > Pinopsida > Pinales > Pinaceae > Pinus > Pinus tabuliformis. The sequence continues at coordinate 1,961,260,270 of CM062816.1, read as the reverse complement.
ACCTGCATGGAATTCTTTCATGACATTGTTAGTTTCATTCATGGTTAAACAATTAAGCAATATACCTTCATGATTTCTCCAAAATAATGCACCATCTATAACACAAAACTTTAAAGCCTTCATTTTCAAAAATCTTTTCTTGGTCCTGGACAACCCTAGGGGAGCACACATGTTTAACAATACAAAGCAAATATCAGTGTACCAAGGGCATTGTAGAAATATTTCACTGATCTGTGGAGTCGCCAGCTCCGATTCCTTGTCCAGTTGGTTAATGTCTAAGGCTTGAAAATTTGTTTCGGACATCAGTTTGGCTAAACCTTGTCCCTTTATCAGCTTGGTTGGTTTTATTTCTATGTCATACTCAAGGATGCTTGCAATCCACTTGCCTCTTTTGCCTTCTAATCCTTCTTGTGTCAATATGTCTTTTACAACAGCGTGTGGGACATAGGCAATCACATGTGAATATAAAATGTACACTCTGAAATCCTTGATGGCCTTAACAAGTGCGTAGGCCTGCTTTTCCATGATTGGGTACTTCAAAGGGGCATCTCTTAAGGCTCGGCTGAAAAAAGTGATTGGCCTTTCAGCTCCTTGTTCATCCTTTTGCAAAAGGATAACGACTATTGTGTGATCAGATGCAAACGAAAATATGATAAAATCTTTCTCAAACTGCGAGCTGGTGAGTACAGGGGTTTGGGTTAACGCAACTTTGATACTTTCAAATGCTTACTTGGTTTCTAGGGACCATCTTACCTTGGCATCCTTATTTAACATGTTGCTTAACAATGTTATCAGCTCAACTAGATTTGGAATGAATCTTCTTAAGAAGTTGATTTTCCCAAGGAATGCTTGCAGCTCTTTTATGTTTCTTGGATATGGGATTTAGAGGATGGCTTGGATTCTTTCAGGGTCAATTCTGATCCCATCTTTTGATATGATGTGGCCAAGTAACTTGCCTTCTTCTAGGCCAAGTAGGAACTTCTTGGGATTCAAGGAAATGCCATATTTCCTACATGTCATGAAAATTTGCCTAAGATGCTTGAGGTGTTCTTCATCAGATTTGGAAAATGGGGTTAAGTCATCAAGATAGACAACTAGGAAGTCATGTATTTCTTTGGAAAAAGCAATATCCATTGCTCTTTGAAAGGTGGCACCAGCATTTTTAAGTCCAAATGGCATCTTTACATACTTAAATGTTCCCCACGGTGTGGTAATGGATGTCTTGTCTTAGTCGTCTGGGTGAACAAGTATTTGGTTGAAACCTGAAAAACCATCTAGTAAAGAGATTCTAGATGAGCCCACTACCCTTTGTAGGATGTGGTCCATTTTAGGCAAAGGGTAATGGTCTTTTAGGGAAACTTGGTTTAAATTTCCGAGATCTACAGAAAGTCTGATTTCACCTGTCTTTTTTCTTGTAGGAACAAGATTGGATACCCATTTAGAAAGTCTGATGGGTGCTATGATGCCTGCTTCAAACATCCTCTTTACTTCCTTCTCAATCGGTGGAAGAAGCATAGGGTTGATTCTTCTAAGTTTCTGTTTGAAGGGTTTCTGGTTCGGTTTTAAGGGGATTGTGTGTTGGATCACCGAGGTGTCATAGGATTTCAAATCCTCATAGCTCCAAGCAAATACATCTTGGAACTCTTTGAACAAGTCAATGTATTTGGGCTTTTGATCGGGTGGCAAATTTTTGGACAGTTTGATCATTTTTGGATTTTCTGCCGTCCCAATGTTGTGTTCTTCTATATCAGTGTTAATGGGTTGCAATTTTGGCTTTCTAGGAACATCATTGGCGTCAAACATGTCTTCTAATGGGGTTAGGCCATCAGGCAGAAAGTTATCCTTTAAGTCAATGATCTCTGCCTCTGCTTTGGCAATGTCTTCCAAATGCATTTGTTTCAGCTGTTCTATGTTTTCTTTGTAAAAAACAGTCGGGTTCAGGATTTTCTTGGTTGTTGCAGCTGTTATAGCTTGCTGATCTTCATTTGTTTGTTGTTCCGGATCTGTCATAGTATCCAAGTCAATGTTGATATTGGAAAACTCATGCTCAAGAGCGAGGAAATTATTAATCTGGGTATCATTTTCGAACACTTGCCAATCCTTAACGTTATTTGGGACAGTGGGCCTATGTTTTATCTCAGCTGTGAAGTGATGGTTTGGGTCAAATGGAAGCTTCCATGTACTAGCAAAGGTGGCTAGGCTGTGTGCATGAATGTTATGTTCTCTTGAAATTTTGGCCATCTTGAATTTAGTGAATGCATTGAGTATATTAGTGGCAGCAGTCTTGTAGGCTCTCATTCTGTTGTCATTGGTTATAAAACTACCTTTCATCTGTTGTATGATTAAATCAGAGTCTCCTAAAATAGACACTTTTGCAGCTCCTAGAGCTTTGAGCAGTTTAAGGCCTAGCAGCAGAGCCTCATATTCTGCTATGTTATTTGTGCATTTAAAATTCAGTCTGTAGGCATGACCTTCTGCATGGTTGTTATATGTATTATGAATCCAGACACCTGCCCCTGCTCCTAACTTGTTAACAGAGCCATGAAACTCTAAATACCATGTGATTTCTTGCTCAAGGTTAGAACTAAGAGTTTGAGTCATTATAGGATTGGGCAGATTTAAAGTTTCTGTTTGGGGAAGTTTTTCTAACATGTTGGTTGTGTTAACTGTTGTGACAATTTCACTAGTGTGTGCAACTGATTCTCAATTAATGTGTGCTTGTTGTTTTAGAGCCAACGGCTCATTCTTGGTTGGAGAATTTGTGTCGTCATTAAACAAAATAAAGGAATCTATATCAGAATGGATTGAGTAAATGGGAAAATTTTCTGGCTTGCTCTCACTACTCACCACATATTTCATCAGCGTTTCTCTGTACAGTCTCTTTGGTTGCCCAAAGACTAAAATGGTGGCATAGGAAAGGTCTAATTGAAGGGATCCTTGAAGCTTTGCTCCCCATGATCTTGACAGGAGCATACCGTACTTTGGTGGAATGTCAGCAACTACTACATCCATGAGGATGGTCTTGTTGGGATATTGGACTAAGGAGACACACAAGTCTTTGATGAGGCCTAAACATTTCACTTGACTTGAGTCAAATGAGTATAAATCTTTGTAAGGTCTTGTAAGATCAAGATTCAGTTTTTCCATAACTGCTTTGGGCATTAGATTGTGCGATGCCCTTGAGTCAAACATAGCATTGTGTAAAATGTGGTCATGTATATGCAAACTGACATAAAAGGGTGGGACAGGTCCATGTGTTGATTTTCCATTAACTTCTGGACCAAACAGCAGTTTAGGGGATTCATCCAAAACATTCACATCGTCCTTGTTTTCTGGAATTTGAAATGACCTTTGAATTTGTTGCCTATATACATCGTGTTTGGCAAGTTCTGAGAGGGGAATGGATATTTTCAACTTAGCTATTTCTGCCTCTAAATCAAGTGGTTTTTCCAATGGAGTCTTGGTGTCGATAATGGTAGTTTTTTCTTTTTCATTTAAATTATCTGCGATTTTCTCTTGTTTATCAGCGTTATGAGGACTGATAGCTTGCGGTTTTTTAGTTTTAGGAAAGTTTTTTGGAACACTTTTCGACCTTTCTTTCAAGGGAGAAGGTGGCAAAGGCTGATCTTTGGAAGGCTGTATTTCTGTTATGTCTTCTACAGTCACTTGATGCGGGTTTGGAACATTTGTATCAGCTGGTTCTGTTATGACAGCCTTGCCTTTGGTCTTGTTGGGTTGTTTGCCATCCTTTGTTTTACTAGGTTGCGAAATGTCAATGGTCCTAGTTCTCAGCTTATATTGTTTGTGTACTTCATACACAGCAGTATCGTAACCTTGTTTAAAATCAAAAGACTCGCCAGACTTAGTTTGAAACTGATTGTAATCGAGTTCATTTTGGTCTTCTTGGGACAAGACAGTTTGGTGCTCACCCTTTAGATCCATCAGGTTCATGTGAGTGTCCTCTATGGGTTCACTAGAAGTAGATCCTTCAACATAGTTATCTTGAAAAGGGGGTCTTATGTCATGGTCTTGGTTAGACCTACCAGCATTTGTGTTCTGCGTTTTCCTAAAATTTGGATTCCTTATGGTATTGGACTGTTGTCCTTCCCATGATGCTTTTCTCTCAACATTTTCTACTCTTTCTCCTAGCCTTTGTAGGCCATTGATAATAGCATCAAGCTTTTCATCAAAGGATGAGGGTTCTTCCTTAAAGGTGGTTCTTATTTCCATTCTAGCTCTGTTTCTCTTGGCAATTAAGTTAGCTTCTACGGTCACAATAACATTTTGTGCATCTGCAAGGGTCTGAGGAGCTCTTTCTTTTAACTGGTATGCCATACCAGGGTCAAAACCATCCGGAAATTTATACAAGGCAAGGTCAGCTGGAGGCCTTACGTTCTAAGGTATTGCGTTATATACATTATTGAATCTTGCACAGTACTCCAAAACAGTCTCTTGAGGACCTCTTTTAATTGTATCATATTCTGCTAGTATGTGCAAGGGATATTTCTTTTTCTCCCATCTGTTGGTAAAGGATTGGTACAACTCATCTGGGGTGGTTATGGAGTTAGCAGCAAGTGCTCTGAACCAAGTTCTTACATCACCTGTTAAGCTCTGAACAAAAATTCTCATTCTCACGCTATCATTTCGTAGTTTTCAAAATAATCTTGCATCTTTTTGGTATGCTAAATGGTAGTAAAAGGGCCAGTACTATCGAAATATGTGATTTTAGATTGGTACTCTTGAGGTAAAGCCGCAACATTAGCAGGTAATTGCAGGGGTGCATATCTATTAGCCACATTGGCAGGGATAAGTGGAACAATGGGGATAAATGGAACAACTGGAGTAATGGGGATCACAGGAGTAACTGGAACACTGGAAACAACAGTAGTGGTAGTATGTGCAGTGAATGATGGTGTGGAAGGAGGAGTTCAAGGTGTAGATTATGAACTAGGGGAAACAGGGGCCGAACGAAACAAAACCTTGACAGGAGTCGGAATACAGCTAGGGTAAGCTATTTCAGGAGTTTTATCAGCGAAATTTTCCTGTCTTTCTTTCTTCGTAAGGATTTTCGAGATTATGTTAGGGTTTCAAAAACAGCTGGAGGGTCGGGATCTGGATTTGACCTTGTATATCGTGGATTCTTCTTGGGAGCCAGCTTCCGAATTGTTTTTTGGGTATTTTTATGGGAATATTTTTGTAATTAACAAGGGACAGATCAGATTTTGGAATGGCTGTGTATATCTTAAAACTAGCATGAAGATTGACTGAAGCAGCTTTTATTTACTTCTGCTAATGTAAAACAGAAACAGTTTCAAAGGCTTCCTGGCTGACCTTCAGGCTTCATCTGTAGTTTTAAGAAATATACAGCAATTAGAAAATCGACCTTTTTACAGGGGATCTTTCCAACCTTCTTTGTGAAATTAACTGAGGATGTCCCCAGTGGAGTCGCCATTATGTTATCACTCAGGTTGTCCCCAGGTTGGAGTAAGGGATACGGCCGAGGTAACCACAAACCAACTTTGGATTGCAGGTTCTAGCCCACTTGCAATCAGAGAGGGCTCTCTCTTTGGGATTTAGCTTTGTTGAAAATGATCTTAGGCTAGCTATTGAGTTCAGGGGTTTTTTTGTTCTGATTTTGGTGGGAAAATTGATGTTTCAGGTAGAGAGGCAGAGCATAGTCTGAAAATTTCAAACCATTGGGTGTGGAGTCGAGGAGGAGGACTGCTGGTGTGTTTTCTTGGTCACCATAGGGAAAATGGAGCAAGATAGCTGCGCATGAAACAATGTTTCAGGTTTAAATTATGGAAAGAATGCTAAGTAACAAGAGGCAGTTAAGAATCTCTCAATCAGCTTAACAGATGGAGATAACAAAGCTCTACCTAGGGGCAGTGAAGAATCCCTAGATAATTGGCAAAACACAGGTGAATCGGGGTAAATATGAGCCAGAAGGAATTCATATTCATGACCAATTAAGAGGAAAACATAAAGAAACAACAGAAATTGAGCATAGAGTGTATTTAAACAAATTATAAGCTATTCTTTCTTTCTGCTATTTAGATAGTGGTGAACAATAAAACAGAGGTAAGATGCACTTATTGTTTCAGGCTGCAGCACAAGAATTCCATCTTCATATCTTCAAAACATTCATTTACAACAGGCAGTTTGCTCTCCAAGCTTTCAGCAATCTTTGGTTATAGAAAAAACTCAGGTATACAATGCGAGTCTCTAGTGAAAATTCTCAATTGACCAACCCTTTAAACAATGTAGATAGCGGTATATATAGGGAAAAACTCTCTACAACTACTTTTATTACAACTTGACCTAATCAGGTCCTAAACAATAATTAATTTGACCTAATTCTATCAGAAATAAATGCGTGAAAATATCCCGGGCTGCGCTGAGGGCTGCCGTATCAAAACTGAGTAAATGATGTTGTCCTTAGTGGCTTGGTGCAGTGTTTTCTGAAATAAATGTGTATGGGTTTCTGGTTCTTTGCTGTCTGCCTGCATTTAAAGCTTTAACTGTGATTTGAGGGCAAGGATGGGCTTATGCCTCTTGATTTGAATTTCTGGGGGGCTCATCAATGTTCAGGTGCTTCGACCCCCTAAAAAATCTTGGCTGATACTCTTTGGCTCTTCTTCTCCATCTGATACTCTTTGACAAATGAATTGGGTCACTTTTCTCCTTTGTTGTGGGTCTAATCACAAATTAATGGCCACTGTTCGACCTCTGTTTCCTTTAGAACTCTCTTCTACTCCTTTCGGCAAGCTTCGCGAAGAAAAATGGGTCATTCGGCGCCTTTCGGGCTTGCTGGGGGCTATGTGATGAAAACATTCCCTAAAGATTCCCCACTTCGGCCTATTTTATCCAGCGATGCGCGATTTGCGCATCAAAAACTGTCTCAGAAACTGATTCAAGGGCTCCGGAGTGCGATTTTTCGCCCTTCGTGCTAAAATTGTTGATGACGTCAGCATGACGGACTTCGTACGGCGGATGACGTCAGCAATGACGTTAGCATGATGACATGGCGGGATGATGTTAGCATGATGACGTCATCACGTACGGAGGTGACGTGGCAGTACGACAAGGGACATGGTGGCAGGACAAGTGGCAGGGTGACTCGGCAGTACAGTGGCAGGAAGCCACGCAGGAGGATGATGCGGCAGGTGACGTGGGGCTTACGTCACAGGGGGAGGGTGGTAAGTGGTTTCTGGGCGCACCGCCTTTGGACAGAGGTGGTTTCGGGGGAGGGGGCTCCGCCACAACCCAGGAGGTGACACATGGCGGGAGTACGGCGACAATACCGCCCATCTCCCGGACGCTAACCTTCGGGCGCGTTGGGGGACAAGAAGGCCCGCCCACCGTAGATCTGTGGGGCGGGCGATCTAACGGTTGGTGGCGAAGGTGAGGTGGCGGAGGGATAAGGGGCGGGGATTCCGCGGAATATTCAGATTTAAATAAAGCGCGACGGGGGTTTAGACTTAGGTTTTGTGGTTTTGGGGGTTAATAACGGGCGGGTTAATATATTTACGTTCGGGACTTTAGCATAAGGGGTAAAACATGCGTTTTTGAGGGTTTATGAGCGGGGTTTTAATGATTTATGCATAAAAACTTAAGATAAGGGCGGAAATGTGGGTTTTTGAGGGTTTTAGGGCTAGGGGAGAGGTTGTTAGCATGACCAGGTGTCATCTAACTCCTGCTGTGACACGGATGGGTTAAAAACAGCCCCAGATTGGCCATTTTTCCCTGACTTTAGAAGAAATATGGCTATATTGCCAGGGAGGGGATATTTACATGGGGGAGTTTTATATACATAGTTTTAGTAAGGGAAAGGGAAAAATGATAGGGAGTTATATACTAGAGTTAGTAGTTAATGTGGAGATGATAAGCAGGCACTTAGGTAAGGGACCTTAGGCTGGTTTTTGGGGAAAGTGACTCATAAATAAGAAACAAAGAATCCTTGAGTGAAGCAGATATTCACCAAGACAAATGACAGGGAGAATGATGAAATTAAGAGGAATCAAGCAGATCTTGACCTCTTTGGGGAAATTAGTAAGTGACTTGGGGAATTAGAAGAAGGGGGAGTTAGTGATGTCCAGCTTGAGATCCTTCAGATGAAAACAGCCTGATAACTATGATCTGAAAAGATAAAACACTTTGTAACACAAAATTGATCATAAATCATCATTCTGCAACCTCACAGCTACCTACCCGGCCTACTCACCTAACATTTTTTCTTCTTTTGATTTGGGTGCACTTAGACTTCTAGACCCAGCTTTACAAATTTTCTTTTGAATGTTTCCTATATAAATCTACACTTATTTCTGCCAGGGCCCAGATTAAGCAGTTGGGTCCCTTTGATTCTCTACCTATCTACAAATCTGCCAAGATTAAACTGTTTGGACAGATACATTCTCTATATTCTAAAACAAGAAATTGAAACCTAGGGAGACCAAGATTAGACTGTTTGGGCCTCCCTTAAATGAATGAACTCTTCAAAATGGAATGACTCATCACAATTGGAATACAGCAGTACCGTTTGGACTAGCACACTTCATGGCTTCCTGTGGAAATATGGAACACTGCAGCCTACAAAGTATGACATATTTGGCATGTAAAAATGTCAATCATGAAAGATGAAACCCTATTGCAACAGGAGGCTAAAAGACACATCACCTCAAAATCTGATCTGGGCCAAGTTTAAAAAGATTGCCCCAATCCAAGTGAATGGGGCACTTTCCTCCCGATCTTGCTCTTCTCTTTTGAGGATAGGTATGGCGGAAACTGTGTTGAAACCAAATAATTTGTTATATCAACAAACCATGGAAAGAGTGCTGAAATAGCAAACAGGTTTTCATCTGGCATTTGATCATCCACCATCCCTTCTTCACCTACAAGCAGATCTAGTCTAGACAGAAAATCGTCAGCAACATTTTCCTTATCTGCCTTATCAACAATGGTCAAATCAAATTGATGCAATAAAAGTAACCATCTAATGATACAAGCATTTATATCAAGTTTATTCATCAAATACCTAATTGCAGCATGATCAGTATGCACGAATGTTTGATAGACATTGATGTAGTGTCTAAACTTGTTTAGGGAATGGACTACAACCAGGAGCTCTTTCTTGGTTACCGTGTAGTTTAACTTTGCCTTGGACAGGTTTTTGCTAACAAAATATATGCAATACGGTAGCTTCTCTTCAGCTTGTCCTAAGGCTGCTCTTATAGCTTTGTTTGAGGCATCTATGTGAATGTGGAAAGGTACGGCCCAGTTTGGACCTCTCAAGATTGGGGCAGTTATCAACTTACCTTTCAAAGCATCCAGAGCCTCTTGACAGTTGTCAGTCCATATGAACTCAGTATCTTTTCCCAAAAGACCAAACAATGGAGAAGCTAGCTTACTAAAATCTTTATTGAATCTTCTATAATATCCTACTAAACCTAGAAAACTTCGAACATCTCTTACCTTTTGAGGAGGCGAGACCCTTTGGATGATAGAAATCTTGTTGGGATCCACCTGTAAACCTTGCTGAGAAATTGTATAACCTAGCACGGTCCCTTCAGTCATTAGGAATTCACATTTATCAGGACTGAGGGACAGGTTCATTTCAATAGACTTGGCTAAAACTTTCCTCAGGTTAGTCAAAGCTTCTTGGAAGTTAGAACCATAAGGGTAAAGTCATCCATATAGATTTCCACTAAGTCATGAACCAACTCAGTGAATATACTCAGTACTGCTCTCTGGAAAGTGGCAGGAGCGTTGCACAAGCCAAATGGAAGGACCCGGTAGGCAAAGGTACCTCACGGACAAGTGAAAGTAGTCTTGTCTTGGTCTTCCGGGCTGATTTGGATCTGATTGTACTCACTAAACCCATCTAGGAAGGAAAAGAACTTCTTCCCTACCAGGTCATCTAACACTTGATCTATGAAAGGAAAAGGGAAATGGTCCTTCTTGGTGGCTTTATTAAGTTCTCAATAATTTACACAGATTCTTTACTTCCCGTTTTTCTTGGGCATAAGCACTAAAGGAGAAACCCACTCGCTGTCAGAGATGAGGTAGATGAATCCTGCATCCAACAACTTTTGCAGTTCTTCTTTGATAGTGTCCTTAAGGGCTGAGTTCATCCTCCTTTGAGGCTACCTGACTAGTTTACAATCCTGTTTAATGTAAATGTCATGAGTACAAACTAAAGGGTGGACTTCTTTCATCTCCTTATAGCTCCAAGCAAAAGCATCCAAATGGCTATTTAATAAGCTACACAACTCTTTCTCCTGAGAGGTGGATAGGGATGAGTTGATCTTCAAGGTTCTTTTAGGACCAAATTCCACATTCTTAACTCGGAGAGAGGTCGGATCAGCCACACAAAGATCAACTAAATCATTGGCTTAGGTCTCTTCCACTAACTCTTCTAATGGCAACACATTGGGGGGTGGATTTTGAAACAAATTCTCAATAAGATCATCCTCAGTTTGAGGACCTCCCATGGTGGCTTCCACTGTGCACAATGGTGCAGAGTAGACTTCATCCTCATCTTCCTCCTCCAACCAGAGAGGTAAGTCACGTTATATCAGAGGCTGGGCAGGAGGATATAGGGCTAGCTATTTGGACATATGCCCATTATTAATGGTCATGCTCCCAGCTCGACAACTGATGTAAGCATCTGAAGTAGCTAAGCAAGGCCTTCCCAAGATGAGGGGATACCCAGTGAGCTTTGCCTTTGGCTGAAGAACCAAGAAGTCAGCAGGGTATTCCCAGGAATCAACAGAGACCATGACATCTTCCATAATCCCCTCAGGAGTCACAGTGGAGCAGCCTTTCAACTACAGTACTGTTAAGGTCTTTCTTAGGGAACTTTGAAGGTTGAGTTTAAGCATAGTGTCCTTGGTCATTACGTTAATGACAACCCCTAGATCAATCAAGGTGTGGGGGATTATGGTGCCATTGATGTGGACATCGACTACAAGACTCCCAAGGTCCAGATATTTCGGACAGATTACATGTCCCAACATTAAGTCAGAAAGTTGTCCCGTGACATTGATAGTTGGGGAATCTCTCTTGCGCCTGCCTGTGTGCCTGAAACACTTCTCTTTGATCAACTTATTGTAGATTGGTACATCTTTTATGGCTTGGATAAGTGGTGTTTTCACACATAACTATTTAAGTTTTCCCAGAAGTTCAGTTTCTTCTGGGCTTGGTTGCGTGGTTCCAGTTCGTCTCTCAAGAAAGGGTGGCATGGCTTTGGGTTCACTTTCCTATTTTTCTTCCTCATCCTCCTTAGGAAGAGGTTTGCTATTTGGGAGGACCTTCCCAGATCATAGGTTGATCTCCTGAATCTCCACAGCATAGGTAGGGCATGTTGTTTCTCCAGTATATACCTGTTGGGCCTGTCTGTTATTGGGTTTCAGGTTCGGTTGAGCAGGTATCTGGGGTTGTATTAGTGGAGCAAGAGGTAATGATTGTGGTTGCACAGGTGGTGGAGGAAAAAGAGAGGGAGGAGAGTTGTATTGGGGCCTCCACCCCTGATGAGGTGCATTCCACCGAGGTTGTGGCTGAGCATGAGAATGAAACGAGTGAGCAGCTGGTTGAGTATGGTATTGAGATGGATACGACCAAGGAGGGGGTGTGGACCAGGAAGGATGAGCAGGGGGACCCCAAGAAGGCATGGAAGTGGCTTGATTGGGTTTGTAATAAGTCTGGGATGTCCCTTGCATTCTCTGCTGGTAAGTTCTGGGTCCATGTGGCCTCCTTTGGTTAATGAAGTAGAATGGTTCAGTGGCTCCTTCACCCCCTTGGTACATAGCTTTAAATCCGGGCAAGGAAGGGCACTGATTTGTAAGATGGTCTTCTTCACAGAAAAAACACACTTCTACAGAGTGCAATGGACATTCATTCTTAGGATGCTTTATAGTGCACCTGGGACAAAAGATGGCCAAAGCCCTTTCAGCTTCCTCTGACTTCTTTTGGATTCACAATGTATCCATTTGCATGGTAATAGTCTGTCTCATCTCGCTTTTGAAATCTTCCATCTGATTTGCAAACTCGTTTTTAAGGAATGAACTAGATAAGGGGGTACTGGCTAAGAGTTGTCTTCCCCTACCTCTCTTTCTGGCTACCCTAGAATGGTTTCTAGACACAGTATTTATGTCATCATAAGGTAGCTGGTAGATGTATCCCCTGGCCAGCAAATGTAGGGTATCTAGAAGGTCTTCAGGGACTCCTCTGAGCAGGACCAACTTCAGAGATTCGAGATCAAGTGTGCACCTGGCCCTTTTATAACTGAGTTGAAACCTCTCTTCATAATCTTCTAAAGATTCATCACTTCCCATGGTCATTCAAAAGATTTCTTCCTTTGTATCCTTTAACCTATGGTAGTCCCAATATTTGTTGTTAAAGGCTTGCTGCATCTGAGCCCAAGTTGGGATACTGTTTCCAGGTAGCCCCATGAACCAACGTAGTGTTGCATCCTTGAGGGTGGAGGGAAAGAGTTTCAACTTTTGCTCGTCTTCTGCATAGTCATAAGTTCAAAAAAGGATAGCAAACTCAAACAAGAAGGTATCAGGGTCTTCAGTAGTCAATCTGTGGAAGTGAGGTAAGGCTGAGGGACTTATGTTTTTCATTTTTGTGTCCCCATTGGTTTCTCGGATGGGAAAGGCACCTTCTATTCTCTCCCCATTTCCTTCGCCATTTCTGTTTTCAGCCATGGTCTCAGAAGGAATGGTTTCTTGCTCTTCTTCTGTTATAGGATCTTCGTATATCTCAGGAGGTTCACTTATAGGTTCTTCTGGATCACTGCCACCAAAGAAGAGAGAAGGTTGACTTAGTGATGTGGTGGGGGTGTTGGGTAGAAATTTTCCTGAATTGTCTCTATTCCTATAAGGCATGAAAGGAAATCTCTTTTTTGGGTGATTTTTGTTTCTTTTCTCTGCTTGTACCTGCAAAAACTGAAATAGATTGAACTGAAACTAACTAAAATCTATCTTGCTGAAATGAAAATGCAGAATTGAAATGAAAGCAGGAAAGGACTAATCTATTTTGCTGAAATGAAATTGCAGAATTGGAATGAAAGCAAGAAATGATAATCTACGCTTGCTGAAATGAAATTGCGGAATTGAAATGAAAGCAAGAAATGCTAATCTATGCTTGTTGAAATGAAATTGCAGAATTGAAATGAAAGCAGGAAATGGTATAATCTACTTTTACAGAATTGAAATGAAACGACTACTCTACTCTTGCTGAAATAAACTACTTTAGCAGAATGTTGTAGTAGAAAATAGAAGAAAAGCAGTAATCACAAAATACTTTGATGCTTCCCCGGCAATGGCGCCAAAAATATAGTGAGCTCCAGTATTGCAGCAATGATGTTGCAACTCCTGGGACTCCCTACTTTACTTTTATCAACCCGGTAGTTCGTAACAAACTTGGAAGCGACGGTGCTATATGCACAAGTACTAGCTCTTACTACAGGCTGTCACTTGATCAGCTGTCACAAGATCGCTAGGAGCTCAAGCCAACTTCTATGAGTTCTCAAAAGAAGCTTGTAACTGTGATAGAAGGGAGCTAACTCAAAAGAGGCTAGTCTACTTGCAAAAAGAAGATGAAAGTTGAAAAGAAATGCAAACCCTAGCAAACCCTAGTTTTACCGACGAGCACTACTTTTGCAAGAAAAGAGATGTAAACTACTAAACTTGATGCCATTGACTCTTGAAAAGGTAAAATGCACGTGTTTAAGCTACTTCTGAAGGAAAATATGGAAAAATCATCTTTTTGTATTTTTGAGAAATTTTATGCAGAATTATTATGCATGTGTTTTAGCTATTTGTGACTGTACAGAGGTTTATTGGCAAAAGGAAATGGAGTGGGCATTTGCAGGAGGTTGGGAAGGTGTGGAAAGGACCTAAGGAGTCCCTGGCACCCTTCTAGAGATTTCCACTGTGATCGGACTTCGAAAAATTGCTCGCATGAACTTCTACAGGAGGCTGCAGGGGATCTACAGGAAATTCTACAGAAAGTTCTACAGGGACAAGCCGAAAGTGGTTTATAGAGGGTTGAAGGTGGAAAAACGGTGGGAAAGTGGAAATTAAGGATGGATAGAGATGTTAAGGGGTCTCAGACTTTGTGAATGAAGCTCAGGAGTGAAGAAGATGGTTGGATTTGTTCAAAGGTGAAGGAAGCAATGTTGCACAAAAATGTAGAAATTAGGGCAAGTTGGGAAAGTGTGGAAAATGAGTGAAGGAAATATTGAGAGAGGGGATGGAGCAGGTTGTATTATGGAGGAAGGATAGGCTGGAGTGTCTTACAGGTGTTCTGCACACTTCTTTCCAAAACTGACCCAAGCAAAAACTAAGAAAACAAAGTTTTATCTATTTTGACCTAATTCTAACCTAGAAACCAGAAAAGTGATGAAGAGAAATTTATAGACAAGAAGTTATTAAATAAAGTGATCGAAACTAAGCCAGAACAGATCTAAACATGAAATCACAACTGATATCAATTTTTCCAACTCAAAATCTAACACTAGCAATTGCATTGGACAGAAAAAACAATGTTTTTGTGGCAACAAGTGTACCTTGGTCTCAATTCATGGTCCCAAGGAGGGCGAAAAGAGATCAAGGATTGCTTGGTAGCCTTTTTTTGGATCTTCTCTATTATCAAACTATCAAATTAACTTGAAGCAAGAACAACTATCTTAATAATCAAAGACAACCTAAGTAACAAAGCAAGATTTAACCTAAATAACATAAATTATTCTGTGAATGCAATAAAAACACATAGAAGTACACAAAGGAGGTATTGGGCACTTGGGTTGGGCCCAATTGCAAGAGCTACAAACCCCTAGGAAAGATCAGAACCGGTTCAAAGCTGGATTCATCTTCATTGATCAAAAAATAATAGTTACATCACAAAACTCTCTGCAAGAAGAATCTTGAAAATGAGTTGATTAAAAGGGTTCACTAAAGTGCGAAAATAGACTATCAAATGGGTAAACTATGAAGGATTGAAGCCTTCCTATTTATGCAAGTGAGGACTCCCAACAGTCCTCCTAAACTTTAGGAGCTTGGCTGCCCAAAACCACAGATAGCAACCACTTCACTAGACCTGCTCGGCTGCCCCTTGAAATCATCTTTGGTGGGCCGTTGAACTCCGATCTGTTGGTGGAGAAATCGAGGAAGGGGTCATTTAGTGCAGGAGACATCCTTCCTATAAATCCTCAACCTTGTTTCTTCGAATTTGGCTGCCAATCTGCTCATAAATGCCTAGTCTTGGTCCAAAAATGTCCAAAAATCTGCAATAAACACATATTAGACTTTGTGGTAAAGTGACTATTCCCATTCACTCAATTAACATAAATATATTCAAAAGCATGCATAAAAATATGGAGAATGGTGGATTAAATGAGAATAATAGGCAAAATGAGCCCATATAATTACCCATTTCTGGGGCTCATCACTAGAATTTCCAGAGTTATTTCTCCAGGTAGGAGAAAATATGGTATAGAAGGGGAAAGGATATGATTGAAAATCATTGCCACAACCATAGGCCAAGGTTGTATACTTCATAATGAGGTACATTACCTATGAAGGTCGCCTCTCTACCCTTTTTAAGTATAATTTTAAGCTTTTGGCATGTCTCTGGTTTCATCAAGTTCATCCTTTAGATATTTCATTCTTTCTTTGGAATAATTGTCAATTAATGGCACAATCTATGCGTCGATCATGCCAAGCATTAGCAGTCCTCAAAAATCATGGACTTGTTAGATTGTTAGTGATGCATGCCCTATCACAAAATCCTATGACTTGGGAATGGATGGTTGAGCTAGCAGAAGAAGAGGTTGCAACTATGATGCCAGTAAGGGTTGAAGAAGAATTGTTGGAGGAAGAGGGAGTCATTGTTGGCACTACACCACAAGAACCAGCTTCAACTGTTGAACCTATGGTGTAAGTAACAAAACAATCACCGAAGGGAGTCGAGAAAGAAAGGGAAGAAGAGACGATAAACCAGTCAGACGATACGGGGGATGGGTATGAAGCTAAGGATATTGAGGTAGAAGGCGTTATTGGGGTGCGAATTGAAGATGTTACTCCTCATTCTCCACTCCCCGCTTCCCTACCAAAGGGGGGAAAGGAAATTCCATTCTTCTACCCGCACAGTAAAAGAAAATATTTTTTCCTCCAGAATTGAGATTTGTTGGAGTAATTACAGAGGAAGGGGCCATTGTTGACATTGTACCACAAGAACATGTGTCAATGGTTGAACAAATAGAAGAGGGAGCCACTGTTGTCACTATTCCACAAGAACCAGTGTTAATTGTTGGACAAATGGAGAAAGAAGTCACCCTTGACACTACCCCACAAGAACTAGTGTCAACTATCGAACTAATGGAGGAGGAAGCTACCCTTGACACTACCCCACAAGAACCGGTGTTAACTGGTGAACCAATGGAGGAGGAAGTTACTCTCGACACTGTTCCATAAGAACTAGTGTCTAATTCTAAGAAAATAGAATGGGATGTTGCAGGTGAGATTGCTCCATAGAAACCAGTGTCAACCGGTGAGCAGATAGAAGAGAGGATTATTGTTGATACTGTTCTACAAGAGCCAGTGCCAACTATTGAGTAGATGGAAAGAGGCGCAGTCGTTGATTCTGACCTGCAAGGAATAGTATCAATTACCGAGCAAGTAGAAGAAGAAACCAGGGCCTCAGAACAACTACAAGAAGGAGACGTCAATGATACCACATTTCAAGGACCAATACTGACCCCTAAGTCACTAGAAAGAAATCCAGTGATATTGAGACCTGCAGTAAGAGGCGTTGTAATAGCTTTTCAGACACCGGTAGTTGAACGAGTGGAGGTAGTAATAGTAAAATAGGAACTGGTCGATGAATTTGTTGATATTAATCCACCAAACCCAACATCAGCTGCAAGACAAGTAGAGGAGGTCATTGTAAAACAAGAATTTATTAAGCAGTGAATGAAAAAGAAAGACCCCATCCAGAATTGGTATCAATTGTTGTTCAGAGAAAACATTCAATTAAAAATGGAAATTACTAAATTGAGAAAACAGGTGATACAGTCACGGAGAAGGGAAAGAAAGTAAAAAAGGAATGTTGGTCAAGTTGTTGTAACTCTCGGAACTGATAGAATAGTTTCAGAAGTAATGCAAACAGAAGACAAGAAGATGGCCTCAACATCCACGCAGACTGAATCGCTTCTCCATTTGGTAGAGGCTTAGGAATTCCTGTTGACAGCGGAAATTCAAAAATGGAAGGCTACTGCTTCCAACCTTTAGTGTGGGTCTATTCCTATAGAAGCTCACTAGAGAGGAGTGAAGGAAATTCAGGAGCAAGAAACGAGAGTGGTGGAGAATGCTAAGAAGATGCAGGAAAATCTATAGAAGAAGCTTTAGGAGTTGCAGGGGCAGGTCCAGTTATTAAAAGCAAAAAAAAGATGAGATGTTTTCCTTGACACAATAGATCATGGCATGTAGACCTCCTGCTCATTGTTATGCCATGTTCCTCCATGAACAATACATGTTCTTCTGCCTAGAGAGTACCCATCAGGAGGTAAGCCATGATATGGAAGACTTGAGAACCCAAAATCAATTAAACCAACATTTGATGTGTGAGATTTATATGCATAATTACATCCTGGAGAATGACCAGTTGTTCAATCCGGTGCCATATGTGGGAGACATTCAGTAGAGAGAATTCACATCCTTCATGATTAATCAGATTAAGTGGAAAGCGACGTTCGACATGTTTGAATAAAATAAAGAAAATCAACCACTTTTGATCAGAATGGAACATTGTTAATTAGTGGATATTTACAACATAAATAAAAAAATAAAATAAATAAATAAATAAAAAATTGCAGCTGGAAGGACGAAAGGACCAGATGTTGACAACACAGAAGTGGCATGTTGACCTGTGTATGAGGCAAATCTTTACTTGTCAGGAGGAAACCTAGGACACTTGTTCGAAGTGTTGGATGTTTTCATCATCAGTAGCTTGTGTGAGAGAACCTTTTGGCTTCCCCAATTTTGCGAGGGCTTTGAAGAGAATTTCACATTATATTGCATGCATAAGACATTGTGGGGTCTGGTGGATAGGACTGAGATTTAAATTCCTCATCATTTGGCTACCTTCCGAGAAATACACACTAGCTTATGTGGCAGAAGAGGATTTTTGGAAGGTTACACTTTGCTCGGATGGATTTAAAGCTTCTGGGACAAATATGGTCGCGCGTTATGATCTTGCACAACTCCATTTTAGTCATAATGGGTCTAATCCAGACCTTTGCAGGAAACGAGCTGCATGAGGACATGCAGATAAGCTAGTTGGGGGGAGATGTTGGTCAGTAGATTTTCTTTTTTTTACCTATTTTTATCCACTTCACCTTACCCATTTCATAGCTTTTTGCAAGGTTAATTCATGTCTCAACAATGAAGGTATGATAAATTGGCATGTCTTTTTGAATACTTATTAATGAAACGTATTCCTAAGGGGAATGCTGCCTATGCAACTTGCTAACTAAAGCTTTATTACAGAATCGAGATAATGATGACTAGTAGGCTACAAATTAGCACACGACTGTTGATGAGTTGGCAACGCTATTCTGGGATAGGGATTGTAACGACCTCCAACCAACAAGAAGCTGATGGACCAATATTATTGTTATCTTTTGTGTTATGTTTATGCCTTAATGATTGTTATATATTTGGAGGTATATAGAGTCGTTGAACATTTGAGTTTGTTAGTATTATTTTTGTAACAATGCAATGTATAAGTAATGGTTAAGGAGGCAAAAATGCAGACAATTAATTTGAGAAGTGTAACAACAAATTTTACTGTATTGCCTTTTCATTAATGCAATTCTGATTTTCATGAGAGCCGAATAATCTTTTATCTTTTGCCATAACCCTGATTGAAGACTCAAGCCCACTCTCCTGATTGGGTGCTATTGAATTAGTTGTGTGTGTAGATTTATGTTGGTTATGTTCACTTGCTTTATTGCTGTAGTGATTTATTGATCGCATTACAATGAATTTAGATTGTTGTTACTCTGATTTGGTGTTATTGTTATTTACTTGTCATTATCATTATTTTCTTGTTGTTATTCAATTATTATGCTTGAATGACTACTTAATACTGGGTAGGGAACATGTGGTCTGCATAGACTTTGCATGGTAGCCTTGAAACAATTAACGAGCCTCGGGTTGAAAATTAATGTGGGGAAGGGTGAATTCCATAATTCATATCTAAACACCAACAAATGGTAAGAGAAAAATGAGAATTTTGCAAAATATTCATGATGATTTGGATGTTAGTTAAATTTTTACATTGTTGTCTTTTCAATTTTCATCATTTGAAGAAGCTATTAAACATGAGAATTGGGTGAAGGTTATGGATGAAGAAATATTATCTATAGAAAAGAATAATACTTGGGATTTGGTTGACTTACAAAAAGATAAAAATATCATTGGTGTTAAATGGGTGTACAAGACAAAGTTGAATGAGAAAGGATAAATCAATAGATTTAAAGAAAGACTTGTAGCAAAAGGGTTCTCGCGACAATCAGGAATAAGATTTGGAAAAATGGTTTCCCCAATAGCCAAATTTGATGTTGTAAGAGAAGTCTTAATAAAAACATCTCAGAACAAGTGGAAGGTGTATTAGATGGATGTGAAATTAGATTTCTTGAATGGAATTCTAGAAGAGGGAATTTATGTGTAGCAGCCTCCTGGTTATGAAGTTGAACTTCATGGAGATAAAGTTTACATATTGAAGAAAGTTCTCTATTGACTCAAACAAGTGTGAAGAGCCTAGTATAGTGGAATTGACAGTTACATGATCAAGAATGGATTTTGCAAAAGCAACGTTGAACCCACCTTGTACACAAAGGTAAATGAGTATGGTTAGATTTTGATTATTAGATTGTATGTGGATGACATGATTTAGACTAGTAATCTAAAATTAAATGAGTTTAAAACAACAATGAAGAAATAATTTGAATTGAAATAACTTGGTCTTATGAGATATTTTCTTGGCATAAAAGTTGAGCAAGCAAAGAGAGGGATTTTTATTTGTCAAAATTAATATGCTAAAGAATTGTTGAAAAGATCCGGGGTGGAAAATTGTAAACTTATTACACCAGTTGCAATAGGTACAAAGTTAAGTAAGAATGACAGAGGATCAAATGGTCAATCCAACTCAATTCAAAATATTTGTTGGAACCATTATGTATCACACAACTACAAGACTAGATATTATGCAAGGAGTTAGATTGATTTCTAGATTTTTGGAGTCTCCAAAGACTCACATTGGAAATATGGGAAAATAATTCTAAGATACATAACAAGAACTATAGATTATAGCATATTTTATTAAAATAAAAAGAAGAAATATTCGGTTGGATATGCTAACAGTGATTTTGCAGGAAGTTTGGATGATAGTGAAAGAACTTCTAGTTATGTATTTCATCTTGGTTTAGGTGTGATAGCATGGGAATCTAAGAAGCGGCCTATTATGACATTGTCATCAGTAGAAGTAGAACATGTAGCAGCAACATAAGAAGCATGTCAAGCAGTATGGTTACAGAGAGTTTTGGATGGACTTCTATAGAAAGGAGGAGGCTCAACAAAAATCTATTGTGACAATTCCTCAGTCATTGCACTATCTAAGCATAGCGTGTTTCCAAAAAAGAGAAAACATATTGATACAAGATATCATTTTATTAGAGAACTTGTGAGCAATGGAGAATTTTATTTAAATCCTTGTAAATCAAGTGATCAATTGGCTCATATATTCACTAAGCCATTAGAAAAAGGTGTATTTGAGTTTCATAGAGGAAACTTAGGTGTTGTAGGCCTAGCTAAGACTTAGACCAACAAGCATGTTTGATTTGTCATGAGTCGTGTCTTAGTTCAGTGGTCTTAATTAGGGGGGAGTTTTAAAGATAGATAATTACTCCTACATGCAGAGTAGTCTAAATTTAGAGTGTGAGTTAACTAAGTCAAGTTTGAGTTACTTTGAATTTAGTATTATATTTGGTAAAGTCAAATTTGGTATGTGATTTCATGTTAAAGTTATTTTGGTTGAGTCACTAGTTGAAAATGAATAAGTACCCCCATGATGGGTTCATCGTAATCAAGTCAAGTTTGTGAATTTAATAGAACAAAAATAACTTGTGTGTTTTGTCTGTGTGAATTGTTGTCTGAAATTTGTTTCTTTCCTCCTCCGTCTTTCCAACAATATAAAAAATTCATTTTCAAAATCATTTTTGTATTTCCTATAACATCGTTATTGAACCTAAAGGCTCATTCTACAACCCAGTATGAGGGTGATGTGTAAGTATGTTCATGTGTCCCTCTTAAAATAAAAATAAAATATTGTCTAAATAGAAAAGCTATGTAGGTTTTAATATGAAACAAAAATGAGAATATTATGCATGTTTAGTTAGTTTTCCATATGACATAATATAATTTCAAGTAAAGTAAAAAAAAAAGTTAAAAAAAAGTGTAAGAATTTAAACCTTATACTTTTCAAAAATATTTCAACACTAGATTTTAAAAAACTTAAAAATATATTAATAACAAAAAATAACTATTTTAATGTGCGCCCTCTCGATGGACATGTTATGTAAAATATTTTAATATCAAAGATGTAGATATTATATTTTGTATTAAAAGAATTATGTATATATCATATAAATCTATTGAAAAGAATATTTATGGTTAAAATATTTGAAGTAGTCTAAATATTTTACAATTTGATATTTTTTACTTATATGTTTATATGTTTATATATGTACAGGTGGGTAGCTATAGCTATGATTAACTATTCCAAAGAGATTAAAAGAAACTCAACCAATTATTAAGACCATGTGTAGTTCAATGCTCCTCCATTTAAAAATAACACTTTAAAACGATTAATTTCCCTTTGGTTTGTTGATTAAAACTTATTTCAACCTTCAATAATTACGAAGTGAGCATTACCTAAAGAAGATCTTGGAAATAACTAAATATTGATAAAATGATGATAATAAACAACTCTCTTAGCTAAGGGTGCCCTCGCAAGAGTCAAATAAGTTAAATTCGTCACACCAAAAGAAATATTAAAAACAAATTAACCTATGATGCGTATGGGAGGATATTTTCTTAAGGCATTGATGTAGTGGTGAAATATCACTATGAGTGGTTTTAGCAGCGGTCCTTAAAGTTTCATTACCATAAATATCATAATTTTAGAATCATTCTTCATCAATGTTTATATATATATATATATATATATATATATATATATATATGTGGGGTTTTCTTGTTGATCATTTGATCCATGGGATTTGGGAATATTTTCTAAAGGCATTTATGTAGCGACGAACTATCAATGTGACTAGTTTTAGTAATGGTCTTTAATGTTTCATTATCATATATATCACAATTTTAGGATTATTTTTCATTAATGTTGTAGTATTTTTTTTCTTATTAATTTGATTAATGAGATTTGGATTTTGTGTTTTTTATATACATAATACGTTATAATATTGTGATCGCTTTCTTAACATTTTAATAATTTAATTAGTAATCATTTTTTTAAGGTCTTAATTTGTTCATATTTTTATAGTTAAATATGATGATAGTAATAATGATATTTAATCATTATTTTAAAATATTTTATTTGATATATATAATTATATTTTATTTCCAATAAACCTTGATTACATTAAAGATATATATATATTTTAAATTTTAGTTAAATATTAATAGTTTTTTATATTATTGTTAATATTTACCTTATTTACCCCGGATGCGGGTGACACGATGGCTGAGAATGTGGTGCCACATGGTCACCATGGGCAGCCCCAAGCTTAAGACTCGCATTTACTGCGATCCGCCGCCATGGATCTCAAGCGTGGGTGCAGGGGCGATAAGGGACGACAATTCATTGCTCTGTCCGGGTTTCAAATGCGAATTCAGAGTGCAGTTATGGCATGCGGAGTTCGAGGAAGAGCACAGGAGCATAAGAATGGTGAGGGAATGGAATGTAATGTGTTGGGTCGAGTTCAGATTTCGGCAGTGGGTTTATGGTCGACGGCTCACAGAGCTGATGCTCTCGTCGTCCCTTTGGCAATTGACGGTGGTTCCAGGTCTGCGAGGGTGGGTGAAGGGTGTTTCAATCTCTCCGACTCCTCTTATCCTGCTCTGTTTCGTTTTCCTGCTATCAGTGGAAACATGGTCAGGCCTCGACAGCGCCTTCTCAGTCGTCGAGGCTCTAGTAGAGGCGGGTCCTCTCGCCCCTCAGTGGCAACTCCCCCCTCCCGCTGCTGTCGATGTCTATGCCATCAAGTTGCAGAGGCTCATCCCATCCAGTCGAGCCACTTCCTGGACTCCAGCAATCCAAATCTGGACTCGGCTCCGCTTCCTGTGTTTGGAACAACAGTCTTCTCCTTCAGCAGTTCCCAGGGAAATTCTCGCATCAACGCCCATGTCTCGGTCCTTTTTCTTGAAGAACCGAAGGAGGAGGGCGAGGAACAACCCAGCACAAAGTTGCACCAGGCTGGAAGCTCTAGGGATGCTGAGGGTTTGCCAGAGGTTAGCCCAGAGCCTGCTGACATTCCACCTTCGACTCAGGCAGCACCTCCGCCAGAGAAGGACAAGGCCGCTTGGGACTCTCTCCCGGAAGGTATGTGCTGGATCATCGAGGAGGAGCCGGACGAATAGTTGTCCGTTCGCTCAGGTTCTCCCCTTCAGACGCTGCTCAGGTTCTCCCATGATTTGCTACGTTTGCTACAATGGCTTACTGTATGTTTTGGTTGTTTCTGTTTGGTTCGAGAATTATCCTGTTCAATGTTTGTCAATGCCCCTGCAAGGGATCCTTATGAAGGTCTTCTTTTTCTTTTTTGTGCCCCTGCGTGGGATGTCAATTTTTGCTCTTACTGCACCTCAACGGTTTAACGCCCCTGCGTGGGTGATTTGTCTCAGTGGTGGTGCCCCTGCGTGGGTGGTTTGTCTCAGTGGTGGTGCCCCTGCGTGGGTGGTTTGTCTCAGTGGTGGTGCCCCTGCGCGGGTGATTTGTCTCAGTGGTGGTGCCCCTGCGCGGGTGACTTGTCTCTGTGGTAGGGCCCCTGCGTGGGTGATTTGTCTCGATGGTGTGGCCCCTGCGTGGGATGTTTTTTTTTTATCGCTGTCAGTCCAAAGTGCCATCCTTGGCCTCTGGAAATATGACCTCATGACTGTAATTGTTTTCTTGTTTATGTACATAATAGAATAGCATAGTCTTAACGAGAAAAATATTTACCTTATTTATTTATATGTTGAATAAAATTTAATGTTTACAACAACTGCAATAATACATGTGGTTGATATACGTTGATAGATTTATATCAATCACATGCACAACCACATTGGTATATGTGGTGGATATATGTGAATAGGAATACATCAAAAACATTAATAATTAGGATTTAGTATTATTGTATTACAATTATCATATATTAATATTTTTATACTAATGTTTTAAAATATATATTATTTAATATATAATTATAATACAAGTATGAGGTTTTAGTATTCCATATTAGTATTGAGTTTTAATATAAGTAATGATAAGTTAAGTATTCAACTAAGTGAGTATGATTAAATTAACAATGTGACCCTATATTAAACTCAATGTTACAAATCCAATATAAAACTCAATATTATAAACCCTAATACAAAACCCAATATTATAAACCCAATTCTAAACTCTAATATTTAATAAATTCCAATATAATGTAACATTGCAACAATCATTGTTAGATTGATTACATCACTTTATAACAATGTTTGTCATCATACGACATTGGATAGACTACCGTGTAATTTCAACATCACAATATTAAACTATAATATTAATCCAAATATTATAAACCCTAACATTTAACCAAAAATTATAAACCACACTATTAAACTCAATATTTTAAACCAAAATATCAAACCTAATATTAAACCCTAATATTAAACATAATATTATAAAACCTAATATTATAAACCTTAATATTAAATCTGATATTATAAACCATAATATTACACCCAATATTATAAACTCTAATATCAAACCTTATGTTTAAAAAGGCAGCAAAAAATTCTCAATTTGATTTTGCCTTGATTTAATTGAGAAAAGTTGAATTTCCACATCAACAAACAATGTGGATGATGTTAACTTGTGTGACATGGCTTGTGTCACCTAGTTTACTTAGTAAATTTGATTTGGAGGAGTTAGAATTAATTTCGGCATGGGTGATTGCTAATTTGTAGCAATCAAGGTCAGTTATCTCAAGTTGTTTTCAGTTAAACTAGTTCCAACTTTTGGAGGAACTAGTGGAAGGTCAGTTAAATAGTGGGACTATAGTCAAACTTAGTGATCATCCAATTAACTGATCAATCATCCCAAAATAGCTAGTGCATGAATAGAATTCGAGTTACCCAGTTGAGGTGGAGATCCCAAGGCAGTGTAACATCAGTTGTAGACTAGTATTTAGTGTATAGGTGTTGCATGCATCCAGATGATCAACCTAAGGAATTGTATAATTCAATTAAAGGAATTTCCTAAATAATAGGGGCTAATTCCTCAAGTAAAAGTGTAAGGAAATAAGAGCTTAAGCAGAGGCAAAAATTGACTAAGTCTGGTCAGAGGCCTTCAGTGAGAAAAGAGATAGGTTATGCACTTGGAGGTTGTGCTCAGTTGAGGAAAGCAATTATAATTCATATTAGTTTGATTAATGCAAGCAGAAATTCAGGGTTTTAGTAGATTTCTTTCCACAGTTAAAAATAGTTTTTTCATGTGTGCTATTTGATCTTATATGTCTGCGATTTTTTTTCTAAATTGTGAATTAGTGTCCGTGGAGCAGTAGAGTAGGTTTGTGTCTTGTGATTTTGATTCAAAATTCATGAGAAGTTGCAAATATATAGCCTAATTTCTACATGGTATCGGAGAAGGATTCACATTAGAATAGGAAGTTCAAAGTTGATTCTCAGAGGTTCGAATTTGAAGATCAGTGTACCAGGATTTCTTTAGAGATGGGAAGATGACCTTCAATGGACAAATTCTAGAGTATTACTTGGAAGGCACCTCTAATTTTGTTGCATGGAAGGATTGCATGGAGGCGATATTGGATGACAATGGATTGACAGAATACATCAAGATAGATGTTGTAAAACCTCAAGTATCTGATACCCAAAACCTTATTTAGTGGAAGAAAGATGTAGTCAAGGAGAGGAGAATGATCTTGGAGGGAGTACGAGATCATATTCTCTCGAAACTCCAAGGAAAAGAAATCCGATTCACGATGTGGAAAGCACTGACATAATTTTTCAAGAATAGTAGTGACCACAAGAAGCCGGTGGTCAAGGATAAACTTCGAAGTATCAAGATGCAAAATAATGACACAACTCCGCAGTATCTGAGAAAGTTTACACAGTGTCGTGATGAAATTCACAAGGTCGAGCTTAATGACCCTGAAGAAGACTTGGTAAGCCAAGCCCTTCTGGGCCTTCCCAAGAGTTGTCATATCTATCAAGATTCAGTGAACAAGAGGGAGAAACTACCAATTTTGGAGCACTTATGGTTTGATTTGGTAGAGGAGTAAGTAAGGCGGAATACCAGAGATGGGACTTCATCTAACGGTGAGGATGAAGAAAACATTGCATTTTATGGAAATGAAAATCGAAGAAATCCCAATCAAAACCAAAATCCAGTCAAGAGGGAAGAAAGAAAGATTTGTCAAAAAAAATGCTTCCATTGTCATGAATTTGGGCACTATGCCACGAACTATCCACATAAGAACGAAAGAAATAAGACCTTGGGAGGAGTAGCAGGTGAAGCTTTGGATTCAAAGTTCAAGCTTGAATTTACCCTCATTCCATGCATGTCCAACACAATGATGGGGAGTGTGTGGTACTTGGACTAAGATGCATCATTCAACATGACGGGGAATATAGACTTTTTTAGTGACCTAGAAGAAAAATATTTGCATATGCACATAGAGATGGGGGACGATAGAAGGTATAACATGACTGGTATTGGCACGTTCACCTTTTAGAGGGAGTCTAGCTCCCCCCCTAGGCTCAAGGATGTCATTTTCGTTCCGAGCCTAAAGAAAAATTTCGTCTATGTTGCAGTTTTAGAAGACCATGGTTATGAGGTGATCTTCGGCAAAGGAAAGGCATTCCTAAGACACATAGCCATGGGACAGGTGAAGCATATCAGGGTTTGTGTGAAGAACCTGTACAAGCTATATGTGGAGGATTATGTTGCATTGAGCATAAAGCTGGAGAAGGTATAGAACTACGATGTTGGTGAACTTTGGCATAGAAGACTTGGTCATTTGCATCATGGTGCTTTGAATATCATGCAGTAGATAACCGCCTCCACAAAGGAGCACTTGAGCAAAAGGATGTATGCAAAGGATGTACCTTGGGGAAGTACACAAAATCCACATTCCATGATCGGGACAAAAAATCACATGTAGTCCTTGAAAGGATCCACTCTAATGTTTGTGGACCTTTCTTGACAGCCTCCACTGCCAGACATGAATATTTTGTCATTTTTATTGATGACTTCTCACAAAAGTGTTGGATCTTCTTCATGCGGAAGAAGGATGATATCTTCTCCAAGTTCATAGAATTTAAGGCATTGGTTGAGAAAGAAATAAGAAAGAAGGTGAAGGCTCTTAGGAGCGATAATGGAGGTGAGTATGTGTTGAATGAATTTAATTTTTTTTTTTTGCAAAATAAGGCATTCGACAATAATTGATAGCAACCCACGAACTACAGTAGAATGAGGTGTCTGAGAGAAAGAATCATAGAATTGTGGGATCAATGGTGGAAATGTTGCATGATCAAGGCCTACCTCTGCATTTGTTGGTCGAGGTATGCAACACATTAGTATATTTTAATAACTGGAGTCCTCATCGTATTATGGGCATGATTACACCAGAGGAGTCTTTCTCGGGGAGAAAGCCAGATGTGTCGCACTTTAAGATTTTTGTAGCCTTTATTTCCTTCCGTCTCCAAATAATCAAGGAAGAATCTAGATCCAAAAACAGAATTGGAGGAATTTGTTGGTTACACAGAAACTCCCCACAACTACCATGTGTACTTTCCATCCCTTAGAGTGATAGTTGTGTGAAGGGATGTAAAATTTGATTGAGATAAATCCATGTGGTGCTCTCTCGAAAGGGGGCTTTAGATCCCACCTGAAGAGGAGTTTTAAGATCCAAAGGAGGAGCCTGAGGATGTTTTGGAGTAGCCACAAGTTGAGGAGAAGAGAGTGGAAACATCCACTCAAGAAGAACCATCCAGAGAAGGCTGAAAAAAGACCAGGGAAGTTGAGAGACTTGTGTAGGATGCGAGGGAGTATGTGGTTGCTCCTTCAAATAAATGCAAGCAGGGAAGGTCACCAGATTGATACACTGGCTACAAGTCTCTAATGACAGATCTTGTAGAGACTAAGCCATCCTCTATCAAGGAATCAGTAGAGAAAATTATATGGGTTGATACAATGGTGGAGGAATATGAATCCATTGTAAAGAACAGTGTTTGGGAAGTGGTCCCAAGACTAGCAGACAAATCAGTTGTGGGTTCAAGATGGATCTTCAAGGTAAATCATGCAGTAAACAGAAGCATAGAAAAGTACAAGGCCATATTTGTGGCCAAGGAGTACTCTCAAGTTTAGGGGACTAACTATGAGGAGACCTTTGCTCCTATAGCAAGGTACTAATTCATCAAATCAAATATTGGTTTGGATGAACATATGGGTGGAAGATCCACCAAATGGATGTGAAAACAACATTCCTAAATTGAGTTATTGAGGAGGAGGTGTAGATTGAACAACCAGAAGGCTTCGAGAATTTTGATCGGAAGACTTGTGTGTGTAGACTCAAGCTAGCATTGTATGGTCTTAAGAAAGTACCTCGTGCTTGGTACACTAGGATCGATAGTTATCTCACCAGTTTGGGCTTCACCAAAAAAGAAGCGAATGTAAACCTCTATGATATCTTGGTAGAAAGTAAATTGTTGATTATTGTCTTATATGTTGATGACTTGATTTTCGCTGGTGATGAGGAGTTGATCACATCTTGCAAGGAGGACCTTTCAAGAGAGTTTGAAATGAAGTACATGGGTCTCATGCACTACTTCCTCATATTGGAAGTATGGTGAGGCAATGGGGAACCCTTTGTCTCTTAGGGAAATTATCCCAATGAGATACTTCATAGGTTTTGCATGGAGTTGCAAAATAATGGAGACACCTCTAGCAACAAACTAGAGAAAAGAGGATTCCACTTCAGGTGAGGAAGTGGATGCTACTATTTACCGATAGTTGGTGGGTTCACTAATGTATCTTGTGAACACACAACTAAATATATGCTATGCAGTCAACCAGCTGAGCCAAGCTATGGTTAGGCCAACCAAATTATTTTGGAGGCCAGCTAAGCATGTTCTACAATACCTCAGAGGCACTACCCAGTTTGGACTATCGTACAGACGGACAGAGGGAGTGAAGTTGTGTGGATTCACAGATGCAGATTAGTTGAGGAGTCCATCAAACTAAAAGAGTGCATCAGGTGGAATTTTCAGTGTTGGGTCCATAACGGTTTCTTAGTAGAGCAGCAAGCCAATATTTGTGGCACTTAGCTCAGTAAAAGCAGAATACATGGTTGTCAGTCAAGTAGCATGTGAGGCGATCTGGATGAGAAATATACTTATTGGATTGTTTGGTCAAATAGTGGATCCAACTGTGATCTATTGTTATAATCATAGTTACATCAAGCTCTCTGAAAACCTATTTTTCATAATTGATCCAAGCATATAGATATCTGCTTTCACCATTTATAGGATTGTGTGTGGATATTGTTATTGTAGTACATATTGATAGAGGAACAATATGTTGACATTTTGACAAAGGCCTTGTCAAGAGGGGAGTTTGATTCCTATAGGTGTTGGATAGGGGTGATTGATAATCCCTTTCTTACTAAGAGGGAGTGTTGAAAAATGCAGCAAGAAATTTTCAATTTGATTTTACAATGATTAAATTAAGAAAATTCAAAGTTCCACATCGGCAGACAAGTTGGATTATGTTAACTTGTGTGACATGGCTTGTGTTGCCCTGTTTACTCAATAAATTCAATTTGGAGGAGTTAGAGTTCATTTCTGCATGTGTGATTGCGAATTTGTAGCAATCAAGGTCAGTTATCTCAGGTTTTTTTCAGTTAAACTAGTTCAAACTTTTAGAAGAACTAGTGGAAGGTCAGTTAAGCAATGGTACTTCATTCAAACTCAATGATCATCTAGTTAACTAATCAATTAGCCCAAAATAGCTATTCCATGTAGAGAATTTGAGTAATTCAGTTGAGGTGGAGATTCCAAGGTAGTGTAACACCAGTTCTACGCTAGTCTTGAGTGTACATGTGTTTCATGTGGTGAGATGATCATCCTAAGGAATTTTGTAATTAAATTAGAGGAAGTTCCTAAATAATAGGGGTCAATTCCTTAAGGAGCAGTGCAGGGAAATAGGAGCTTAAGAAGAGGTAAAATTTGACTAAGTTTCGGTCATATTCCATCAATGAGTAGAGAGATAGGTTATGAACTTGTAGGTTGTGCTCATTTGAGCAAAGAAATTGTAATATATCTCTATTCATTTGGTTAATGCAAGGAAGAATTGGGGTTTTTAGCAGATTTCTTTCCCTAGATAAAAATACTTGTTTCATGTGTGTTATTTCATTTTTCGTTTATGAGATTTTTATTCTAAATTGTGAATTAATATCCGCAAAGCAATAGAGTAGGTTTGTATCTTGTGATTTCAATTAAAATTTCATGAGTAGTAGCAAAATCTATAGCATAATTTCTACACATTAATTTTCAATATCTCAATGCGACATTGAATAGATTGCAATGTAATGTATCGTTGCGACATTGATTGTCAAATTGATTATCATTTTGTGACAATGTTTGTCACAATGCAATGTTTGATAGATTTCTATACCATTCCAACCTTACAATATTAAACTATAAAATCAAACCAAATATTATATACCATAAGGTTATAAAACTTAATAATATGGACCAAATATTATAAATCATAGTATTAAACCCAATATTATAAACTCTAATATCAAACCTTAATTTTGAAAGGTTGTAATGTGACATTAAATAAATTGCAATTTAATGTAACAATATGACAATGCTTTTCACACTGCAATGTAGGATATATTTGCATACCATTCCAACATCAGAATATTAAACCAAATATTATAAACCCTAACATTATGAAACTAATATTATAAATCCTAATATTAAATCCAATATTGTAAATGCTAACAATAAACCATAATATTAAACTGAATGTTATAAATCTAATATTATAAACTCTAATATTAAAGTCAATATTAAAAATCATAAGAGTAAACCAAATATTATAAACCCTAATATTAAACCTTAATATTATAAACTCAAGATCAAACCTCAATATTAAACCCCAATTTTGTAATGATGTAATGCAACGTTGAATATATTGCAATGTAGTGTAACATTGCTACAATTATTGTGATATTTGATTGTCACATTAAGACAATGTTTGTCACAATGCAACATTGGATAGATTTTTGCATCATTCCAACATCACAATACTAAACCCTAATATTAAACAAAATATTATAAACCCTAAGATTAATAAATTAAACCCTAAGTTTAATATATTAAACTCGAGGATCAATTTAGAAACCTAAGATTAAAATATTAAACCCTAAGATTGATATTATAAATCATAAGTTTAATATATTAATATTAATGTATTATTAAACCTTAATTTTAATATATTAATATTATAAAACCCTAACATTATAAAACCCAATATTATAAACCTTAAGATTAATATTATAAACCATAAAATTAATATATAAACCCCTATGTTTACAAATCATAAGATTAATATTATAAACCCAAAGATTACAAAACTAAAGTTAATATATTATATCCTAAGTTCAATATATTAAATCCTAAGACTAATATTATAAACCTCAATATTAATATTATAAACCCTAATAATATTTTTTGTAAGTTGGTGGTGTTTCCTTCTATTATGCAAAAGATATTACATGATCAGACCAGGTAACCAAATGATCTCAACTTGCCCTCAACTTTCCGAGTGGGCAACCACATTTGTTGACCGTCTAGTTGGTGAATAAGCAATCCAATATTTAAAAAATTGCATTAGTTTAGTAAAACAAAAGGAGATACCATATCATCAAATACATATCACCAGAAAGCCTACAATAAACATCTTCCAACATAGAGTAAAACACATTATTCATCAAAAGACTCAATTTGGGTTAGGTCCTTTACATTGGAACCCAGTGGGAATGTAGGAGGATTACATAAAATGTGCCTCTCTATTCTTTCTAGACTACTATCTAGCTGAAGCATATGAAATCGCAAGTGTTGTTGATCTCTATTAATTCTTGTTACTCCTCTAGACTGTTGATTCGTCTCATTTTTGTTCGTGTGGTTCTCTTGCTAGAAGTGTTTTGATTTGCGAGTATAATAATAATGTCTAAACATTCAGGGTGTGTCTCCCTTTGGTCTAGTCAGGGCCACAGACTATTATAAACTCTAATATTATAAACCTTAAGATTAATAATATAAACCTTAAAATTAATATTAAAGGCTAAAATTAATACATTAAGCCTTAGTATTATAAGCCCCGAGGTCAATATTATAAACCTTAAGATTAATATATTAAAATCTAAAATTAATATTATAAACCCTAAGATTAATATATAAACCCCAAGTTTAATATATTAAAGCATAGGATAATAAAACCTAAGAGTAATATATTAAACTGTGTTTAATATATTAAATGCTAAGTTGGTCCTAGGAGGCAGCTCAATTGGCGATTGAAACAATGTGAAAACTGAGAAAATTGAGAGATCGAATGTTCAAATTCCCTAATTTTGACCCGATTTATGGAGAGGAGGATGGGTCGTAGACCTCTAGAGGTTTATTAGTAGCTACATGTAGGCAAGTTGTTGGGTTCCTCTAAGATACATATATATATATATATATATATATATATATATATATATATATATATATATATATATATATATATATATATATATATATATATATATAACCATAGGTTTATAAATCATAGGATTAATATTAATCACCATAAGATTAATATTATAAACAATCAGATTAATATTATAAACCCTATGATTAATACTAAATTGTAGGATTAATATTTTTTCCCCTTGGAAAAATTGTAATTTTGATTAAGAAAGGAAAATTACATGTTGTAGATGCTATGAGCATATGCATGATTTAGTAGGCTATGTGCCTCTCAAAAATTAAAAACAAATTATGTTCTCCACGCAGGGAGACAGTCCTTGAAATAGTGATGATTAATAAACTCAAAAATTTGTTTACTCTACGCATAGAGCATTCCTGTAAACATGCTCTCTTTATGTATAAGAAAAATAAATATAAACAAAAATAATAGGTCGCATATCAAATGATATCAGGGTCCTGTTGAGC
Source organism: Pinus tabuliformis (assembly GCA_031772625.1). Taxonomy (NCBI): domain Eukaryota; kingdom Viridiplantae; phylum Streptophyta; class Pinopsida; order Pinales; family Pinaceae; genus Pinus; species Pinus tabuliformis. The sequence goes on along the minus strand of CM062816.1, from coordinate 1,961,226,695 downwards.
CTATGCTGCATGGTCCATGTATGGGTGGTGGTTTTGTAGGATTAATATTGTAAACCCTATGATTAATATTAGAAAACTTAAAATTATAAACAATTTCACACATTCATTCCACTTGAACAAACACTTTCACATTAAAGTTAAAAGTTAACGCATATGTTAAAATTTTGAAAACCAAATCAGTTCACACATGGAATGAAATGCAAATTATTATATTAAAATTGTTGGGTAATGTGGCTTGACTCTATTGACTAATGTACTAGTTGCAAGTAGAGGTATGGGTATATTAGAAACTTAAGTTTTTCAAGGACATGTATCTCAAACTTTCCACCAATAAATCATTGTAATTATATGTATTACTTTCCAATATTAATTGAAAAACACATATAACTTGTTTGTTTGGTACAAGTGGCTAATTGGCAGTGCAAGATGCAGGAGAAGCTCGGGATGAAGGAATCTGAATTTGAAATCATTGTCTGACGACATTGTGAAGACATTTTATTGGATGAATGCTTCGTCCATAATCCTATGATCTCTGGGATTCTAGGTGGTTCACATGAATGAATTTGACTATGTTCAAGGCGAAATCAATTTGTATTGACCGATGCATAAACTTAAGAGCTTTGCCAATGAGCTTCTCAGTGTCCTCGGTTAGGATTGATGGTAATCTCCACAAAACCAGACCACTATGTCTCCTCGCCTGATGGTGATTTCCTGAACTAGAATTAGTTATTAGATTTTAGATTTCACAGTGGTGGTAAATAATTTTTAAAGGCTGTGACGGAACTGAATACCACTTTTTCTTGGAATATACATTGGATTGTTGTTGGTGAGAACCTAAAACGGCCCGGAAACAACATAGCTATCGCGTAAAAAGGAAAAAGGTATGCCTTCTAGCGATTAAATCACAATGTTTTGTTGTTTTAATGGGTATGGGTTGAATTATTTGAATATAGACATTTTCTTGTTAATTAGGAATTAAATCTCATTTGTCTGCTAAAAATAGGACATGCTGTAGTTTTCATATGTCTGTATTTCCTAAGGGTGGTTTACAATTAAATGATTTAAAAATTATGCTGTATATTTTCTAAAACCTCGTCTCTGGTTATCGTATGTTTGTCTTTCCCAACAATGGTTTATATTCAATGATGTAACAAAGCTGTTATGAAATACCACCGGCTCTGGTTATAATGGTAGTATAATGCATTCCCCTTTTTATTCTCTCGGCTATTGGCATTCTGAAAGGCATTTACTAGTTATTCTCCTTTCTCTCCTCTCGTAGTTCGAATGCCAGCATGCAATTATCTTATAGCTCCCACATGCCCATCCTTTCTCTAGATAGAAACCTCATGTTTACAGTCACATTCCCTGGACACATTGTGGTTTAAGCGGAATAACTTTTTCTTTGTATCTCATCCCTGCAAAAGCTTTGCCATTAGAATTTGCTATAGGTGGTGGTTTTGCCAGGGCTAGTACTGTATTTTCTGTTGTAAGGATCCTGAGTCCTGAACTGGATCGGAAGGCAGTTTTTGCATTTACTAGTTTTTCCGGGAAGGTGTTATTACCGGATTCTGTTTCTGGGAATTCCGGGGGATTATTCAAAATTATTAAGTTTTAAAACATATGGCAACCTTTTGCTGGCATCCGTTGGAGGTGATGGGTGTCCCTGCCCTTACACTTAGCACACTCCTCCTAACGTCTACCTTTGTCCCTCATAAATTAATTAAATAAATAAAGTAGAAACCCAGAAAATAATAGCCGACCTATTTTCTTACATATTTTATTTAATATCTGATATATATAACCTAAATCTAGCTCTTGGATACATCATTAAGATCTGAAATATCTATTGACGCATCCCCTGATGATGGACTCACTTGGTAGTCCGAAAAGTTGGGTTCACAAAACTCTATAACAGGGCATTCCACCTCTACTAAAAACATGTACCATTACTATTTTCAGACATTCTAAGTTACCGAGGTGGTATCTTCCCAATTCAGGCACTCATTTCAGTGGTGTTGACATTCTCTTGGGTGACAAGTTCCAAGAGGGTTGAGGCATGGGAACTGCCGCGAATGCATGCGGTCAGGTGATCTTTATTGTCTGTCATCGCCTGACCTGTAGAAGGGACGATACATACTCCAAGGATATGTACCTGCCTTCACGTTTATCCTACCTGGAAATGTTGACATTCTCTCGGGACGTGGTCTCCAAGTGGATTGGGATGTGGGAACTGACCTGACTGCTATAGTTTGTTTTGGTTGGTGGAATCTCATTAAGTCCTAAAGGGAGTAACAGTTATTCCATTTGTGCCGATGGCCCCTTTCGAGCCTGACACATCCTTACACGAAGCCTTCATCCAAGCCACATTGGTGGCTTAGTCACAATGCCATGCAAACTTGGACATGAATTGGAATGGGGAAGTGAAAAAAAGGTGGTAGAAGGCGGGGCAGTGAAAAACAACGTAATATCAAGATAGCAACACCTGCACCTATACTTTCTTTTGGCCACGATGTTCTCCTCGACAGAGTAACGAGTCTCCAAAAGAGAGCCTTAGTAGGAAGGTCATATTTTACAGAGATAGATGAAGCCGAGATGAGGCAGTCGTTGGAAAAAAAATGGAAAACCTTGTTGGGATATGTCCTCACGGTGGTGAGACTCATGGGAGGCTAGTATAGCTTTCATTTTCGAAGCGAAGAGGATCTCAGAAAGATTGTTGCAATGCCATGGGTCAAGGACCGTGAATTTCTAGCAATGTATGCATGGTATGTAGGCTTTAATTCGTTGAAGCAAATGCCGAAAAACAATATTATCTGGGTTAAATTGCCTGGATTACCTTTAGAATTTTGGACGAAGGAAGTATTTACTAATATTGGCAATGCAATTGGTAAGTTCATATATGTTGATCCTTGATGTCTGGGAGCCAGGGATAAAACGATCGCATGGGTCCTTATAGGAAAAGATTTTGGCAAGGCCTTTGCGGATCACATTGAGTTAAGGTGGGAGCACATAAATCTCACATAGTGCTTGGATTTTTGGGGAATTCCATTCGGGTGCCTCAATTGTCACCAAAATGGACATTTAATAGCTAATTGTCCCAAAGAAAGAGGAGGGTGGTGGATTTCGTGGGAACGTAAAGGGACTCATCAAAGCCTACAGAAGGAGAACAAGTTGGAATGCCTCTCTCCACATCATGGATATGCCACGAAACATACTAAAAGCAATTCGGGTTCAGGTAAATCCATTCACACTAATCAAGTTTTTTCTGAGCCCTCTCCATACTTTATGAAAAATGTCTCTATTCCTATTCCTATTCATGTTTATCCCTCCTCCCCGACGTCATAACAGCGTGGCTCTCATATTTCTGCTGACTCTCCATATCGGGAGTATCACCAACTTCTTTCCACTCCAGTCATGCCTCCTCCATTGGTACTGCCACAACAAACTATGATAGATATACCATCTGTTGGGTGCTAAAGGGTGTTTTTTAAAACTCCTAACTGCCTCACATTAATTATCAACCCGGGCAAGTCCTTTTATTCCAAGAGTGTACACATTATGTGCAAGCTATAAATCCACAGAGTAATGCTTTTTAAAATGAAATATAAAACTTTGATACAAGAGTAAACGGATGCATTTATAAAACTCAAACTACAACTGTTAATGGAAATATTAAATCTAAGCATCAAGACTTTATCCTCAACTAAAATCATAATCAAATCTCAAACAAGCAATTCAATTGACAATAGCAGCAACCGAGAGCATAGTAGCATTAACCAATCTCTTCTAGATGATTCTATCTAAATCACACTCAATCTCAATTAAGAAATTCAAATGGAAATTATGTCAACTGAGAGTTCAGTAGCATGAACCAATCTCTTTCAGATGATTCTATAATAACCACACTCTTATCATAATCAACAAGATTCAATGCCTTAACTAATAATCAATTTAATCTACAGTAAGCATAAAATAAAATGACAAAGATGCAAAGTACATAAGGTCAAAATAAACGAAAGTAAACTAACTGCAATATAGGAAATCGGAAAATAGCAAACAAGATAAACTAGCAAAGAATGGAAAAACATCAAACCAATTAAACTTGCGTGAATTAGAAAGATATAACACAAAGGATAGCAGTTTCATCCACCAGAGGTCGGGCCCTTAGCCAGCAGCAAATACTGTTGAGCTACTTCAGAGAATACGAATGAACAAAAACGTAAATTATGTATTAACCATTGAACTCAATCCTCATGACAATACGGTCATGTTCCTTAAAAGCATGAGTCTGTAAATTAAAATTACATTTTGAAATAACAAAGTTTGATCCCCTTTCCTTCTACAGTTTCCACTTTTATAGTCAAAAAGGGTAAAAGATAAATGTGATCCCTCTGGATTCACAACTGAATGCTATCTTCTAACATTCTTCTTATTTAGCATTGATCCTCCTGATTCGTCCTCCAACCTAACCACAACTGACGCACCTTATTCCTCCTTTGTTAGTTTACACTGTTTCGTCTATAGGGAAAGACAGTTGTTCCTTTTGTCAATTTTTTCATAAAAAGGAATAAGAGTTAGTTATCGTGGCTAAATATTAATCGAGAGTAGTTCATTCATTTCTTATCATAATCCATCAATATGTTAGCGTATCAAGGTATGAAAGAGATAAGAAAAGAGGAAAAAGGTAATGTAATTTAGAGTCAATACATACCCATTGCATAACTCAACATACTCCCCTGCTTACCCTGTTTCATGTCCTCATGAAAAGTAAATAGTTCTTATGTAATGTATTTAAAGAGTAGGCTGGAGGGAAAGCTTCAAAAATTGGCCTAAAGCCATGATGTTGAGCCAGGAGTGCAAAGGCGGGCCTTTCTTTCCCTTCAGGCAACTCGTAGGTAGCCCGATACCCTTTAGGAGGATACCAAATAATGGAACTCTGAAACCAACATCCCAACCAATGAGTTCCTTCTATCAAAATAAAATTGTTGTAGGTGATCATCTGGGCCGCAACAACTTTAAAATTACTATAAGTAAATGGTTCCCTTTATTTCACACTATTAGTGAAGATCGTCCATCTGAGCTTAGATGCAGTCAGGGATCTGGAGAGGAAATATGATATTCCTTTCTGCACAATCTCCCTATGTATGGGCCCTAATGTTTTAATCATCCCCTCTCATTTCATCAGCTTTTTATGGTTGGAAAACATTTGTAAAGGGTGTTTAGGTTCACTCCTCACCCAAAGATCCAATCCATGTTCCTATTTTTGGAATGCATTATAAGCTTTAAACCATTTGAGTTGGTTAACTGCAAAAGAGATAAAAGCCTGGAATTGAATGTCTCCAACAAAAGGATTAGGGTTCTTTTCCACCTCGTTTTCTAATATGAAATTATGCAGATAGAATTCACAAAGAAGCCTTTGGACCTTTGCACCATGTTCCTTGCAACAATTTATAAAATCTTCAATTGTCCCTAATTCAATTGGTTTACTAGCTCTTACGGCTTTGATTTTTAATAACAGATACCGTTCTAAAAAGAAGAAGGCATAATTGGTGCAGGAGACCTACATGTTAGGACATCTGAATACAGCGAGCAGATGGTGTTTGTCTGACTTATGACTCTGTCTAGCTTGAGTTTCACCTTCTCCAGCTTTTCTTCCCCCTTTCTACACCTATCAAAGGTCTCGTTCTCCATTATAGTTAGTTCCCTAAGTTGTTTCTACAGCTCTTGATATCTCTGCAGGGGAACTGTCTCTTGTTCATATCATTCTAAAGCGAGTCGGGCTTGTGTCAATTCCTCCTGAAGATTTAGTAAAATAGGGTCATGGTGCATCAGGATGTCTTTGGCTTGTATGTCCGTCTGAGTGCCTATGCTACAAGAGGGGATATCCTCTGTCTGAGTGCCTATGCTACAAGAGGGGATATCCTTTGTCTGCACTTCTTTATTGTGGGAGGTCCAATCCTCCATCTGAGCAGCTACATCTACTAAATCTGCATGCAATCCCGCTTGAGTGGCGATTGTTCGAGTAGGTATGAGCTCAGTTTGAGTCCTTGTAGCCCTACCTTCACATAATTTTGTTTGCACGGCCACATTGGCTACCTCAGGGGTATTGTTCAGAGTTTTTCCCATTGTAATTTCCTTTATTTTTCATCGGAGCCTCTTGACCGTCTTATGAAGCTTCTGGTGTTCTTTTCTTAGCTTCCTCAATTTCATTCTGGCTCCGTGCCTCTTCTGAGGAGTAACTGATCTGCTAATGGTCTCGTTAATAGCCTCTGTCTCTAAAGAGCCTGGTTGTTCACCCTGGCTTTGCTCCAATAAGACCATGTCTCCAGATTGATTATCAGACTCCCGAATAACCTTTGTGTCTGCTTCCTCTTCTTGGCCTGCGACTTCTGTGTCTAGACCTTCTTATTGTTGATCATGACTGTTTTCCAATGGGAGCATGTCACCAGATTGGTTCTTTGATTCCTGAATAGCCTCTGTATCTACTTCCTCTTCTCGGTTTGTATCTTTTGGGGAAGGCAAAATTCCGGTATAGCCAGAATTCCCTGGAGATTGGGCTTTTCCTAAGTTAGGATTAAGCGGTTCTTCAAGCTACATGTAGATGTTATTATTGGATAGGACTTGGGCCATCCCTGCCTCGAAATCCTGCAAAATATCATTTTGAGAACTCATATTTGGTGTTGGAGGAGGCCTTACTTCGTTTTCTCATTCATCGTCGAAATGCCCTGCTCCTTCCTGCACTAAGTCCGGTCTATCTCCTCCCTCAGGTTCTGATTTAGGATTATCTTGTCCCTGCAAGTCCTGTACATTTACCGGGCTAGATGATTTTGTTGGTTGACTAGCACTACCTTGAGGATTTTCAGATGTTCCCTGGTCTGAATTCAACCTTGTAGATCGTCTATGCTTGTGAGGTCTGCTTCCTGAAGGGGCAGTCCTTTTTCTTTTTGGAACAGGGTTAGGTGCTAGAAAGTTTTCACCTCTTTCGAGGGTTGATATGAGATCATCCCATGCTGATTGTTGTTGGGCAAGGTTGTGACTAACTATTAACCTGATCAAACAATGGTGGCTAACTACTATCTCTGGGTGTTGAGCCCATCTTAGCCTCTCGACAGTGTCATGCAATAATGAATTCAACAATGTAGGCAAATTAACAGAGCATTTTTGTTTTAAGACTGCTAAAAGTTTGAGTTGTCGCGGCCTTACCACGTCTCGACGCCCATCGCAGGTAATATAGTTCTAGAAAATTCGTGCCAATTATCCCCATGGCTCTTTGAGAGAAGATGGCTGAATGCCTTTGACCTTCTTGATTAGCTCTTCTACTTCGTCCCTAAAAATCTCCATAGCGTCATGTAGCTTTAGTCGATTATCAGCCCATACTAGTCCTTTTGCCGATAGCCCAGACACCTCTGCTATCATAGCATCTGATATGGTGATTTGTCTACCCATCCCCAAGGATTTTCCATTCTGTAGATGCTGTAGAAATTCAATGGCAATTTCCTCACCGAGGGGTTGACATCTTGTAAACTATGTTGTCCATCCTTTTCGAGTTAGAATTTCCCTAGCTCCATCGGAGACAACCATTATTAAAGGTTCTCAGTGCACTGTTTTACCTCCCATGATGCTTGGTTTCTTCCTACTCCTGCAAACAATTAGTGCAGTGGAGAAAACATAGCAACGAGTAGTTGTAACAACATTGTCAGGTGATTTTTTACGAAAATAATATTGTTAAAATGAGGACTGTTATAATGCCACATGCTCTGTGATTATGGGATGTTGTATTATCCTACAAAATCCAATAAAATGATGACAACGCATGCATGAGTGTACTGGGGGTTCCCACCCCCTCTCGAAATTAAAGGTTACCTACGATCGAATGGACCAAAAGATGACGTTCTGGCGGTGAAGTACATGGGTGATGGATTGGGCAGTAAAGGCAGTAGAGTACATATATTAATGAAAGGATCATAAAAGGATATTGCACTAATGAAAATTAGGCATGTAATGAGAATCATTAATAAGTGATAAGATGTCGTGAGGTGATGCGATAAGTAAAAAGGACAGCATACGTAAGAGATGATACCTTATCGCCATTATTCCACTTGAAAATGATGTGATTGATTTAGAAAAAAATTAAATCATGCATAAAGGTTCAAGGTAAGGTAAGTTAGGGAAATAATCTCTCCATAGAAAAAAAATAGAAAAATAAGAAGAGGGCATTGTAATAATTATTGATGTAGGAAATAAAACTTCAATACCATAAGCAGAGCTTCTGCTGCTTGCAGGCGTCCATAGCCTCGACAGAGTTTCTTTCTAACCCTTAGGAGCCAAGATCCTCTATGTATAGTTGGGGAAGTGCATTATGATATCCACAGTAGAGATCAATGTGCTGGCATGGTAACCAAATGAACACATTGCCATTCACTGGAAGTAGCGAAAGTGGTCAGGCCAGCTCATGATGAGACCTCTTGTTCCAAGGATTTTGTTTCTTGAGGCATCCATTGGATCATATCCCTGGTGTGGTGGCCATAGTGGGAATTCCACTTCACCACATCCCTATGAACATGGTAGGCTGGCTCGTGATGAGACCCCCTATCCTCCATCTGTAGATCAAAAAAAAAAAGTTGTTAGTGAATTTTATTTTATATATTTATTTATTTATTTTACACTCCCCATTTTATATATAGAGGGTGGCTCAGTACTCCTTAAGAGTAGGGATGGTGGAAGAAGTTTGAACATATTAATAGAAAAAAATTATACCCATAATCTTATTAATAATAAGTAGAGAGAATTATACTAGAGGGAGTAGAACCAGCATAGTGAAGATAATCAATCAATATCATTTATAGCAAAAATGAGGACAGTAAAGTGATATAGATAATTGTGTCCTTTCTTTTTCGATCATCACAAAGAAGTCTTGTTAGAGATAATAATGTTAAGGATATTCGCCTACTTTAATAGACTCCATACTTGTTGTCCTCATATATGTATTGTACTTTATGCCATAAAGAGGATTAAAAAAATGAGCTAGCATGGGCTAGGAATGATCATGCAAGGGGAAGAAAGGGTTGTTCTCAAAAATACTCCCAAAGTGCTATTCCCTTGAGGGAACAACAAAAACACTTGAAAAAGTGTTGTTCCCTTGAGGGAACAGCAAAAACACTCGAAAAAGTGTTGTTCCCTTTAGGGAAGAGTAGCTGTTCCCTTGAGGGAACAACAAAAAAACACTCAGAAAAAGTGTTGTTCCCTTTAGGGAATAGCGGATGTTTCCTGGAGGGAACAATAAAAAAAACACTTGGAAAAAGTGTTGTTCCCTTTAGGGAACAACAACTATTCCCTGGAGGGAAAAACAAAAAAACACTCGGAAAAGTGTTGTTCCCTTTAGGGAACAACAACTGTTCCCTAGAGGGAACAACAAAAAAAACACTCAAAAAAATGCGTTGTTCCCTGGAGGGAGCAACAACTATTCCTTGGAGGGAACAACAAAGGAAAATATACAAAAAAGTGTTGTTCCCTTTAGGGAACAACAAAAAAAATACTCGCAAAAAGTTTTGTTCCTTGGAGGGAATAGTAGTTGTTCCCTGTAGGGAACAGCAAAAACACACGGAAAAAGTGTTGTTCCCTTTAGGGAATAGCAATTGTTCCCTGTAGGGAACAACAAATCAACACACACAAAAAAGTGCTATTCCCTGGAGGGAACAGCAGCTGTTCCCTGTAGGGAACAACAAAAGAAATCAGGGAGAGAAAAAACACAGACAAGAAATCATCCGTACTGCTCTAAACAACAGAAGGGAAATCATACAGAAGAAAGAAAAATAATAGAAAAATCAGGAAAAAACAATTGTATTTACAAGTCTCAAAAATAACTTTTTACAGAACTGGTGCTGCCGAAGAGTTGCCTTCTGCAGCAAGAATTTGTATCGTAGAATCTTCGCGTATCTATTGGTAAAATGATTCCCTTGTAAGTGGTTTGTGTTAGAGGCATACTTGATTCTCATTTTCTTTAAAGGAGTAGCCAGGCCCATCATGGTGGCCAATGTAAGGGTGCCATTATTGTGCGCTTCTTTTATCTTGTAGAGACCTAACCACCTAGTCTGGATTTTGCTCGGGAGCTCTTGGAACCTGGATTCGTAGAGAAGTGCCGAGTCACCCTCATGGAATGTCTTTTTCTTAATGAGGGTTTCATGCCATTTTGCTCTTTGTTGTTGAATAATTTTCGTATGATGAAGAGACAATAGCTGGATTTCATCTAATTCATTTATTTGTTGTAGTCTGTTAATCTGTGCTTCATTCAAATCTAGCCCCACTTCTTGGGCTATCCTTAATGTCCGAATTTCAAATTCTATGGGGAAGATAGGTTCCTTACCAAACACCAGCAGATATGAGGAGTATCCTATTGTATTCCTCCAAGTCGTGTGATATTCCCATAGGGCTTCCGACAATTGGGTAGTCCAGTCGCGTCTATGTGAGGCGACTGTCTTTGTTAGAATGGCCTCGATTACCTTGTTGGTACTCTCTACCTGGCCATTTGCCTGTGGGTGGTACAGAGAGGTGATTCTATGAAAAATGTGATGATTTTTTAGTGTAGCAGCAATCTTATGGCCTACAAATTGTGGCCCTCCATCCATAATTATTTCTCTGGGTAAACCATACAGCACGAAAATTTCAAAGAGAAAATTGATTACTATTTCCTCTGTTGCTCTTGGTAATGCTACTGCCTCCACCCATTTAGTCACGTATTCTGTTGCAACCAATATATATGATTTTTGATTAGATGATGGATTTATTGGGCCGACGAAATCTAACGCCCAACATTCAAAGGGTTCGATGACTAGCTGTGGGTGTAGGGGCATCTCTTCACACTGGCCAGGGCGGCCCATTCTTTGGCAACTATCGCATGCCTAGACAAATTTCTTGGTGTCCTTAAAAATCGCGAGCCAATAATAGCCCATCTGTAAGATTTTATGTCCAGTCCTGCGGTCTACAAAGTGTCCACCGCAAGGTCCATCATGGCAGGCTTTTAGGATATCGTAAATTTCATCTTCCCTGATACACCTACGGATATGCATATCGGATCCTGTGTGAAAGAGGTATCCTCCAATCTAAGAGAACCGAGTGTTGTGTTGCACTATCAATTTCCTTTCTCTTGGGTGTCAGGGGTTTGGGTAGTTTTCCCACTGCTAAGTAATTCGCCACATCTGCGTACCACGGTATTTTCACGGTCACAACGAATAGGTGCTCATCAGGGAGTTGGTCTTCTATCGCCACTACGTCGTCTGTTCTTGGAACTCGAGAGAGGAATTCTGCCACCAGATTTTCCTTTCTTGGTTGATCCTTGATTGCTATGTCAAATTCCTGCAAAAGGATTAACCATCATGTCACTCTTCCATTTGTAATAGGTTTATTAGCTAAATATTTGATAGCAGAGTGATCAGTACACAGGACTACAGGGTATCCTGTTATATAGTGTCTGAATTTATTAATAGCGTAGATTACAGCTAGAAACTCCTTCTCCGTTACTGTGTAATTCAATTCAGCAAGAATTATTTTTTTGCTGATGTAGTATATCACACAGGGTTTCTTGTCTTCTTCTTGGCCAATAACTACTCCAATGGCTACATCTGATGCGTCTGATGAAATATGGAATGGTATATCCCAATTCAGGCCTCGTAATACTAGTGTTGTTGATACTAGCCATTTTAATTCTACAAAGGTAATGTCACATTTGTCAGTCCATATAAAATCAATATTTCCTGTCAAAGCATATAACGGTGCAGCAATTTGTGAAAAGTTTTTTATAAATCTCTGATAATATCCAGAAAATCCCAAAAAACTACGTACCTCTGTTTGAGTGCAGGGGGTAGCTAGTAAGAGGATTACTTGTAATTTTGCTGGATCTACCTAAATTCCAGCTCCTGAGATGTAATGGCCTAGGATCAGGCCCTCTGTCATCATCATATGGCATTTCTCATGGCTCAAGCAAAGCCTAGTAGCAATGCATCTTTCCAAGACTTTCTCCAATGTCTGTAATGCCTGCTCAAAGTCATCTCCATAGGGTGTGAAATTGTCCATGTATACCTCTAATCCCTCATTTATCAAGTCTACAAAAATACTGAGTATGGCTCTTTGGAATGTAGTGGGTGCGTTGCACAATCCAAAAGGCAATACCCTGTAAGAAAATGTCCCCCAGGGGCAGGTGAAAGTAGTCTTATCTTGGTGTTTGGAGGATATTTGGATTTGGTTGTAGCCACTAAAGCCATCTAGGAAAGAGAAGAACTTTTTTCCTACCAATGTATCTAGGTCCTGGTTGATAAATGGAAGGGGAAAGTGGTCTTTTTTGCATTTCTTTGTTGAGCTCTTTGTAATCGATGCATATACACCATTTCCCATTCTTTTTGGGAACCACAACTAATGGAGAGACCCATTTATTGTCAGATAGAGGATAGATAAAATTCACATCTAACAGTTTCTACTGTTCATCATTAACAATATCCTTTAGATGAGGGTTTAATCTATGCTGAGGTTGTCGATTGGGTCTTGCATCTTTTTCAGTGTAGATGTGGTGTATACATAGTTGAGGGTCAATCCCTTTCATATCTGGGTAATCCCAAGCGAAATCCCCTTTATATTTCCTAAGGATTTGAATAAGCTTCTGTTGCTGGTCATCACTCAAGTTTTTGTTAATGTTAAGGATTTTCCCTAGCTCAATTTCAATAGGTTTGCTATTATAGACAGTGGTCGTTGGTATTGTTTGGTCATTGATATCTCTTAAAGGATCTTCTTCAGTTTCATTATCAAGGACTACTTCAATCATGTGACATTTTAGATTAGATACTGCAGTAGGGTGGTTAATGCAAGTGTTAATAATATCATCTTCTGTTTGGTTTTTAAATTCAAGAGCATCTGCTATAGTTAATGGTGATCGAATATTTTCTGTTAAATATGTTACAAGCTGCTTCCTAGTTTTTATTATGGTTAGGCTTGGCTGAGCTGGAGGGTATAAAGCTAGGTTCTTCACATCATTCCCTCTAGTTATAGTCATATTGCTTGTTTGGCAGCTTATATAAGCATCTGCAGTCGCTAGCCAAGGTCTTCCTAATATTAAAGGATGTCCATCTAGCCAGTTTCTAGGGTTAATAATAAAAAAATCTTCCAGGTATTCCCAAGAGTCTACAGACACCATCACATCCTGTAATGTCCCTTCTGGTTTAATAACTAAATGGTCGGCAAGTTCTAGCAAAGTCGTAGTTGGATCTAAGGCTGTGATGCCAAGCCTCTCGCAGGTTGTTGTTGTGAGAATATTAATGGTTGCCCCTAAATCGACTAACGCATTGGGAAAGGAGCATCCATTTATTTGTATTGTGACAATAGGGTTTCCTGGATCTTCATATTTCACCAGTTTCTCTTTGCCTAATAATAGATCAGACAAAGTTCCGACTACATGGACAGTTGGTGTTATCTTTATTTTCCTCATAGACTTTTTGGCACACAATTCCTTAATGGTTTTTGCATAGATTGGAATGTCTTGAATAGCCTAGAGGAGGGGTATTTTTATGCAAATATTTTTTAGTTCTCCCAGGAGATCAAAGTTGGGATATTCAATTGGGCGAGGTATAATCAATCTTTCTGGGAATGGCAGAGAAGAGGTAATGATCTGTTCGTGACTTTTCTGCTTGATTGTATTGTCCCTTTGAGGTGTTTGTTCTACAGTCAATGGTTTATTTAGGTATGGTTCTTCAAGTTGCATATTTTTATCATCCTCTGGCGTGATTATTTGTCCAGACCTCAATTTGAGCTCATTACTTTCTCTCAACTCAGTTTCCAGATCGAGACCTTCAATAATTTGTACCGACTGGACTGGTCTGTTGTTAGGATTTGGGTTGGGATCGGCTGGGAGTTGTGGTCGTAGATTGGATTGAGGATTCTGCTGTAACGTATAAGGTGCTAGTAGCATGGGTTGAGGCAGGGAGACTATTCCTACGAGCTGGTTGATGGGTCTTTTCCAACTTGATTGCTAGTTTTGGTTTTGTGAAGTGGAGGGGGACCATTGAGATGGATATGGGTTGTTCCACCAGAATTATGGAAGGTAAGAGGGATTTGGCCAACTATTGTTCGGGTTTGGCTGATTAGACCAAGGTGGCATGGAGAATGCTTGTGGTGGACAATTAGGAAAAGGTGGCTGGTTTTGCCATGTAGCTCCTGTATATTGTTGGGAATTATATTATGAAGGCTAAAAGAATGAAGATGGGTCGGTAGGCATACCTGTTTGTCATGCTTGCCATTGGCGACGCTAGTTTAACAGGTATATAGGTTCTCTTTCTTCCTCTACCTCCTTGAAGACCGCTTTTAATCCTGGGAGCAATGGAAAATTTTCTGTGGCATGTTCCTTAGTGCATATGGCATAGGTCTGTACCATATCCATTGGGCATTCTTTATGACTATGTTTCTTTCTGCATCGAGGGCAAAAAATAACCAGGTTTTGCTCTGCTTCAACTTGCTTCTTCTTGGCTTGCATGATGTCTAACTGTGTTGTCAAGGTTCCTAGGATATCCGTTTTTAAATCTTCCAACAGGTGATCGCATCCTCTAGAGACTTTGTTGTCCCTGGTGATCGCATCGTGTCCAGTTGGTTTCAGTCTTGTACTGCCCCTCGAGCACCTGATGCACAAATCAATAATATTAGCATAGTCTTCTTGATAAATATCACCTTTACCCATGATATTTAGTGTCTCTATCCACTGGTCTTTAATCCCTTTAATCATCATGGTTTTTGGAACATTATCATGAAAATTTACATAGGGAGACCTTTGGAGGTTATATGGGAAATGCTCCACATATTATTCCAATGTTTCACTAGGCTTTTCTACCATTTGGAATATCTCATCTTTTAGTTCTCTAGATCTACAATAATCTTGATATTTTTTAAGGAAGGCAGTTTTCATTTGGTCCCAATCATTGATGGTGCCTCCACCCAGTCCCATAAACCAACACAGGGCTGCTCCCTTTAAAGTGGAGGGAAACAGCTTCAGTTTCTGGGGGTCGGTGGTGTAATCATAACCCCTACATAGGACATCGAATTCAAATAGGAATGCATCCGGATCTTCTGAAGTGAGTCCATGAAAGGTGGGAATGTTTTATAATGGGATAGCTTTTATTGGGGCGTTGAAAGCTATGTCAACAATAGGATACTGTAGTGCAGAGGTTTGGGGTGGTTGCGGATTATTGGCCATTTGGTAAAAAATATGCCAGTATCCTTCTCGGATCCCCAGAGCTGGAGAGTTGTTCCTAGGATGTCCAGAAGAGGCGGGAATGATTCTAACAACACTCCCTTGATCTGGGACACTAGGTGTCCTCTGCTCAATTACTACCTCGGGAGATCTTGGTTCTGCTAATTTAACCACAGATTTACCTGTTTCTCATTCTCCTTCACAGGGGTTGCAATAATTCCCTTCTTGTGAGGGAATTGACAATGAACTTTCAATATCTTGAAAACTCTATTTAGTCCCTTTAGTTTTACTGTGAACCTCAGCGTAGGCTACAGATGGTGATCTTGTGGCTTGAAGGGAGACAGTAGGGTGTCTAGAAGCAATAATTTGGGGTCCTACTGATGGCTGAGACTTAGCTTTCCTTATGATTTTGTCAATAAAAGTTTATCGTGCAAGGGTCACCGGTCCCTTAGATTTTTCAAGTTTGGGATGTGGGATTATATCGTTTTCTGGTCTTTTCTTCTTAGTCATTCATGCAAAAATTCAAACGTTTATTTCTACCTTAAATTCCTAGCAATTTTGCTGGAAAGTGAGTGGGGGAGCAAGAATTTTACTTGCTCCTTATGCAGGTTCTTACCTTTCATTTTTAATACCCAGTTCTCCCTCAGCAGACAAACATCAAACACCTACTTCACTTCTATGCAATTGTGTTGAAAAGCGGGCAGAGGAGCAAGCACTTTACTTGCTCGTTACGTAGGTTCTTACCTCCCATTTTCAATACCCAATTCTTTCCCAGCAGCAATTATCAAATATACATCACTCTTTGTAAAATGGCAACACTCTCCCCAGCAATGGCGCCAAAATGTTGGGTGCTAAAAGGTGTCTTTTAAAACTCCTAATTGCCTCACATTAATTATCAACCTGGGCAAGTCCTTTTATTCCAAGAGTGTACACAATATGTGCAAGCTATAAATCCAGAGAGTAATGCTTTTTAAAATGAAATATAAAACTTTGATACAAGAGTAAACGGATGCATTTATAAAACTCAAACTACAACTGTTAACGGAAATATTACATCTAAGCATCAAGACTTAATCCTCAACTGAAATCGTAATCAAATCTCAAACAAGCAATTCAATTGACAATAGCAGCAACTGAGAGCATAGTAGCATTAACCAATCTCTTCTAGCTGATTCTATCTAAATCACACTCAATCTCAATTAAGAAATTCAAATGGAAATGATGTCAACCGAGAGTTCAGTAGCATTAACCAATCTCTTTCAGTTGATTCTATAATAACCACACTCTTATCGTAATCAACAAGATTCAATGCCTTAACTGATAATCAATTTAATCTACAGTAAGCATAAATGGAATCAAATGACAAAGCTGCGAAGTACATAAGGTTAGAATAAAGGAAAGTAAACTAACTACAATATAGGAAATCGGAAAATAGAAAACAAGATAAACTAGAAGAGAATGGAAAAACATCAAACCAATTAAACTTGCGTGAATTAGAAAGATATAACACAAAGGATAGCAGTTTGATCCACCAGAGGCCGGGCCCTTAGCCACCAGCGAATACTGCTAAGCTACTTCAGAGAATACGAATGAACAACAATGTAAAATATGCATTAACCATTGAACTCAATCCTCATTACATTACGGCTGTGTTCCTCAAAAGCACGAGTCTGTAAATTAAAATTACAATTTGAAATAATAGAGATTTATTCCCTTTCCTCCTATAGTTTCCACTTTTATAGTCAAAAAGGGTAAAAGATCCTCGAGATCCTGAGGGATTCACAACTGAATGCTATCTTCTGACATTATTCTTATTTAGCATTGATCCTCCTAATTCGTCATCTGGCCTGACCACAATCGATGCACCTTATTCCTCCTTTGTTAGTTTATGTTGTTCTGTCTGTAGGGAACAACAATTGTTCCTTTCATCATTTTTCTACATAAAAAGGAATAAGAATTAGTTATGGTGGCTAAATCTTAATTGAGAGTAGTTCATTCATTTCTAATCATAATCCATCAATATGTTAGCGTATCAAGGTATGAAAGAGATAAGAAAAGAGGAAAAAAGCAATGTAATTGAGAGTAAATACATACCCATTGCATAAATCGACACCATCTACCTCATATGCCACGTATACTCAAGCCCGAAGGCTCCATTCTCCGACTACACAACCAATCTCTCCCATTTCTAAATCTCCCACTCAAATATTTGTAGTCTCATCACCAAATAACTCTGTGGACAACGATCTCGACTTCCTACTATAAAGGAAAATCCTTGACCTTAAATCACTCACTATTCATAATCAAAAGGGTTCCGGATCTCCTGTAATAAGTCCCTCCTCTGCAGAGAACATAACTGTGAGATGTACAAACAACAAAGGCAGTAGACACTTCAGAGGTTGCCCATGCCAGTTACATACAACCTTAACAAACTCGTCGTCTCTCATTGATATCCTCCTTTCCTCACCCATCTCTCCCAAGGCACTTAGAGCATGTATGCCCTTCAAAACCCTAGGAGAGGGAAATGACCTTACCTAGGCGCAACTGAAGCATGAACAAGGTATAAAATGACCCAGTGGAACTTGACATGATAATGACAACCCTATGAATGATGGTACACTCAGCTAAACGGTGACATGGACCGACATTTGGACAACTTTAACAGGAATAAAAGCAAACCCTAGATCTAATGCCTAGTGACCAAATTTTGCTTGAAGACTTAGTGAAATGACAAAATTTGACCTTGACACTCTGAGACCACTTTGTAAGAGCATATTTGATCACTGGAGGAAGGCTGCAAAGACTGACACTAACATTGGCTCCAATGGGGATGGTAGCTCGTTGGAGGTGCCAAGAACTGCAGATCTTTGGGTGAGCAAATAGTGCCTTCGTCCATTGGGCCATGGAGTCCATTATTCCGACAAACCAACATGACTCAATTTATTGACTGAAACTTGATTGAAACTGACTCAATGCAAACTGACATGACTGAAAAAACTTGACTCTAACAAGTTAACTCAAAATACTAAGAACTGAACTTAAAACTTAAAGCTTGGTGGTAGTACATGACCACCTGCATTTCTTACAAGACTATATATCATCAAACTATATCAAACTACCAATGTAACCAATCAAGAAGATGGCTTCTTGATTGATTCTTCTAATCAGATCTTCTAGTCAACAATTGATATTGGTAACTGGGCATCCAAAAACACAGTTGACCATGATCTCCTTCATCACTAAATGCTGCAATAATCACCTTCACTGCTGACTGCAACAGATTTGCCATTGGATCTTGAAAAACATGTAGATTGACCTCCTGCTGGAAAAACAAGGTATCTTTATCTCTTGCTTCTGATCTTTCTTCATAATGTACTTCAGTAAAAGTATGTTCCTGGTCTTCAAAAACTTCTGAACAAGTAGATGAGCAGATTTCCTCTTCAAAAAACATTTCAAAACATGAGACATATGAGGAAGAATCTGAAAGGGAATCCTGAATAGTCTAGTCTGCTCAAGTCTGAATATATGGTAGGTCATTTTCATACGATATGGCAGCCAGATTCTCATTACATTCATCACATTCATCAATCATGAGAAAAGCAACTTCAGATGTTTTTTGAAACCTAACACTAACATTTCTATCATCTACCATAAATTCATCCAGAGGAACTTTTTTACTTGCTTGAGCAACGATCTCATCTTGTTGTTCATGAGCTGACTGGATTACCTCTTCATGAAGACTGTGTTCTGCTGACATGAGAACATTCGGATCCAAAACTCTGTCTTCTTCATCCCAGATGATTTCAGCAGCAGAGTTCTCTTTCATGGGACTTAGTACAAGGTTTTCTTGGTCATCACAATCTGAATCTAAATCTGAAATGGGTGACTTGACATTATCACATTCTGGAATTAGAACTGGACTTCCTTGCAAGTTGTCTTCTTCTAGGGACAAATCTGAACCGACACTTTTTATTTCATCACTTTCATCCATATGGAACTCTTCAACCTGTTGATCTATTTCATGTAATTCATGTTGACTGTCAAGATGCAAAATTGCTTCATTTTCCACCATACAAAGATCTTGATTCTGCCGCAACGTTTCCTCAGCATCTTGATGGGACTCCTTTAGTTCCTCTTCATGTTGCTGAAATGGATTCTAATACAAGGCTTTCGTGATCTCATCATCCATAAAATTATCATCCTCATAGTATTTTTCAAGGCTTTCAATAAATGTAAAAGCATGTTTGCAACAGTCATGAACTAGATTTAATGATGGATAAGATTCTTGATATCTTTCAACGAACAGGGCATGAAAATCCTTTAAACAGTAAATACAAGTAGGCGGCAAACTTTCATACCAAGATTGGGCTTCACCTTCCAGAGTGGCCAGGAATATCTTCATCAAGCAATCTTCAGGAAAATCAACCTTCAACTTGCGAATATGCATGTGAAATCGAACTAGATGTAAAGCAGCGTCCTTCTTACCATCATCTTTAAACGTAGGCAGATTCCTTGACCAATCTACCTTTGGAATTTTATTTGGAAAACCTGGGATGTGATCTCGGCTCATGGGAGCGTATCTTCTTGCAACCCGCTCCATTTTGAAAATCTCGAAGCTACTAATCTCTCTGCAGTGGAGTCACCGTGAAGGATTGATTGTTGGATTCTTCAGTGAATGGAGTCGCTAGGTGAATGATTTCAGCCTTCTTATGACTGATCGCTGTTCACCATCAACTATCAGCTCTGAACTTGAGATATGTACTAGGGAAAAACAATCTTCAAGCAAACCATTTTCGTTCCCAGTATGGTTGCCACTATGTTAGCACCTAAATCTACCTTAGGCTGAAGGAAGGCAAAACTCAGGGTAACCACAAACCATGCTCAGTCTGGTAGCTAGCCCTACCAGAACAGGAGAGGGCTTTCTCCGAGTCACGCTCAATGAATAGATACACAATATGGTGTGAGATGACTTACAGTGAATATTGATTTTAGGCTAGTAAAACAAATATGGAACCAAGAAACAAATTTTGATAAATGACTGAGTTTCTAGGATGTATGGGACCAATGAACAACAATGAGCAGAGAATTTAACACAAAGGCACAGATTACTTCGTGAGGCAAGACAGGCGGAAAGTCTAGCAATTAAATTTGAAGTAATGCGAAACGGAAAGATTGTTTAGGAGGGTGAAAAGGGCATAAACACATGAATCCTTTTCAACAGAAGAAGAACACTGAACATGAAACTTTCCCACAGGCAGAGCAACAAACATGAATTCTACCTTATCTTACTTAGAAAATTTCACTGGAAATGAATATGAATGAACTGTGAAACATAACGAAATACATATGAAACATAAAGAGAACACATTTGCTACACTCACACCACATGAATCTCATGAACCAGAGCCGCTGCCTTTCATTAATTCTCTGTCAAAATATACAATGAAGAACTGAGTTTCTCTCCCACAGTCTCCCAGAAATTACAACCAACCCTTTGCAAATGGTTTGCATACAATAAATAGACTATGCCATTGGGAAATATAACGACCTAGAGTTGGGGTGTTTTTTAAATGATTACAAACTGGAAATGGAAAGCCAACCATTAGTTACAGGTGTCGCATTACAAAAATGACAAATGTCTTGGGTGACAGCTCGCCTTCCTTTACCACTTGGATAGAAGCCACCCTTTAGTGAAAATATTATTTAAACTTTGCCTTAGGTGCCAAAAAAGTGTAGTGTAAATGAGCGGGTCCACTTCGAGAAAGTCGTGAATCGAAATGTCGCGGAGCGGAAGTGATTTTGGCCTTTGGGTCTATATGCGCCGCGCCCAAATCTATATGCGTCGCGCCACTTTGGAGGCGATTTTGAGGTACCTGTTGGAGTCAAAATTGTGCCCAAGTGTGCTTGTTGGAAAGCCCTGCCTCTCTACTTTCCAACCGAAGTGGAATTTCTGAATTTGGTGCTCAGTTTCCCCGCCAAAACTTCATTCTCCCAAGACTACTTCTTGTGTGTCAAAATAGGGGCAGAGAGGTCATTTTTTGAGTGTTTTTGACCTCCTCGGGACCCAAATCTTGGCCAAAATTCTTGTCCATGCACCAGCAGTCATGATTTTTCATGATGAATCCAAAAATGCAAACCATTTGTGATTTGGAGCTCCAAATCCTAAGAGAAAAACCTTGTTTTTTGCACAAAAATTTCCAAAAACACCAAAAATACCGCAAATTTCTTGAAATTTGGGCTGGAGCTTCCTTATCAAGTGTTATGCTGGGCCAAAGAGGCTTCGGCCAATATCTGAAGTCGATCAAGCTCCCTTTGCCTCTTTTGCTTCTTGATTGCCTTCCTCAATTTCGCCTTCAAGTTCCTTATCCAAGCCTTGGAACTCATATTGCGTGCCCTGTAATGATAAACCATATGCCTCAATAATGCTTTGTCCTTGTCACTTTCGCCAACAACTTCTCTAAGTGGATGCTAATCCTCTTGAGCCAAATCTCTTGATCAGCCTCTATCTTTTGTTGAATGGGTGTCCTCTCATTTAGGTTTCGTTGGGCAGCCTGCTAGTCTTCATGGATGTTTTGCCACCTCTATGAGGCCTCCTGGTTGCATGTACCTCTGTTGGCGAATCACTGTGTGTCTCTTCTTCATGATCATATGATGGATCAGATGTCATGTCTACTGGTGGACAAACTGTCTTGGACAAATAGGTGTTGATATGTCACACTGTCTTGTAATGCCTTTGATGGTGTGCTTGACCTTTGTCAGCAAGAGAAAATAATGACATGAGGGACAGTAAGGGGAGGGAAGAATAGTGAGGGATTAGGGACTATTGGGGAAAGATTTGTTTGGGAAATATAGGAGGGTTTGAGGGGTCTTATGTGTGGGATAGGGTTTAGGGTTTCGCCTTTGAAAGTTTTGGGAAAGGGAATTTAGGATAGGGTTTAGTAACTTTAGGGGATGGGGAACAAAAGGAATTAAGGACAAGAGAAATAATGGAAAAGAGTAACCTTGGTGGTAAACAAGTTTTGAAACCCTAGGCAGCAGTTTACATGTGAGGAATTCAAAATGAGAGGGGTTGAATTTTTGTTTCAATCATTAGCATCCATAAACCACCATACCCTAGCACAAATTTGGATGAAACACCAAAATGGAGGCTTTACCTACTTGTGGAAGGAAGCATTTGAAATTTGGAGGAAGATTTCAATGAATTTCAGGCCTATAGCCCTGTGCACCGCGCCTCCCATGTGCTCCGTGCCAGTGTAAATTTACACTGGAAAATTTCTCCCAGTGCGTTGCGCTGCCTCTATGTGCCGTGCTGCCTCTGTGCACCATGCCTTTTTGCAGGAGCCTTTTGGAGGCCTTCCCGGTGTCCCAATTGGGTGTAGGATAGCTTGTTGGAAAGGGATTTGAGTCTACTTTCCAACCCAACTAGAATTTTTCAATGTGGAGTTCATTTTTCCTATCAAAAATCAAATCTCCCAAGACTGGTCAAAATGTGCCAAATGAGGTTGCCTCAAGGCAGAGTGCTGTTACAATCAACTTTTGAATGCCTTTTGCAACTCCAAATTGCACTCATGATAGATCATTGGAAATCTCTTTGTGTCAAGTTATCATTTGACGCATCAATCAAGTTATTTGGCCAACCGAGCTAGGAGAAAACTTGATTTTCCCAAAGGTCACTGCAGAGGTGCATCAATTCTGCCGAGGCAATTGTATTTTTGACATTTCTCCAAAAAAATGACACTTGTGTGAAAAGTGAAGGAGGTTTTTCTTACTTAGCTTATTTGGGACAAAAACCTCTCTCAGGTTTCCCAAATTCATATGTTATGGCTCAGAAACAGCATTGGAGAAAACATATCCCGATGTGTGGAACAAGAGATTTTTCGAAATGAAGCGAAATTAAGGGGATAAACGGCTTCTAAATTCTTGGGAAAATTCTTGGAAGTAGGGAGGGATGTTAAGAAACAGGGGAAAGTGGAATTTCAAATATTGAGTGAGGGGAAGGGGTCCAAAAAGGCAAAACACAGGTCCAACCTAGAAAATTGCCAAGTTGTAGCAAGAAACTAGGGTTTGTGTGAAAATGAGGAATTTGGGGCATCTCAGTGATGGGAAGTGTTTGATAAGATAATTTAAGGATGGGGGAAGGTGTATGAACATCAGGATACAGGTTTTGCTGATGATTTGACCGTCCAAGAGAAATTGCCTTCAAAACCCTAGGAGAGGGAAATGACCTTACCTTGGCGCAACTGAAGCATGAACAAGGTATAAAATGACCCAGTGGAACTTGACATGATAATGAAAACCCTCTGAATGATGGTACACTCAGCTGAATGGTGACATGGACCAAAATTTGGACAACTTTGACAGGAATAAAAGAAAACCCTAGATCTAATGCCTGGTGACAAAATTTTGCTTGAAGACTTACTGAAATGACAAAATTTGACCTTAACACTCTGAGACCACTTTGTAAGAGAATATTTGATCACTGGAGGAAGGTTGCAAAGACTGACACTAACACAAGGCATTCTGTATCACAAACTGTCGACTATTTTAGGAGGATTTTTCCGACATGGTATATTGTGGCAATTGATGCCACAGGAATATCAAGGGGTTTAGCAGCTTTCTAGGACCCAAGGTGGGAAAAACTAAAGGTATTTTCCTGCTCGATGGGTATTTTTATGGCTGGTAGCATTAGATTTATCTCGAGAAAAATGCACATCCTTAATGTATATGCTCCTTACAAAGAGTGGGAATGTTTTTGGGATACAATGGAGGCTACTGGAATTCTTCATTCATCCTCTCTTATTTTGGTTGGGGATCTTAATTGTACCCTAGGGATCGAGGAGGTGTGGGGACAATCTAGGGTGGTGGATAAGATGACACAGAAGCTAAGGGACATTATTTTCTCCCACAACTTAATCAATATTTTTCCTCCAAATAATGCTCCCACCTGGGATAATGGAAGAAGTGGAAACAACTATATAGCAAAGAGACTTGATAGATTCCTTGTACAAGAAAATATGGTGGAAAATATGAGGTATGTAAGATCTCACATTATTGGAAACTATGTTTCATGTGATTGCCCAATTACTCTCTTTTGGTGCAACAATGATATAAGAGTTGGTTTTCCTTTCAAGTTTAATAAAGTTTGGCTTGAAGATATAAATTTTGATTCTCTTAGCCGATCATTCTGGCAGGAAAGAAGAGATACAGAGGAAGACCTCTCGTATATTGAAAAGTTTATGAGTAGGCTTCGAATTCTTAAAACAGAGGTAAAAACATAGGAGCGGAAGAAGAAGGAAAATCTGAGAAGGGAGCTGACAGATATTAAGGAGGCCTTAAAGACACTTCATAGCCAAATGGCCACCCATTCCCTTCCTGCCAAAGTAAGGGAGAGGATCCATGCACTAGAAGTAGAAAAGAAGAAGATTCTTCAAGTAAGAGAGACGACATGGAGATTGAAAAGCCGAGCCATTTGGATTAGTGAAGGGGATAAAAATACCAAGTTCTTTCATCACTTTGCCAACCAAAGAAGGAAACAAAATACAATTTGGCAGATGAATGATGGTGAAGGGGAATTTTATAAGAAACGATCTGAAATTACAGCCTTGGTGGTTTCATATTTCCAAAAATCATATAAAAGAATGGTAGTTGAGGAAGTGGACTCATAAGTATGGGCAGTAAATGAATACCCTACAATGTTTAATGAGGAGGACAATGTGGAGTTGTATAAGGAGGTCAAGGTGGAGGAACTGCTCTGGGCTATCAAATCAATGAAAGGAGACAAAAGCCCGGGTCCAAATGGATGGAATGTGGAATTTTTTGTCCACTTCATAGACATCTTTCAGGAGGACCTTCTACATATTATTGAAGAATCGAGAATGAAGGGTTCCATACATCCCCATCTAAATTCAACCTATATATCCCTTATTCCAAATAAAATAGAGGCAGAAACCTTTGTTGATTTTCACGCAATATCACTGTGAAATCTAACATATAAGATTATATCCAAGATAATTTCCAACAGAATAAAGGCATCCATATCAAAATTCATTTCACCAGGGCAATATGGTTTTCTAAAAAACAAAATAATTCATGATGCAATGGTTGTACCACAAGAATGATGCATAGTATTAGGACAAAAAATATGAATGCAACAGTAATGAATGTGAATCTTAAAAAGGCTTATGACTGCTTAGATTGGGGTTATCTAAGACTGGTCCTTCCTAAAGTTGGCATAAAAACAAACATGGTAGAATAGATTATGGGATGTGTAACAACAGTTCATTATGTTGTGATAATTAATGGATACCCATCAAAGTTATTTTTTGCGGGTAGGGAACTTAGATAGGGATGTGCTTTATCCCCCCTTCTTTTCATACTGGCGATGGATGGCCTAAGTTTTAAAATTAAAAAAGTTGTGACCACATGTCAATTTGAAGCGCTAAAAATCAACAGTCAAATTTCTATCTCTCATAGTTTCTTCATTGATGATATCTTGTTGATTGGTATGTTAAATAGACTTAAGTGGTAGGCACTTTCATTAATTCTAAAGAAGTTTGGAAAAGCTACTGGTCTTGTTCAAAATGAACACAAATCCATCATCTTATATGGATCTAATAACCATGATGATATCAAATATATCCAGAGGTGATTTGGGGTAAATGCAGTAACTTTAGACAATGGAATGAAATATCTAGGGTACCGCCTAAAGCCAGGAAACTACAAAAATGCTGACTCGATGTGGTTAGTGGAAAGATTTCACTCCAGGATTAAGGGGTGGGAACACAGATGTTTATCAATGGGAGGTCGTATCACCCTCACACAGTCAGTTCTTACGCCGCTGGGGATATATTCGACTCACTTGTTCCACATCCCGCAGATGATAATAAAACTACTGAACCACATAATGGAAAACTATATTTGGTCAGGTGCAAGAAGGAGCTGCAAATATCACTTGGTTAAGTTGGAGAGGATTACTAGACCAAAAAAGCTAGACGAATGGGGTGTTTTAATCTAAAATTTTTTGGATGGGCACTGATTTTAAAATCATTATGGCGGGGCATCAATAGTATTGGCATAGGGGGAAAGTTGATTTGGTTTAAGTACATGAAGAATAAGGATTTTACCTTTTGGATGAGACAAGGTGCAATTGGAAAAAAGTGTGGTTCTCAAATATGGAATAGTTTTAACAGTGTCAAGAATATCCTACTCCAGAACATCTCTTGGATATTTGGATCTGATAATATTATTATTTTGGGTAAAGACAACATTATAAGATCCGGTGAGATTCCACTTCGTACAGTGGAATTAATAAACTGCTTGAATAGAAAGGTTATATTCGTCCTGAGTCAGATGATCTGTGACTGGAATGGTAATATTCCAATTTGGCTTGATTCCATCCAACTGAATCTTACAAGATAGTATGAATTGGATTGTTTCCAGCTTGTGAAATCACTAAAAGATGCAGGGATATGTTATGAAAGCAAAGGGGATTGCATCACATGGGCTGGTAGAAAGAAGAAATCTGGAGAGATTGAACTGGTGAACTGTTATCTCAAATTATGTTTGAAGGAGCTATAGGATGAGGAATACTGACGGTTTTACAAGTTCTGGCAAATTAATATCCCCATAAAGATCATCATTTTCCTTTGGTTAACATGGAAGAATACGAATCTTACATGGGAAAATTTACAAAAGAAGAATCATCATGGACCTGGGATCTGTTCCCTGTGTAGGAAAGATGGTGAGGATAATTTTCACTTATTCTTACATTGTCCAAGATCTATAAGCATATGGAAGTACTTCACCACCAAGATGCAGATTCCATACATATAGTTTAATACAATTGAGGAATGTTTAAAATGCTGGAGTACACAAAGCAAAAATTTTCGATTGCTCACTTTGGTTGTCTTCTGGGAGATCTTGAAAGGTCGAAATCAATTGATTTTTGGATCCAATAAATGGATAGAGGATGTAATCTGTGATTCCATAGAACAACGGTTTATATCAGATTAGATAGATGACACCAAACAAAAAGAGAAGGAAGAAAAGGGGAAGGTACATGTTACCAAATACCGGCTGGGTTTTTTGATGGGGCAACACAAGGAGGGAGATGTGGGTGTGGAATTTGGTTAAAGGTAACAGAAGAACAAGAGTACTAGATTCACTGGAATGTGGGAGAGGGAACAAATATGAAAGCAGAAGTAATGGCCTTATGGGGATTACTATGGTTTATCAAATTTTTGGATATCCCACAAATGCAAATATATGGGGATTCCAGATGTATGATTGATCACATTTTAGGGAAGAAAAATATTAAACAAAATTATCTACAAGGTTGGCTGAGACGTATACACAACCTATGGAGCACTCTTCATCAATCTTCCATTCATCACATTAGTAGGGTACACAACAAGAAGACGGATGAAATGTCAAAGAAAGGATTACTAGCCACAGAAGAAGGTATGCATATCCAAATAAAAATGGGAATAGTTGTGACACCAGTAGGAAACATTAAGATGTCGGGATAGAGTTTTGAAGATCAACACAAAGGAGAAGAACATCAGCACATATAAGTACCTTACAAATTTTTTGTATTATTTTTATAAAATTTTTGTATATGGTCTTGTATAAAAAGACAAAAGAAAGATTACTTATATGTAGCTATATGTAGAACATGTTTAAGATCACATGTGCATCTAATATTTCTCGTTTCCATTGTGTGATCCGAGAAATATTCTAGAGGGGGCAGAGAAGTTGCAGAAATCTATATT
Organism: Pinus tabuliformis; assembly: GCA_031772625.1. Lineage (NCBI taxonomy): Eukaryota > Viridiplantae > Streptophyta > Pinopsida > Pinales > Pinaceae > Pinus > Pinus tabuliformis. Next base: position 1,961,198,705 of record CM062816.1, on the reverse strand, counting down.
TCTGTTGCATATTAGGATATGGCTATAGGTGTTGTATGTAGTGAAGTTATAATTCCCTATGTAGTCATATTGTGGATAAAATAGATTTATGTTGATGTTTTGTCCATCATATATATGTATTGTTTTAATCATAATATGTTGGCTTGTTGGGGCCTGACCCAGGTTCGGAGGTGATTTAGCCAAACAAATCCTAGTACTACTAGCCCTTTCGGTAATAGTCCACGGAGTGCGGACTGGGGTCTCACCTAAAGTAGTATGCGAGGGTGCTAGAACCAGGTTTCCGCACCTTGGGGATGTCTGATGGATTCAAGTGGTCTGCGGTTCGACCCTGCGTGCAAGTCGCTACCCACACTTACCTATACCTCGCAGCCTGTGATGTTATCTTCGCGCAACCCTACTCAGGGGCTAGACAATGTTATTACCCAAGTCCTTACTAGTAATCCTATCTTAGTTGATTAAATTAGCTTATTGTATGCTTTTAGTTATCCTTAACAATATTCACAATTCATACGAGTGCGTGCAGTAAAGAAATAGTATGATTGCAATTCATATTCAACAGATAATAACCGAAGACAGATACACATAATTCAGATAAAAATTATCTTTATTATTCTCTTCCTTCAGTTACAGACTCTATTCCACCCTGCGCACTCAGCTGCAGGGGTCCACGCACTCAGCTACAGACTCTACTAGGCCTCTACGCACTCAGCTGCAGAGCCTCTTCCTACTACTATGACCCAAGACACACTTAGATTCTTCTTCTATGCTTCATTATCTCATTCTATCCATTAGATCCTATTTTATATTCTTTCCTTTTACAACTTAGAGCCTCACTCTATTTATACAATCCCATGGTCTGTGGACCATGGGTAGGCCAACATTGCATTCAAACTTAGGGTGGATGACCCTATGACTCTAACATACATTTCGCGCCTCCAATTCACAGAGCTTTACACTAAAATTACTCAAAACTTGGGCTTTGAGCCCCAAAACATGTTGTGGGGGGATTCTATGCCCAACAGACCCCCAACACAAACATCGCGACTCACCCTTGAGTCACTTTGTCGGCATGATGATCTTGGCGCGGAGTCCCTCCAACTGGTCTCGAACGATTCTGATGTTTGCAACGCATTGCGCCACTGCCCGCTGAATCTGAGGCATCCTCTATTCTGACACCTTCGTGTCTGAATTATATCCTTACATCTTTATCGGCATCTACTGCGTAATTTTATAGTCCCGCACCCTTATCCGACTCCTCGGGTCGCAAAGACTGTGCTTCGGTCGGCTAGTCAGATAGTCGGCCCATCCGTGTAGGGCTTCAAGATGCTGCCATTTAATTTTCCTGGGAAAGGTTCTCCATTTAGTTTGACTAGCTATACCACGCCTCCGTCTATGACCTCCTTAACCACGTATGGTCCCAACCAATGCATCCTGAATTTTTCCAGAATTTTTTCAAAGTTACTATCATACAACAACACTAAGTCATTTACCTTGAAGGTGTGCAACTTGATATGGCGGTCGTGCTAGGATTTTTCCCGCTACTTTTGTACCTATTGATGAAATCCAGCCAAAAACCGTTCTTCCTCAAGTTCTTCTAATTGCGCAAGCCTTTCCTCCAGAGCTTTGCGGTCTGTCATCCCTGTGAGTGTTGCTATTCGCAGACTAGGTACGATATATTCCATTGGAATGACAACTTCTACGACATAAACTAATCAGGAAGGTGTCTGTGCCATCAGTTTTTTGCACGTTGTCCTGTAAGCCCATAGCATGGCAGGTACGCACAGGTCCTAATCGTTTCGTTGCATGTTGCAAAATTTGGTTAGCGTTGTCTCCAGTATTTTATTGAAAGCTTCTACAGTCCCACTGGCTTGTGGGTGGTACGGTGTAATTTTCTTGATGATACACCTGGAATTATCCTGTGAGCGTGTTGATAGTTTCATTCAGGAAATGTGTTCCGCGATCACTCATTAAGATTTTTGGATAGCCAAATCAGGTCAACACGTATTCGAACAAAAACTTAGCAGCCATAGTAGCTGTGTAGTCTTTGACTGGTTGCGCTTCTGCCCATCGTGTCAGATACTCTATCGCAGTGATGATGTAGCACTAGGGAAAATTTTAAGAACCCCCCTAAATTTATATATATAATAAATGGGCGAATCTCCATGGTATATAGGAAAAATGGAAGGCGATTTTATCAATAATATAATATGTATATATAATTTTTTGGCGAATCTCTCACCAGGCATGGCGAATATTTTACTCAATTATAAAATCTTGTGTTTATTGAATACACAAATGAAATCATTGCATTTCTTTAAAATATCTTTTGAAATCAAAATTACCGAAATTACATATCGATAACCAAGTGGGTGTAGGATAAAATTCACCCGTGTCATTCACAGAAAGCATGAGAAAAAAACCTAATACTATATATAAAACCAAGAAAAATTAAAATTTATCACTTCTAGGGACCTCATAACCACCCTGCCAATACACAAGTATGTTCCTATTTGCAGTTAGAAAAATTACCCAAATTACAATCTGTTTACTCCAGCATATGTTGGAAAGTTATTAAAGGATGACTAGTGCAATCAATCCATTCCTTTTAACCCTGGATTTGTTTCAGTTTAAAACAGAAGTATACAAATATACTTGTCCAGTGTCTATGCTTTAACCGTTCACCTTAAGATGTTTTTACAATATAATTTCCTAAGTCTATTTAATATCTTCATTATCATAAAAACCAACCTATATCCATCTTAACTCCACATCTACCACTCTTAGGGGGATGAAATCTATTTATCCCTCTAAGCACTTGGTAGACCCAGAATTAAGATGGATCTAAGATGATAGAATTTCCCCTTTAAATAGTCTATGCTCACATGAATACCATGGTATTACCATGGGTCAATACCATGGGTTATCATAAACCTCGAGCTTAAAAATTACTATTAGTAATTTATAAAACTAATAAAATTGATTTTTATTTTATTTTTTATTTTAACCAAGCCCAGAGAAGGATCAAATATTTTTTCACTCTATGCTAGTTTGCATATCACGATATTTGATACCTCTTGGGGGTTAGTAGATCCAGAGTAAAGATGGATCTATGCTGGTTTAATTCCCCCATTTAAATAGGCTGCATTCCAGGTGAATACCATGGGTCAATACCATGTGCCATTTTGGTGAATACCATGGGTCAATACAATGTGCCATTTTTATTTTTATTAATAATAATGTTTTTTGCATGGTATTAATAACAATCTAGTCCATGGTATTTGTCCCATAGTATTTTTCCCATAGGTTTCACCTAAATATAACACATTTTTTGAATGTTCGTAAATATAAGGTGATTTATGGAGTAAATATAAAAAAATGTTTTATTTGTTTACCATACCTCTTGTTTATTTATATTTTTATTAATTTACCATACCTCTTTTACAAATATGGTATTTGGCCCATAGGATTCACTTAAATAAAATCTCTTTCTTGAGCCTTCATAAATAGAACGAGGGTTATGGACTAAATATAAAAAGAGGTTTTATTTATTTACCATACGTCTAGTTTATTTATATTTTTATTTATTTACCATAAATTTTGAGTAAGTATAAAAAGACGTTTTATTTATTTACCCTACCTCCACTTTACTTATATTTTTATTTGTTTACACCCTTGCATGTATATAAAGTGACTTATGGAGTAAATATAAAAAATGTTTTATTTATTCACCATACCTCTCATTTATTTATATTTTTATTAATTTACCATAGCTCTTTTATAAATATGGTATTTGGGCCTTTGGCCCATAGGATTCACTTAAATAAAACCTATTCTTGAAAATGGGCGAATGGATTCACTTAAATAAAACCTATTCTTGAAAATGGGCGAATGGAAGGTTGTAACTCCTAATTTCAAGGGCTAAATTTACCTTTTTTACCCTCTCCCTTAAAATAAGGTGGGTTATTTGAGGTGATTTGTAAAAATGTACTATGATACAAAATATTCGCCCACTAAAAATTTAAAACCCCTTAATTTCGCCAAAGGGCGAACATTTGCCCCTAAAATTATCCTTGTGTAGCACGCGCTCGTCTTTCCCTGAGGTTTGATCAGTCCCACAAAGTCTATTGCCCATTTTTCGAACGGCTGCAGTGTCATTTGTGGATTTAATGGCATCTCGTCCCTTCGCGATGGTTTTCCACTCCTTTGACATATATCGCGGGCCTTACAGTGCGCTTTTGAATCATGGTCCAGGGTTGGCCACCACAACCCTACGCGGAGGATATTTTGTGTAGTTGCTCGTCCTGCATAGTGTCCTCCTACAGCGCCCCCATGTGCTTCCATGAGGATCTGACTTCGTTCAAATTCCCATATGTATCTTCGCAATATCTCATCATTTCCCATTTTGTATAGGTGCCCCGCGATGACAAAAAAATCCATCGCGTGCACCACATTTTCCTTCTTCTGTTGGACGAAGTATTCCTTTGGCATAGTCCCTATTGTCAGAAAATGGATTATATCCTTGAAGTTCCCATCTGCGACGTGCACCACAAAGAGTTGTGCATTAGGTAATCCTTCCTCTAGATTAGTGGGTTCCTCGCCCGTCTCAATGCACGATAAATGATCCGGTCCTATGTTCAGGCATCCCGGCTTTACTACGACCTCAAAATCATATTCCTAGAACAATAAGAGCCACCTGCATATGCGCCCCCCCAACACAGGCTTATTGACTAGGTATTTCAATGCGGAATGGTCGGTATACATCTTGAAATGTCCTCCGAGAAAATAGTGTTGGTATTTTTGGAGCGTGTACACCATCGCCAACCCCTCGCACTTGGTGGTGGAATAGTTCTTCTCTACTTTGGACAACCTCCGACTTGCAAATGCAATAGGGTGATCCAAGCCTTCCCCGCCCTCCTGTGTGAGCACTGCTCCCAGCACAATACATGACGCATCAACATGGACATGAAACTCCACATCCCATTTTGGGAAGACCAGGATTGGAGTGGATGCCAATTTCCCCTTCAGGACATCCAAAATTTTCATGCAATCGTCATTCCAGCAAAAGGTAACATCCTTTTTCAATATTTTTTCCATCGGTGTGGTTATTTGGGCATAGTTTTTGATAAACTTTCTATAGTATCTGGTGTGTCCTAAGGTAGCATGCAACTGTTTAACACTCCACAGTGCTTCCAAATTTAGAATAACGACAATATTTGAAAGGTCCACCATCAATCCCTGTTTGCAAACCACATGTCCCAACAAGTTCCCGAAGGGAATGAGGAATGTTCACTTCTTAAGGTTCAGTGCAATCTGGTGTCATCGGCAAGTATCCAACATCAAGTGTAAGCTTGCTACATGTTGCTTAACTAATCTGAAGACAGTCAAATCATCCAGATAGACCTCCAAGAACTTGTGGATGTATTCTTTGAATGCAGCGACAACGATGCACGAAAAGATGGTTGGTGCATTCTTCAATCCAAAAGGCATAACGGTGTATTGAAAGTAGCCCCATTTTGTTTCAAAGGTCGTTTTTCTCCAGTCTTCCAGTGCAATCTTGATTTGATAGTACCTTGAGAACCCATCTGTGAACGAGTATGCTTGTTGACCGCCAACATTTTCCAATATTTCATCTGTGAACGATTTCAAGAATGGGTCGTGTACACAGGCGTCATTCATCTTCTTAAGGTCCACGCATATTCTTATTTCTCCCTTCTACTTTTTCTCCTATACTACCATAGGACTCACCTAGTCGGATTCTTCCACTGGATCAATAATTCCAGCTATGAGAATTTTGTCTAATTCTTAGTGGACCTTTTCCTTATATTTCAGATTCAAGCGGTAAGGCCTCTGTTTAACCAGCTTCGCGTCGGGTTTCACGGTGATTTTCATCATCCCTAAGTCACCAACGATCCCTTTTAAATCCATAATTTTTGTTGGGAATAAGTCTTGGTATTCACAGAGTAACTTAGCGGCCTTATCCACCATCGCATCATCCCAATAGTCTCCAAGCGTTGCATACTTTGGTTCCACCTCCATTCCAATGTTTACCTACTTTGTTTTTACCAGCACGGTGATGTCGGGATCCTCAATCAATGGTCCTCGAACCTTGTGATATCCTTCCATTTCTGGAATGTTAATATTGCGTGGGTCCTCATCATTCTCCTCAACATTTACATTATAACACTCCAACATGCAACTCAGCTGTGCCGCCCATTCTGGCTGAAGCACTTCCATTGGCTCTTGGGGTATTTTGAAGATAGCTTCTTTTACTACTTGTAGCGCATCATCAATAGTATCCCACCAATGATCTTCGAACGTGAATGTTAGTAAGAATCCTTCGTGCAAGATATCCCATTCGCTCATGCCATGGCGGAGCTCTGTCTCAGTATACCAATTCATGGGTATGACATCCAGAGTATGACAAAACAAATGCACCCATTCTAGTTGTGGCTCTTCCCTGTAGACCTTGGTCCATTTCGCAAGGTGTGTACGTGGATCATCCCATCCATCATACTTGTCTTCTAGCCGCATCTGTGGTTTCCCAAATCATAGGTGCATCATCCTTCTACATCCGCATCAGTCCTCAAAACTTCTCTAATGCGTACCCCACCACCTTGTAGGCGTAGCACGCATTGCCCATTTCAGAGCATCAAACCACTATTGTTCTAGTACTGTACTTTCAAATTTATTCAATAATTCATCCACTGTTGTTAACCCATAATACATAGGCAAATCCCTTACATCTGTTGTCACGCAACGCAATGATCTTACCATCATGTTGCAATTGAGTGTGGTTACCTCGTGTAACGAGTTCTACCATCGTTCTGTTTCCTCATTCAAATCTGATGTGCAAGATCTTTTGCACTTCCATGAAATCCTGCCATCTGCTATAGGATTCACCCAATTCTGTTCCCGAGTGGTTATCTTGTAGATATAATCTAGGTCGTCTTCACTCTCATCGTCGCGCACTGGCTCTATGTAGTGTGATCCTTCCGCAGAGCCTAAAGGTACCACTATGCGTAGTGACGTTTTCTAAAAAATCGTTTTGCGCTTCTTTAGATTTATCACTCCATTCATATCAGTGGCCCAATCTATTCCCAGTACTATGGGATAAGGATTGTTGTCATCGACAATCTCTATCACCTCGAAATCTGCAAGCGTGCTCACACCTTCGATGTCTTCCGTTATCCTCTGCAATCTTCCCATCGGTAGGATCTCTTGCTAGTTCGAAATTCATAATTGAATAGGGGACCATTGCAACACGAGCCTACCCATGCACTCCCATGTTTGCTTTGGCAACACATTTGCGTCTAATCCTAGATCCAAAATTACTTGATCCATTTCATACTCCCCAATTTGCGCAGTCAATCTCATTTCCCTTCCTGTTCGCGATGTGTGCTTTCCGAGCTTCCGGACTATGCGCGGTTCTCCTGACCCAGCGCACCTAGTGATAAGATCCTGCAGTCCCTTCACAACTTTTCTGTCACGCAGTAGCTTCATACATGTCTCCAGAAAGGTAGTGATCATTGAAGGATCCATCTCCAGCTCTAGTTGATCCTTACTATATGAAGTGGAGGCCTCCGTGAAGCTCTTCTTAGCTTCCATGAATGTCTCCTTTACGCACTCCAAATCAGATTCAGGTTCTTTTGTAGGAGCCTTGCGAAACCACGCACTTTCTTTAGGCTTCTTACCTTTGTCATCTCTTGTCGTGATACCACTTTAGAGTACGATTTTACATTTGGGTCCTCTTCACGTGGCTCAGACCTCTTCATTTGTAAATTCTGAGTCGGGGGAAGCCAGAGTATCCCTTTATCACGCAACCTCGCTATTAGTGTAGGGTAGTCCTCTATCTCATGATCAAACTGAGTACAATATAAACATGATGCTCTCATCAGATTTGTACAATCGCGGGCATAATGCCTTGGCCCTCCACAATTGTAACAAATTAGCTGTCTGTGACCCCTTCCTCGTCCCATTCCACCTCGACCTCGTCCGTGCCCCAGAAATCTAACGTGCACCATCCCTACATCTGGATCGAGGGCTCGTGTTTCAGTCTGCGCTCTGTAGGCAAGAGTCCGATCCATCATTAGTTCATAACTCCTACAAGTGTGCTCATCATGGCCTACCGACCTGCAAAAATTACAAAACAATTGTTGGGATGTTTGTGTATACTTTTGTAATAGATGACAATTATACGTAACATGTTTTCCTCCTATCTAACAAATCGCGCACCATAATGTAGGCGTCGCGCTCGGCTCTGCTTGTGCCTTTAGTCTCAATGGCATTGGCCCTCTTGCCACTAGGTAGTTTGCAAAGAATGAACAATGGTCCTTGTCATGTCCCTGGCCTTTGCATTTTATGCACCATACCTCCTCGCGTGCTTCTGAGCAAGTTGTCCTGTCCTATTTCAAACTTTGCATTTCCAAACAAAAATTTTGCAGTTGCGCGTGGATTTGTTGGACTCCCAGGCCAGGATCTTGCATTAGGGTCTCATGCAGTCTCATTGAAATCTCCAAAGCTTCAGCCTGGGTGGATAACTTCTACTATGACAACACCATTCTTAAATGCGGCGTTGGTGACGCTACAAATCATGCACAGTGCTGCCCATCTATGAGAGTCATGTTGGCTTCGCAAATCATACTCTTCAGTCTCTCATCTAGATCCCATGGAGTTTCACTTGGAATCATTTTGATTTCCTTAAACCTGATGATCGATTGTCTCTCTGATTTTGGCCTACTGAATTCCCTGTTCAGCACGACTTGGAGATCTGTGATCCCCTCGTTTGGGATGTCATTAGAATTCTTAATGTACCATGTTAGTGCGCGATCCTACAATGCACTTACCAACGTTGCCTTCTTTATATTTTCATCCACGACTCCTTGTGCTTCCCATACGGCTTTTACCATGAACCAAAATTGGTCTGGATCTTCGTTTCCTACTCCTTTGAACACCGAAAATTTTATTGCGCTCGCCATATTGAACTGTAGTGGTAGCGAAGGTGGTGTGGGTGGAGATGGAGGTGTCGTTGGTGAAACCAGTGGTGGTGTAGGTGGAGGTGGTATGCCCGGAATTCTCTACCTTATCAGACTGATTGCACTTCTCGAAGAAAATTTTGTAAGCTCTTCCTCACTTTCCCACTGAGGCGAAATCAAGGGGCTATTTTCTATCTCTGCGCTACCTTTGTTTCTATAAATCCTCCCACTTCACATAGCCCCAAACATCAATTTATTCACATAACTCGATTTTCACACAATAGCATTTTAATCCAAGTGTTCAAAGATTTAATGTACTTACCTCGCGGTTCTTTGAGGAAGCATTGTTCCACTCTCTGTAGATGACTGTCGTGTCTACCGCGAACTAGATGATAAATCCTCCTATAATTCGATTGAGCCAATGGTCAACAGTGCGAGCGATCTTATCTTTAGATGCTTCTAGTTTGTGTAACAATTCTGGAGTCCACACAATTGGTTTGTTGAGCCTACACCTTCCCTGACTGTCTGCTAACTTTGCGATCCACTCATACAACTCAGAGGGGCAGGATGCAAAGAAGATTTCATGGATTTTCGTATATAATTAGCGCTCTAACCACTATTCCTTTGACGCTTGTAGATTCATGTTTTCTTGTGCCATGAACTCATGAATCTTTCTGTCCAACCACCCTTCAATTTCTTTCTTCATTGGATTCCAGTGACACGACATCAGACATCCCTTATGTAGATCTTGGTCCCAGCAACAGAACCATTTGTTGGCTTGTTAGGGCCTGACCCAGATTCGAAGGTGATTTAGCCAAACAAATCTTGGTACTACTCGCTCTTTCGGCAAAAGTCCACGGAGCGCGGACTGAGGTCTCACCCGAAGTAGTATGGGAGGGTGCTAGAACCAGGTTTCTACACCCTGGGGATGTCTGAGGAGTTCCAGTGGTCTGCGGTTCGACCCTGCGCGCACGTCGCTACGTGCACTACCTGTACCTCGCAGCCTGTGATGCTATCTTCATGCAGCCCTACTCGGGGGCCTAATAGTGTTATTACCCAAGTCCTTACTAGCAATCCTATCTTAGTTGATTAACTTAGCTTATTGTATGCTTTCAATTATCCTTAACAATATTCACAATTCATATGAGCGTGCGCAGTAAATAAATAGTATGATTGCAATTCATATTCAACAGATAATAACCCAAGACAGATACACATAATTCAGATAAAACTTCTCTTTATTATTCTCTTCCTTCGGTTACAGACTCTATTCCACCCTACTCACTCAGCTGCAGGGGTCCACACACTCAGTTGTGGACTCTACTAGGCCTTTGCGCACTCAGCTACAGAGCTTCTTCCTACTACTACGATCTAAGACACACTTAGATTCTTCTTCTATGCTTTGCTATCTCATTTTATCCATTAGATCCTATTCTCTATTTTTCCCTTTTACAACGTAGAGCCTCGCTCTATTTATACAATCCCATGGTCCGCAGACCATGGGTAGGCCGACATTACATTCAAACTTAGGGCAGACAACCCTATAACTGTAACATACATTTGAGCCCCAAAACATGTTGTGGAGGGATTCCATGCCCAACATAATATAAAACAGACAATTTTTTCTTGCTGAGAAAAAAAAAACAAAACAAAAAAAACAAACAAGAACAAAAACCAAAACCAAATGGCTAATTTATTATTAAAAAAACTTAAATTAAATTTCCATAAAAATTATATATTATCAATACATCTACTTTTAAAGCATTAATTATTATGGTTCTCCATGATAATTATGTACTATTAATGCATCTACTTTTAAAACATTCATTATTATGACCTTAAATATTCTTATGTCCGTAGGAATGTAGATATTAATATCATTGGGCTGTCTAATATATATTATCATTTATATATCAATTTAAATATATTTTGTTTTTAGTTGATATGTTTTTTCTTTATGTAAATCTTAAATTACTTTTAATTTCGTCACCATTAACATCAGCATCATCATCTTCATGCTCTACATAAACGGTGTAAAAAAATAGCCAACCAAATATATTCTTTTTTAACTCTGGTTTTATAAAACTAAATAATTTTTAAAATTATATAAATTAGATAATTTAATTGGAATATTCTTAATTTATATAAAAACATTCCCCCACAAATTAAAACTTTTCACATGGGAAATAAAACTATATTTATTTTATACTTTATGATTTACTTGTTCTATCATTGGTGATATTCCATAATTTTATCGCAGAAGTATAATTCAAGCAAGTGATTAGACATTATAATAGAAATATAATTCAATTAATTGATTAGACATTATAATAGAAGATAACTTGAAAATTTATGATAATTATTTTATTGACGAATAACCATTAAACACAATTCAAAGAGCCTATCAACCTACCACAGGTAGGGTATGCTGATCTTCACTTAGACACTATTTATTAGTGATTAAAAGACACGGTTTATTAGTTAAAAATAGACAAAGAGGGAATAGTTTAATTATTCTATATTTTAAATATTGGTAAAGAAATTAGTAATAATTTGTTGAGATTATAAATTCTATTTCGATAGGGTAATATAAATATATATTTCTATTTTGATAGGGTAATATATATATATATATATATATATATATATATATATATAACCAAATTCCTGAAACGATAAAATAGTTAAAAACAAAAAAATAAACCCTGAAACACAATCAAAATTTCAAATTCAATCACTTGTTTTACTCAAACAAATTTTAAAAAGACATCCCAATTGAATTATAACAAGGTTGATGTTCTGTTCTGTGATCAATCAGGTTGTTCCTCAAAGTTGTAAGAAAGGGGATACGACCGAGGTAACCACAGACCAATCTTTTAGATATAGATTCTAACCAATCTGCATCCAGAGAGGGCTCTCTCTTTATGATTTAGCTTTGTTTTAAAGTGTGTTAGGCTAGTTATGAAGTTCAAGGCTTTTGTTTTGGTTTTGGATGGTGAGATTCAATAGAACAGTGAGACATACTCAATAGTTCAATCCATTGAGCATGATGGAGTCAAAGGAGGTAACTTCCCAGATTAGGTTTCTTAACAGAGTATGGTATTATAGAGCAAAGTAGTCAAACATGGAACAATTTAAAGGCTGGAATTAGATGGAATGGAATCAAATGGGTGAAGGACAGTTAAGAATCCTTCATCATATTGACAGAGGGAAAATGGATGATTACTGTTAAGGAGCACTTAAGAATTCCTTAGCAAATACTCAACAGGAAAGAATCAGGGGAAACAGGGGCAATTGAGAATTCACTGTTTATTCTAATTATGAAGAAAACACATAAAATAATAAAGACTGAAAACAGAGTGCAGTGAAGCAAATTCCGAATTAGCCTTTTTCTCTATTATTGAGATCATGAAACATAGATGATATAATAAACGTAGAAACTGTAAAACACAAGTTAGAAGGGACTTATTGATCCATAAGTTGATTCAAGAATTCTGTAACAAATTCTTAGTACCAATTCCTCATCCAGTAGGCCAAACAACAAATGATTCCAACAACCTTTTTTATTCCAAAATTTTGTATTACAGCCAAGTTTAAGAATACTCACCAACCCCAAATACTTCTTCTGGGGGGATGTATTTATACAAAATATCAAAATATCTTACAAAATATTTGATAGAGATAATATCTAGCGATGACTAATCCCATTTTTTTAAAATAGATAGAGACAAATAGTCTCGAAAACAGAAAAACAACAAATTGATGTTGCGTTGGCTGTTCCATCTTTATCGAATGTAGCAGAGGTAGGTTTTGCGAGTCGGTTTACCGTTGTCTCCCACTGATACTCTGTGCTGGCTACTCCCTCATTGCCGGACATTCTTTGACCTTGATCAGATATGCTTTTACACGCTTGAGCCTCGCTCATCACTGTTTATTTTATCACGAAAAAATAGGTTGAAATCTACATTTTAGCCAAGAGAAATTTACAAAATCCCCAACATGTCTTCCCACCATTGTTGATCTGGAAACTTATGCCTCTGAAGTTTCCTCAATGTTTCATTAGTTTCTATATACCTAAAAAAATTATGCTGAAGCTGAAAAATATGTTTTACATCATGCTCAATATAAATTAAATTTTCTAGGTTCTCATAGAGAGTTTGGCCTGTAGGGAGTGCTTCTACTCCTGAAGCACTTGTTGATGAATTAAATTGATCAACAACATATGTGTTCAACTTATGTACATAATCTGTGTGTTTCATAAGCCGGTCGTTATTTCCTAAGATACTTGGTAGCCCTTTATCCTGCAAAACTATAAACCTTTGCATGAAAGAATTAATTTCTGCTTGCATATCCTAGCATCTTTTTTCCAAATTCTGCATTAAATCTCTCTTGGTTAGAACTCTTTTGATATCCAAAATGGTGCCCGTCCTGTCTGGGATGCCGAGTTGTTCCAGCTGTTCCCTGTTTCTGCTATTCAGAAAGTGTATGAGCCGGTTGGCTTGATCAGGTATTTGTCCTAGTAAAGCTCTTTCTTTTTGAATTTCACCATGTGTTGCATTCACCAAGTCAATCTGCTCATAAATAGCTTGGATAGATGGCCAAACATCACTTAGGGATTGATTGATGTTGGTCGAAAGGATTCCTTTGATTTCGGCTAGAGGCTTGTCCATAGTGAGATCCTTCTCTAATGTTCTGACTTTGTTCTGTAATGCTTTAACCTCTCTTATCTTCTCTGCCACAATTATTTTGGATTTATCATAACTCTGTTCTACTTTTGCCAATTTTTCCTTTACTTGCTTTAGCTCTGACACTTGGAGTTTCAATTCTTCCATGGCTTTTATCAATTCTTCTGTGCTCATACCTATACTGCTGCCTGGTGCTGCTCCTGCTGATGTTGTACCTGTGATTACCTCAGTTGTGGCTGGTGGGACATTTGGGGCCAATGCTGATCCAGTTGTTGAGGGGACTGCACTTGTAACTGTAGGGATTACCTCAAGTGGCTAGGAGGTCGACTCTCCCTGCTTCTCTTTTAATGCTTTTTCAAGTGCCTGCTCTGTATCAGTTAATCTTTCATTGAGTTTCATGAGTAGGTCCATCATGTCTTCTTCAGATTTCTACTCTATAATTTCTGCAGTCTGAGGGTTCCTTGAAGGAGGGAGCTTCAACTATTTCCTTAGAACAGCAATGTCCTCTTCCTTCTTCTTGATTAGTGTCTTTATGCCTTTAGCATCTTTGGGGTCATGTCCCAGTTCCATGATGATATCTTCCAATGATTTGATTCTATTATCTTTGGCCAGAGAAGAAGCGCTTTCCCAATCTAACTGAGCTATTGTGTTGTCTAAGGAACTTTGTAACTGGTGGGCCAACATTGCTTTGTCAGCCAGTGTAGAATACATCATTTATCCAATCTACTTGTGAAGTTCAATTTGGTCCATTGGATGAATATATTTGGCTAGGACCTCCAAGTTTGTTTTGATGAAATCTGTTGCTGACTGGGGTTGTTGTACCTTTGGCTTAAAATAAATCATTATCATTTTACCCTCTTTGATGTCATATGCAGACATTAATCTTTTCTAGTTTGAATGAGCCATCTTCAAGTATTGATTGTACATTTCAATTTTTACAAGCTCATTTTTAGCCTTAATTTTTGTGAAGGTCTTTTTAAAGTCAGAGCCCTGTTTGCTTTGTGGCAGGGTACATGGTACTTCTACACTGTGCTGTCTTTCTAGATCCTACCTATGTGAGCTAGTTGATGTTTCTACGACTGGGGAAGTCTGCTGGTTGACTACCCTTTCACCTCTTAGACTTTCTGTCGTTTCTTCAATAATTTCCTCTTCTGACAGAGGATTCAGTCTTTGTCTCTTTGCTCCTGGTTGCTCAGCAGGTCCACTGATAGGTGTGGCCTCTTCTCTGTCCCTTTTCTTGCTTTTTCCCTCATTTATAGGAGTTTGTAATGCTGGGATTTCTGCTGCTTTAGATTGGGCGGAGGGAATTTTACTTTTTCCTGTTCTTTGGAGCCCCCTAGCCGATCAGTCATGATTAGCTGTTTTGTTGTTTCCACCTCTTTGCCCTTTGAGGTCCCTGTCACTGAGGTGCTGGTTTTCTATGCAGCCTGCTGTGAAGTTCCAGCAGAGGATGTTCCAACTCCTGATTGTGAAGGTAGCTTAAAAGGTACCTTTCCAAAAGAGTATAGGTCAAGGATTTTTTTAAGATCTGTCATAACTTTTTCCATCTTTTCCTGTTCAATAATCTCTTCTATTAATGTCCCTTCTACCCATTCTTCCTGATTTGCATACTATTCAATTTCTGGGATCCTATGATATACATACACTGATAGCTTGTACCTTACCCTTCTATCACTTATGAAACTACATAGGTCATAAAGCACCCACCCAAAACTCTTTTTCAATCTGAGGTGGTCTTCTAAGATCTGTTCTGCATCTCTCCAAGCATCCCTAGAATGGATAACATAAGGGCCTAACTAGTTTTTGATTCTCACTTGAGCCTTCTTCTTTACATTACAAAAATGGGTTAAGTATGCATTGATGAGCTACCGGAAATATTCTAATGGAAATAACCTCATGGGAACATATTTAGGCAACTTGAATGGGCATAGTTCACATCCATATAATCTGATTTTTGTGTGATTCTGGTAGAAGTACCAGTCACCTATCCTATATTGTTTGGAAAGCTGCAACATCTTCTTCATATCACCAATAATTCTAGGAGGAGGAGCTCCTATCAACAGAGTGGAGGCAGGGTGTATAAATAAGTCAATGAATTCACTATAGGTATAATGGCACTCATAGGTATTGTGGAAGACTGAGCTCCAAAAGATCACACAACTTCAATTTCCCTTTGAATCTAATTTTCTGATGGGAAATGGAAAGTTGTCTGGTTGATAATACAACAACAGATGGTATATAAGAGATGTGTATTTGAACACTCCTTCCCTCTCCAAATTCATGAATTGAGCATGGATTTTGTTGGCGATGAAAGTGGCATAGTCATATTTGATAGCAGGGGGCTGTCCTAGAGTAAATATAGATAATAGAACCAAGGTGATATCATCCACATATTCACTGGACCTAAATCCCAAGACCGAGGATATCATGTCAACAATAAGTTTACCGGTTTCAGAGAAAAAAGCGTGCAGATAAGGTGGAGGGCCTATAGGTTGGTGCTTTGGTGACATGAACATCTAAGCAACACGGGTTATCTCTGTGTTAGGCAATTGAAAAGCTTTTTCCAGCAAAAATCCCATGGAAAGAGGAGCAAGAGGTTTAGTGGAATGGAAATGTATCATCCCATTGATGAATTTAGCAGTTATGGAAAAGATGATAATTTGAGAAGAGGACATAACTGCTCTATGGACAGGATCATAGCAGGCACAACACCAGTGAATGATGTCTCAGAAAACATGGACTGAGGGCAGGAAGTACATGGGAAGGTTTGATTCCCACAGTCCAAAAATATCAGAGTTTCTTAGATAACTATCCCTAATTTGGCAAAAGGCCAGAAGATGATTGTAATCAGTGGTTAAGTCCTTTATTTGAAAATCTTTGTCTGCCAGAGGTAGATAATTCAAGTCTTTATGAGGTACATTCACAGGCACAACACTCAAAGCTGCGGGGGGCTCCATGTTTGGTTCTTGTGTTATTCAAACTGGACCTTGGGATTTCTTTGTGGAAAATTGGACTGAACAATAGGTCTAGGAGTCTTTTTATGGGCTAAATAGACTTTTCTCAACTTGAATTTGGTTTTCACAAGTAGAATTTTCAGTGAAAAAGCGGAATTTATAGGGTTACTAGTAAAATGGATAAATACCTAGACTACGGAGGCAAATTGAGTAACTGTAGGTCGAAAGACGGAGTGCAAAGCGCGCTGCTGTGGTCTCTTTGGCTGGGTGGTGGTTGAAAAGCTGGTATAGTGGCACCAGTCATTGTATTGCATGGGAGTGTGAACAAAGAAAATTACAACGAAAATGATATTTTTGTCGTCTTTTAACGAAATTCGTTTTGGCGGGTAATTGTTGGCATTTATTGAGCGGATGACGTCAGCATGACGGGACACCTTGTCATTTAGCGGGGGGTACAGGACGGTGATGTGGCAGTGAGGTCAGCGAGAGGTCAGTAGAAGGTCGATAAGTGGTTTTACCCCGGACCGCTTATGCGCTAAAGTGGTTTCGGATGGGAGGGCCACGAGCAGCACGGAGGGTCGACACGCGTCGTGGTACGGGCGGCGACACCGCCAATTCCCCAGTTGTTAAAGTGCATCAGCAAAGGGGGTCGTGAAATGACCTACAACCGTTGGATCTGGGGCTGTTGATTTGACGGTTAGCACTTATCAAAGGTGACAGATGGTTACGGCACGAGAGCCCGATGTAATAAATATTAATAAATCATATTGAGGCTGTGTTGATTGGTTGGCGGGGTGTTTTAATTAGGTTATTAATTAACGTGGGGTTAATTAATCCATCATATGCGCAGGGAATGGTTATTATAAGGTTTCAATTAAACCTATAATTCCATTTAAAACAACGATATATGGTTATAGTTTAGCCGAGGGCGAGAATAATAAAGTTTTGGGGTTTCGCATATATTAATGTAATACGGGAAAGGGGAATAACTATAGGGAGTTTATACAATAATGTTAATAGTTAATGTGAGAAATGATATAAAAATAAGCGCTAAGTTATAAAGTTTAAAAATTTAGGCTTAAGGAAAAAAAGTTTATATGTGATTTTGCACAATTTCCGAAGTAAAAAGGGTTTTACTTAGGCCTTTTATGAAATGGGATGGAGTGATTTGGTGATATTAAGTAGATCTCAATATCTCTAGGGGGGAAATTAGTAAATGATATGGGAACGGGATGAGGGGGAATTAGTCATGCTTTTCTTGATCTGTATCCAAACATCTGCCATGGTACTTGTGATAGCAGTAAGATGAACAACTTGTGAGACAAAAATCAACCACAACTATGCTTTTGCAACACCAAAACTGCCTACCTAGCGTACTGTACCTAACATTTTTTCTCCTTTCGTTTTGGGTGCACTTGGACTGGTAAACCCTCATCAATGTTTCTTTCTTTACATGATAAGCCTATCTAAATCTGCACTTATTTCTTTCAAGG
Organism: Pinus tabuliformis; assembly: GCA_031772625.1. NCBI lineage: Eukaryota > Viridiplantae > Streptophyta > Pinopsida > Pinales > Pinaceae > Pinus > Pinus tabuliformis. The sequence continues at coordinate 1,961,180,601 of CM062816.1, read as the reverse complement.
GCTCAGATTAAACAGTTGAGCTCCTTTGCTTCTCTACCTATCTACTTATCTGCCAAGTTTGAACAGTTTGGACAGATTTTTATTCTCTATCTTTAAAATATGAAATTAAAACATGAATTAGCCAAGATTAAGCTATTTGACCATTCATTAATTATGGTAAAAAGTTCAACAAGTTGTACTGCTTTATTTACAGAGAAATGAAATAGTAGTGGCATTTGGACTTGCACACTTTCCTGGTCCTTTTTATTTGGGGTTCATTCATTTTTATTTTTTCTTTGGACCATTTATCTTTTCACCCTTTGATTTTTCTTTTAAGGTATACCCTCTTCACATTTTTATTTTTATTTTTATTTTTTGAGAATATGGAAAACCTTTGCAACAAGAAAATGTATGTATATATTGCAGAGCTAATCAATGTCAATCATGAAATATGATACCTATTGAAATAGGAGCATAACACTGACTCCACTTGGGGATGGCTTTCCCTAGTGGAAAGTCAAGATCAGCAGGTCAGATGGCCTTCTCCATAATTTTGACTGTGCTCTGAAATCTTCTTTGCTAAAAGTAGAAAACTGTATAAAAGGATCATGTAAAATATATACATTATTCTTGAGCTGATTCAACAACTGTAGATTTGTTTTGGATAGTCTGCTTGGATCTTTTGTTCTTATGTTTTCTACTTCCAAGTCTTCTTCTGAAATGTCTGATAAACTGAAGTGAGGCAAAACAAGAAATGGTAAAGTTTCTTCACTGATTTTCAAAAAATTTTGCACATTTCTCCTCATTCTTATTGTTGTAACAAGCAAGCTGATCATTATTTTCAAGCTATAGAAACTGAACTTCCTTATGTACATGTTAGAGCCAGGATATATCAAAAAACTGGATGTTTCAGCATTCGACCATTAACTGGCCCTTCTTCTGTTTCTGAACCATCCAGGCTTTTGAGAAAGTAAGTGTTGTTGCCTTGTGAAGCCTGAATAATAAAAGGCCCCTTCCATAGGAAGTCAAACTTCCCATGTTTTCCTTTGTCTTCTCTCCTAGAATCCCATTTCAAAAATTTGTACCCTAGGTAAAAATCTTCTGCCTTGGTCCTCTTATCAAATATTTTCTTGAGTTTTTCTTGTAGCACTTGGGATCTTAGGTACACTTCTTCTCTCGTCTGTTGCAAATGGATGGTTTGATCTATCCTCCTTTGAATGTCATTGGGTTGTACCTGAGCTTCTTGCAGTAATTTCATTACAGGGACCCCTAATGATGATGGAAATATAGCCTCCATACCATACACTAATTCATAAGGACTAGTTCCAATGGATCTCTTGGTAGTTAATCTGTCTGCCCATAGTGCGTTGGTAAGTTTCTTATGCCAATATTTCTTGTTTTCTTCCAATACTTTCTTGATAATATTGATCAAGCTTTTATTGGAGGACTCAGCTAGACCATTACATTGAGGGTAATAGGTTGTGGAATGGTCTAAGGTAATGTGGTATTTGTGACAGAAACTTATCATTCTCTTGGATTTGAAAGTAGCAGCATTGTCAGTTATGACTTTTTCATGACAGTCAAATCTAGACAAGATGTTGGTTTCTAGGAATCCTATGATCACTGAATCATTGGTTTGTCTACAAGGGATGACTTTTATCCATTTGGTGAAATAATATGTGGCAGTGAGGATCCATTTATGTTGGCTAGAAGAGGGAGGATGAATTTCTCCAATGAAGTCAAAACCCCATTGCTGAAATGGTCTTTCGGTGGAAATTGGTCTGAGGGGTAGAGGTAAACGTTTCCTCTTGCTTTCAAAAATTTGGCATTTATGGCAAGCAGTGACAAACTTCTTGACATCAGCAAACAAGGTTGGCTAGTAAAATCCAGCCCTTAGGATTTTGTCAGCAGTTGATTTCCAATAAAGATGTCCACCACAGTCCCCTACATGAAATTCTTTGAGTGCCTAGTCAACTTCATCTTTTGTTAAACAATTCAATAGAATACCTTCACGATTTTTCCAAAAAAGAACACCATCTAATATACAAAGTTTTGAAGCTTTCATTTTTAAAAACCTTTTCTTTGTTCTGGATAACCCTGAAGGAGCTTGCAGGTTTAATAATACATTAGTTATATCAGCATACCAAGGTGATTCTAGGAAGGCCTGGTTGATTTGTGGAGTTGCCATCTCATGTTCATTATCTAGTTCATTGATATCCAAGGCTTGGCAATTAGTTTCAGTCATGAGTTTAGTCATTCCCTGTCCTTTTATAAGCTTTGTAGGTTTTATTTCAATATCATACTCCGATATAGTAGCAAACCATTTATCTCTTTTGCCTTCAATCCCCTCTTAGGTCAGGATACCTTTGACAATATCATTTGGTATATAGGCTATTATATGGGAGTATACTATGTATATTCTAAAGTCTTTAATGGCTTTCACAAGTGCATAAGCCTATTTTCCCATGATTGGGTATTTTAGCAGTGCATCTCTAAGTGCCTTACTAATGAAGGCTATGGGTTTTTCACATCCTTGATCATCTTTCTGTAGTAAAACAACAGCAATAGTGTGTTCTGATGCAAATGAAAATATTATGAAGTCTCTGTCAAACTTTGGGCTTGTAAGGACTCGTGTTCTGGTCAAAGCTATTTTAATTTCTTCAAATGCTTGTTTAGCTTCTAACTTCCATTTAAACTTGGAATCTTTTTTCAACATATTGTTCAGCAATCTAATTAGTTCAGCCAAATTAAGAATGAATCTTCTTAAAAAGCTAATTTTTCCTAGGAAAGCCTAAAGTTCTTTGATATTTCTAGGGTGGGGTATTTGTAAAATGGCTTCTATTCTATTATGATCAGTTTTGATGCCATCTTTGGAGATGATATGGCCTAATAGTTTTCCCTCCTCTAGACCGAACAATGACTTCTTAGGATTTAAGAAAATACCATATTTCCTGCATTTTAAAAAGATTTGTCTCAAATGATCTAAATGTTGCTGATCTGATTTAGAAAACACAGTAAGATCATCTAGATATATGACTAGAAAATCGTGAATTTCTTTTGCCAAAGCTATGTTCATTGCTTGTTGGAAGGTTGCCCCTGCATTCTTAAGTCCAAATGGCATTTTCACATATTTCAAAGTTCCCCATGGTGTTGTAAAAGCAGTCTTTTCCTGGTCATCAGGATGGACTAGAATCTGGTTAAAGCCTGAGAACCCATCCAAAAGTGAAATCCTAGAGGCACCTACTACCCTTTGTAAAATGTGGTCCATCTTATGTAAGGGGTAGTGGGTTTTTAAAGAAACTTTATTCACATTCCTTAAATCGAAACACAATCTGATTTCTCCTGTTTTCTTCCTAGTGGGCACTGAATTAGACACCCACTCTGAAAACCTGATAGGTACAATTATCCCAGCTTTATACATTCTTTTGATTTCTTTTTCAATTAAGGGGAGTAGTACAAGATTAACCCTTCTAAGATTTTGCTTGAATGGCTTTTGAATTTCCTTGAGGGGTATGGTATGTTGAATTACCGAGGTGTCATAAGATTTCAGATCTTCATAGCTCCAAGAAAAAACCTCTTGGAATTCTTTGGGGAGTTCAACATATTTAAGCTTTTGATCAGGGGGTAAAGTTTTGGATAATTTTATCATTTTGGGATGTTCTTCAATTCCTATGTTACAGTCTTCAATGTTTGCGTTTAGAGGCTGAATTTTGGGTTTCTTTGGGATATCATTAGAATTAAAGAAATCTTCCAAAGGAGTTAATCCTGTGGGAAAATAATTGTCTTTTAAATTAATCACTTCAGATTCTCCTTCAATAATCTTATCAATGTCTATTACTTTAAGATCTTGCAACTTTTCCTTGGTAAATTTCATTGGGTGAAGTATTTGAGTTGCACTTTCTGCTGAAATGTATGTTTCAATTTTATCTATTTGATCAACCTCACAAACAGTGTCCGTGTCTATATTAGTGCTAGAAAACTCTTCTTTGAGAGTCAAGAAATTGTTAATCTGAATATCATTGTCAAACACTTGCCAGTTCTTCACATTGTCAGGAATGGTTGGTGTGTGTTTAATCTCAGCTGTAAACTGATGATTGGGTTCAACTGGCAATTTACAAGTGCTGGCAAATGTTGCGAAACTGTGAGCATGAAAATTATGTTTTCTTGTAATTTTGACAAGCTATGTTTCAAGAAATGTATCAAGGATCTCAATCGCCGCTCCTCTTTAAGATCTTAATCTAAGATCATTTGTGAGGAAGTTCCCTTTTATCTGTTGAATGACTAAATCAAAATCTCCCAAAACTGATACGCTGACCGCCCCTAAACTTTTGATTAATTTGAGTCCTAGTAGCAGGGGTTCATATTCAGCCATATTATTGGTACATCTAAAGTTTAATCTATAAGCATGCCCTTCAGCATGATCATTTTCCAGATTGTGTACCCAAATCTATGCTCCTGCCCCTAATTTGTTAACCAAACCATACAATTCTAAATACCAAAGGATCTCATGTTCATAGTTAGTATTAGGAGTCTCAGAAATTTGTTTACTAAGGAGATCTGGTTTTTTTGTTTCATATGGTTTCTCTTGAATGTCTGATATATCATTGTTCTCAGCAATTTCTTGAATTTTAACACTAGAATTTTTGTTTATGATTTCTTCTTGTTCAAGTGCTAACACCTTGACATCAGTTGGAGGATTAACTTCAGCATTGTATAGAATGAAGGAATCCATGTCAGAATGCATGGAGTAGATGGGAAAATTCTGGGGTTTCTCCTGGTTACTTACCACATATTTCATTAAAGTTTCTTGATACAATCTCTTTGGTTGACCAAATACTGAAACAGTAGCATAGGACATGTCCAACTGTAAAGATTCTTGGAGCTTTGCACCCCAAGATCAAGACAACAACATGCCATATTTTGGTGGAATATCAGCTACCACTATGTCCATTAAAACAGTCTTGGCAGGGTATTGAACTAATGATACACATAAATCTTTGATCAATCCTAGACATCTGACTTGGCTTGAGTCAAAAGAGAATAAATCTTTGTATGGCCTGGTAATATCTAGCTCCAACTTCTCCATTACAGATTTAGGCATTAAGTTATGTGAAGCACTAGAATCAAACATGGCATTATGAAGTATTTTATTATGTATGTTCAGGCTCACATAGAAAGGAGGGACCCCTCCATCTACTGATTTTCCGTTTACCTCAGGGCCAAAAATCAATTCAGGCTGGTCATCAAAGAGATTTACTGAATCTTTGTTCTCTGAAATTTGAAGTGATCTGCTAATTTGTCCTCTATAGACATCATGCCTAGCCAATTCTATCAGTGGAATGGCTATCTTTGATTTGCATATTTCAGTCTCAAGATTGAAAGGTTTTTCAGTGTGAATTTTTGTATTTGGGACTGTGAGGTTGCCTTTTTCTGCTGTATTTTCAGGGCTTTTCTCTTTTTCGGGAGTGGTGTTATGGGTTGAAGTTGCTTCCAAGTCAATTTCTAGAGGTTTTTCCACCTTTCCTTTGGGAGGAGTGGAAGTGAAGGGCTGTCTGTTAGGTTGTTGATCTTCTGACATATCTTCAACTATTGGATTACTTGGGTTAGGAGTTGTTCTAAGAAGGGTTTGTACAGGTGTGTTATTTATTTTAGCTTTCGTAGGTTGCTTGGTATTTTTCTATTTATTGGCCTCAGGGACATCTATTATTCTATCCTTAGATTGTAGAGCTTGTGAATTTCATAAATGGCTGTATCATATCCTTCCCTAAAATCAAATGACTCACCTGGTTGAGTTTGGAACTATTTAAGAGTGTGAGCTTCTTGGTCTTCTTGAGTCAAGTAAGCTTGTTGTTCATTATTGAGGCCCATTAAGTTAATTTGATTATCTTCTTTTGGTTCATTGGAAGTTGAAGCTTCAACAAAATTTTCTTGGAATGGAGGACTAATGTTTTGGTCAGGCCTAGTCTTTCCAGTCTTAGGATTTTGTTTTTTTCTAAAATTTGGATTCCTCCCAGTATTACTTGGCTGACCATCCCAAGGGATTTTCTTTCAATTGTTTCTAATCTATCACCAAGTCTATCCATTCCTTTAATAATAGCATCTAATTTCTATTCAAAGGCAAAAGGTCCTTTTTTGATAGGTATCCTCCTTTTAGCTTTGGCTCGTGCTCATTTAGAAATCAGGTTGGCTTCAACATTGACAACTATACTCTGCATCTCCTCTAAGTTTCGAGGAGCTCTTTCCCTAAGCTAGTATGCCATATCAGAGTCAAATGCGTCAGGGACTTTGATCAAGGCCAAATCTGGAGGAGGTCTGAGATTCTAAGGAATAGCATTGTATACATTATTAAATCTGGTACAGTAATCTTGAACAGTTTCTTGGGTACACCTCTTTAAGCCTTCATATTCTGATAAAATGTGGAGAGGATATTTCTTCTTTTCCCATCTATTTAAGGTTTGATAAAGAGCTTGTGGGTCATTTATATTGTTTGCAGGGAGGGCTCTAAACCATGTTCTGACATCTCCAATTAAACTGTGAACAAATACTTTCATTCTGACATCATTATCATCAATCTCATAGTTTTCAAAATAATCTGTCATTTTCTTGGTATGTTGTTGGGTTGTATAAGTGTCAGTATCATTAAAGTAGGTTATTTTACTTTGATAATCTTGGGGCATGGTCCCCGGATTTGCAGGTAATTGCAGGGGAGCATATCGATTTGCCATATTTGCAGATATAAGAGTAACAACTGGAAGGGCAGGGATAACAGTGGAAACGTGAGCTGTAAATGGAGGAGTGGGAAGGATAGTTTAAGGTGTTGATGGAGAACTTGAAGAAGCTACGACAATGACCGAAAGGTTTGGTGTTTTCCCAGAGGTAATCTCAGATTGGATAGGGTTCTGGAAAATGTTTGTCAAGGGGTGAACTAGCAGAATGTTCTTGGCTCTCTTGTGTTCTAAGGATCCTCAGAATCCAATTAGGATTTTCAAACACAGGTGAGGGATTTGGATCAGGATTTGATCTAGTGTAACAGAACTTTTTCTTTGCAGCCAGTTTCTAGGTATTTTTTTTTTGCTTTTTCTTGGAATAGTTTTAACAATACAACTTTAATAGTATCTTCTAGGAAATTTTTAGATGATGGGATTATGAACTTTCCTAAAGATATATTGAAATAAAGAATTGATCAAGTATTTTAGAGAACTATTCAATACATAAACTAGACTAGAGATAGACTGAAGCAACATTTATTTACTTCTGCAATTGCAAAACAAAGCAGTTTGAAAGGCTACCTAGCTAACTTATGAAATAAACAATAGTAAGAAACAATTATTCAAGTCTCCAGTGGAGTCGCCAACGATGTTATCACTCAGGTTGTTCCCCAAAGTTATAAGAAAGGAAATACGGCCGAGGTAACCACAGACCAATATTTTAGATATAGATTCTAGCTAATCTGCATCTAGAGAGGGCTCTCTTTTTATGATTTATCTTTCTTTTAAACTGTGTTAGGCTAGTTATGAAGTTCAAGGGTTTTGTTTTGGTTTTGGATGGTGAGATTCAATAGAACAGTGAGACATACTGAATAGTTCAGTCCATTGGGCATGATGGAGTCAAAGGAGGTAGCTTCCTGGATTAGGTTTCTTAACAGAGGATGGTATCACAGAGCAAGGTAGTCAAACATGGAACAATTTAAAGGCTGGAATTAGATGGAATGGAATCAAATGGGTGAAGGGCAGTTAAGAATCCTTCATCATATTGACAGAGGGAAAATGGATGATTATTGTTAAGGAGCAATTAAGAATTCCTTAGCAAATACTCAACAGGAAAGAATCAGGGGAAACATGAGAAATTAAGAATTCACTGTTTATTATAATTCTGAAGAAAACACATAAAATAATAAAGACTGAAAAAAAAGTGCAATCAAGCAAATTCTGAATTATTCTTTTTCTCTATTATTGAGATCATGAAACATAGATGATATAATAAACATAGAAATTGTAAAACACAAGTTAGAAGGGACTTATTGATCCATAAGTTGATTCAAAAATTCTGTAACAAGTCCTCAGTACCAATTCCTCATCCAGTAGGCCAAACAACAGATGATTCCAACAACCTTTTTTTTTCCAAAATTCTGTATTACAACCAAGTCTCAGAATACTCACCAACCCCAAATATTTCGTTTGGGGGGGTATTTATACAAAATATCAAAATATCTTACAAAATATCTAATAGAGATAATATCTAGTGATGACTAATCCCCTTTTTTACAATAGATAGAGACAAACAGTCTCGAAAATAGGGAAACAATAAATTGATGTTGCACTCGCTGTTCCATCTTTATCGGATGTACCGGAGGTAGGTTCTGCGAGTCAGTTTACAGCTGTCTCCCACTGATACTCTGTGTTGGCTACTCCCTCATTGCCAGACATTCTTTGACCTTGATCAAATATTCTTTTACACGCTTGAGCCTCGCTCATCGCTGTTTATTTTATCAAGGAAAAATAGCCCGAAATCTACATTTTAACCAAGAGAAATTTACAAAATCCCCAAAATGTCTTCCCACCATTGTTGATCTGGAAACTTATGCCTCTGAAGTTTCCTCAGTGTTTCATCAGTTTCTGTATACCTAAAAAAATTAGACTCGAGCTGAAACAGATGTTTTACCTCATGCTCAATATAAAATAAATTTTCTAGGTTCTCATAGAGAGTTTGGCCTGTGGGGAGTGCTTTTACTCCTGAAGCACTTGTTGATGAATTAACTTGATCAACATCATATGTCTTCAAATCATGTACATAATCTATGTGTTTCATAAGCCGGTCGTTATTTCCTAAAAGACTTGGTCGCCCTTTATCCTGCAAAACTGTAAACCTTTGCATGAAAGAATTAATTTCTACTTGCATATCCTGTCATCTTTTTTCGAAATTCTGCATTAAAGTTCTCTTGGTTAGAACTCTTTTGATATCCAAAATGTTTCCTATCCTATCTAGGATGTCGAGTTGTTCCAGCTGCTCCTTGTTTCTGCTATTCAAAAAGTGTATGAGCCAATTGGCTTGATCGGGCATTTGTCCTAGTAAAGCTCTTGCTTTTTGAATTTCACCATGTGCTACATTCACCAAGTCAATCTGCTCATAAATAGCTTGGATAGATGGCCAAACATTACTTAGGGATTGATTGATGTTGGTCCAAAGGATTCCTTTGATTTCTGCTAGAGGCTTGTCCATAGTGAGATCCTTCTCTAATGTTCTGACTTTGTTCTGTAATGCTTTAACCTCTCTTATTTTCTCTACCACATTTATTTTGGATTTATCATAACTCTGTTCTACTTTTGCCAATTTTTCCTTTACTTGCTTCAACTCTGACACTTGGAGTTTCAATTCTTCCATGGCTTTTATCAATTCTTCTATGCTCATACCTGTACTGCTGCCTGGTGCTGCTCCTGTTGATGTTGTACCTCTGATTACCTCAATTGTGGCTGGTGGGACATTTGGGGCCAATGTTAATCCAGTTGTTGAGGGGATTGCACTTGTAACTTTAGAGATTACCTCGGGTGGCTGGGAGGTCGACTCTCCCTACTTTTGTTTTAATGCTTTTTCAAGTGCCTGCTCTATATCAGTTAATCTTTCATTGAGTTTCATGAGTAGGTCCATCATGTCTTCTTCAGATTTCTGCTCTATAATTTCTACAGTCTGAGGGTGCTTTGTAGGAGGTAGCTTCAATTGTTTCCTCAGAGCAGCAATGTCCTCTTCCTTCTTCTTCATTAGTGCCTTTATGCCTTTAGCATCTTTGGGGTCATATCCCAGTTCCATGATGATATCTTCCAATGATTTGATTCTATTATCTTTGGCCAGAGAAGAAGATTTTTCCCAATCTAACTGAGCGGTTGTATTGTCTAATGAACTTTGTAACTGGAGGGCCAACATTGATTTGTCAGCCAGTGTAAAATAAACCATTTCTCCAGTCTACTTGTGGAGTTCAATTGGTCCATTGGATGAATATCTTTGGCTAGGACCTCCAAGTTTGTTCTGATGAAATCCACTGCTGACTGGGGTTGTTGTACCTTTGGCTTAAAATAAATCATTATCATTTTACCCTCTTTGATGTCATATGCAAACATTAATCTTTGCTGGTTTGAAGGGGCCATATTCAAGTATTGATTATACATTTGAATCCTTACAAGCTCATTTTTAGCCTTAATTTCTGTGAAAGTCTTTTTAATGTCAGAGGCATGTTTACCTTGTGGCTAGGTTAATGATACTTGTACACTGTGCTATCTTTCTAGCTCCTGCCTATGTGAGCTAGTTGGTGTTTCTACCACTGGGGAAATCTACTGGTTGACTACCCTTTCACCTCTTAGACTGTCTGTCATTTCTTCAATAATTTCCTCTTCTGACAGAGGATTCAGTCTTTGTCTCTTTGCTCCTGGTTGCTCAGCAGGTCCACTGATAGGTGTGGCTTCTTCTCTGTCCATTTTCTTGTTTTTTTCCTCATTTAGAGGAGATTGTAATGCTGGGATTTCTGCTGCTTTAGATTGGGCAAGAGGGAATTGTATTTGTTCCTATTCTTTGGACCCCCCTGGCTGACCAGTCATGATTGGCTGTTCTGTTGTTTCCACCTCTTTTCCCTTTGAGGTCCCTGTGACTGAGGTGCTGGTTTTCTGTGCAAGCTGCTGTGAAGTTCCAGCAGAGGATGTTCCAACTCCTGACTGTGGAGGTTTTCGGCCGGGTGGTGGTTGAAAAGCTGGTACAGTGGCTTCCGTCATTGTATTGCATGGGAGTGTGAACAAAGAAAATTACAGCGAAAATTATATTTTTGTCGTCTTTTAACGAAATTCGGTTTGGCGGCTAATTTTGGGCATTCATTGAGCGGATGACATCAGCATGACGGGACACCTTGTCGTTTAGCGGGGGGTACGGGACCGGTGACGTGGCAGTGAGGTCAGCAAGGGGTCAGTGGGAGGGCGGTAAGTGGTTTTACCTCGGACCGCTTATGGGCTAAAGTGGTTTCGGATGGGAGGGCCGCGAGCAGCGCGGAGGATCGACACGCGTCCTGGTACAGGCAGCGATACCGCCAATTCCCCGGTCGTTAAAGTGCAGCGGCAAAGGGGGTCGCGAAATGACCTACAACCATTGGATCTAGGGTCGTTGATCTGATGGTTGGCACTTATCGAAGGTGACAGATGGTTACGGCATGGGGGCCCGATGTAATAAATATTAATAAATCATATCGGGGCTGTGTTGATTGGTTGGCGGGGTGTTTTAGTTAGGTTATTAAATAACGTAGGGTTAATTAATCCCTCATGTGCATAGGGAATGGTTATTATAAGGTTTCAAATAAACCTATAATTCCATTTAAAACAACGATATATGGCTATACTTTAGCCGAGGGCGGGAATAATAAAGTTTTGGGGTTTCGCATATATTAATGTAATACGGGAAAGGGGAATAACTATAGGGAGTTTATACAATAATGTTAATAGTTAATATGAGAAATGATATAAAAATAAGCGCTAATTTATAAAGTTTAAAAACTTAGGCTTAAGGAAAAAAAGTTTCTATGTGATTTTGTACAATTTCCTAAGTAAAAAGTGTTTTACTTAGGCCTTTTATGAAATAGGATGGAGTGATTTGGTGATATTAAGTAGATCTTAATATCTCTGGGGGGAGATTAGTAAATGATATGGGAAAGGGATGAGGGGGAATTAGTCATTCTTTGCTTGATCTGTATCCAAACATCTGCCATGGTACTTGTGATAGCAGTAAGATGAACAACTTGTGAGATAAAAATCAACCACAAGTATGCTTTTGCAACACCAAAGCTACCTACCCAGCCTACTGTAACTAGCATTTTTTCTCCTTTCTTTTTGGGTGCACTTGGACTGGCAAACCCTCATCAATTATCCTTTCTTTACATGATAAGCCTATCTAAATCTGCACTTATTTCTTCCAAGGGCTCAGATTAAACAGTTGAGCTCCTTTTCTTCTCTACCTATCTACTTATCTCCCAAGTTTGAACAGTTTGGACAGATTTTTATTCTCTATCTTTAAAATAGGAAATTCAAACAGCTGGCCAAAATTAAGCTATTTGGCCATTCATTAATTGTAGTAAAAAATTCAACAAGCTGTACATGATGCTTTATTTACAGAGAAATGAAATAGTAGTGGCATTTGGACTTGCACACTTTCCTGGTCCTTTTTATTTCGGGTTCATTCCTTTTCATTTTTTCTTTAGACCATTTATCTTTTCACCCTTTTATTTTTCTTTTAGGGTATACCCTCTTTACATTTTTTTATTTTTATTTTTATTTTTTGAGAATATCGAAAACCTTTGCAACAAGAAAAGGTATGTACATATTGCAGAGCTAATCAATGTCAATCATGAAATATGATACCTATTGATATAGGAGCATAACACGTTCAATATTTTGGATTCACACGAGCTTATTTAGAAAGTAGTAGTACAATTCTTGTAACGAATCTAGTATTTCAAACTTCACTATAGCCCTCGCATTCTAATGACCAAAATCACACTTCAATAACAAACCATTAAAATCATAAAAACTATTTTTCATATGAAAAGATTAAGGTTCGCGCCAATAAATAAAATATAAACAAAGCTGTTAGCATTTCTTTGCAGCGTAATTCAATTATTGAATTTTGAAATGTCTGAATTAATTATTGTATTTGAACCATATTTCTAAACAAAAAATGTTTCAATAAAAAATGATAAAAATCATAGTTTAATTATTTAATTTTGAAATGTATGAATTAATTATTGCATTCGAACCATACTTCCAAACAAAAAATGTTTCAGCGAAAAGTGGTTAAAAAAATATTGATATCCAACATTGAAACTAAAATTCCATAACCATACTTCCAAACCAAAAAATGTTTCTACCAAAAGTAGTAAAAAAAAATATTGTTATCTTGCATTGGAAATCTGCTAACTAAAACTGCTAACATATACATATATATAACTTCTCATCAAATTCTATTTTTACACAATATTACATTTGTTCGAATACATATGAATATGCTCAAGATAAACATCACAAATATATATTTATGAATATACTAAATATGAACAAAAAATAATGTTCTATACAAGTGAAACGAACACTCAAGTGATTTTTATCAAACACAACAAATGAACTAATAAATTAAGAAAAAATTGACATTGTAATGTTTTATGTAATAAAGACACAATTACCTTATTAATTTTAGGTGATATAATTTTTAACAAAATTATGATATATACTTTTTTAATAATGTAACAATGTAAACTTTGAAACGGGAACTGATACTGTTACTCGTTTCGTAGAGATAGCAAAAAATGACCCGATTTTCAAAAGTGGTGATGCAGAATACACATGTTTTTTTTAGAACATGGTTTTTGGAATTTTAATTTTTTTCATGTGCATTAAGTTTTAGAATGGTAGTGATTTTCATGTTGATTTTAAAAAGTGAGTATTCTGCATCACACCATTTTTTTAAAAGACCTATTTTTTGACTTTAAATTTTCTAGTGTGTGAAATGTAAATAATTATTTCGTAACCCTTTTTTTAAAAGACCTATTTTTTGACTTTAAATTTTCTAATGTATGAAATGTAAATAATTATTTCGTAAATTTAATAATTTTGGAAGTGATCTTCTTCTTCATATTTTCTAGTTTTTATTTTTTTTATTTTTATTTTTGTAGTGGGGTTTTTATTGATTCGCATATTTAAAGAAGAAGGTCGATATTTTACATTTTTGATATTCTACATATTTATACATCATTAATTAAATTTTCAATCCACATAAAATAATTGTCTCTAAAAAACAAATATAAAAATATATATAAAAAAGACAAAAATAAAAAATGTTCAAAAAAATTTATATCGTAAACCATAAAAGAATTTGGAAAAAAAAAAAAAAAAAAAACAATTATAAATATATATATATATATATATAAAATTAGGTAAGTAAATATTGAGAAATATATATATATATATATATAAACAAAAACTAGGAAAAAAAAAATAGAAACAAACTAGTTTAAAGAAATTAATAGAAAATTAAAGAAAAAAATTTAAAAAACTAGTGAAATTAATATTTAGAAAAAAACAAAAAATGTAAAAAAAAAAAAAAAAATCTCATAAACCATAAAGAATTTGGAAAAAAGAAACAAAATTAAAAAATATATGTATATATATATATATATATATATATATAGAAATTAAAAAAAACATTAGAAAAAACTAGGAAAAAAATAAAAATAAAAATAAAAACAAACTAGTTTTAAAAAAGAAATAGAAAATTAACGAAAAAAATAAAAAAACTAGTAAAATTAATATTAAAAAAACAAAAATTAAATTAAATTATAAAAAAAATAAACCAAAAAAATAGTTATTTTTTATTAAAAAAAACAAAAATACAATTATCCTTTATTAAATATACCTATTTTATTTAAAACTAAATAAATACATTTTTTTTTTAAACCATCTAGTCTTTTATTAAAAAAAAAAAAAAAAATTAAACAATTTTTATTATTATTATTTTTTAAATTAAAAATTCAAATTATTAAAACTACATTTTATATTTTCAAAAAAAATAAAAAAAATTAAACCTACATTTTATGTTTAAAAAAAATAAAAAATTAAATTTACATTCTTTTTAAACCATATTTTTTTAATTAAAAAAAAATTATAATGTTTTTTTAAACAAAATGTTATTTATGTCAAAATATAAATCATAAAAAAAAAAAAAAAAAAAATTAAAACCAATTTTAATTTTTTTAATTTAAAATTAAAAAAATTAATAATTTTTTTTTAAATTAATATATTAAAAAAATTAATTATAATTATGTGTTGTATAAAAAAATTTAAAAATATTATTAAAGTTTTTTTATTTTTTATTTATTAAAAGATATTAAAATTTTTTAATTAATATTAACGTTTTATTTAAAAAATAATAAAAAAAAAACGACTGTGTAGCCCCTCCCTCCCCCCGCCCCCTCCGCCCTCCCCCCGCCCCGCCCCCTCCGCCCACCCCTCCCTCCCCCCGCCCCCTCCCCGGCCTCCTCCACCCGCGCAGGGCCACCACCGGGCCTCCCCGCCCCGCCCGACGGGCGGCGGGTCGATTCCGGGAATCGACCCGCCGCTCGTCGGGCGGGGCTGGGCGGCCCAGGGGTAGCGCTGCGCGCGGCAGAGCCACACCCGGGCCGCCCCGCCCAGCCCGACGGGCGGGGCTAGGCGGCGGGTCGATTCCGGGAATCGACCCGCCGGCCGTCGGGCGGGGCTAGGCGGCCCGGGGGTGGCGCTGCGCACGGCAGCGCCACCCCCGGGCAGCCCCGCCCCGTCGGTCTGGGCGGGGCGGCCCGCGGGTGGCCCTACGTGGGTGGAGGAGGCCGGGGAGGGGGCGGGGGGAGGGAGGGGTGGGCAGAGGGGGCCGGGGAGGGGACGAGGTGGGCGGGAGGGGCCGGGGTGGGGCGGGGAGGGAGGGAGGGGTGGGCGGAGGGGGCGGGGGGAGGGAGGGGTTGCACGGTCGTTTGCGGGGGGCGGGAGGGGCTGCACGGTCGTTTTTTTTTTTATTATTATTTTTTAAATAAAACGTTAATATTAATTAAAAAATTTTAATATATTTTAAAATTTTTGTTTTAATAAATAAAAAATAAAAAAAACTTTAATAATATTTTTAAATTTTTTTATACAACACATAATTATAATTTTTTTTTTTTAATATATTAATTTAAAAATAAAATTAATAATTTTTTAAATTTTAAATTAAAAAATTAAAATTTGTTTAAAATTTTTTTTTTTTTTTTATGATTTATATTTTGAAATAAATAACATATTGTTTTGAAACAAAAGTTATAAAAAAAAACTAAAATTTAATTTTGATTAAAATAATTTAATAAATTTTTTTTATTAATTTTGTTTTTATTAATTTTTTGTTTTTTTCTAATTTATTTATTCTTAAATCAAAGAGACTCTTTTTTGTAAGTTAAAAATGTTCTTTAATTTTTTTTATTTTTTTTATTGAAAAATACCTATATTTTTAAAATTTCGATTTTTTTTAGATTTTTTTTTTTTTTTTTAATAATTTGAGCTTATTTTTGTCTTTTTATTTTTTTTACATGTTTTTAATATTAATTTTACTAGTTTTTAATTTTAATTTTTTTGTTAATTTTCTATTTTTGTTTAATCTAGTTTGTTTTTTTTTTTTTTTTTTGCTTGTTTTTGTGAATGATTTTTTTAATCTTTATATTTTTACTTACTTAAATTTATATATATATATATATATATATATATAACTTTTTTATTTTTTAGTTTATTTTTCCAAATTCTTTTATGGTTAAACATTTTTTTTTAATATTTTTTATTTATATTTTGTCTCATATATATGTATTTTTACATTTATTTTTTAAGTAATCATCATTTTAATCTTAATTTCACTAATTTTTATTTTTTATTTTTGGTTAATTTTCTTTTTTTTTTTAAATCTAGTTTGTTTTTAATTTCAATTTTTTTTAGTTTTTTGTTAAAGTCTTTTTTTAATTTTTCTATTGTTACCTATTTAATTTTATAGTTTTTTAAATGTGTTTTTTCTTTTTTTCCCAAATTTTTTTATGGTTTACATATTTGTTTTTTTCCCCAATTTTTTTTAGATATGTTTTTTTTACTATTTATTTGTTTATAATTTGTAATTTTTTTCTAGTTTTTTAATTCTTATTTTTTATAGGTTAATTTTGTTTTGTTGTTTTTTTTTTTTACATTTTACATTTTTATGATTGATTTTATTTTTGATGTTTGATTTTTTTTGTTTTGTGTTTTTTATTTTATGTTTTGATTTTAGTTTATATTTTTATTTATGTTTTGTTATTTTTATTTTTTATTTTTTTGTTTTGTGTTTTTTCATTGCTTTAATTTTAATTTATTTTTATTTTTATTTTTTGAAATTTTAATGTTTTTCGGGGTCATGATAAAATATTTTATGCTATTATTTTGAAATGTTGAAATTTCACTGTTGAAAAAAAAATTATTATCCCAGCATCAACAATTTTCGTTTTGAGGGTGTTTTTTGCACAAAATTTACCATTGAGAAAAAAAAATGTTATTCGAACATCAACACTTCGTTTTGAGGGCATTTTTTGGACAATTTTTGCACCAAAAATTGGTTTTCACCGTCATTTTTAAAACATGTTGAAAATTTAGCTTGGAAAAAAAAAAGTGTTATTCCAGCATCAACACTTTTCGTTTTTAGCACTGTTTTTGATGTTTTTTCGGGGTTTTTTGGCCAGAGTTCCCGTTTTGAGTTTATAGTTCCCGTTTCAAAGTTTACATTGTTATGTGTTTTTGAATGCATAATAATTTAAAGATATTTCAATTAATCTTTATCTGATTTTAGGCAAAATTCACTAGTGACAATTTGACCATGACTTACATAACTAAATTCCAATATATTGTAAAAATAAAAATAAAAATTACATTTGCATTAATTATCTTATGACATTTAAAAATGAATAAAGTATTTGGAACTGATATTAATAATGTCATTTAAATAATATAAATAACATAGACGATCATAGACTTCCTAAGCTAGCTTTAAATTCCAGCCAAAACCACCTAAGGCTCAATCCCGGGTGGCATAAAGACACAAGGCCCTGGTTAAACTATTGGGAGATCAACGAGAATGATGCATTGCAAAACATAAATAACATTAAAGATATTGTTACTTCTAAGTTCAAAGAAAAAATGTGGTGTGAGAAAGATTTAGCGACTAAAAGAAAATTAAGTTATTATAAGAAGGTCATCAACCCCACCCTAGAAGACCAAAAGTATCTTTCTATTTTAACTAGCTCAAAGAAGAAAATTAATATAGCAAAAATTAGAACGAATTCCCATGAGCTCCATAGTAAAACAAGTCATTGGGCAGTTCCTAAAACACCATGGATGGAAAGGATGTGCCATATATGTGAGAATAAGAACATCAAGGATGAAAACCACTTCCTCTTAGAGTGCCTCGCGTACAATCACATTAGATCTCAGTTTCACAATCTTTGTTACAATACTGACATTCCTAGCCTTTTACAATGTCAAAATTATAGTGAGCTTGGGAGGCTTCTCTCCAAGCTTTTTGAGCAAAGGAATAAAATCCTAAATCCAAATAAATAATTTGTTTCTTTAGGTCTGATAGACCAATGTTTGGTCTCAGCGGACGTTAACCATCATCATCATTATCATCATAATTTAACTAACCATTATATCAAAGACTTTGAAAATAAATATGATTGAAATCTTTCTTGGTGAAAAGTGGGTATTTCAAGGTATATTTCAAGAACCAATAGATTAAAAGTTATGTAATCTAAGCACTGTAAAATAATAATTTAGCTAACTATTACATTTTTTAATAATTTCTATATTTCTCAAAATAAAATATGTTATTTATTATTTGATAATTTATTCTTTATATGATGTAATTTGTTATTTTATATGATGTAATATGTTATTTGATAGTATATATGACAATTTTATAATTGTATCATTAGAAATTGAAATTTAATATAAATTTTAAAATGCAAAACAATTAAATAAAAATTCAAAGATACAAAATAATTAAATACAACAAAAACTAAAAATATAGGGCATATTAAAATTTTGAGTTAAAATATATATATATATATATATATATATATATATATATTTTCCAAAATATTAAACAAATTTGGGTAGACGCTTAAGCCCATTGCACCTTCTAAATTTTATTTTTAGTTGAAAACCTCTGCTTGACAATAGACAAAATAGAGATTTTTATCACTGAAAAAACATATTTGATTTGTTAAATATTTTATATTTTGAATATGTTATAACAACATTAAGTTAAATTATGAAATATTTTTCAATAAACTAAATTGTAATTTTAACTAATTAATTTTATATTTTTTACTAATTATTTTATTTAGATTTATTTGTAATGTAATTAATTGTTTATTTGCAGACTTGTCACACCCTCCAACAGTAAGAAATAACCTCCCATCAATCATTTAATTTAATTTGACATAATTGCCTATAACAAATATGATGAGGCTGGCATTCAATCATACATATGCTATGATAATAAACAATAACATTATACTATTTTACTTTTGCATTAAGATTTGTGTAGAGGGAAGTTGGCCAACAACAAAAGTCGAGGATATAATAAATATGTTGTACAGTCTTACAATTAATCTCAATAAGTGGAAAATGACCTGCCAAAACCTTTTACAAATACTTAGTTCACTCAAACATTTACCAGTTTAGGTTATGGGGTGGTGTATATATATATATATATATATATATATATATATATATAAATAAAGATTATGCATAAAGTTTATGCATATTTAAAGTTGAGGCTATAATAAATATGTTGTACAGTCTTACAATTAATCTCAATAAATGGAAAACGACTCGCCAAAACCTTTTACAAATACTTAGTTCACTCAAACATTTGCCAGTTTAGGTTATGGGGTGGTATATATATATATATATATATATATATATATATAAAGATTATGTATATTTAAAGTTAATTAAGTTGGTGGTTGTACATTGCCATTAATATGTCAAAGTACATATTATCATTATAAGATAATTATAATAAAACTCTTATCAATTAAAATTAGAAAAATTAAATTTAAAAAAAAACAATAAATTAAAATTTTTTCAAAGATAAACATTAGATAAAATCATTTAAATTTTGGTAAATTTAAAATTAATGTCAACATCAATATTTTTTGAATAAATTATTACTCTACTGCTGCAAGGAATAATAATAATATCATATTTAATAATAATATAACTTAATTGAAGCTTTACTTTATTCGAGTTAAACAGAAATACCAACCCTCTTTTTGCCATTTTCCCTTGATTTAAGACCTATTTCCGGTTGCCACTTAATCTTCTTAATTTTTATTTTTTTTTATTGCTACCAAGGTCACAGAACGCCGTCACGAATTAATCTAAATTTGAAAAAAAATTGGAAACCAACCATTATTACGCAACAAAGAATTCATATAAATGTTAACACGTGATGAACCAAATCACATCATGGTAAGAAGACCGATTTCTTCCTCACTCAAAAGTAACATTAATGTTCCATCCTGCCAACATATAAATGAAAAACACATAAAGAACTGCGTGATTAAGAATATATAAATGAAAAACACGTAAAGAACTGCGGGATTAACTAGTACATGATATATTAAATACATTAACCAAAAATAGAAAATGGGAGTCATCTACGGAGGTGGAGGAATTGCTTACATGGTTCTAGAGGAATTGCTTACATGGTTCAAAGTCGTAGGGGTAATTTTTTTTTTTTTTTTAAATCTTGTAGAGGCGTTTGAATCGTTTTTTATGGTGGAAATGGATTCAGCGCTATCAAAAAAATTAGAACACATAAAATTTTAAAATTTAACAACTATAACTTGGATTTACAAAATACTTACCAAATTTTCTCTAAAAATGATCCGAATTTCCATAACTTTCCAAGCAATTCCTCGGGCTAGTTAAACTAAAGAAATCACAAAGAAGCACAGAATTAACGAGAGCACGCCGAAACACAGAAATCAAATGTCGAGACAACAACATTTTTCTGACATCTGGTACGCCGAAAATATGAGCTTAGGGCCCATTCTCTACCGCCAACGAATCAATGAAGAACTCAAACACATGCACGGGAAACGATACAAAAATCAATCGAGAATTCAATCAATCACCAGCAATACTGTAGTGATCAATTGAGAATTCAAACAGTCGACGGGGAAGTGGATTGTAACAACAACACACTGGTAAAATCACAAGGCCTTTTTTTCAGAAAGAAAAGTCTTCATAGATTTATATTAAGACAATATAAAGATCATAAGGTATGGCAAGGGATAGACACCTTGCTAGCATATTAGTGCATATAGATCAAAATTGACAGTCATAGGATCCCCAAAGGGATCAAAACTAAAACTCAAAAGCTGTACAGATCAAAAGCTAGGACAGTTGCTATCATAGACAAATATAAAGAAAGGGACCAGAGTGCAAAGCATGTCAACGAGATATTGAAAGAGAACGATCACATTCCCGAGATGACAAAGTCCTGAATAAGATAGGAAAATTCATCATTTGAAACCTTCAAAGACCAAGAACCCGGCTCCATTGCAAGACCTTTCTTGGAGAGAAGGTCAGCTTGATCATTTCTGGAACGAGGAATATGTTGAATTGAGTGTTGTTTCATAATGCTCCAGAAGTGCATGATTCTGTTTAACCATTCGAACAGATGAGGAAAGCTAATGAGGCATGCACTATTGACATGATCTATCAATGATTTTGAATCACCATAAATTGAAATGCATTGGATGTCCAAAAAAACACAAAAAGCAAGCAGGCCTGTAAGGGCCCTAGCCTCGGCCATGCTGTTTGAGCCATGCCCACCGTTCCAGGATAGGAAGTATTGCAGCTTGTCATTCATGACGATGTGGACCCCACATCCACAAATGTTATTTTGCTCAGCTCCATCAAAGAAATCACAGGGAGCCTCGAAGGAAAAGTCATCCGGCATATTTTTCCAGAATTTTTTCATCTTGACTTTTTCCAAAGGAATCATGTCATGAAAGGCTGAAATGCACTGCAGAGTTGACTTACAGGGCTCCTTTGAATCTTGGAAGATTTTAGCATTCCTCCACTTCCATAAGCACCAGCAAGTAATAATAAACAAGGATCGCCAAGAGTGCTTTTGCTCGCTCCACCATTGGAAAGCTACCTGAACTGAAGCAAAAACAGCGTGAGGGAAACCATAAAATAGAGAAAGTTCATACCAGATCTGAAGAGTCGAGTCGCATTGGAAGAACATATGGAGGTTAGATTCCTCTGCAGCTTGGCACATAGCGCATCTGCTCGGCCCATGCCAGCTTCTCCTCCGAAGGTTTTCCCATGATAGGTTTCTGTTGTTAAAGACCAGCCATGAAAAAAGGATCATTTTGAGAGGACACCCCGACTTCCATAAGCATGAGGGATAAAGAGAGCTAGAGCCAGGAGTATTTGGAGAGATCATGACAGCATAGATGTCTTTTACACGAACAGGCATCTTAGCATTAGGAACGGTCCATATCAGATGATCACAGGTTCCGGAACGGAAGATTCCTAGGCTGCACAGATCTTCTTTTACTGAATTCCATATCGGGAGCAGCGAAACTGGCATGTGAAGTTCGCAGCCATCTTTCCATAATGGAATGGGGCCACACCATGAAGCGATCAGTTTGTCCCAAGTAAAGCAACCGATTCTGTGAAAGAAACTTAATAAATTTTGAGGAAAGAACGATCTTTCTCGGCCATTCAATATAGGATCTATACCGATTAAGATTCGGGAGCCAGAGAAGAGGTTCCATCTTAAGTTCTCCAGAAAGAATTGCTGGACTTTTCTGAGGCTGAGCCAAATGGCTGAACCTTGCCTGGTTCCAATAGATCCCCTTCTGTACCAAAATTCTAAATCTTTTCCTTGCATATATTTCTTTCTAATAGAAAGGCTCCAAAGCCCATCGCCAAAAATGCCTCTCCATAGCGATTTACATAAGAGCGCTTTTCCAAAGGATCGCATATCAAGCAGGCCCCATCCTCCTAGCTTCTTAGGCTTAGATATTTTGTCCAGCTTTGCTAAATGAATTTTATTCTGATTTGATTTTCCGCCCCAAAGGAAGTTTGCCGAAAGACTGTTCATTTTATTTATGATGCTTGCTGGAAGGAAGAAAATATGAGCCCAATAGACCGCTAATTGCATTAAGACTGCCTGAATAAGAATAAGTCTGCCTGCCAAAGAGAGAGTCTTAAACTCCCAGCCTGATATCTTTTTATAAAATCTTTCCAATAACCATTGCCAGTCTGCTTTCGAGTAGCCCTTAGCCTTTAGTTGAAATCCCAAGTATTTCATCCCTTGCCAACATTAACAGTTCTTGAAACTGAAAATTGGATTTTCCAACTCTTAATTTCACGTTTGAGATTGAGATTATGTATATTAATAACAATATTTCAAGTTTATTAAATCAAAAAAAATATTTAAATAAATTAAATTCATACACCTCAATTCTAATAGATTTTATTCATGAAAAAACACACTTTTATTGATAGTTCACAAGATCCATGTATTCATATAGTTCATAGTCATGGAAGATCAAAGGGCAACCAGCATGGCCCATTCCAAAACTATCTTTGTTTTAGTGAGAGGAAAAAAGACTTTATTTTCATTGAAAATTAAAAAGAGAGTATATTTACTGAGATATATCTCAGTTTTTCTTGTCTCATAGAATTTTATACATGATTACTCCAGTGTATGTGTTTCTTGTGTATTCTACTCCTTATAACTATTGTCATAATTCTATTCTAAAAACATCTTAGTTGTGTTGTCTTTATCTCCTAGAATTATACATCTTCAAACTATGACATCATAGATGTTATTCTATATTTATTATTTGTTTGAGCTGTAATATTTCCATTTGAAGGGTCTGATTCAAAAACTAAAATATTACAAGGTAAATTTGTTACACTTTATGTAAAGTTTATGCTTCTAGCATTCATGAAAGCATTTTATGTTGAAGGTAATGGAGAATATGTAAATCTGAAGAGATTTGGTTCACTAGAGTTTTATATTAGGAATTAGTTCCTACTTCTTAAGAAGTTATTCTAACTTCCTTAGATGTGTGAAAACTATATATATATTTTATTGTAAAATGATTGATGTAGAACATTCTGTTAGAGGCAGTCTCCTTACCTGTGAGTTGTCCAATTTTTCAATAAAGTTGATTCTTTAGTTTGTTAACATGGTATCAGCACTGCATGTTTGAGAGGGCCTGCGGATCCCTAAGTGGGGATCTAGTGAGAAGAAAGATGGTATGGTAAAGAAGCAGAGCAACAACACATTTTTTTTTCTCACAATTATCATCGCTCTGTCTGAAATAAAATGATCGATGATCATCACGGATTCCAGAGTGACAAACGCGATGATTCCTCATAAACTTAGAGTGATTTCGATCATCGCACCCCGAAATCGCGGATCTGAGAGAAGAGATAGCATCTCCCTATGGAAAATAAATATAGTGGAGATGACATCGTGTCTTGATCACCTTAGATAGACAACCTCAGTCGACCTGTGTGTTGTTGCTACACTGGAGAAGAGTCAACATTCAGTGTTGTGGCTATCGATTGCCACTGTGGATTCTGTTTTTTATGCACTGCCACCACCATGGGAAAAGTCAGATTTGGAAGAGCAGAGATCAGGTATGTGACGACCGCCCACTGTTGGTAAGGGCATCGTCACTCAATTTGTTAAGCTAACAGTTCCCATTGCATTCGAGGATCTGCTAGATCTGGAGACGATCGAAGCGTCGGTGGAACCCCAAAAGGTGGCGTTGCAAAGAGCAGAGAGTTTTGGTGAATGTGTGATTCGTTAAGCAAGGGATCATTGCATATGTGTTGCATGTGTGAAGGCGTGAGCAGTGTCAAGGTAAGATAATTGGAGGTCGAAACTGCTACGTTCATGCTTGTCGAATCTACTGCATGAATACCTAGTTGGTGTGGAGGTTAAAGGTTAAAACAAAATCGTGCGAAGGAGACCGTCGTGAAGAGCAATGTGGAGGCTGCTTGATTCGTCTGCATCCTGTGGAGACTGCATATTGTGGAGGTTGCAGTAGCACAATAGAGGTTGCAAATCGGTGAGTGAATGGTCTGAGATCGGTTGTTGCAGATCGGTTGCTGATTGGTGTTGGTGTGGAGGTCAAACTTGAGGACGAGTCCGCAGAGATCTAGTTCGTGTACTGCCAGATCTGAATGAGAGGCAATGATTTATGTAGCCAGAGAGAAGACCCTAAACTGCTCAAAAAATTTGAGAGCGAATGGTGCGGTGAGCCAAATCTGAGGGCATCCATGGATTGTAACATTTTTTTTAAATGTTTTGGGATTAAATTGTTGCATACATTTAAAAAGAGAACATATTATTTATTTTTATTTTAAGTATTTTTTTTGTTTTCTAAAACAAAAAACAAAGGGGCTCTTGTTTTTTTAAATTCAATTGGCGCATTTTTTAAAATTGAATCTCAAGCTTGCATTTTGACATTTCTCTTTGGATTTGGGATAGATCTGGTTTTCTCTTGCTAGAAGTCGTTTTTTTTATTGTCAAGATGATCCAGACTTAAACAGGAATGCAACAAATTACAGAGATAAACATATACACAAAGATGCAGCGGAAATAATACTTCATTTCATTAATGGAAAGCACTGAAATATGCTTACAACCAGAAATGGAAATAAACCAGCTAGGGCAATGGTAGCTTATCTCTGAGAAGAGATGTGTGGCTACATGCCTCTGAACTGTGTTACAATGAGGCACGAAGGCCTATTTATTGTTGAGAAACAATGGAAAACCCTTCACATTCCAAAACCTAACCCTATAAGATGAAACACCAAATTGTGGGCCCCGTTTTTGGGTAAGTTGGTACATGAACTTCCCGGGTCGCGAATTGGTCGTATTATCTCCGTTTGACGCGCATGATAGCCCATTGGAAAGATCTCTCCGAGGACTACGACGGAAAAGAAGATTTTTAGATAGAAAATTCGTTAGCGATAGATTTCCCAAAAAACGTCATTTAGGGCCTCAAAACGGCTCTGGAAGTTTAGGACCCGGAAAACTGCTAAAAAAAGTAAACTGTGCTATAATTAAGGAAACTGAAAAAACTGAAAGAAGCACTAGAGGGGATCCAAGTGGAATTAGCGGGTGGCCACCAATATCCACTTGGATCATTCCTCCCCCCTTAGGAAGCAGTGGTCCCCATTGCGTTGAGTTCCTCCATGAGATGAGGGAACTTATGCTGCACTTGGTCCCTAGTGAGCCACTTTCCCTAGTGAAGGAGTTGTCCTGCTTTGACAACTCGATACAGTTGGATATTTTGTTGGCGAGTGTGCTTGATCTGTGTGTCCATGATCCGATCAGTTGCAGCTTGTTCCATGCAAACTAGATTTAACTTTGTGGGTGTGAGTTGTTCTGCAATGTCAGATGTGTCTAGTAATGGTGGAAAGTATTCCCGAAGGCGGTCGACATTGAACATCGGGTGCAGGAAAAGGAATGGGGGAATTCTGACCTCAAATGCATTGTCTCCCACAGCCTTGGTAATGGTGTAAGGGCCATATTGGAGTGTTCTGAGTTTCTGATAGGCTCCAGTAAGGCGTTCCTTTTGCAAATGCAACCAGACTTTGTCACCAACCTGAAACTTGTGTGGCACCCAATGTTGATCATGTCGTTGCTTGTACTTAGCATTTGATTTCTCCAGAATGTCATGGACTTGCTAGCGAATATGTTGGATGTGCTCAATGAAGCTGTTTGCCTTAGCTGTTTTGGACTGGACATGAGTAGAATCTACATGAGTAGCTGCAAATGGCATGGCCACATCGATGGGACATAGTGTCTGGAATCCCAAGCCAACTTGAAAAGGTTTGTGGCCAGTCGAGATGTGGAGAGCCTGGTTGTAGCTATGCTGAACATAGGGGAGGCTCTCGTCCCATGTGTGTGGATGCTTTGAGTTGTACATGCGCAGAATGTGTACG
This sequence comes from Pinus tabuliformis, assembly GCA_031772625.1. Taxonomy (NCBI): domain Eukaryota; kingdom Viridiplantae; phylum Streptophyta; class Pinopsida; order Pinales; family Pinaceae; genus Pinus; species Pinus tabuliformis. The sequence continues at coordinate 1,961,154,028 of CM062816.1, read as the reverse complement.
ATCATCCTGTTGACAACCTCTGTCTGGCCATCAGTTTGAGGATGGAAGGCTGTGGACTTAGTGAGTTTGGTGTCCAGCATCGACCAGAGACTGGACCAAAATGTACTGAGGAACCTGCTGTCCCAATCTGAGATGATAGACTGTGGGATCCCAAAGTGTACCCACACTCATTCAAAGAAGAGTTTAGCAGTGGCTTCTGCTGTGATATTCTTCTTGCAGGCCGCCATAATGGACATCTTTGAGAACCTGTCGACGACCACAAAAACACAGTCATTTCCATGCTTAGTGGAAGGAAGGCCTGACATGTAATCCATGGAGATGGATTCCCAAGGCCGACTAGGGGTAGGCAGCGGGGTATAGAGGCCTTGCTTCTTGATGATCGGTTTGGAAATGGCGCAGGCAGTGCATGACCTGATGTACTTCCCGACATCCTGTCGAAGATTCAGCCAATAGAAATATTTCTGCAGTACTGCCACCGTTTTTTCGACCCCAAAATGCCCAACAGCTTGACTGTAGTGTGCTTCCCAAATCATCTTGGCACGCTCGCTTGAAGGAACACAAAGGTGACCCAGGTGGCATAACAGGTCATCCTGGAGGTGAAAATCTGGAACATGTTGACCCTCCAAGAGGTTCTGGTATGTGTGGCCGAATTCCAGGTCGCTTTTGTAGAGCAGTGGCCAATCAGAAGTCTCGTGCCCATAAGAGTTGAGCAGGGTGGTTAACGCCATGATCGGTGGTCGACTGAGGCAATCTGCAACATTATTAGTGTTGCCCTTCTTATACTTGATATTCAAATGGAACTGTTGCAGGTATGTGGACCACTTATGATGGCGATCATTCTGCAATTCCCCTTGGGTCTGTATGAACTGCAGGGGTTGGTGGTCTGTGTGGATGATCATTTCCTTCCCCAAAATGTAATCCTTCCATTGTTGACAGGCTTGCACAATGGAATACATCTCTTTATCATAAGTGGGATACTTCCGAACTGTGTCTGAAAGTGTTTCACTGTGATATGCCACTGGATGCCCGTGTTGAGTAAGGACTGCCCCAATAGCATAGTCAGAGGCATCTGTCTCGACCTCAAATGGTTGTTGTAAATCTGGTAATGCGAGCACTGGTGCCATGCACAGGCAATCATTCAACTCTATGAATGCCTTCTGTTGAGATTCAGACCAAAAGAATTTTGCCTTCGCGCCTCCCTTGGTGACTTGACTCAAAGGCCAAGTGATATGACAAAACCTCAACATGAACCTGCGGTAGAAGTTGGCAAGACCTAGAAAGCTATGGAGCTCTGTCAAAGTGGTTGGAGATGGCCAATCCCAAATGACTTTGATCTTGGCTGGATCCACATGAACCCCCTGTTCATCAATAATGTATCCCAGATACTGAACCTGGGTCATGCCAAAAGTGCATTTCTCCAAATTGGCACATAGCTTGTGTTGCCGCAGTGTTTGGAGAACCTGTCGGATGTGGTGGAGGTGCTCTTCCCAACTCTGGCTGAAGATCAGAATGTCATCCAAGTATACCACTACAAATGAGTTGGTGAATGGTCGCAAGATGTCATCCATTAGCCTCATGAACGTTGCAGGAGCATTTGTCAACCTGAAATGCATAACCAACCATTCGAAAAGGCCCTCCTTGGCTTTGAAGGCAGTCTTCCATACATCAGAGGGTTCGATTGGTACCTGGTGATATCTCGACTTCAGATCAATCTTGTTGAAATATTTTTCCCCCTTTAGTTGGTCCAGGAGGTCATCAATCTGTGGGATCGGGTACCTATTACGGACAATGATCTTGTTCAGCGCCCGATAGTCAATACAAAGTTTCCAAGTCCCATCCTTCTTCTGTACCAACACAATTGGGCTCCCGCAAGGTGATGAACTCGGACGGATGTGGCCTTTCTGCAACAGCTCCTGAATCTGCCTCTTGATTTCATCATTCTCCAGAACAGAGCGCCGATAAATTGGTCCATTGGGTAGCGGCGCATCTGGGGTCAAATCGATGGAGTGCTTGACCTGACATTGTAGAGGAACCCCTACAGGGGAGGTGAAGATGTCCTCGTACTCCTCCACGACCTTGTTCATCTGTAGTTTTCATGCAGAGGGGCCCTCTCTGGAGGTTGTGGCCATTGTCTTCTTCTTTCCTTGAGGGCGTATCATCTGGAAAACAAATTTTCCAATTTTGGAAATGAGCTTGCTGCATTGTTTTGCAGTAATCAAAGAGATGGCAGCGGGCGGTGCTACCTTTGGTATCCTGTACAACTGATTTCCCAATGTAATAATAACATCACGGGGCCTTGATTCGTACATAGCATGTCGCTTCCACAAGTATGGTTGTCGTAATAATACATCACAAACTTCAAGCGGAGCAATGTCACACAATACCTCATTTGTGAAGGTATTGATGTTGTATGGAAGGTGACACGATTGGCTCACGCGAAGATCTCGTCCTTGGTGCAGCCACCCGATGGTGTATGGTTGTGGATGTGCTGTGGTCGGTAAGTCCAACCGCTTCACGACCTCTGCCGAAATGAGGTTCTTTTGGCTCCCGCTATCAACAATGAACTGTAGCGGGGAGCCCCTTACCCACATCTAGGAGTGGAAGAGACACTCCTCCTCCTCTGGATCTTTGGGTTCATTTTTCTAGATCTTGGCAGTAGCAACAGTGGCGTTGGGATCCGCATCAATGATCTGCTTCCCTTTGTCATTCCCCTTGTCGGGTTCTGACTCAGAGTCAGAACATGCATTTGATTCTGAAACCTTTAGCTCAGCCACCAGTGACTGCTTGGCCCGACACTCACTTGTGTTGTGAGTGGAGCTCTTATGGAGCTCTTATAGAATGGTCTATGATGAATGATTAGTTGAAACTCATATCATTTATTTTCATCGTCATATTACTTTAACATTATGGATAACAATGAGACCTTTACAAAGGTCAAGTTATTAATTTCCTCATTCCTTTTACCCGTAATTTCACTAATTCCCCACAAATAACAATTTAAGCGCCTAAAACCTTATGTCAAAGGGGCTCAAAGGATTTCTCTGACTTTTGAAGGGACCAGACCCTTGACTCAATGAATTATAGGTTCCAAGTGCTAAAACCCCCTCATCAACATTAACCCCCCTTCATCATTCACTCATTTCCACTAAAAACCCCTTTTCTTAGAGTAAAATCACTATTTACTTAGGAAAAGTAATTATCCTCATACAAAACTCCTTCTCACAAAAACCCACAAAATGCACCTAAGCCTAAGTATAATGTTTAAATGCGAAAATGTGAATATATTTTGAAACATTTTACTTAGCGCATTCTTATCCCCATTTCCATTTCATATTACCATTAATTTATTATAGTCAACTCCTGAAAAATACACCCCGTCCTCGTATATATTATTAAAATCCCTTATATTAATATCCCGCTCTGGTTTGAAATATAAACCTTAATAATGGAAAAGTTAGATAGATTAACTAATCTATTTGTGATCAATTTAGACCTATAACCCTCCGCTGCATTAAAAATGAATTAATTAATCAACCTGTGATTAATTAAGAGCCTTCCTCCAATCACATTTCCCCCGACATCATTAATCTCCCTAAATCCACGGTTATTATCTCGTCGGGTCCCTCCATAAAATCCCGAGCAAGTCCCCTCCCAAACCACCATACGATCTGACCCCTTTAGATCTGACGGTTGACGCTCATATCAAGCGGCCTCTGATGTCGAACTTTACCCACCCGATGTGAGTGGTTTTACTGTACACCCTGCCGCTACATGTCACTCGATCAATGGCATCAAGTGGACCTCTCCCAATACTGCCATACCCTCATAAGCGGTTCGATAGATTTCGCTTACCACCTCCTCTTACCACCTTCACTAAATGACAAAACATCACTTCCATCAGTTGCCACCAACTGTCTCATTTCCATTATACGTGCCAAAAGCATTGACTTTTCCAATAAACCCAAAAATATTCATTATTTTTGTTTTACCAAGAAAAATAACGTTTTTTTGTCCATGCACATTCAAAGTATGTTTAATCCGTCACCCTGCTTTCAACCTTCAACCTCCAGAAGCCGCTGAACTCCATATTGCCATTGCTGACCCGTGCGCTACATGCAAACAATGCACCAAAGCCATTGGCCTCTCCATGCAACCATAACCAGGTATTTAACCTGTTTCAACTAAAAAACCTTGTTTTCCATACTGAACCTAAACTAAATTGCTGTAAAATATAAGTAATTTAGTGAAATTAAGCCATTTTACAGTCTTGACACTCTCTGAGACAATCCATTTTTCATAATTCCCCAAAAATTCCCTGCCCCCATCCTTGAATCCACAAGAACCAAGGATCGACGCCCTAGTTTCCTTAAATGTCATGCTAGTTACCACTCCTCACGGAGATTTAGACCATCTTCCCCTGGCCAATAAAGACTTCCAGATAAAAGACCTAACCTTTGACAAAACCACTTTGAAATTGCATTGCAAATACCAAGATATCTACTTGAACCATGCAGATAAGATAGGTCTCTGGGAATCAAACTTGCCGAAGTATCAATTCGCCATTGTTCATGTCTTCCCAGAAATTATTCATTACTACCATGCAAACTATGACCCTATTATGAAAGTTGTAATGTCCCCAGACCAAAAAATCATATTCACCATTACAGTTGCGTCCATAAACGAGATGTTACAGTTGTAGCCTAGTCAAGACCTCACACCCCTCTCTATTGCTGATTTACTTGAAATATTCTACAAGATGTCTAGTTCCAGAAGTACTCAAATCCTCCAGACTTTCATTTCTGAATAAAAAAACATGCCAAAGGACCCTCCTCCTTACATCTCAGCCTTCTTTTCTGATCTAGGAAAATATATTACAACAATGCTATCATGCATTTTAGGTTCTACCACTAATGAGTTTGTAGATGATACTATTCTCGCTATCATGTCCATTTTTACCCCTGGTCAACCTCCTGCGGTAAAGTTTGATTATGCAAAATTCATCGCAGATAAAATGCATGACCAGTTTATGAGACTTGAAAATGAAAGGGTGTTCAAGTATTCATCAGTCTTGTATCATTTGTTTCTCTACTACCAAACTGATAAGTTTCCCTTCTCTGTACAAAAGCTTGATACTAAAGGGAATCCTAGGTCTGTCATCTTCTGGACTACTCTATTCCACAATTCTTGTTATTCTCACCATCCATACACATATGTTATTTACCTAATTGTACATCCAGTGACTACAATGTTATTAGGAAGTCACCCTCCTAGAATTAGTGTAGATATTAAGAGGGTTCTCTGGTTGTCCAAACAATACAAAGTGGGGGATTGGTACTTGTACCAAAACCATACTGAAATCAGAATTTATGGGTGTGAGCTTCCTCCTTACAAGTTACCTAGATATCTCCCCATGCGATTATTTGCTCTCGAGTACTACAGGCAAATGATCAATTCTGATGAGATTCAGTTTGTTAAAACCAAGAAGAAGGCCCAACTAAGAATAAAGGATCATCTAGGCCCATTTATTTGCAATAAGAGAGAAGCAGGAAAGGAGGCAGATGAAATCCTCCAAAGATTGAGATTAAAACATAGTTTCATTTGGGACTATGACCCCCATGGATTCATTTGTAAGAGAAGGAAGAAACATATGATATCTCCTTATATCCACCATAGGATCCAAGAAATTGAACAATATGCCAATCAATCAAAATGGGTGGAAGGCACTCTGATAGATCAAGATAGCACACAAGTTGAAGTTGACAATATAATGGTAGACTTAGAAATAATGATTGATGAAGATTCATTTTTACAGGTGTTTGGAGAAACTTCATCACGAAAGAAGTCACAGGAAAACAGCACACAGCCATCAGAGCAACAAGGACCGTCAGAACAAGCAGAAGATTTAAAAAAACAAGAAGAGTTAGAGTAGCCTGAAATCTCAGAGGATCTTGCTTAACCTGAACAAATCATGAGGAAACCTCCTGTTTTGCAGACTCCTCTAAATGAGGAGAAAATTTTAAAGAGAAGTCGAGATGAATCCAATCCTTCTACTATGCCTTTTGACTAGACTTTTGTTAAAAGGCAAAGGTTAAACCCATATGAAGAGGAGGAGTACAGTGAGGAAACAGTAGGCAACTCAACAGCCGAAAGGAGTGACAGCAGGCCAACCATTCCAACAAGAGGCACACCATCTGTCTCACAGATACAAGCATTTGAAAGGCAACAGAGCACAGAAGTATCTTCTTTGAGAGCTCTCTCTAAACAGAGTCTAGACATTAAGGGAAATTGAAAATAAATTAAAGCAATGAATGAGAAACTGAAAGCTCAATCCTATGCTCACTACCTCAAAATGGCTCTAACTAACCAGACCAGGCTTATGTCAGCTTTTGACATAAAGGAAGGAAAAAATGCATATGAGATTCCTCAAGCCAACTGTGCAAAAACCAAGATCCGTGCTTGATTATTTAAAGACTGGTTTTGAAGTTTCGGTAAAGTATATCCATCCTATTGACCAAATAGAACTGCACAAGCAGACTGGGGAAATGGTCTATTCTACATTGACTAGTAAGGCCATCACAACACATCAATTGCAAAACTCATTGCACAATACCACTTCACAGCTGCAACTAGAAAAAGCCTCCTCTCAGGGTAAAGACACCAGGATAAAAACTCTAGAAGACTTGGTGATAGAATTGGGACATGATCCCAAAGATGTCAAAGCAGCTAAGCAATTGATCAAAAAGAAGAATGATGATATAGATGTAGTAAAGAAGCAACTCAAGATCCTTCCTCTCCACCATCCTCAAACTGCAGAAGTCATAGAGAAACAAAAAGAGGAAGAACTTATGGACCTAGTCCTTAAGTTAAATGATCAGTTAAAAGACACTGAAAAAGAATTGGAAAAAGAAATACAGTCTAAGCAGAGTGAGCTAGCTACCGCTCCTCAGACTATCATACCCACAGTTTCTATAGCAGTACCCTCTACTTTGGCAGCTTCTTTGGCACCAACACTTCCACGAGTGACAACATTGCCAGTAGCAGAGACTATTCCAACTACATGTACATCAACCAATGTAGGGACCTCAGCAGAAAAAATAGATGAGATGATTAAAGCCATGGAACAAATGATTATCCAGGTTACAGAACTGAAAAAGCTCAAGGAACAAATGTCAAGTATAGAAATAGACTACAAGCTAGCACAGATTCAAAATAAATAAGAAGAAAGGAAAAACAAAAGGATGGAGGAAAGAATCAGAGTCCTGGAAAAGGACTTGACATTAGAAAAACCACTGGGAGACATGACAAATATATTGTGGGCCAATATCATTTAACCATCAATGATATTTGGCCTTTTATCCAGGTAATTTTTGAACAAACTGAATTAGTAAAAATAGCTGTAGAAGCTATAAAAAGGACTTAAGAATAACGGGGAGATAAGCCTGAAGAGGCAAATCAGTTAATTGATTTTTTGAACAGTAGGAACAGGTACCAACTAGATGAGTTGGATATTGAAGATAGAACAACTACTATCATTGAAATAAGGAAAGTTCTTACTAAAAGGAACTTAATGCTTAACTTAGAGAAAAGGTGTCAGATTATTTAGGTAGATATAGATAGATTCATGTTGAAGTATGGCATTTTGAGAGAGAAAGGCCTTCCTAGTCCAAAGGTTATACATGACAAATTAATAGAAATTAGAAAAACAAGCCAAGAGTCAAGCAAGTTCTTCAGCAGTAAAAGGATTACCTATAGGAAAGGTACTTTAAAATAGTCTGGAGAATCTATTCTACATAGAGCATGAAATAAAACATCTATTCACCAACAAACCCAATTTTGTTAAGTACATAGAAGCTGATGAAGTTTACAGGAAAATGATCAGGGTAAAATTGCCAGATAACGAAATGTGGACCAATTTGACTGACTTACTGGAGTAAAAAAAATTTATTAGGGTAAAGTCTAGTAATACAGGATGAAAGGATGAAACAGTATAGTTAAAGAGTATCAGCATAGGTAAAGAGTATCAGTAGGTGAAGATAAGAGTGAATCTAGCACATAACTACTAAGGCAACTACAAGAGCCTAATCCGAATTCCCACAGCCAGCACATTCACAAATAAAGGGACAGCGAACAATCTATTTTCCATCTGTCTCTATCTTCATGTTGAAGATATTTTTTGTTTTTTGGATTAATTCTCATGTAGTTATGAGATATTTTGTATCAAAATTTGTATAAATACTTCCAAAGTTGAAGTAATTAGGGTGGATTAAAAAGCATTTCTGTAGACTTTTGTTTTGAGCTAAAGGAGCTACTGTAATCAAGGCTAGACTAGTTTACTGGATTAAATAAAGCTGAGGACATTTCACTCAACTCATGTGCACTGTGGGAAACAAATAAGTATCAATTCTCTGAGTTTGAATACTGTTTTCCTTTATGCTATGAAATATCACATGTGTTTCTTATAATTCTTAAAAGCAAACAAGGAGTAATATCATTAGAACTAACTTAAGTGCTCTCTGTTTTAACTATTTGCTTATTTAATGTGTTCTACTAAATTTCTTAAGTTTGGGAATTCTTATTTGCTCTCTTACTTCTGTAATTCATTCCCTCCGTTGGCCCCTAATACAGGATTCTTAATTTCCCTTGCTATTTGCAAAACCTCCCTTCTTCATCTTAATCCCTGTAAAGGATTCTTCATTGCCCTTGGCCCTGATTAAGATTTCCATCCATTAAGACTTTCAGATTTGTCCTTGGTATGCTAGCTTGCCTTGTGAACTCTTACCTCAGTGATTAATCAAATCCTGTTAGACTTTTCCAACTTGACTCCATAGCCCAATGGCCTGAATACCTATTCTGCCCATCTGTTTTCTTAATTCCACCAAACAAATCAAAAGAAATCCCTTAAAGCATTAACATATAGCCTAATATCATATCAAAACAATGCTAAATCATAAAGAGAGAGCCCTCTCTGAGTGTAGATTGGCTATGATCTATACTTAAAAGATTGGTTTGTAGTTACCTTGTATCCTTTCCTTCTTTCAATTAACTTCTAAGGAAAATCTGAATGATAACATAGTGGCGACCATACTGGGGAAGAACAAATCCTCAGTCGAAATAAACCTTTGAGAGACCTAAAAATCTAATTTAAAGCAACTTAAAGGATTGTTAGAAGTTATTGTGGACATTCATAAAAGAAAAGCATTTAAAAGACTTGAAATCTGGCTTCAGGGAGAACTCATTACACCAGGGCTAACCCTAATCCAAATCCTCCCCCTGTGTTTGAAAATCCCAACTTAATTCCAAGAATCATTAGAAGACAAGAGAGTTCAGTCAACCTTAGACCTTTATTTAGATCACATTCATGCCCTGTTGAGTGGCTGTTTTTAGAAGATCTTCCTTTTGATGAATATTTTGAAACTTCTCTGTTTAGAACCACATCTGATAGTGAACTATTGAACTTATTCCAAGGTCCAGAATTCATCAGAGAACTTGAATTCCAACGAGCCAATTTGTCAATTGATCGACATCTACAGAACTCCCCTCAGTCATCCCTTACCACCGATAGAACCCCTGAACTTTCTGAAACAGTTTCACTTTCTATTGGGTCATCATTATTCCCTCACTTTTTACAAGTTCAGTCCACCCCTCCATTCATTCCTTGACTTGCTCTTCAGCCAATCACCACTCAACATCCCACCACTACCTCTAGTTCTTCCTCCTCAACCCAAACACCCCTGTTACCCCAACTCCAGTTCACACTCCCACCCAACCTAGAATCATGGCCAATAGATATGCTTCCCTTGTGATGCTTGCTACCCAAGGTGCTATGCGACAGGACTATCAGAATAAAATTGTTACTTTTGATGGCACTAGAACATACACAACACAACAACACACTAGGAAGATGACATACTACTTTGAACTTCATGAGATTGACATAGCAGATGTCCAAATGAGAATTTTTGTCCAAAGTCTGGCTAGGGAAGTGAGAACATGGTTTAGATCTTTAGCCCCTTAGAGCATAGATAGTCTAAGAGTCCTTTACCAACAATTCTTGAATAGGTGGGAAAAGAATAAAGACCCCCTTCAAATTTTATCTGAATATGAAAACCTTAAAAAGGGGCCAAATGAAATTTTTCAGGACTACTGCACCGGGCTTAATAATGTATATAATGCCATTCCACTTGACCTTAGACCTCCACTTGGCTTAGCCCTAATCAAATTTCCAAATGGATTTGATACAGATATGGCTTTTCAAGAAGAGAAATAAATCCCCCCACTCTAGCAGAAATGCAGAGTGTGGTAGTAAGTGTTCAAGCTAATCTGCTTGCCAAAAGAGCCAGAACTAGAAGTGAGAGAAGAATACCCTTGAAAGATGAAACTTCACCCTTTGACCAAAAAATGGATTCTTTGGCCAAAGGAATGGAAAGGTTGATGGACAGAATAGAAGTTATTGAAAGGAAACCTCACTGGGATAACCAACAAGCTAATCCAGTGAGAAATCCAAATTTTAGGAAAAACCAGAACCAAAACACTGGCAAGAATGGTCCTGATCAGAAAATTAGAACACCTTCCCAAAAAAAATATGCAGAGACCTCACCCCTATAAGACCGTGAACAAGATACTCAGATAAATTTGATGGGCCTAGAAGATGAAGAAATTGTTTTTCTAACTCAGGATGATCAAGAATTATACATGCTCCAACAATTACAAACTCAAACAGGAGAATCTTTCGACTATAAGCAAGGGTATCAATCTACTGTTTTTGAGGTTCATAAAGAGTATAACTTAAGAAGCAAGAAGAATCTTGATGTTCCCTATCAAAATAAAAAAGCAATGCCTAGCTAGCCTAATAAATGAAAAGCTACAAATCAGAATCCTCCAATTACAAAAACCTTACAAATCCTTTCTAGACCACATCAAAATCCTCCTAGCCCCACCATTGAAGATGTAACAGATAACCAGCCTATTAATGAGCAACCTTCCACTTCAGTCCCACTTAAAGGAACAGGCCCCAGAAATCATATTAGAAAATCCAATTGAAAATATTCCTAACAATGAAAAAGAAAAACACACTGCTCAGAGTTTTGGCTCTAAAATTCCAAAAATTCAAACTGATAAATCCCCTCTACCTTTCAATTTGGGAGCAGAGGTGGCCAAGCTCAAAATTTCAGTGCCTTAGACAGAATTGATCAAACATGAAACCTACATATCTCAAATTAGTAAATCTATGAACTATGTTGAAAATGAAGATTCTGTGAATCTATTTGATGACCAACCTGAGTTACTTTTCAGATCAGATGTTAATGGAAAGACAATTGAAGGAGGGATACCACCTTTCTACATCAACCTTAACACCCACGATAAAATCCTACACAATGCCATGCTAGACACTTGAGCCTCACACAATCTTATGCCTAAGTCTGTAATGGAAAAGCTTAACTTGGATATCACCAGACCTTATAAAGATCTATTCTCCTTTGGTTCAAGCCAGGTTAAATGCTTAGGTCTCATAAAAGATTTGTGTGTCTCCCTAGTTCAGTACCCTGCCAAATCTATACTCATGGACATTGTTGTTGTTGATATACCACTCAATCATGGCATGTTGTTATCTAGATCCTAGGGTGCTAAACTCCAAGGATCTCTACAATTGGATATGTCTTATGCTACCATTTCTATCTTTGGACACCCCAAGAAATTGCATAGAGAAACTTTGATGAATTATGTAGCGATTAGTCAGGAGAAGTCTAGGAACTTTGCTATATATTCAGTACATTCTGACATGGATTCTTTTATTCTTTATAATGTTGAAACTAATCAAGAAGATACTCCAAGTGATATAACAACAGAACCAAAATAAATTGCAAAAGAAAATTCAAACGTCCAAATTCATGAGATATCAGATAACAAAGAAAATCTAGATGCCCTAGTTAAGAAGGATTCCACTACCCCAGATGAAAATTATGAATGTGAAATCTTATGGCATTTGGAATTTGATGGTTTGGTAAACAAGTTAGGTGCAGGAGCAGGTGTATGTATTTATAACTTAGAAAATGATCATCTAGAGGGCCATGCCTACAGACTAAACTTTAAATGTACAAACAATATGGCCGAATATGAAGCACTCTTGTTAGGACTGAAACTTGTTAAAAGGTTAGGAGCCATCAGAGTCTCTATCATGGGAGATTCTGAGTTAGTGATCAAACAAATTAAAGCTATTTACATGACCAAGGATCCTAGGCTAGGATTTTATAGAGGAACAGTCATAGAAATACTAAATACCTTTTTAGAAACCAAACTTGCTGTTATCCCCAGAAAACACAACATGCAGGCTCACAGCTTAGCCATGTTTGTTAGTACTTGTAAGTTGCCTTTTGAGCCTAACCATCAGTACACTGTTGAGGTTAGGCATAGACCTACGATTCCTGACAATTTAAAGAATTGGAAAGTATTGAAGAATGATCAAGAAATCAATAATTTTCTAGCTTTATACAATGAATTTGTAAATACCAACCTAGACACTAACATAGAAGTAGATTTTGATTGCTCTGATGAAGTTGAAATTAATAAACTAGAAGAATATCAAATAGATAGACTTCATCCTACTTAATTCACAAAAACAGATATTTAAAATTTAAAACAAATGGAAATTTGATGAAGTAATTGATTATGAAACTGAAGTCATAAATCTCAAAGACAATTTCTTGCCCAAAGGATTAACTCCTTTGGAGGACTTATTCGACTCAAATGATATTCCCAAAAAGCCTAAAATGGAACCTTTGAAGTCAAACATTGAGGAATGTAATATAAGATCTGAAGAGAATCCAAAACTAATAAAGCTATCAAAATCATTACCTCCCAATGAAAAACTGAAATATGTGGAACTACTGAAAGAATTTCAAGATGTTTTTTACTGGAGTTATGAAGACCTGAAATCATATGATACTAGCATAATACAACACACCATTCCATTAAAAGAAAATCAAAAGCTCCTTAGGCAGAAGCATAGAAGAATTAACCATGTTCTATTGCCTTATATTGAAAAGGAGATTAAAAGAATGTATGAAGCTGGGATTATTGCACCTATTAGGTTCTCAGATTGGGTTTTCAATTTGGTACCCACTAGAAAGAAAACGGGTGAAATTAGGTCGTGTGTTGACCTTAGGAATTTAAACAAAGTTTCACTCAAAGATAACTATCCCCTACCGAAAATGGATCACATATTGCAGAGGGTAGTAGGTTCCACAAGGATCTCATTGTTGGATGGTTTATCTAGTTATAACCAAATCCTAGTCCATCCTGATGACCAAGAAAAGATTGCTTTCACAACCCCATGGGGTACCTTTATGTATGTTAAAATGCCTTTTGGACTTAAAAATGCATCGGCCACCTTTCAAAGGGTAATGGATATTGCCTTTGCTAAGGAAATCCATGATTTCCTAGTTATATACCTTGATGATATCACAGTGTTTTCTAGATCAGATCAACAACACCTGGATCATCTTAGGCGGGTCTTTATTAAATGCAGGAAATATGGCATTTCTCTGAATCCAAAAAAGTCTTTTTTTGGTTTGGAAGAAGGAAAATTATTAGGCCACATTATCTCTAAAGATGGTATCGGGATTTACCTAACCAGGATTGAAGCCATTTTGAAAATACCTCACCCCAGAAACATCAAAGAACTTCAGGCTTTTTTTAGGAAAAATAATTTTTTTAAGAAGATTTATCTCTAACCTAGCTGAACTAATTAGACTGCTAAATAGTATGTTGAAAAAAGATTCGGCTATTAAATGGACAGTAGAGGCTAAGAAATCATTTGAAGATATAAAATTAGCCTTGACTCAAACACCATTCCTCATAATCCCAATGTTTGATAAAGAATTTATCATTTTTTCTTTTGCATTTGATCATAGTATTGCTGCAGTTTTACTATAGAAGAATGATCGGGTATTTGAACAACCAATAGCCTTCTTTAGTAAAGCTTTAAGAGATGCATCCTTAAAGTATAACATAATGGAAAAATAGGATTTTTCTTTGGTAAAAGCTATCAAATATTTCAGAGTCTATATCTTGTACTCTCACATAGTAGCTTATGTTCCCAATGTTGTGGTCAAAGACATTCTAACACAAAATTGAGTTGATGGCAAAAGGGGAAAGTGGATAGCTACCATATTAGTGTATGAAATAGAGATCAAACCTACAAAACTAATCAAAGGCCAAGGATTGGCTAAACTTATGGCTGAAACAAATTGCCAAGCCCTAGGTATAGATTTTATTGCAGAACTGGATAACGAAGAGGAGATGGCAACTCCACAGATCAGCCATGTCTTTTTAGATTCACTTTGGTATGTTGATGTAACATACGTTATACAAAATTTACAAGCTCCTCCAGGGTTGTCGAGAACCAAGAATAGGTTTTTGAAAATGAAATCTTTGAAATTCTGCATAATTGATAATACTTTATTTTGGAAGAATCATGAAGGCATTCTGTTGAATTGTTTATTAAAGGAGGAATCTGACAAAGCACTCCAAGAATTTCATGCAGGTGATTGTGGATGACACCTCTACTAGAAGACAACAGCTGATAAAATCCTCAGAGTTGGATTTTACTGGCCAACCTTGTTTTCTGATGTGAAAAAATTTGTAACCTCTTGCCATAAGTGTGAGATATTTGAAGGGAAATGAAAACTTATGCCTTTACCTTGAAACCTATTTCTACTGAAAAACCTTTTCAACAGTGGGGTCTAGACTTCATCGATGAAATTCACCCCCCCCCCCCCCCCCCCTCTTCTTCTCAACATAAGTGGATCTTGACTGCCACAGATTACTTTACAAAGCGGATAGAAGCCATTCCCTCCAGACAAGCCACTGATACTGTCATCATAGGTTTTCTAGAGGCCAATATTCTGTCTAGATTTGGTTGCCCCAATAAAATTATCATAGACAATACTGCATCATTTAAATCAAAGAGGATGATTTATTTATACCATAAATACCATATAACACTTGGTCACTCTACAACCTACTATCCACAAGGGAATGGACTTGCAGAATCTTCCAACAAAATCCTAATGAATATTATTAAAAAATTACTGGAAGACAATAAGAAAACATGGAACAAGAAACTGGTCAATACTTTGTGGGTAGATAGGCTTACAACTAAGAAATATATTGGTACCAGTCCCTATTAGTTAGTCTATGGGATGTAAGCAGTTTTCCCTTCATCAGTAGGAATCCTAGTGATGAAACTACTCCAGGAATCCCAAGTCAAGCTCGATGATATTCAGAGGAGAATCAATTAGACCATTCATTTGCAACAAACCAGGGATGAAGTATACATTAGAGGCCAAGTACTTCAAGAGAAAATCAAGAAAGTTTTTGATAAAAGAACCAAGGCAAAAGACTTCTATCTTGGTGACAAAGTTTTGAAATGGGACTCCAGAAGGGAAGCTAAAGGGAAGCATGCAATGTTTGATTTCCTGTGGAAAGGTCCATATATTATATATGCCTTCAGAGGTAACAATGCTTACTTTCTTAAAGAATTGAATGGTGCATAGGTAGAAGGAGGACCAGTAAATGGTCGAATGTTGAAGCACTATGTTCATCCAAGTTACTAATTTTATCAGTTTCAGTTGTACATATTATATCCTTCATAATGTTTAGAGTGGATTGGATGGTAAAGTTTTGGAGTTGAAGCCCGAAGAGAAGACCCTAAGCTTCACAAGTGTCATTGTCATAAATGTCAATAAAACAACAAAATAAAGGAAAAATTGCAGAAGAAAATCACAGTCTTTCAGAAGGCCATTAATTTACAGTTCTTGACTTTCCATGAGGGAAAGCCATCCCCGAGTGGAGCCACTATTATGTTCCTATACCAATAGGTGTCATAATTTATGATTGACTTACTTTATCTCTGTAATATGTACATACCTTTTCTATCTGTAAATGTTTTCCATATTTGTAAAAAATAAAAAAAAAAATAAAAATGTAAAGAGGGTATGTTGTAAAAGAAAATCAAAGAACTAAAAAAAGAATGCAAAAAGGTCAAAAAAAGGTGAAAAATGAACCCCAAGAAGGAAGAAAAAGACCATGAAAGTGTGCAAGTCAAAATGCCACTACCATTTACTTTGATGTAGAATAAAAAGATTGTGTGCAACTTGTTACCTTTGCCACAATCCTCGGATAGTCAAATAGTGTAAACTTGGCTATTTTATGCTTTGAATTTCTTGTTTATAGGTAGAGAATAAAATTTGACCAAACTGTGTATAGGTAGAGAATAAAATTTGACCAAACAGTCTGATCTGAGCCCTTGGATGTAATAAGGTTAGACTTAGATAGATTTCCATTGTAAAAGAAAAGAAAAGTTTGATAAGGGTTTTCCAATTTAAGTGCACCCTAATAAAAAGTAGAAAAACTGGTAGGATGTGTAGGTGGGTAAGTAGATGAATGGTTGTAGAATGGTGTATCATGAATGATTAGTTGAAACTCATATCATTTATTTTCATCGTCATATTACTTTAAAATTATGGATACCAATGAGACATTTACAAAGTCAAGTTATTAATTTCCTCATTCCTTTTACCCCTAATTTCACTAATTCCCCACAAATAACAATCTAAGCACCTAAAACCTTATTTCAAAGGGTCTCAGAGCATTTCTCTAACTTTTGGACGGACCGGACCCTTGGCCCAATGACTGACAAGTTCCAAGTGCTAAAACCCCGTCATCAACATTAACCCCCTTCATCATTCACTCATTTCCACTAAAAACCCTTTTTCCTAGATTAAAATCACTATTTACTTAGGAAAAGTAATTATCCTCATAGAAAACTCCTTCTCACAAAAACCCACAAAATGCACCTAAGCCTAAGTATAATGTTTAAATTTGAAAATGTGAATATATTTCGAAACATTTTATTTAGCGCATTCTTATCCCCGTTTCCATTTCATATTAACATTAATTTATTATAGTCAACTCCTGAAAAATACACCTCGTCCTCGTATATATTATTAAAATCCCTTCTATTAATATCCCGCCGCAGTTTGAAATATAAACCTTACTAATGGAAAAAAATAGATAGATTAACTAATCTATCTCTGATCAATTTAGACCTATAACCCTCTACTGCATTAAAAAGGAATTAATTAATCAACCTGTGATTAATTAAGAACCTTCCTCCAATCACATCGCCCCCGGCGTCATTAATCTCCCTAAATCCACAGTTATTATCCCATCGGGCCCCTCCATAAAATCCCGAGAAAGTCCCTTCCCGGACCACCGTACGATCTAACCCCTTCAGATCTGATGGTTGACGCTCATATCGAGCAACCTCTGATGCCAAACTTTACCTGCCTGATGTGAGCGGTTTTACTGTACACCCTGCCGCTATGTGTTACACGATGAATGGCATCGGGTGGACCTCTCCCAATACCAGCACACCCTCATAAGTGGTGAGATAGATTCCGCTTACCGCCTCCGCTTAGCACCTTCGCTAAACGACAAAACATCACTTCCACCAGTTGCTGCCAACTATCTCATTTCCATTATACATGCCAAAAGCATTGACTTTGCCAATAAACCAAAAAATATTCATTATTTTTGTTTTACCAAGAAAAAGAACCTTCTGTTCTCCATGCACATTCAGAGTACGTTCGAGCCGTCACCCTGCTTTCAACCTTCAACCCCCAGAAGCTACTGAACTCCAGATTGCCATTGCCGACTACACTGGAGAAGAGTCAACGTTCAGTGCTGTGGCTACCAATTTCCACTGTGGATTCTGATTTTATGCACCACCACCACCATGGGAAAAGTCAGATTTGGAAGAGCAGAGATCAGGTATGTGACGATCGCCAACTATTGTTAAGGGCATCGTCACTCAATTTGTTAAGCTAGCAGTGCCCATTGCATTAGAGGATCTGCCAGATCTGGAGACGATCGAAGCGTTGGTGGAACCCCAAAAAGTGGCGATGCAAAGAGCAGAGAGCTTTGGTGAATGTGTGATTCGTTAAAGAAGGGATCATTGCGTACGTGTTGCATGTGTGAAGGCATGAGCAGCGTGAAGGTAAGAGAATTGGAGGTCGAAACTGCTACGTGCATGCTTGTCGAATCTACTGCATGCATACATAGTTGGTGTGGAGGTTAAAGGTTAAAACACAATTGTGCGAAGGAGACCGTCGTGAAGAGCAGTGCGGAGGCTACTTCATTCATCTGTGTTCTGTGGAGACTGCATATTGTGGAGGTTGCAGTAGCACAGTAGAGGTTGCGGATCGGTGGGTGATTGGTCTGAGATCAGTTGTTGCGGATCGGTCGCTGCTTGGTGTTGGTGTGGAGGTCGAACCTGAGGCCGAGTTCGTAGAGATCTAGTTCGTGTACTGCCAGATCTGAATGAGAGGCAATGATTTTTGTAGCCACAGAGAAGACCCTAACCTGCTTGAAAAATTTGAGAGCGAATGGTGCGGTGAGCCAAATCTGAGGGCATCCGTGGATTGTAACATTTTTTTTAAATGTTTTGGGATTAAATTGTTGCATACATTTAAAAAGGGAACATATTATTTATTTGTATTTTAAGTGTTTTTTTTGTTTTCTAAAACCAAAAACAAAGGGGCTCTCGTTTTTTTATATTCAATTGGCGTATTTTTTAAATTGAATCTCAAGCTTGCATTTTGACATTTCTCTTTGGATCTGGGATAGATCTGGTTTTCTCTTGCTAGAAGTCGTTTTTTTTATTGTCAAGATGATCTAGACTTAAACAGGAATGCAACAAATTACAGAGATAAACATGTACACAAAGATGCAGCGGAAGTAATACTTCATTTCATTAATGGAAAGTACTGAAATATGCTTACAACCAGAAATGGAAATAAACCAGCTAGGGCGATGGTAGCTTATCTCTGAGAAGAGATGTGTGGCTACATGCTTTTGAACTGTGTTACAATGAGGCTTGAAGGCCTATTTATTGTTGAGAAACAATGGAAAACCCTTCACATTCCAAAACCTAACCCTAGAAGATGAAACACCAAATTGTGGGCCCCGTTTTTGGGTAAGTTGGTACATCAACTTCTCGGGTTGCGAATTGGTCGTATTATCTCTATTTGACGCGCATGATAGCCCGTTGGAAAGATCTCTCCGAGGACTACGACAGAAAAGATGATTTTTTGATAGAAAAATCGCTAGCAGTAGATTTCCCAAAAAACATCGTTTAGGGCCTCAAAATGGCTCCGGAAGTTTAGGACCCGAAAAACTGCTAAAAATAGTAAACTGTGCTATAATTAAGGAAACTGAAAAAACTGAAAGAAGAACTAGAGGATCCAAGTGGAATTAGCGGGTGGCCACCAATATCCACTTGGATCATTCCTCCCCCATTAGGAAGCAGTGCTCCCCATTGCGTTGAGTTCCTCCATGGGATGAGGGAACTTCCGCTGCACTTGGTCCGTAGTGAGCCACTTGCCCTGGTGAAGGAATTGTCCTACTTTGACAACTCGATACAGTTGGATATTCTGCTGGCGAGTGTGCTTGATCTGTGTGTCCATGATCTGATCAGTTGCAGCTTGTTCCATGCAAGCTAGATTTAACTCTGTGGGTGTGAGTTGTTCTGCAATGTCAGACGTGTCTAGTAATGGTGGAATGTATGGCCGAAGGCGGTCAACATTGAACACCGGGTGCAGGCCAAGGAATGGGGGAATGTTGAGCTCAAATGCATTGTCTCCTACAGCCTTGGTAATGGTGTAAGGGCCATATCGGAGTGGTTTGAGTTTCTGATAGGCTCCGGTAAGGCGTTCCTTTTGCAAATGCAACCAGACTTTGTCACCCACCTGAAACTTGTGTGGCACCCAATGTTGATCATGTCATTGCTTGTACTTAGCATTTGATTTCTCCAGAGTGTCATGGACTTGCTAGTGAATATGTTGGATGTGTTCAATGAAGCTGTTTGCCTTATCTATTTCAGACTGGACATGAGCAGAATCTACATGAGTAGCTGCAAATGGCATGGCCACATCGATGGGACATAGTGGCTGGAATCCCAAGCCCACTTGAAAAGGGCTGTGGCTAGTCGAGTTGTGGAGAGCCTGGTTGTATCTATGTTTAACATAGGGGAGGCTCTCGTCCCATGTGCGTGGATGCCTTGAGTTATACATGCACAAAATGTGTACGATCATCCTGTTGACAACCTCTGTCTGTCCATCAATTTGGGGATGGAAGGCTGTGGACTTAGTGAGTTTGGTGTCCAACATCGACCAGTGACTGGACCAAAATGTACTGAGGAACCTGCCGTCCCAATCTGAGATGGTAGACTGTGGGATCACAAAGTGTACCCACACTCGTTCAAAGAAGAGTTTAGCAGTGGCTTCTGCTGTGATATTCTTCTTGCAGGATGCCATAATGGCCATCTTTGAGAAGCTGTCGATGACCACAAAAACACAGTCATTTCCATGCTTAGTGGAAGGAAGGCCTAACATGTAATCCATGGAGATGGATTCCCAAGGCCGACTAGGGGTAGGCAGCGGTGTATAGAGGCCTTGCTTCTTGATGGTTGGTTTGGAAATGGCGCAGGCAGTGCATGACCTGATGTACTTCTCGACATCCTGTCGAAGATTCGGCCAATAGAAATACTTCTGCAGTACTGCCACTGTTTTTCGACCCCAAAATGCCCAACAGCCCGACTGTAGTGTGCTTCCCAGGTCATCTTGGCACGCTCGCTTGAATGAACACAAAGGTGACCCAGGTGGCATAACAGGTCGTCCTGGAGGTGAAAATCTGGAACATGCTGACCCTCCAAGAGGTTCTGGTATGTGTGGCCGAATTCTGGGTCACTTTTGTAGAGCAGTGGCCAATCAGAAGTCTCGTGCCCACAGGAGTTGAGCACGGTGGTTAACACCATGATTGGTGGTTGATTGAGGCAATCTGCAACATTATTAGTGTTTCCCTTCTTATACTTGATATTCAAATGGAACTGTTGCAGGTATGTGGACCACTTATGATGGCGATCATTCTGCAATTTCCCTTGGGTCTGTATGAACTACAAGGGTCGGTGGTCTGTGTGGATGACCGTTTCCTTCCCCAAAAAGTAATGCTCCCATTGTCGACAGGCCTGCACAATGGAATACATCTCTTTATCATAAGTGGGATACTTCCGGACTGTTTCTGAAAGTGTTTCACTGCGATATGCCACTGGATGCCCGTGTTGAGTAAGGACTATCCTAATAGCATAGTCAGAGGCATCTGTCTCGACCTCAAATGGTTGTTGTAAATCTGGTAACGCGAGCACTGGTGCTATGCAGAGGCAATCTTTCAACTCTATGAATGCCTTCTGTTGAGTTTCAGACCAAAAGAATTTTGCCTTCGCGCCTCCCTTGGTGACTTGACTCAAAGGCCAAGTGATATGAGAAAACCTCAACACGAACATGCGGTAGAAGTTGGCAAGACCTAGAAAGCTGTGGAGCTCTATCAGAGTGGTTGGAGATGGCCAATCTCGAATGACTTTGATCTTGGATGGATCCACATGCACCCCCTGTTCATCAATAATGTATCCCAGATACTGAACCTAGGTCATGGAAAAAGTGAATTTCTCCAAATTGGCACATAGCTTGTGTTGCCACAGTGTTTGGAGAACCTGTCGGATGTGGTGGAGGTGCTCTTCCCAACTCTGGCTGAAGATCAGAATGTCATCCAAGTATACCACTACAAATGAGTTGGTGAATGGTCGCAAGATGTCATCCATTAGCCTCATGAAGGTTGCAGGAGCATTCGTCAACCCAAAAGGCATAACCAACCATTCGAAAAGGCCCTCCTTGGCTTTGAAGGTAGTCTTCCACACATCAGAGGGTTCAATTGGTACCTAGTGATATCCTGACTTCAGATCAATCTTGCTGAAATATTTTGCCCCCCTTCAGTTGGTCCAGGAGGTCATCAATCCACGGGATTGGGTATCTATTACAGACAATGATCTTCCTCAGTGCCCGATAGTTAATACAGAGTCTCCAAGTCCCATCCTTCTTTTGTACCAACACAATTGGGCTCCCGCAAGGTGATGAACTCGGACGAATGTGGCCTTTCTGCAGCAGCTCGTGAATCTGCCTCTTGATTTCATCGTTCTCCAGAACAGAGCACCAATAAATTGGTCCATTGGGTAGCGGCGCACCTGGGGTCAGATTGATGGAGTACTTGACCTGACAGTGCAGAGGAACCCCTACAGGGGAGGTGAAGATGTCCTCGTACTCCTCCACAACCTTGTCCATCTGTAGTTTTCGTGCAGAGGGGCCCTGTCTGGAGGTTGTGGCCACTGTCTTCTTCTTTCCTTGAGGGCGTATCATCAGGAAAACAAATTTTCCAGTTTTGGAAATGAGCTTACTACATTGTTTTGCAATAATCAAAGAGATGGCAGCAGGCGGTGCTACCTCTGGTATCCTATACAACTGATTCCCCAATGTAATAATAACAGCACGGGGCCTTGATTCATACACAACATGTCGCTTCCACAATTATGGTTGTCCTAATAATACATCACAAACTTCAAGCAGAGCAATGTCACACAATACCTCATCTGTGAAGGTCTTGATGTTGTATGGAAGGCGACACTGTTGGCTCACGCGAAGATACCGTCCTTGGTGCAGCCACCCGATGGTGTACGGTTGTGGATGTGCTGTGGTCGATAAGTCCAACTGTTTCACGACCTCTGCCAAAATGAGGTTCTTTTGGCTCCCACTATCAACAATGAACTGTAGCGGGGAGCCCCTTACCCACATCTAGGAGTGGAAGAGACGCTCCACCTCCTCTGGATCTTTGGGTTCATTTTTCTGGATCTTGACAGTAGCAACAGTGGCGTTGGGATCCGCATCAATGGTCTGCTTCCCTTTGTCATTCCCCTTGTCAGGTTCTGACTCAGAGTCGGAACATTCATCTAATTCTGAAACCTTTAGCTCAGCCACCAGTGACTGCTTGGCCCGCTACTCACTTGTGTTGTGAGTGGAGCTCTTATGGAGTTCTTATAGAATGGTGTATGATGAATGATTAGTTGAAACTCATATCATTTATTTTCATCGTCATATTACTTTAACATTATGGATAACAATGAGACCTTTACAAAGGTCAAGTTATTAATTTCCTCATTCCTTTTACCTGTAATTTCACTAATTCCCCACAAATAACAATTTAAGCACCTAAAACCTTAACTCAAAGGGGCTCAAAGGATTTCTCTGACTTTTGAAGGGACCGGACCCTCGACTCAATGACTTATAGGTTCCAAGTGCTAAAACCCCCTCATCAACATTAACCCCCCTTCATCATTCACTCATTTCCATTAAAAACCCCTTTTCTTAGAGTAAAATCACTATTTACTTAGGAAAAGTAATTATCCTCATACAAAACTCCTTCTCACAAAAACCCACAAAATGCACCTAAGCCTAAGTATAATGTTTAAATGTGTAAATATGAATATATTTCGAAACATTTTACTTAGCACATTCTTATCCCCATTTCCATTTCATATTACCATTAATTTATTATAGTCAACTCCTGAAAAATACACCCCGTCCTCGTATATATTATTAAAATCCCTTATATTAATATCCCGCTCCGGTTTGAAATATAAACCTTAATAATGGAAAATTTAGATAGATTAACTAATCTATTTGTGATCAATTTATACCTATAACCCTCCGCTACATTAAAAATGAATTAATTAATCAACCTGTGATTAATTAAGAGCCTTCCTCCAATCACATTTCCCCCGACATCATTAATATCCCTAAATCCGCGGTTATTATCCCGTCAGGCCCCTCCATAAAATCTCGAGCAAGTCCCCTCCCCAACCACCATACAATCTGACCCCTTCAGATCTGACGGTTGATGCTCATATTAGGCGGCCTCCGATGTCGAACTTTACCCACCCGATGTGAGTGGTTTTACTGTACACCCTGCCGCTATGTGTCACTCGATCAATGGCATCAAGCGGACCTCTCCCAATACTGCCATACCCTCATAAGCGGTTCGATAGATTTCGCTTACCACCTCCTCTTACCACCTTCACTAAATGACAAAACATCACTTCCATCAGTTGCCACCAACTGTCTCATTTCCATTATACGTGCCAAAAGCATTGACTTTTCCAATAAACCCAAAAAAATTCATTATTTTTGTTTTACCAAGAAACAAAACGTTCTGTTGTCCACGCACATTCAAAGTACATTTAAGCCGTCACCCTGCTTTCAACCTTCAACCTCCAGAAGCCGTTGAACTCCATATTGCCATTGCTGACCTGTGCGCTCCATGCAAACAATGCACCAAAGCCATTGGCCTCTCCATGCAACCATAACCAGGTATTCACCCTGTTTCAACTAAAAAACACTGTTTTCCATACTGAACCTAAACTAAATTGCTGTAAAATATAAGTAATTTAGTGAAATTAAGCCGTTTTACAGTCTTGACACTCTCTGAGACAATCCATTTTTCATAATTCCCCAAAAATTCCCTGCCCCCATCCTTGAATCCACAAGAACCAATGATGGATGCCATAGTTTCCTTAAATGTCATGCTAGTTACCACTCCTCACGAAGATTTAGACCATCTTCCCCTGGCCAATAAAGACTTCCAGATAAAAGACCTCACCTTTGACGAAACCCATTTGAAATTGCATTGCAAATACCGAGATATCTACTTGAACCATGCAGATAAGATAGGTCTCTGGGAATCAAACTTGCCGAAGTATCAATTCCCCACTGTTCATGTCTTCCCGGAAATTATTCATTACTGCGATGCAAACTATGACCCTATTATGAAAGTTGTAATGTCCCAAGACCAAAAAATCCTATTCACCATTATAGTTGAGTCCATAACAAGATGTTACAATTGCAGCCTGGTCAAGACCTCACCCCCCTGTATATTGCTGATTTACTTGAAATATTCTCCAAGTTGTCTAGTTCCAGAAGTACTCAAATCCTCCAGACTTTCATTTCTGAATAAAAACACACGCCAAAGGACCCTCCTCCTTACATGTCAGCCTTCTTTTCTGATCTAGGAAAATATATTACAACAATGTTATCATGCATTTTAGGTTCTACCACTAATGAGTTTGTAGATGAGATTATTCTCGCTATCATGTCTATTTTTACCCTTGGTCAACCTCCTACAGTAAAGTTTGATTATTCAGATAAAATGCATGATTAGTTTATGAGACTTGAAAATGAGAGGGTGTTCAAGTATTCATCAGTCTTGTATCATTTGTTTCTCTACTACCAAACTGATAAGTTTCCCTTCTCTGTACAAAAGCTTGATACTGAAGGGAATCCTAGGTTTGTCATCTTCTGGACTACTCTATTCCACAATTCTTGTTATTCTTACCATCCATACACAAATTTTATTTACCTAATTGTACATCCAGTGACTACAATGTTATTAGGAAGTCCCCCTCCCAGAATTAGTGCAGACATTAAGAGGGTTCTCTGGTTGTCCAAACAATACAAAATAGGGGATTGGTACTTGTACCAAAACCATATTGAAATCAGAATTTATGGTTGTGAACTTCCTCCTTACAAGTTACCTAGATATCTCCCCATGCGATTATTTTCTCTCGAGTACTACAGGAAAATGATCAATTCTGATGAGATTCACTTTGTTAAAACCAAGAAGAAGGCCCAACTAAGAATAAAGGATCATCTAGGCCCATTTATTTGCAATAAGAGAGAAGCAGGAAAGGAGGCAAATGAAATCCTCCAAAGATTGAGATTAAAACATAGTTTCATCTGGGACTATGACCCCCATGGATTCATTTGTAATAGAAGGAAGAAACATATGCTATCTCCTTATATCCACCATAGAATCCCAGAAATTGAACAATATGCCAATCAATCAGAATGGGTGGAAGGCACTATGATAGATAAGATAGCACACAAGTTGAAGTTGACAATATAATGGTAGACTTAGAAAGAACGTTTGATGAATATTCGTTTTTACAGGTGTTTGGAGAAACTTCATCACGAAAGAAGTCACAGGAAAATAGAACACAACCATCAGAGCAACAAGGACCGTCAGAACAAGCAGAATATCTAAAACAACAAGAAGAGTTAGAGCAGCCTGAAATCTCAGAGGATCTTGCTTAACCTGAACAAATCATGAGCAAACCTTCTGTTTTGCAGACTCCTCTAAATGAGGAGAAAAATTTAAAGAGAAGCCG
The DNA here is from genome assembly GCA_031772625.1 of Pinus tabuliformis. NCBI lineage: Eukaryota > Viridiplantae > Streptophyta > Pinopsida > Pinales > Pinaceae > Pinus > Pinus tabuliformis. The sequence goes on along the minus strand of CM062816.1, from coordinate 1,961,127,864 downwards.
ACATGAAGCCACTCCTTCTACTATGCCTATTGACTAGACTTTTGTTAAAAGGCAACGGTTAAACCCATATGAAGAGGAGGAGTACAGTGAGGAAACAGAAGGTAACTCAACAGCTGAAAGGAGTGACAGTAGGCCAACCATTCCAACAAGAGGCACACCATCTGCCTCACAGATACAAGCATTTGAAAGGCAACAGAGTGCAGAAGTATCTTCTTTGAGAGCTCCCTCTGAACAGAGTCTAGACATTAAAAGAAATTTCAAATAAATTAAAGGAATGAATGATAAACTGAAAGCTCAAACCTATGCTAACTACCTCAAAATGGCTCTAACTAACCAGACCAGGCTTATGTCAACTTTTGACATAAAGGAAGGGAAAAATGCAGATGAGATTCCTCAAGCCAACTGTGCAACAGCCAAGATCCGTGGTTGATTATTTAAAGACTGGTTTTGAAGTTTTGGCAAAGTATATCCATCCTATTGACCAAATATAACTGCACAAGCAGACTGGTGAAATGGTCTATTCTACATTGACTAGTAAGGACATCACAACACATCAATTGCAAAACTCATTGCACAATACCACTTCACAGCTGCAACTAGAAAAAGCCTCCTCTCATGCTAAAGACACCGGGATAAAAACTCTAGAAGACTTGGTGATAGAATTGGGACATGATCCCAAAGATGTCAAAGTAGCTAAGCAATTGATAAAAAAGAAAAATGATGATATAGATGCACTAAAGAAGCAACTCAAGATCCTTCCTCTCCACCATCCTCAAACTGTAGAAGTCATAGAGAAACAAAAAGAGGAAGAACTTATGGACCTAGTCCTTAAGTTAAATGATGAGTTAAAAGACACTAAAAAAGAATTGGAAAAAGAAATACAGTCTAAGCAGAGTGAGCTAGCTACCGCTCCTCAGACTGTCATACCCACAGTTTCTATAGCAGTACCCTCTACTTTGGCAGCTTCTTTGGCACCAACATTTCCACCAGTGACAACATTGCCAGTAGCAGAGACTATTCCAACTATAGGTACATTAACCAATGTAGGGACCTCAGCAGAAAAAATAGATGAGATGATTAAAGCCAAGGACCAAATGATTATCTAGGCTACAAAACTGAAAAAGCTCAAGGAACAAATGTCAAGTATAGAAACAGACTACAAGCTAGCACAGATTCAAAATAAAGAAGAAGAAAAGAAAAACAAAAGGATGGAGGAAAGAATCAGAGTCCTGGAAAAGGACTTGACATTAGAAAAACCACTGGGAGACATGACAAATATACTGTGGGCCAATATCATTGATTCCCTCAATGATATTTTGCCTTCTATCCAGGTAATGTTTGAACAAACTGAATTAGTAAAAATAGTTGTAGAAGCTATACAAAAGACTAAAGAAGAACTGGGACATAAACCTGAAGAGGAAAATCAGTTAATTGATTTTTTTAACAGTAGGAAAAAGTAACAACTAGATGAGTTGGATATTGAAGATAGAACAGCTACTATCATTGAAATAAGGAAAGTTCTTACTAAAAGGAACTTAATGCTTAACTTAGAGAAAAGGTGTCAGATTATTCAGGTAGATATAGATAGATTCATGTTGAAGTATGGCATTTTGAGAGAAAGGCCTTCCTAGTCCGAAGGTTATACATGACAAATTAATAGAAATTAGAGAAACAAGCCAAGAGTCAAGCAAGTTCTTCAGTAGTAAAAGGATTACCTACAGGAAATGTACTTTACAATAGTCTGGAGAATCTATTCTACATAGAGCATGAAATAAAACATCTATTCACCAGCAAACCCAATTTTGTTAGGTACAAAGAAGATGATGATGTTTACAGGAAAATGATCAGGGTGAAATTGCCAGATAACGAAATGTGGACCAGTTTGACTGACTTACTGGAGTAAAAAAAAATTATTAGGGTAAAGTCTAGTAATACAAGACGAAAGGATGAAACAGTATAGGTAAAGAGTATCAGCATAGGTAAAGAGTATCAGTAGGTGAAGATAAGAGTGAATCTAGCACATAACTACTAAGGCAACTGCAAGAGCCTAATCCGAATTCCAGCAGCCAGCACATTCACAAATAAAGGGACAACAAACAATCTGTTTTCCATCTGTCTCTATCTTCATGTTGAAGATATTTTTTGTTTCCTAGATTAATTCTCATGTAGTTATGAGATATTTTGTATCAAATTTTGTATAAATACTTCCAAAGTTGAAGTAATTAGGGTGGATTAAAAAGCATTTCTGTAGACTTTTGTTTTGAGCTAAAGGAGCTACTGTAATCAAGGCTAGACTAGTTTACTGGATTACATAAAGCTGAGGACATTTCACTCAATTCATGTGCACTGTGGGAAACAAATATGTATCAGTTCTCTGAGTTTGAATACTATTTTCCTTGATGCTATGAAATGTCATATGTGTTTCTTATAATTCTTAAAAGCAAACAAGGAGTAATATCATCATAACTAACTTAAGTGCTCTCTGTTTTAACTATTTGCTTATTTAATGTGTTCTACTAAATTGCTTAAGTTTAGGAATTCTTAGTTGCTCTCTTACTTTTGTAATTCATTCCCTCCATTGGCCCCTAGTACAGGATTCTTAATTTCCCTTGCTATTTTCAAAATCTCCCTTCTTCATCTTAATCCCTGTTAAGGATTCTTCATTGCCCTTAGCCCTGATTAAGATTTCCATCGATTAAGACTTTCATATTTGTCCTTGGTATGCTAGCTTGCCTTGTGAACTCTTACCTCAGTGATTAATCAAATCCTGTTAGACTTTTCCAACTTGACTCCATAGCCCAATGGTCTATACTTAAAATATTGGTTTGTAGTTACCTTGTATCCTTTCCTTCTATCAAATAACTTCTAAGGAAAATCTGAATGATAACATAGTGGCGACCATACTAGGGAAGAACAAATCCTCAGTCGAAATAAACCTTTGAGAGACCTAAAAGTTTAATTTAAAGCAACTTAAAGGATTGTTAGAAGTTATTGTGGACATTCATTAAAGAAATGCATTTAAAAGACTTGAAATCTGGCTTCAGGGAGAACTCATTACACCAGGGCTAACCCTAATCCAAATCCTCCCCCTTTGTTTGAAAATCCCAACTTAATTCCAAGAATCATTAGAAGACAAGAGAGTTCAGTCAGCCCTAGACCTTTATTTAGATCACATTCATGCCCTATTGAGTGGCTGTTCTTAGAAGAGCTTCCTTTTGACGAATATTTTGAAACTTCTCTGTTTAGAACCACATCTGATAGTGAACTATTGAACTTTTTCCAAGATCCAGAATTCATCAGAGAACTTGAATTCCAACGAGCCAATTTTTCAATTGATCGACATCTACAGAACTCCACTCAGTCATCCCTTACCACCGATAGAACCCCTGAACTTTCTGAAATAGTTTCACTTTCTATTGGGTCATCATTATTCCCTCACTTTTCTGAAGTTCAGTCCACCCCTCCATTCATTCCTTGACTTCCTCTTCAGCCAATCACCACTCAACATCCCACCACTACCTCTAGTTCCTCCTCCTCAACCCAAACACCCCTGTTACCCCAACTCCAGTTCACACTCCCACCCAACCTAGAATCATGGCCAATAAATATGCTCCCCTTGTGATGCTTGCTCCCCAAGGTGCTATGCCACAGGACTATCAGAGTAAAATTGTTACTTTTGATGGCACTGGAACATACACAACACAACAACACACTAGGAAGATGACAGACTACTTTGAACTTCATGAGATTGATGTAGCAGATGTCCAAATGAGAATTTTCGTCCAAAGTCTGGCTGGGGAAGTGAGAACATGGTTTAGATCTTTAGCCCCTTAGAGCATAGATAGTCTAAGATTCCTTTACCAACAATTCTTGAATAGGTGGGAAAAGAATAAAGACCCCCTTCAAATTTTATCTGAATATGAAAACCTTAAAAAGGGGCCAAATGAAACTGTTCAGGACTACTGCACCAGGTTTAATAATGTATATAATGCCATTCCACTTGACCTTAGACCTCCACTTGGCTTAACCCTAATCAAATTTCCAAATGGATTTGATACAGATACGGCTTTTCAATTAAGAGAAATAAATCCCCCCACTCTAGAAGAAATGCAGAGTGTGGCAGTAAGTGTTGAAGCTAATCTGCTTGCCAAAAGAGCCAGAACTAGAAGTGAGAGAAGAATACCCTTGAAAGATGAAACTTCACCCTTTGACCAAAAAATCGATTCTTTGGCCAAAGGAATGGAAAGGTTGATGGACAGAATAGAAGTTATTGAAAGGAAACCTCACTGGGATAACCAACAAGCTAATCCAGTGAGAAATCCAAATTTTAGGAAAAACCAGAACCAAAACACTGGCAAGAATGGTCCTGATTAGAACATTAGAACACCTTTCCAAGAAAACTATGCAGAGACATCACCCCTATAAGACCGTGAACAAGATACTAAGATAAATTTGATGGGCCTAGAAGATGAAGAAATTGTTTTTCTAACTCAAGATGATCAAGAATTATACATGCTCCAACAATTACAAACTCAAACAGGAGAATCTTTCGACTATAAGCAAGGGTATCAATCTGCTATTTTCGAGGTTCATAAATAGTATAACTTAAGAAGCAAGAAGAATCTTGATGTTCCCAATCAAAATAAAAAAGCAATGCCTAGCTAGCCTAAGAAATGAAAAGCTACAAATCAGAATCCTCCAATTAAAAAATCGTTACAAATCCTTTCTAGACCACATCAAAATCCTCCTAGCCCCACCATTGAAGATGTAACAGATAACCAGCCTATTAATGAGAAACCTTCCACTTCAGTCCCACTTAAAGGAACAGCCCCCCAGAAATCATATTAGAAAATCCAATTGAAAATATTCCTAACAATGAAAAATAAAAACACACTGCTCAGAGTTTTGGCTCTAAAATTCCAAATATTCAAACAGATAAATCCCCTCTACCTTTCACTTTGGGAGCAGAGGTGGCCAAGCTCAAAATTTCAGTGCCTTTGACAGAATTGATCAAACACGAAACCTACATATCTCAAATTAGTAAATCTATTAACTATGTTGAAAATGAAGATTTTGTGAATCTATTTGATGACCAACCTGAGTTACTTTTCGGATCAGATGTTAATGGAAAGCCAATTGAAGGAGGGATACCACCTTTCTACATCAACCTTAACACCCACGATAAAATCCTACACAATGCCATGATGGACACTCGAGCCTCACACAATCTTATGCCTAAGTCTGTAATGGAAAAGCTTAACTTGGATATCACCAGACCTTATAAAGATCTATTCTCCTTTGGTTCAAGCCAGGTTAAATGCTTAGGTCTCATAAAAGATTTGTGTGTCTCCCTAGTTCAGTACCCTGCCAAATCTATACTCATGGACATTGTTGTTTTTGATATACCACTCAATCATGGCATGTTGTTATCTAGATCCTGGGGTGCTAAACTCCAAGGATCTCTGCAATTGGATATGTCTTATGCTACCATTTTTGTCTTTGGACACCCCAAGAAATTGTATAGAGAAACTTTGATGAAGTATGTAGCGAGTAGTCAGGAGAAGTCTCGGAACTTTGCTATATATTCACTACATTCTGACATGGATTCTTTTATTCTTTATAATGCTGAAACTAATCAAGAAGATACTCCAAGTGATATAACAACAGAACCAAAATAAATTGCAAAAGAAAATTCAAACGTCCAAATTCATGAGATATCAGATAACAAAGAAAATCTAGATGCCCTAGTTAAGAAGGATTCCACTACCCCAGATGAAAATTATGAACGTGAAATCTTATGGAATTTGGAATTTGATGGTTTGGTAAACAAGCTAGGTGCAGGAGCAGGTGTATGGATTTATAACTTATAAAATGATCATCTAGAGGGCCATGACTACAGTCTAAACTTTAAATGTACAAACAATATGGTCGAATATGAATCACTCATGTTAGGATTGAAACTGGTTAAAAGGTTAGGAGCCATCAGAGTCTCTATCATGGGAGATTCTGAGTTAGTGATCAAACAAATTAAAGCTATTTACATGACCAAGGATCCTAGGCTATGATTTTATAGAGGAACACTCATAGAAATACGAAATACCTTTTTAGAAACCAAACTTGTTGTTATCCCCAGAAAACACAACATGCAGCCTCGCAACTTAGCCATGTTTGTTAGTACTTGTAAGTTGCCTTTTGAGCCTAACCATCAGTACACTGTTGAGGTTAGACATAGACCTACGATTCCTGACAATTTAAAGAATTGGCAAGTATTCAAGAATGATCAATAAATCAATAATTTTTTAACTTTATACAATGAATTTGTAAATACCAACCTAGACACTGACATAGCAGTAGATTTTGATTGCTCTGATGAAGTTGAAATTAATAAACTAGAAGAATATCAAATAGATAGACTTCATCCTACAGAATCCACAAAAACAGATATTTAAAATTTAAAACAAATGGAAATTGATGAAGTAATTTATTATGAAACTGAAGTCATAAATCTCAAAGACAATTTCTTGCCCAAAGGATTAACTCCTTTGGAGGACTTATTCGACTCAAATGATATTCCCAAAAAGCCTAAAATGGAACCTTTGAAGACAAACATTGAGGAATGTAATATAAGATCTGAAGAGAATCCAAAACTAATAAAGCTATCAAAATCATTACCTCCCAATGAAAAACTGAAATATGTGGAACTACTGAAAGAATTTCAGGATGTTTTTGCCTGGAGTTATGAAGACATGAAATCATATGATACTAGCATAATACAACACACCATTCCATTAAAAGAAAATCAAAAGTTCTTTAGACAGAAGCTTAGAAGAATTAACCATGTTTTATTGCGTTATATTGAAAAGGAGATTAAAAGAATGTATGAAGCTCGGATTATTGCACCTATTAGGTTCTCAGATTGGGTTTTCAATTTGGTACCCACTAGAAAAAAAACTGGTGAAATTAGGTTGTGTCTTGACCTTAGGAATTTAAACAAAGTTTCACTCAAAGATAACTATCCTCTACCGAAAATGGATCACATATTGCAGAGGGTAGTAGGTTCCACAAGGATCTCATTGTTGGATGGTTTATCTGGTTACAACAAAATCCTAGTCCATCCTTATGACCAAGCAAAGATTGCTTTCACAACCCCATGGGGTACCTTTATGTATATTAAAATGCCTTTTGGACTTAAAAATGCATCAGCCACCTTTCAAAGGGTAATGGATATTGCCTTTGCTAAGGAAATCCATGATTTCCTAGTTATATACCTTTATGATATCACAATGTTTTCTAGATCAGATCAACAGCACCTAGATCATCTTAGGCAGGTCTTTATCAAATGCAGGAAATATGGCATTTGTCTGAATCCAAAAACGTCTTTATTTGGTTTGGAAGAAGGAAAATTATTAGGCCACATTACCTCTAAAGATGGTATCGACATTGACCCAACCAGAATTGAAGCTATTTTGCAAATACCTCACCCCAGAAACATCAAAGAACTTCAGGCTTTTTTTAGGAAAAATAATTTTTTTAAGAAGATTTATCTCTAACCTAGCTGAACTAATTAGACTGTTAAATAGTATGTTGAAAAATGATTCGGCTATTAAATGGATAGTAGAGGCTAAGAAATCATTTGAAGATATAAAATTAGCCTTGACTCAAACACTAGTCCTCATAATCCCAATGTTTGATAGAGAATTTATCATTTTTTCTTTTGCATTTGAACATAGTATTGTTGCAGTTTTACTATAGAAGAATGATCAGGTATTTGAACAACCAATAGCCTTCTTTAGTAAAGCTTTAAGAGATGCATCCTTAAAGTATAGCATAATGGAAAAATAGGCTTTTTCTTTGGTAAAAGCTATCAAAGATTTCAGAGTCTATATCTTGTACTCTCACATAGTAGCTTATGTTCCCAATGCTGTGGTCAAAGACATTCTAACACAAAATTGAGTTGATGGCAAAAGGGGAAAGTGGATAGCTACCATATTATTGTATGAAATAGAGATAAAACCTACAAAACTAATCAAAGGCCAAGGATTGGGTAAACTTATGGCTGAAACAAATTGCCAAGCCCTAGGTATAAATTTTATTGCAGAACTAGATAACAAAGAGGAGATGGCAGCTCCACAGATCAGCCACGTCTTTTTAGATTCACTTTGGTATGTTGATATAACATACGTTATACAAAATTTACAAGCTCCTCCAGGGTTATCCAGAACCAAGAATAGGTTTTTGAAAATGAAATCTTTGAAATTCTGCATAATTGATAATACTCTATTTTGGAAGAATCATGAAGGCATTCTGTTGAATTGTTTATTAAAGGAGGAATCTGACAAAGCACTCGAAGAATTTCATGCAGGTGATTATGGAGGACACCTCTACTAGAAGACAACAACTGATAAAATCCTCAGAGTTGGATTTTACTGGCCAACCTTGTTTTCTGATGTGAAAAAATTTGTAACCTCCTGCCATAAGTGTCAGATATTTGAAGGGAAATGAAAACTTATGCCTTTACCTTGAAACCTATTTCTACTGAAAAACCTTTTCAACAGTGGGGTCTAGACTTCATTGGTGAAATTCACCCCCCCACCCTCTTCTGCTCAACATAAGTGGATCTTGACTGCCACAAATTACTGTACAAAGCGGATAGAAGCCATTCCCTCCAGACAAGCCACTGATACTGTCATCATAGGTTTTCTAGAGGCCAATATTCTGTCTAGATTTGGTTGCCCCAATAAAATTATCATAGACAATGCTGCATCATTTAAATCAAAGAGGATGATTTATTTATACCATAAATACCATATAACCCTTGGTCACTCTACAACCTACTATCCACGAGGGAATGGATTTGCAGAATCTTCCAACAAAAGCCTAACGAATATTATTAAAAAATTACTGGAAGACAATAAGAAAACATGGAACAAGAAACTGATCAACGCTTTGTGGGTAGACAGGCTTACAACTAAGAAATATATTGGTACTAGTCCCTATCAGTTAGTCTATGGGATGTAAGCAGTTTTCCCTTCATCAGTAGGAATCCCAGTGATGAAACTACTCCAGGAATCCCAAGTCAAGCCCGATGATATTCAGAGGAGAATCAATCAGACCATTCATTTGCAACAAACCAGGGAGGAAGTATACATCAGAGGCCAAGTACTTCAAGAGAAACTCAAGAAAGTTTTTGATAAAAGAACCAAGGCAAAAGACTTCTATCTTGGTGACAAAGTTTTGAAATGGGACTCCAGAAGGGAAGCTAAAGGGAAGCATGGAAAGTTTGATTTCCTGTGGAAAGGTCCATATATTATATATGCCTTCAGAGGTAATAATGCTTACTTTCTTAAAGAATTGAATGGTGCAGAGGTAGAAGGAGGACCAGTAAATGGTCGAATGTTGAAGCACTATATTGATCCAAGTTACTAATTTTATCAGTTTCAGTTGTACATATTATATCCTTCATAATGTTTAGAGTGGATTGGATGGTAAAGTTTTGGAGTTGAAGCCCGAAGAGAAGGCCCTAAGCTTCAAAAGTGTCACTGTCATAAATATCAATAAAACAACAGAATAAAGGAAAAATTGCAGAAGAAAATCACAGTCTTTCAGAAGGCCATTGATCTACAGTTCTTGACTTTCCACCAGGGAAAGCCATCCCCAAGTGGAGCCACTATTATGTTCCTATACCAATAGGTGTCATAATTTATGATTGACTTAGTTTATCTCTGTAATATGTACATACCTTTGCTTTCTGCAAATGTTTTCCATATTTGTAAAAAATCAAAAAAATTAAAAAATGTAAAGAGGGTATGTCCTAAAAGAAAATCAAAGGACTAAAAAAAGAATGCAAAAAGGTCAAAAAAAGGTGAAAAATGAACCCCAAGAAGGAAGAAAAAGACCATGAAAGTGTGCAAGTCAAAATGCCACTACCATTTACTTTGATGTAGAATAAAAAGATTGTGTGAAACTTGCTACCTTTGCCACAATCCTTGGATAGTCAAATAGTGTAAACTTGGCTATTTTATGCTTTGAATTTCTTGTTTATAGGTAGAGATTAAAATTTGACCAAACTATGTATAGGTAGAGAATAAAATTTGACCAAACAGTCTGATCTGAGCCCTTGGATGTAATAAGGTTAGACTTAGATAGATTTCCATGGTAAAAGAAAATAAAAGTTTGATAAGGGTTTTCCAATTTAAGTGCACCCTAATAAAAAGTAGAAAAACTGGTAGGATGTGTAGGTGGGTAAGTAGATGAATGGTTGTAGAATGGTGTATGATGAATGATTAGTTGAAACTCATATCATTTACTTTCATCGTCATATTACTTTAAAATTATGGATAACAATGAGACATTTACAAAGTCAAGTTATTAATTTCCTCATTCCTTTTACCCCTAATTTCACTAATTCCCCACAAATAACAATCTAAGCACCTAAAACCTTAAGTCAAAGGGGCTCAGAGCATTTCTCTGACTTTTGGAGGGACCAGACCCTTGGCCCAATGACTTACAAGTTCCAAGTGCTAAAACCCCCTCATCAACATTAACCCCCTTCATCATTCACTCATTTCCAATAAAAACCCTTTTTCCTAGATTAAAATCACTATTTACTTAGGAAAAGTAATTATCCTCATAGAAAACTCCTTCTCACAAAAACCCACAAAATGCACCTAAGCCTAAGTATAATGTTTAAATTTGAAAATGTGAATATGTTTCGAAACATTTTGCTTAGCGCATTCTTATCCCCGTTTCCATTTCATATTAACATTAATTTATTATAGTCAACTCCTGAAAAATCACCTCGTCCTCGTATATATTATTAAAATCCCTTCTATTAATATCCCGCCCCAGTTTGAAATATAAACCTTACTAATGGAAAAATTAGATAGATTAACTAATCTATCTGTGATCAATTTAGACCTATAACCCTCTACTACATTAAAAAGGAATTAATTAATCAACCTGTGATTAATTAAGAACCTTCCTCCAATCACATCGCCCTCGGCGTCATTAATCTCCCTAAATCCACGGTTATTATCCCATCGGGCCCCTCCATAAAATCCCGAGCAAGTCCCTTCCCTGACCACCGTACAATCTAACCCCTTCAGATCTGATGGTTGACGCTCATATCGAGCAACCTCTGATGCCGAACTTTACCTACCTGATGTGAGCGGTTTTACTGTACACCCTGCCGCTATGTGTCACACGATGAATGGCATCAGGTGGACCTCTCCCAATACCGCCACACCCTCATAAGTGGTGAGATAGATTCCGCTTACTGCCTCCGCTTAGCACCTTCGCTAAACGACGAAACATCACTTCCAACAATTGCTGCCAACTATCTCATTTCCATTATACATGCCAAAAGAATTGACTTTGCCAATAAACCAAAAAATATTCATTATTTTTGTTTTACCAAGAAAAAGAACCTTCTGTTCTCCATGCACATTCAGAGTATGTTCGAGCAGTCACCCTGCTTTCAACCTTCAACCCCCAGAAGCTGTTGAACTCCAGATTGCCATTGTCAACCCGTGTGCTACATGCAATCAGTGCACTGGAGCCATTTTCCTCTCCATGCAACCATAACCAAGTATTTACCCCATTTCAACTAAAAAACCCTGTTTTCCATACTAAACCTGAACTAAATTGCTGTAGGATATAAGTAATCTAGTGAAATTAAGCTGTTTGACAGTCTTGACACTCTCTGAGACGATCCATTTTTCATAATTCCCCAAAAATTCCCTGCCCCCGTCCTTGAATCCACAAGAACCAAAGATGGGTGTGCCAGTCACCTTAAATGTCATGCCAGTTACCACTCCTCACAGAGATTTAGACCATCTTCCCCTGGTCGACAAAGACTTCAAGATAAAAGACCTCACCTTTGATGAAACCCCTTTGAAATTGCATTGCCAATACTGAGATATCTACTTGAACCATGTAGATAAGATAGGTCCCTAGGAATCAAACCTTCCCAAGTATCAATTCCCTAATGTTCATGTCTTCCCGGAAATTATTCATTACTGCCATGCAAACTATGAGCTATTATGAAAGTTGTAATGTCCCCACACCAGAAAATCTTATTCACCATTACAACTGAGTCCATAAACGAGATGTTACAGTTGCAGCTTGGTCAAGACCTCACCCCCCTATCTATTGCTGATTTGCTTGAAAGATTCTCCAAGCTGTCTAGTTCCAGAAGTACTCAAATCCTCCAGACTTTCATTTCTGAAGAAAAACACATGCCAAAGGACCCTCCTCCTTACATGTCAGCCTTCTTTTCTGATCTAGGCAAAGATATTACAACAATGCTATCATGCATTTTAGGTTCTACCACTAATGAGTTTGTAGATGAGACTATTTTTGCTGGCATGTCTATTTTTACCCCTGGTCAACCTCCTACAGTCAAGTTTGATTATGCAAAATTCATTGCAGATAAAATGCATGATCAGTTTATGAGACTTGAAAATGAGAGGGTGTTCAAGTATTCATCAGTCCTGTATCATTTGTTTCTCTACTACCAAACTGATAAGTTTCCCTTCTCTATACAAAAGCTTGATACTAAAGGGAATCCTAGATCTGTCATCTTCTGGACTGCTCTATTCCACAGGTCTTGTTATTCTCACCATCCATACACAGATTTTATTTACCTAATTGTACATCCAGTGACTACAATGTTATTAGGAAGTGCCCCACCCAGAATTATTGCAGACATTAAGAGGGTTCTACGGTTGTCCAAACAATACAAAGTAGGGGATTGGTACTCGTACCAAAACCCTACTGAAATCAGAATTTATGGGTGTGAGCTTCCTCCTTACAATTTACCTAGATATCTCCCCATGCAATTATTTGCTCTGGAGTACTACAGGAAAATGATCAATTCTAATGAGATTCACTTTGTTAAAGCCAAGAAGAAGGTCCAACTAAGAATAAAGGATCATCTAGGCCCATTTATTTTCAATAACAGAGAAGCAGGAAAGGAGGTAGATGAAATCCTCCAAAGATTGAGATTAAAACACAATTTCATCTGGGCCTATGACCCCCATGGATTCATTTGTAACAGAAGGCAGAAACATAAGCTATCTCCTTATATCCACCATAGGATCCCAGAAATTGAACAATATGCCAATCAACCAGAATGGGTGTAAGGCACTCTGATAGATCAAGATAGCACACAAGTTGAAGTTGACAATGTAATGGTGGACTTATAAAGAAGGTTTGATGAAGATTCGTTTGTACAGGTGTTTGGAAAAAATTCATCACGAAAGCAGTCACAGGAACACAACACACATCCATCAAAGCAACAAGGACCCTCAGAACAAGCAGAAGATTCAGAACAATAAGAAGAGTTAGAGCAGCCTGAAATCTCAGAGGAGCTTGCTCAACCTGAACAAATCATGAGCAAACCTCTTGTTTTGCGAACTCTTCTATATGAGGAGAAAAATTTAAAGAGAATCCGAGATGAAGCCACTCCTTTTACTATGCCCATTGACAAAACTTTTGTTAAAAGGAAAAGGTTAAACCCATATGCAAAGGAGGAGTACAATGAGGAAACAACAGACAACTCAATAGCCAAAAGGAGTGACAGCAGGCCAACCAATGAAACAGGAGGCACACCATCTGTCTCATAGATACAAGCATTAGAAAGGCAGCAAAGCACAGAAGTATCTTCTTTGAGAGCTCCCTGTGAATAGAGTCTGGACATTAAAGGAAAGTACAAAGAAATTAAAGCAATGAATGAGAAATTGAAAGCTCAAACCTATGCTCACTACCTCAGAATGGCTCTAACTAACCAGACTAGGCTTATGGTAGCTTTTGACATAAAGGAAGGAAAAATGCAGATGAGTTTCCTCAAGCCAACTGTGCAACAGCCAAGATCCATGGCTAAGTATTTAAAGACTGATTTTGAAGTTTTGGCAAAGGATATCCATCCTATTGACCAAATAAAACTGCACAAGCAGACTGGTGAAATGGTCTATTCTACATTGACTAGTAAGGCCATCACAATACATAAATTGCAAAAATCATTGCACAATACCACTACACAGCTGCAACTAGAAAAGCCACCTCTCAGGCTAAAGACACCAGGATAAAAACTCTAGAAGACTTGGTGATAGAATTGGGACATGATCCCAAAGATGTCAAAGCAACTGAACAATTAATCAAAAAGAAGAATGATGATATAGTTGCACTAAAGAAGCAGCTCAACATCCCTCCTCTCCACCATCCTCAAACTGCAGAAGTCATAAAGAAACAAAAAGAGGAAGAACTTATGGACCTAGTCCTTAAGTTAAATGATCAGTTAAAAGAAACTGAAAAAGAATTGGAAAAATCAATACAGTCTAAGAAGAGTGAGCTGGCCATTGCTCCTCAAACTATCATAACCATAGTTTCTACAGGAGTACCCTCTACTCTGGCAACTCCTTTGGCACCAACACTTCCACTAGCGGCAACACTGCCAGTAGCAGAGACTATTCCAACTATAGGTACATCAACCAGTGTAGGGACCTCAGCCGAAAAAATATATGAGATGATTAAAGCCATGGAACAAATGAATATCCAGGCTACAAAACTGAAAAAGCTCAAGGAACAAATGTCAAGTATAGAAACAGACTACAAGCTAGCACATATTCAAAACAAAGAAGCAGAAAGGAAAAAAAAAGGATGGAGGAAAGAATCAGAGTCATGGAAAAGGACTTGACAGTAGAAAAACCACTGGGAGATATGAGAAATATATCATGGGCCAATATCATTGATTCCATCAATGATATTTGGCCTTCTATCCAGGTAATTTTTGAACAAACTGAATTATTAAAAATAGTTGTAGAAGCTATACAGAAGACTAAAGATGATCTGGGAGATAAGCCCAAAGAGGAAAATCAGTTAATTGATTTTTTGGACGGCAAGAGCAGGTCAACTAGATGAGTTGGAGATTGAAGACAGAATAACTACTATCATTGAAATAAAGAAAGTTCTTACTAAAAGAAACTTAATGCTTAACTTAGAGAAAAGGTGTCAGAGTATTCAGGCAGATAGAGATAGCTTCATATTGAAGTATGGCATTTTGAGAGAGAAAAGCCTTCCTAGTGGAAAGGTTATACATGAAAAATTAATGACACAGAATGACTATATCGAGAAATTAGAGAAACAAGCCAAGAGTCAAGAAAGTTCTTCAGCAGTAAAAGCATTATCTACAGGAAAGGTACTTTATGATAGTCTGGAGAATATATTCTACATAGAGCATGAAATAAAACATCTATTCACCAGCAAAACCAATTTTGCTAAGTACACATAAGCTGATGAATTTTACAGGAAAATGATCAGGGTGAAATTGCCAGATAACAAAATGTGGACCAATTTGACTGACTTACTGGAGTAAAAAATATTTATTAGGGTAAAGTCTGGCAATACAGGATGAAACAGTACAGGTAAAGAGTATCAACACAGATAAAGAGTATCAGTAGATGAAGATAAGAGTCAATCTAGCACATAACTACTAAGGCAACTACAAGAGCCTAATCCGAATTCCAGTAGCCAACACAATCACAAATAAAGGGACAACAAACAATCTGTTTTCCATCTGTCTTTATCTTCGTGTTGAAGATATATTTTGTTTCCTAGATTAATTCTCATGTAGTTATGAGATATTTTGTATGAAATTTTGTATAAATACTTCCAAAGTTGAAGTAATTATGGTGGATTAAAAAGCATTTCTGTAGACTTTTGTTTTGAGCTAAAGGAGCTACTGTAATCAAGGCTGGACTAGTTTACTGGATTAAATAAAGTTGAGGACATTTCACTCGATTCATGTGCACTGTGGGAAACAAATAAGTATCATTTCTCTGAGATTGAATATTGTTTTCCTTTATGTTATGAAATATCATATGTGTTTCTTATAATTCTTAAAAGAAAACAAGGAGTAATATCATCAAAACTAGCTTAAGTGCTCTCTGTTTTAACTGTTTGCTTATTTAATGTTTTTTACTAAATTGCTTAAGTTTTGGAATTCTTAGTTGCTCTCTTAATTTTGTACTTCATTCCCTCTATTGGCCCCTAGTACAGGATTCTTAATTTCCCTTGCTATTTGCCAAACCTCCCTTCTTCATCTTAATCCCTGTTAAGGATTCTTCATTTCCCTTGGCCCTGATTAAGATTTCCATCCATTAAGACTTTTAGATTTGTCCTTGCTATGCTAGCTTGCCTTGTGAACTCTTACCTCAGTGATTAATCAAATCTTGTTATACTTTTCCAACTTGACTCCATAGCCCAATGGCCTGAATACCTGTTCTACCCATCTATTTCCTTAATTCCACCAAACAAATCAAAACAAATCCCTTAAAGCATTAATAGCTAGCCTAATGTCATATAAAAACAACACTAAATCATAAGAGAGAGCCCTCTTTGAGTGTAGATTGGATAGGATCTATACTTAAAAGATTGGTTTGTAGTTACCTTGGATCCTTTCCTTCTTTCAAATAACTTCTAAGGAAAATCTTAGTGATAACAGAGACGATACAGGGTATGAAATCAAGGGATATGGTGATGTCCCTGTTGTACTACCTGATGGAAACATTAGGAATACTCATGATGTTATGTATGTACCCAAGATAAAAAAGAACCTGATTTCTGTATCTAGAATAACAGATCAGGATCTTAAGGTAAAGTTCTATAAATCTTATTGTGTAATTAAAGACATGATGGATCAGATGAAGTCCATTGAAACAGGTGTACGTGTAGGAGGATTGTATAAACCCGATGTCAGAAGTGCATCACATCAGGTGTTGGCACCATCAGCCATGTCTGCAGAGAATCTCTAGCATCAAAGGTTTGGGCATATAAACTTCAGTGACCTACTAATTCTTTAGAAAAAAGGTAGGGTGAAAGGTCTTCCTGTTTTGAAGAGTATGCATGTTGACTGTGAACCATGTGCCCTTGGTAAATTACATAGAGATGAATTTCTTGCTATTGTTGATAGGAAGCAGAGGGATATTCTTGAACTTGTACACACTGATCTATGTGGGCCAATGCAGACAAGGTCGTTAGGAGGGGCCTACTATTTTCTTGTTTTTGTTGATGAATGTATAAGGTTCACCTGGGTGTATTTCCTCAGGTGGAAAATTCATGCTTTTGAATACTTCAAGCAATTCAGAAGTATGATTGAGAAGTAAACAGGAAATTTCATCCAAATTCTTTGCTCAAACCAAGGTGGAGAATTAAATAAGGGTGACTTCATCAAATACTGTAGAGAACACAAAGTACAACAGTAGTTCACAACACCTTACACTCTCCAACAAAAGGAGGTTTCAGAAAGGAAAAACATAACCCTCGTGGAGTGTGTCTGCGGTATGTTGAAAAGTAAGAATCTGAGAAATGGTTTTTTGGCAGAACTTAGAAGCTATAAACACTGTAGTGTATCTTAAGAGTAGGAGTCCTACTAAGTGTCTGGATTATAAAACTCCTTTCGAAACATTGTTTGGCTTCAAGCATGTAGTGAGTCACCTTATAGTTTTTCGATGTAAGGATTTTTATCATGTGCCTAAAAAAGATAGGAAGAAGTTAGATTCAAATGCCATTAAGTGTACTTTTGTTGGATATTGCAGTGATTTTAAGGCTTATAAGTTGTTTAATCATTCTACTCATAAGGTGTTTGCAAGTAGAGATGTGGTATTCCATGAACAGGAAAATGATGGGAACCCTATTCAGAGTGATGAAGAATGGCATGTGCCTTTTCCGTTAAAAGAAGGTGATGAAACAGGGGTCGGTGAGCAGCAGCAGCAACAACAACAACAACAGTAGCAATAGCAACAACAGTAGTAAGAGAAAGAAGAAGTGGTTGATCAAATCAGGTTTGAAACCAGTCCACAGAGGGGAGATCATAATAGGTTTGAAGCTACTCCACCACTCAGGATATCAGGTAGGCAAACTCAATTTCCAGAAAGATATAGAGAGAATTCTTTTATAATTAGTATGTTAAATGTTGTTGAACCCTCTAGTTATAAAGAAGCTAGTCAATATAGTGAATGGAGGGTAGCCATGGAAGAGGAATATGAATCAATACTTAAAAACAAAACCTGTGATCTAGTTGAATTAACTGAAGGAAAACAACCCATGGGTTGTAAATGGTTATACAAGCCTAAATTTAAAGCTAAGCTAGTTGCAAAGGGGTACTCGCAAAAAGAAGGTATTGACTATGAGGAAACCTTTGCCCCTGTAGCTAAATTAAACACAATTAGAATGTTAATTGCTTTAGATACCAAACATCATTGGGTGATACACCAGCTAGATGTGAAATTTTCATTCTTAAATGGCGAATTAAAAGAAGAAGTGTATTTAGTGCAACCTGAGGGGTTTGTTAAACAGGGGGAAGAACATTTAGTCTGTAGATTGAAGAAAGCATTGTATGGACTAAAACAGGCACCCAAGTCATGGTATGACAAAATTGATTCATTTTTCCTACAACATAGTTATAAAAGAAGCAATAATTACCCTAATCTGTACATTATGTTTGACAAAGAGAGGTGAATTATTTTGATTTCTTTATAGGTAGATGATCTTATCATTACAGGAAATGCAGTTGAACTCATTAAAGAAATCAAAGAGCAGATGACACAAGTTTTCGAGATGAAAGACCTTGGAGAGATATGCTATTCTTTGAGTTTGGAAGTCTGGAGGGAATCTGGCCAGACTTTTCTGTCACAGGGTAAGTATGTTAGGAGCTTACTGAAAAAGTTCAACATGGATCAATGCAAAGTTGCAGTAGTGCCTTTACAGCAAAATACCAAACTTCATAATGATGATGGTTCTAAGGAGGCATATGCAACATTGTACAGACAACTGGTTGGGAGTCTAATCTACTTGACTACAACTAGGTCGGATTTGGCTTATGCAGTCAGTGTATTGAGCCAATTCATGTCAAAGCCTCTTGAGAGTCATTGGGTTGCAGCGAAAGGTGTCTTAAGGTATCTACAAGGAACCTTAGACTATGGTATTATTTATACTGATTCATGTGATGTTAAATTGATAGGTTTTTCAGACTCTGATTGGGATGGAAATGTAGATGACAGACGATCCATAACAGGCTATGAATTTAGCATTGGGTCTGGGGTCATTGCATGGAGCAGCAAAAAGCAAAACACAGTATCCTTGTCTTTAGTAGCAGTTGAGTATCAAGCAATGTGTGCAACAAATTGTGAAGCAGTTTGGTTGAGGAGACTTCTCCATGATGTTTGAGACGATCAGAAGGTTGCAACAGTTATCAAATGCAAAAACTAGAGCTCTATTAAACTTTCAAATAATCCAGTATTTCATAAAAACACAAATCACATTGATACATAGTTTCATTTTGTCAAGGAGAAAGTTTAGTCAAAGGAAATCTATATTGAATATTGTAATACATGTGACAGTGCTGCGGGTATTTTCACTAAGCCTCTCTGTAGAATCAAGTTTGAATTGTTTATGGAAATGTTAGGAATACTTGTGAACCCCTTTCTCCATTAAGGGGGAGTGTTGAAGATAATGGAGAATATGTAAATCTAGAGAGATTCGGTTCACTAGAGCCTTAGATTAGGAATTAGTTCCTACTTCTTAGGCAGTTGTTCTAACTTCCCTAGATGTGTGAAAACTATATATATTTTTTATTGTAAGATGATTGATGTAGAGCATTCTGCTAGAGGCAGTCTCCAGGTGGAGATCCTTATCTGTTAGCTGTCCAATTTGTCAATAAAGTTGATTCTTCAGTTTTTGAACATCTTAAACATATGCAACAAAGAAGAATTTACTTGGCTCTATGTTGATTCTCATCTTTGATAGGAGATCTACAATCTAGTTTTGTTCCTTACATATGTGCTAGAAGGAGATGTTCTGAAGTGTACTTACCAAGGTCCTTATGAACCTCATCCAGTTGATAATATCTGAGGGTTGAAAAGTGTATACTCCTTAACCCATTCAATGATACCCTTATCATTGCCATGGATATGTAATTTCTCCATCCCTAGCCATTTGGAAAAGAAAGAGAACACCCAAAGGCCTACTATTAGTGTCTTGTCCACCCTCCCACTAGAAATGATAGTATCTTCCCAGTTCTAGAATGATGAAGGCACCGCATCCACAGCTTCTAGGCTGGCTGGCCCCATCAAAAAAACATGTAGTGATTTTCTCCATGATGTCCTTATATTTGATCTCCCTTTTATGTCTCCACATCTTCCTAGGCCCTATCAGCAAAGTATGTGACTGCTTTCTTCACTACCTCCTGAACCACATGCATTTTTTTTCAAAAATCCATGAGTTCATACTGCACCATTTAGACCAGATGACATAGAATGGACGGTTGTGATATTCATGTAGGTTCTTGAACCAATATTCCAAGCATGTAGCCAGAGAATGGTGTTCCCTCATATGACTAAGATGGAGAGTGTCCTATACCTCTTCCAACACCGCCACGGCAAAAGGACAACACACAAACATGTGATTCACCTCTTCATGATCAGTCTTTCACATAGGACATAAACCTGGACCATTGAAGCCCATGAGCTGCAAAATATCTCAAGCGACCACATGGTTATGTATGGCCAGCCAACCAAAAGATATGAGTTTTTGCGGTATCTCCCATCTCCAAGCTTCTTGAAAATTCATATTGTATGCAAAATCCTGCTTAGCCCTAGGAAGTCTATGATAGATGTCCTTAACCCTCGGTTGGTCTTTCTTAGTAACACCATCCCATATCATCAAGTCTTCACGCTTAGAAATGGAAATTCTAGCAGCATATAACTTGATGAGGTAAGCCTCCCATTCCATCGCGAGGTTTCCATGTAACCCTATATCCTCCACCTTGAACCATGATTATTGAAAGGAGAAGTTGTTGTGCTTGTTATGGATCTGGGAAAAATAAATAATCTCCCTATCATTGAGACAATTTAGTAGATTGACCGATAAAGAGTATTTGTCATAGAAACCTTTTAGATCATCGAAGCCAATCTCCACCTCCAAGCCTTTCCCAATGTCCCATCTCAAAAATACCAGTAGCCATTAACATTTTTTCATCATGATTCGCCAAATAAATGAGGAGTCATTTTTCCTCTTTTCCCCTTCCTTGATCCATGTCGAATATTATTGCCCTTACATATACTTTTCTCTAATGATTTGCATCCAAATACAGTTACTAAACATCACCCTCCACATATTTTTTATGATCAAAGCCCACTTGAAAGTGTATGCATCCATAATACCCAAACCACCCTCTTCAATCGAACGAGCAATAACTTTCCACCTCATCAGATGTAACTAGCCCAACTTGTTTGGTCCTGACCATATAAATCTCGCCATGACATAATTAATCTTATGGCTGATCCCCCGACAAGAAGACAAGTGCATCCAGAATACTAAGATGTTTTGGAGAACAGAATTGTAAGTGTCAAATGGACTCCCATAGTTAACCACTTGTGAGTCCACACAGAAATTTCTTTTCAAACCTATCAATCAACCATTCCCAATCCGTGTTACCATATTTATTAGGCTTGAGTTGAAATCTTAAGTATGTGATCTCCTCGTCAAGATGAACAGACGAAACAGCAAATAGTTTGCATATCTCTCTACAATGTGGATCCTCATGATTCCCCATGAGAAAGATCGATTTGGATTTGCTCATGTATAGGCTCGAAGCCTCACCAAAAGTCTTGATGATCTCATGTATCATCCCCCATTCTTCAAGATTAGTCTCTCCACCAAATAATAGGTCATCAACAAACATGAGATGAGTGACATAAGAGTCTCTTGACACCCTCACTCCCTTAATCATACCTCTATTTCTCACTTTGCAGCTCAAACGGTGTATGACAAGAAGGAAAATTTAAAATGTCTAAACATAAATAGTAATCAGGAAAATACTAGTATATGGTTATAGTAATCTTTTGGAATCTCCTCCATTTGGATATATATATATATATATATATATAAAATTCCAATTGTTTTTAATTAATTTTTTAAAACATAATTAATTAATTTTATATAAATATTATATGGTATTTAATTATTTTAATCTTAGTGGAAGGAATTTAGCTTCACTAGTATGTTAAACATTTTATTTCCCTAACTAAATGGGTTCAAGTTTAGGGAAATAAGTGAAAAGTGTATATATATATATATATATAATTGTTGATATTTACTTTATTTATTTATTTTATTTATTTATTTATTTGCATGTTCCAGTAAAAAAAACCTAACAAAAATAAATTAATTATTTAACTTTAATTATTAATTATAACATCTTTTCCAAATACAATAGAAAGTGCTTCCCCCTACTAAAATAATAAACTGTTAAGTTTATTAGTTATATTTAATTTCATTTTTATTAAATAAAACTGTGGCTATTCGTCATTTTACGATCATGATATGACTCGGCTTAAGGAGGCCGAGGGAAATTAAAGTTTGTGCGACGTAATACACTTAAAAGCTTTTGAGACGTAATACACTTAATAAGAATGGGTGTACATGAGAGTAATGAAAGTGTTTATTGATTTTTATTTTTTTTTGAGAGATTTCTGTGTTTTTTCTGTGTAGGCTTTCATGTCTGCCTGTGTGTGGATGTGTTCCCGAAGGCGTGCTGGTGTGCAGGGCTATCACCAACAAAAAGGAAAAGGAAGTTACATGTAAGTTAAGAGACCAAAGAAAAATCAAGCCGCTGCGTGGAAGAATAGGGAATCACGAGACCAAAACCTTCAACGCCAAGTACATGGTAAATTTTGATTTACTTTGTAATATGGATCCCTACAACTTATGAATAGAAAGAGTCAAGATTCTGGATAGTTTTAACATTTGTACAACGATCACGGTTGCTCCACATTCGGCGGTGACTGTCGAATTAATAATATTTTCGAACATTCTTTGCGCTAATTTGATGCTAGATTCATCTTAGTCACCCTCGAAACAACCGCTTCAAGTTAGTCACCCTCGAAACAGCCGCTTCATTTAACATGAGGACCAAATCCCTCCGCTTCAAGCGCAGCCCAAGCATACGCATATGTTGCATTAGAAGACTTTTTGCATGCCGGAGCACAATATACCGCTTCAAATTGCAGCGACTGTTATGTTGGATCCGCCTCATATTAGAAATGAAGACTCCTCAAAAGTGCATATTATTCTAACATCTCTCATTAATCAATATTGTAACATCAATATTTTACAATGGTACATTCAAAAAAATAAAATTGATAAGAGATCTTTTATTTTTGCCTTTTTGTTAAAGGGTCCATGTTTATTCATTTGTTGGTGCAGTTTCATCTTCATCTTTCTTACAGTTTCATCTTCATCTTTCTTGTCATAAGATAGTGGTGGTGCTTCTCCTTTGTTTTACTTTTTTGGCACCAAAGGTGGAACACTTGAACTCTTAATCTCCTCTTTGTTGATCTTGTTGCTGCAAACTTAATCTCCTCTTTTCTGATCTTGTTGTTGCAAACATGTCGTCCTCCATTTGATTTGTGTATGGAAGTAGGGATCTCTTTTCATCAAACAACTCCTCATCAATATGCATCAAATTGAACCACTCCTCATGAGATACATAATTCTCATCAAATTTGACTTCATACATCTCTGCTTCAGAGTGACTTTTTCATAAAAATATTTAGCTTTTACATCAATTGTTGTTTTTTCAACATCACATGTTGCAATGTCAATTATAGGCACACATTCATACTCCATCATTGTAGCTTCAACGTTGCCATATTCAGTTTCACAATCAATTATGAGAATGAAAGCACAATCATCATTTTCAACAACACATTCATCAACTTCAACTTTCTCTCTCAATTTCACCTTGTAATTTATTTCAAGAATATGCCAAAATACTTTTGCACCACATATTTCACCAAATTCATACAAAATACTAGACAAAATATTTTCATCCAGTGTTGATATAATGAGAAGAAATGTTACTGCACCTCTACTCTTATCATGGAGATTTATTGAAGTTTCTTCAACAAATTGTCATAAATTTACTGAACCATGCAGTCCCTCCATTTTAATTGCCTAAAGCTTAAAATTTTTACCTGAAAAAGATGGCAAAACTAACATTAATCGCTTCAATATTGCACTAATGTCTTCAAATTCATCAGGCTGACTTAGATTTATATTTGGCTTAAACATTTTATACTCTTCTGCAACGATTTCCCTTTCATTCTTTCTCCTCTGATGTTTCAATTCTTTTCGAGAGAGGATGAGTCTCCTTTTTTGACCCATCACTTCTATGCATGCTCCTTTTGTCATCTCCAACAGATCCGCACTTCCAATGCTTTTGTTGGGCTGGTGAGTTGGGGGAGACGTGGTAATGGGTGCATCTTTCAATTTCATAAAGTTTTTTTTTCAATCAAATTTCAACTGCACTTATTTTTACACTTCAATAGGCAACTCAGTGCATTGTTGTGTTGAGTTTGTGAAAGCTAGAACGATGTTGCTTATTTACAGGGCACATGCTACATTTGGGCCTTATTTGGACACCTATTTTTTGTTGGTTTTCTTAGCAGTGGAAGCTCGGAGAGATCCCTATCTCGAGCTTGAGAAGCCTTGATAGACAATCTAATCCGAGTGGAGTCTTCACATCTGATATGAACTGACCCTGCTCAACTCTATACTAGACAAAATTCGTACAAAATACTAGACAAGATGTTTTCATCTAGCGTTGATATAATGAGAAGCAATGTTACTGCACCTCTACTCTTATAATGGGGATTTATTGAAGTTTCTTGAACAAATTGCCATAAATTTACTGAACCATGCAGTCCCTCCATTTTAATTGCTCAAAGATTAAAAATTTTACCTGAAAAAGATGGAAAAAATGACATTAATCGCTTCAATTTTGCACTAGTTCTTCAAATTCTTCAGACTAACTCAAATCTATATTAGGCTTAAACATTTAAACATTTCATACTCTTCTGCAACAATTTCCTTTTCATTCTTTCTCCTTAATTGTTTCAATTCTTTTTGAGACTATTTGAGTCCCCTTTTTTGACCCATCACTTCTATGCATGCTCCTTTCGTCAGCTCCAACAGATCCTCACTACCACTACTTTTGTTGCGCTGATGAGTTGGGGGAGACGTGGTAATGGGTGCACCTTTCAATTTCACAAAGTTTTTTTTCAACCGAATTTCACTTTTTTTCACGCTTTAGCAGGCAACTCAGGTCTACACTTCCTTTACACTTGGTACAACGACCCTTAAGAGTGGGGCCTGAGAATACCTTCCACCTGCACGCATACTAATTTGAATATGGAAAAAATTCACATCACCACACCATAGGTCAACGTGTAGTTTTAATAGTCGGCACAAATCCAATAATATGCGTAACTCCTAGCCATGCAACAACATGAACTGATGGGACAGACTGTTATCTGCAAAAAACCAACCTTGTCGCCCAATCACTACCTCTCAACTTTAATAAAATCTCTAGGTTGAGTTTGAGAGTTGACATGGCCAGATAGAGTCAAAAAGGGTCAATTCATATTAGACGTGAAGACTCAACTCGGATCAGATTGTCTGTCAAGGCCTCTCAAGCTCGAGATCGGGATCTCTCTGAGTTTACACTATTAATAAAACCAGCAAAACATAGGCATCCAAATATATAAAGCCCAGATGCAGCAAGTGCCCTACAAATAAGCAACACCATTCTGGATTTTACAAACTCAACACAACAACTTTGCGCCACGAGTCATACTTTGCGCCACGAGTCATAGGGACTCACAAGCCCACGTCTCCATGACCACAACAAGAATATTTAAGGATAACACTTTGGCCCTGCCAAGCACTTCGATTACACCTCCTCATGTCACGTGGATCCAACACTACTCCAAGAAACTCCACGCTGGCTTACATAACACTTCGACTATGCCTCCTCACGACGACAGAACAATCGAAGCTGGTTATCCTTCGCATTCACACTAGGGAAGACTGACTTGGTTGTCTTACTTTCATGTCAGGTTCACCACTAAACACAACACGGGTCCACGAAAAGCTTTACTCCTCTCACGGTCGAGCAGTTCTCCATCGGCTTTATTCCACAATAGACTACTCTCTTTTCACGCCTCTTTCAATGGTGTTCGATCACACAAGAGCTCAGTGACAGTTGAACCCTTAACCACACGTAGATGCACTTATCCCACACAGTAGAGCAACAACACTCGACTCTTCAGTGAACACTCTAACTGCAGACACTCCTCACATCTGCAAAGATTCCTCTTGATCTGATCTCCACGAGGCTCTGATACCATATTAGAAATGAAGACTCCTCAAAAGATCTTATCTATTTCCTTACAAAACGTTATTATTTATACATTCATGAGTCGTAGATACTAAAGCAATTCACTGACTATTATTATTGTTTACCTAAATCTTGTCAACTCTTGTCGACTCCCCACCGACTGACATCGACGTCTTGCATCATATGAACAGTCACGGACGGCGTCGTGATGAATATTCTATCAACCATTTCAGAAAATAAAGACTCACTGCTTGAGCTCAACAATTGCATTTCAGTAATTGAAATTTATACATAAATTCAGTTGGAGAATCTACAAGGATTGCATCAATTATATTTATTATCTACCTAAACCTTGTCGACTCCCGTCGACTATTAACTCCTGGCCGACCTGACGACTGACATTGCCGACTCGTTGTCAAGTGAATAGTCACGAACGACGTCATGATTAATATTCTAACACTTTGATCATGGATTCGTGGAGGAATATAGGTGGTCATTGCAAGATATTTCCTTGACATTGAGGAAGACATATGAGTCGGCGTTAGTCTAAGGGTGGGCCTATAGCATCCATGGACATAGGCGAAGAGAACTAAATCTATCTGGGAATTTTGATTTTTAGACCTACTGTTGTGGTCCAATAGTTGCATCTGGGTTAAGTCCCTATAAGTGTCAGCACAAGTATTGTGGTCCACTCTCAGAACGATTTGTCAAGATTACTCTAAGCTTGAATTTCCCAGCGGGGCTCTATTCCAATTATGTAAAGAAAAAAAACTTAGCTCATAACGAGTATAGATCCATGTTAAATAGGGATCAAATTTCTTCAGGTGCAAACTTTTTTAGAGTGAAAAATACAATGTGCTAATTTTCATTGCTTAAATTGTATTTTTGAATATTAAATAAAGTTTATATAAGACCAAATAAACGTGTAAAACTTAATTTTTTCATGATATGTAGATAATTTTTTAGAAATATTTTACATTAGAAACATTTTATCACACAAATTAGAATGGTTTTTTATTATTAATATATTTTTATTAATTCCTATTAAATTTATTGATAATCCACATTGAATATTTTTTTATAAACCACATTAAAATATCTTATTTTAACAAATATATAGGAAGTTCATATTGACATAAATTAGTTAATATAGATATTGAAATAATTTATTTAAATCTTTTGTTGAAATATTTTTGAAAAGTATAAGATTTAAACATCTTACTCACATTTTTTTTACCTCTAATATTTTCTTTTTTATAGCAAACATTATTTTTCTATTTAGAACAAAAGTTTTATTTTTTATTTTTATTTTTATTTAAAGGGGATGGTCGGACATACTTACACATCCTTTCACATTGGAGTGTAGAATGAATACTTACACATCCCTTCACAATGGACTGTAGAATAAGCCTCTTGACTCAATAAACTATTGAAATTACACATAATTTAACTATAAATTTTAAGAATAAATAGTTAAAATTAAACATAATTAGAATAAATTTTGAAAATATTTTATTTATTTTACTCGGATCTGATTTTGAAATATTTTAGAAAAGAAAAATATAAATCTCAATAATAAATCAAACATACCACACAATAGCCCCCAACGGATACGGAGTCCAGCTGAGATGTACTTTTCCAACTCAGTAGGAAATAGTTGACCTTGGTATAAGTTTTTGGACACTTTGTATATTGTATACTTGACAAATTTCAACTACAACATTGTTTAAGAATTGAAGCCTTACATAATGCCAAGTTTCTTCAATTTCCTCGTCGCCATTATTGACTAGGCAATCATTGTCAAGAACCACCATATATCGCTAGTGGAGCTTTGCATTTTAAGAAGTCCACTTATTGATTATATCAAGGTACGTTTGATTAAGAGGACATCGAAGTTTGGCAACACTATAGTTATATTTGTTTGGAGACTTCCACTGTTGCTGGGATTTCTGGATTAGAACCGTGAGAAAATCCCCCAATAACAATGTTATAGTTTTACAGTGGTTATGAAACATTGAATTTTTAAGAGCGTCTCATGGTACAAGAACATTTCGTCAAGAAACTATATCATTAAGAGACTATATAATTAGTTCGAACCAGGACAATCTTGAAAGAGTTATACTCTACAGGATGAAAAAGAATGCTTGGGATTATTTTTTAGTTGTGTATGTGTTTAATTTTGATTCATTTTGTTTTTCTTAACAATACAAGTATTAAAAGAAAGTGTTGAAATTATTGTTTCAAACAATTTTACTGGCTTACTAATTGCTTTAAAGATGAAATAAAATGTTGGTTATTATTTTTAATTGTATATGTGTAACATATCCTAGTAACCTCACATGAAAATGCAGGGAGTTAGAATTTTTTTACACAAATTACCCATAAGTAATTATCCAAATCACTATTCCACATTCTTAATTTACCATTAGATAGAATGCTTTAATTTTTTTTTACACAAATTACCCACAAGTAATTATCCAAATCACTATTTCGCATTCCTCATTAAACATTAGATAGAATGTTCATTAGTACATAAAGTAAATTTCAATAGAAGATAGTAAGTTGCGTAACCATTAACAATCACTGTTGTAATACTGTTGTGGTATATTAAAATAAATTGTCTAATGAACCCTGCATCCATTTCATGATTCCCTTAACCAGATTAATTAATCACATACTTAACATTATTATTATCACGTCAGATAAAAAATCAACATCATCAAATTGACACAATAATCAATCACATCATTGAACATCGATATACCTTGGAAACCCCGTAGGGAAAAAACCAGCAAACATTTAATTTTATTATTAAACGCTCGTGAGGGTGTTCACCCCTCACTCAATGGGTTATAAGGGATTCCATCCCTTATCCATTATTATAAAATATTACAATGAAATATCATTAAAATGCCACATACCTAGCTAAAACCTATTACAATTGTCATGAAACCATTTACCTACATATCACCACTCTCTACATCATTGTGGCATGATTGCTCCATCAATGTACCATCCTGCAACTCGTACTCATGAGCATGGACCATTAGTTCTTTATCTACCACAATGTTGAACATAATTTGTATTTGGCACAAACAACCATCATTCACTGTCATTGTTGTTGTCAACAAGCTTTGGTAACATGATTAGATAGAGTAGTAATCAATCAACAATTAGCCTTTAAAAGCGATCCTTTAACATCTATTCATGTGCATACATGAGATGTAAATAAAATATCACAACATGCTTCTTCTAACAACATTGTACATGTTTAAAAAGATAATTATCAAGCATGTCAAAATAATTACCACGTTACTATGATCATTCTCACACCACCACATGTTCATATCCAAGGAAACCACTGCAACCATTCATTTCATTTAAAGGATACTAGCAACTTATCTTTGCTTTTCATGCATGTAATTAGATAAAAACTTATTCAAAGAGAGCTAGCCCCTTAGCTTTTCTTTGTGCATGTAACTAAGTAATCTTTCCAATATAATAGATATTATAAAAATACATGCCCCATTCTAAGGCAAGGCTAACATGATAGACATCATCGTCATGTAAGAAAATGCAAGTTCCTTTTCGAAAAACATATTTTCCAAGATAAAGTTATTTACAAAATCTATTGTATGCACAAATACAAGCATTTCTCTAAACAAGAACTAATGCGATAATCATTATTTCTTGCATGTAGATATATGTATTTTACAAAGTAAATCTAGTACATTTATTCCAAGAACCTATTTGTTTTACTTCCATAATAATTATTCTTTTCGGCACACAAATCCATATTTCTTTTTAAAAGATCCAACGTAATAGTTCTACAAATCCATGTTTCTCTTTAAAATATATAACACAATAGTTATACCTCCATACATGTAATCAACTATTGTTTATATGCTTCTACATATGTGTTTTTTTCACTTAGTTATTTTCAAGAACCCATATTTCTCTTTTGTATGTACAAGTTCTCATGCATTTGTTTTCATGAAAGTATCATAATAAACCTTTCCTTTGGGCATTAGAACTAAGATAATAATAATGTTAAATTTTTATGCAATAACCATGCAATTAAATCAAACTATCCAATTTACAACGCACAAGTCATTTATCTTTTTACCCATCAAAAGATGTAACTTTTCCAAACCCTTGCAAAGGAATTAACGCAATTAACTTATCTTTTCTTCAACAAATAATTATGTCTTATAAACAAATAAGGTAGTTATTAAAACTGATGCAGGAGCATCTGACCACCGTTAATCAAAAGTCAAAGTTAGAGCTATGGAGGAGGAGATGTGGACAATCATGTAAACCAGGAGCAATTTTCTATTAAAAACAAGCTAATTTGATGGAATTGATAAGTCTCGAGAAGACTTAATTTAATGTAATTATCTGCCATGTATGTGTGTTGAGACATTTAGGCGATTTGTGAGAGGAAATCATGGATCTGAGATGATCCACGCTTATTTAATTTCTTAAATAAAGAGAGTCTGTATTGTGAGAAGAGTGAGATAGAAGGACAACAAACATTTGTGTAAAGAGAGTGTGGATTCAATGTAGTCGAGAGGAGAATTTGTGACTAAGGCTGAAATGCCTTAGACTGTAATTGATTTTGTCTAATATAAATTGTGTGTTATGTGGAATTTGTATGTCTGTATGTTTATGTGTTATTAAGTTAATGCCCGTGTTATTGGTTATTGATCAAGCATCGATCACTGTAAGGATCGATGGAGATCCAGTGTTAACAAGTTAACCATCGTATGAGTTGGAACAAAGTATGGCAGAGTTAACGGGTGTTTGATGTAGATTCCATCATAAGTGAACAAGCGCAAAGGGAGCCGTCAGATCGTTTAGATTGAAAAATATCAATGGTGGAGGAATAGACCGCGGGGCATAGGAGCGTATGGATGTTTTGATCATGGCTAAAGGCCTGCGCTAAATCCTAGCCATCGATCTCAATGCCAAAATTTTAGGTCCCAGTCAACGGCGAGGGTTAGGCCTGTTAGGAACCCATGTGTTAGTTGAAGACCCGTAGGTCATAGAGCTGATGACCTCATATATCTAATATATATCGGGTCATAAAGTGATCAGACTTTAACTTCAAAGTCGGAACCGAACATTTATAGATTAAGGATATATAATCCTTATCGGCTCCATAAGGCCGGGTAAACATTGCGTAGGTAGCCTATCCGATATCGCTGCTAAACGTTGGATTAAGTTTGTCTTGATCAACAGCAGAGATTGAAGCTGACAAGACTTGGCTGAGCAGACCCGAGAAATTTATGGATGCGAGTTTATTTTATTAGAGTTCTCATCTTGTGCTTTCGGAGTGGGACCAACGTTCGTTAGCGGATTATGTGTTATATCGTTGCTTGGTGATTGGTCAGGTTTTTGTTTAAACCCACCAATGTAAACACTTCCGATCAGTATAGGTGGGCCATAACCCACAGGTTCATGTAAGGTTATTATGTAAACTAGGGAAATTGCCTTTAGGCAGTTTTTCCCGCGTCAAAGTGGTATCAGAGTAGGGAAAGGTTTCCTCCGAGCAGAAAGAAGATTTTGTGTGCAAAAGGAGGAGGTACAGTTATGTTGAAGACTGGAGAGTCTATGATCTTTACACTATCATACAAATAGTGGCAGCAAAAGGTGAGAAAACTTGTAGCAGCCTAGAGCATGAAATGCTCATATGGTTCCACAAAAGAGAGAACCAAAGAGATGTCAAAAGACTAAGCTTGAGGAGGGAAGCTTGGTGAGGTATCGTGTAGCAGAGAAGATTGTTATTGCAGAGGTTTTGTTGCAACTCACAAAAAGATCATGAAAGCAGTTCCACTGAGAAAGTGGGTATAATTGCTATGGGATGAAGGAGAAGCATATGACTAGGAGGTCATAAATTTTTGTGCCTCGAGAGTCTAATGCAGGAGCATATGACCACCCTTAATCAAAAGTTAAAGTCAGAGCTATGGAGGAGGAGAAATGGACAATCATGTAAATCGGGAGAAATTTTCTGTTAAAAATGAGCTAATTTGATGGAATTGATAAGTCTCGAGAAGACTTAATTTAATGTAATTATCTGCCATGTATGTGTGTTGAGATATTTAGGCGATTTGTGAGAGGAAATCATGGATCTGAGATGATCCATGCTTATGTAATTTCTTATATAAAGAGAGTATGTATTGTGAGAAGAGTGAGATAGAAGGACAGGAAACATTTGTGTAAACAAAGTGTGGATTCCATGTAGTCAAGAGGAGAATTTGTGACTAAGGCTGAAATAACTTAGAATTTAATTGATTCTGTATAATATAGATTGTGTGTTATGTGGAATTCATATGTTTGTGTTTTTATGTGTTATTAAGTTAATGCCCGTTTTATTGGTTATTGATCGCCATCGATCACTGTAAGGATCGATGGAGATCCAATGTTAACAAGTTAACTATTGTATGAGTTGGAACAGAGTATGGCAGAGTTAATGGGTGTTTGATGTAGATTCCATCATAAGTCAACAAGCGCAAAGGGAGTCGGCGGATCGTTTAGATCGATGGATATGAATGGCAGAGGAATAGACCACGTGGGATAGGAGTGTATGGATGTTTTGATCGTGGTTGAAGGCCTGCGCTAAATCCTAGCCGTTGATCTTACTGCCAAAATTTTATGTCCTAGTAAATGGTGAGGGTTAGGCCTATTAGCAACCCATGTGTTAGTTGAAGACCCGTAGGTCGTAGAGCTGATGACCTCGTATATCCAATGTATATAGGGTCATAAAGTGATCGGACTTTAACTTCAAAGTCGAACCTGAACATCTATAGATTAAGGATATATAATCCTTATCGGCTCTGTAAGGCTGGGTAAACATTGCATAGGTAGCCTGTGCGATATCGCTGCTGACTGTTGGATTAAGTATGTCTTGATCAACAGCAAAGATTGAAGCCGACAAGACTTGGCTGAGCGGACCCGAGAAATTTATGGATGCGAGTTTATTTTAATAGAGGTCTCGTCTTGTGCATTCGGAGTGGGACCAATGTTCATTGGCAGATTATTTGTTATATCGCTGCTTGGTGATTAGTCGAGTTTTTGTTTAAACCCACTAATGTAAACGCTTCTGATCGGTATAAGTGGGCCATAACCCATAGGTTCTGTTGATGCCTCGAAAATCGCTGCAACAGCATTGGGGATAACCACCCGGTCCGGACCTTAGTACAGCTCCTTTTCCGTTTGGAATAGTGGCTCCGACTGGGGATAATGGGACCAATTTCCCAAAAGTGGATAAACGGGATGAATGGATGATTTATAAACTAAACTAGCGGTGAGCGAATAACTAAAACTATTAACAAGAATACATAAACTATGATCTATCCCGGGAAC
Organism: Pinus tabuliformis; assembly: GCA_031772625.1. Taxonomy (NCBI): domain Eukaryota; kingdom Viridiplantae; phylum Streptophyta; class Pinopsida; order Pinales; family Pinaceae; genus Pinus; species Pinus tabuliformis. The sequence goes on along the minus strand of CM062816.1, from coordinate 1,961,094,263 downwards.
TTATTGAGCTTTAAAGTGCAGCGCTCGATGATCCGTGTCTATAAACAGGCATATAGATGACTCCATTTAACAGACATGGACATTATTTCATTCATGATTACTATGCTTAAATAGTTAAGCAAAGCGATTGAAGCGATATTACCACACTTATCATTTATATCATTGACATATACATGATTAAAAAGAAAGGCACATGATAAAACATCCAATAGTGGAATGAATATAGATCTGCTGTTACAGCGCATGCATATAATCAATAATAGCAAGAATAATCACATAACAATTCATATGAAAGGAATGAATTCAGACATAGATAGAAATACCATATGAGCTACTTGATGCTCCCAATATCAATCGCCACTTGTAATTCTTCCTTCAACGCAGAAACATTCTCAACAAAGACAATAGTGCACAATTGCATAAAAAACTTCCTTGTTGAATTAAGAACAACTGGTCCAGTTTCATAAAAGAATATTGACTGAAGCATAATAGTGCAAACTTCAGTCTTTAAGTCTGGTACAAAACTTTACGACCCTTTCCAAAACAATGAAAGGGTCTATAAATACTAAATTAATCTAAATATCTAATAAACTGAAATCCTACTAAATCGGTATCAATCAATCTTGATATGATTTTCTTGAGCGATCTGGCAGTCGGCGGCATGATTCATCAGGTAGGTTGCTTGCCTTTATATCTGAGCTGACTTATTGCAAGCATTGGCTCTACTTCAGGAGGTTTGTTGAGGTGCGAGCTGAGCTGGGCGGCATAGGTGGCATCCTGAATATCGGGAATCATATACCCGATCGCATCTGTTAGGCACTTAAGGGCGGCTCTCTGTGTATGCGGCTTTACCAGGAAGAACCAATATGTGTCCCAGGTTAAACTGTTAATCCCAGCGATTAATCTCCCTTTTTCCTCTAAATCGAGATAACATGATTGCTCCAATGTGTTCGTTGTTGTCAACTTTCCTGGTGTGCATTGGGAGATCATGTTTGATAAATAGAGAGTGTTATTAACCAGTTCAACTAGATTGCTGGAAGTTGATTTACATCTTGAAGCTGCCCTCTCTGCTCTCATTAACTGGGACTGCCATTCCGTAAAGAGTATATCTTTATGTGTTTCTAGGATCCTGGGCAAATTCGCCGCTTGTCCTTGATCAGAATCTTGCCAGTCAAGAAATGCAGCTATGGTTTCTTCGGCTTGATCCAATTCAGTTCTGGCCTTCTCTACCTGCTTATTTATGGATGCCGTTAATTCACACAGTGGCTCTGCCTGGGCGATTTTTTGACACATAAGCTTAATTTGGGATATTAATGCAGTGTTTATTTGTAATGCTTCTGCTCTAAATTCAGCCACTTGTGGAACGCACTTTATTTTTTCGAGCTGTGATGACAATTGAGCAATTTGCTCATCTTTTGTTTTCATCATTTGCTCATTCACTGCCTTTAATTGTGCCAATGCCTCTGATAATTCTTTCTATTTCTGGATCGCGCTTTGGTCGATCCTTTGCTTTTCTGCCTGCAATTGTTGAGCTAGTTGACTGTTCACTTGCTGTTGTGTCAACAATTGCTGCTCTGCCTGCTCTGCCTTCTGCTTTGTCTCAGCTAACTCTGCCTGTAATGAGAAAATCTCTTGATCCTTGGTTTTCAATAGAAGACTTACCTCCGATGCCTTATCAATTGTCGCTGCCGAATAGGCTTACGCATACTGCGACAGTTTTGTCAGGTTATCGGAGGGGTCAAATTCCTCCTTCCAAACCACATTGCCCGTAACAGTTTTCTCTGGGAAAAGGGAAGGTTGATCAGTCCTTCTTCTTTTCCTTTGTCGTTTCACCACTGCTTTATGCCTCGGGCTGTAGAAAACATCCAGGGGAGGAATATCTTCTACCTGGAGAATGATTTGGTCGGAGGGGTCCTTTGGTATTATCTCAACGTCTTTAGAAATGGGTGGGCCGCTAGTTCCACTCAGAACCTGTGATGAAGTGATTTCCGGTGTGTTCGTTGTCTTGGAAGTGTCTGTATGTTTTGAACATTCCAACCCATTGATGATGGAATCAAATTGCTTCCATTCCTGGAGAAATTTAGGGTCAGTACGAGTATCTATATTGACATCAATGGTGGTTTGTTTTTGCTTTTCGGCTTGGGACTCCTTCCGCACTTTTTCATGTTCTCTCTTCTGCTATTCCTCTTGTTCTTTCTTTTGCCTTTCCTCATGCTCTTTCTTTTGCTTTTCCTCTTTCTCTCTTCTCTGTTTTTCCTCCTGCGCTCTCTTCTGCTTTTCTTCTTTTTCTTTTCTCTGCCTTTCTTCTTGTTCTCTCCTCTGCTTTTCCTCCTGTTCCTTCTTATGATCCTTTGTTATAACCGGAGGTTCCTTTGACTGTTGCCGATCAGGCTCGCTTGATGATGTCGCTGGGGTTGTCGCTAATAAATCTAGAGGCAGAGTTTGCAACCTCTGTTCTATAAGTTTATTAAATTCAGTCAACCCTTCATCATTATATTTCACTTTAGCGAATGCTTTAACCTGATTTATTGTCTCAGCTGAAGAGAACAGGTCGTCAAACATATCTTCTTTATGGTCAAATCTTGTCAATTTGGCCTGTTCTAGTGCAGTATAGGCAACTTTGTTTGGATCAAACTACCTATTTGGGAGAGTCGCCAGAGTTAAGGAGTGAATCTTTGTAGCTTCCTTTTCTGCATGTTTGAGATCATGCAAGGTATATACACTGCATCTCAAAGGAAAATAGGGCCAGCCTTGCTTCTTATTATTCTTGAGCGTTTGTGTAACACTCTCAGCAATGATTTGGTAAGAAATTTCCCTTGCTAGTAGTTTATCCGGTATGTATAAAGGGAGGACATGAGGTCTGGCTTGGCTACCGAAAACTCTTATGTAGGTAAATCTCTCCTCTCCAAACCATCTACCTATTGCGGTTAAATCAATTCCGGCTTGATAAGAAATCTTGGGAGCAGGTTTATCGAAAATGGAATAATAAATAGGCAACATAAAGCCATTACAGACTTGGTATAGATGATGTTTATAAGAAGATTTCCACAGTTTTTGATGATATATATGAATAGGCGTGGGGTCTTGTGCAGTCCACCTCCAGCCGAGTACGGGGAATTCAGAGTTAAAACACAGGGTATCTAGAATATAGGCACTGTAGTAGAATGGGGGAATTACCCTTTCAGAAATACGGGTCTTGCTTCTAAACTCGAGCACAGTTGTTGCTAATTTGTCTGAGAGGATAGTGGCCCAATCCATAATTACACTGTTGCATGCTGCTTCCATTAGGGGAACCATTTCTATGGTAGAATTAGCAGAGTCATGCAATCCCCATAATCTACACATCATTATTCCAACATAGCAATAAGGAGAAGCCAAAGAATAAACCGAGTACTTACCGAAAGATTCATGTTTGTGCTTGGCCGGATTTTGTCTCCAATCCCGGATGGGTTCGGATTCAACTTCGTTCTATTTTGAGAATTTTTCCAGGAATGCCTTATTATATATCTTCTCTGGCTCAAGCAAATGATACATTTGCCTCAAATCATCAGCTTTGAACGACCCGAAAATTCTCCCGTCTCTGGTGCTGAAGGTTCTATCCAGGATTGGGATTTCTTCAATTGCCCACTGCACTACGTCTGTGTATGGGAGAATTTGTTCCCTGGCTGCTATCCTGTGAAGGAAAGAGTCGGCTAAGTCCTTGAGAGTACCCTCAGATTTCCGAGTTAAATCCACAGTAGCTTCTACTGTTGTCACTGTTGGTTCTTCGGCTTCAATCAGGTTGTAGGTACCTTGCCAAGTAACTCTAACGAGACCCGAACATGTAGTATCAGATATCAATCCCTTCTTTTTGTCAGTGACGGCTTGTCCTGCAACTGGCGCAGCGGAAGCGCCTGTGGTCTTCTTGGATTTCTTCCCCATTTTGCTTGAGCTTTCTCCTTTGGATGAATTCTACACAGAGGCGAAAATAAACGTAACATAGAGATATGCCAATGAAAATCCAATATGGGAAAGATATATTGATCAAAGCGTGCTGAGAGATTAACTCTTAAAAATGGCTGCGGATACAATCCATGGGAAGATCTTACAATTACATTAAATGGCCGTTTAAAACCTGCCACCCCTTAAATGCCCATTATACCATTATTCGGCCGAATGACCCGTTTAAGCGTGCTATGGATGTTTTGGCGGTTGGGCACAGGTGCATCATTGCTTAGTAGATTAAGCTTTAAATATGATTTGATCATAATATCCCTCCATTTAACGGCTTTTTTGAAATCCGCGCTATATCATAATCGGGCGTCGGGAACACTTAAATCCTTATGTTGACAATTTTGAAACCCCGATCGCCGATAGCGATATCGCATCGCATCGGGAGAATTGGTATTATATAAACATATGGATAGCATACCACCGATCACCGATAGAGAAATCGCATCGCATCGAGGTGAATGGGCATAACAATGTGCATAGATGGTGTATCGCCGATTGCCGATTGCGATATCGCATCGCATCGGGGGTATGACCTGGGCGCTTTATTATTGTGCATAGGATATTTCCGATTGTCGATTGCGATATCCCATCGCATCGGGGTGAAAGGCTTGGGGTGCTTTAAGAATGCGTATAGAGTATCGCCGATAGCCGATAGTGATATCGCATCGACGGGAACCAATATGTCACTTATTTGTGTTTTCTATGTCATTGCGATATGCGATCTTGCGATCGCTTTATCGCAATGATAAAAGATTGTTTTATTTGATCAAAAATGGGTTTTTCAAAAGGTTTTATATAATTTCTTCATTTGGTTTGTGGACCTTTTTCAAATAATGCAATATTGATACCAATTAACTTCTAAAGGGACCCATTTCATATGATAATTTTGTAAATATAAATGATATGAAATGGGGGGTTGTTGTAGGGCACAACAATTGGCGATTCGCTGGAAGAACCAGTTATCTCTAAAAAGCATAGAAATACTTAAACTTTTGCAAAATAGAGTTCTAATCAAAGGGGAAAATTCTAATATAACTAGGTATGTATGCATTCCAAGTAAAATGAATCTATTTTTGCTAATTTCCTCTCTTTTTTAAGAAAATAGATACATTCTAAGTTTTAAATAGGCCTCTATTGGTTTATAATGATAAAACAGAAATCTTTTCCAAATCAGCTTTTATAGTGAACTCTTCTGTCATAGGTAGGGCCTCTGCTGCCAGCAAACATTTATAGTTTCGACAGGGATACCTTTTAAACATGCTATTGTCCATTGTTCCATCCAATTAAGAGTGTGATTAACAGACTGAATTCAAAACATGTTTTCATATTTTGTATTTCGTTTCCTTTTTCTGTTATTGATAAGATAAAAAGCCATTGTCCTGGTTTGGTGGCCAGCTATTGACAATGCCATTCACTGGTAGTAATCTAACCGAACAAGCTGGCTCGTGATGAGACCCCTTGTCTTATAACTTTAAGCCATTACCATGTTTTGGTATGCAGTATTGGTAATGTCGGTTAAACTATTTCCCTACGAACATGGTAAGCAGGCTTGTAATAAGATCCCTATCTTTAATATCAGATATTTTAGAATTACACTCTCAGTAATCATAAACTCTAGTGAATGGGATGAACAATCTTCTCCTTAAGAGTAAATGGATGACAGGGTAAGAGTTGAAGATGCTGAAAGTGGATTAGCTTCTATCTTGATATTGATAACCTTTTGAGACCAATTTGAAAACAGAAAATGATTTACAATACTTTTTAAACTTTGAGAGGAGTTCACAAAACTTGAAATATGGTTTCAGAATACAATGATACCTAATTTCCTAGAAATTATCCTTTTTGGTTAAGAGTTCTATTATTTTAAAAGCAAATATCACACTACTTCTGTAGATCAAATTTTAAAACATAGCAAAGGTCAATAGAAGATACCTTACAACATTATTTTCCAAACAGAATCCTACAAACTACAAAAATCTATCAAACTAAAAGGAGAAGGGGTTACCTCCTCAATTAAAGAATTTCTTCAAGATAAGGCCATTAACAGGGAGAGAATCTCTCAACCCTGATAAGTCTTGCAATATAAAGGTCGAATGGCCTATATTTTCACAGATCTGAAATGGTCCAAGCCACATCTTCTGGAACTTGGTGTGTTTTCCCTTGTCCTCATGGGCTTTGTCCCATTTCAGAACTAAATCACCGACTTGAAATTGTTTTGAACCGGATGAGACTGAATCAAAAGCTGCCTTGATGATTTGCTGATGTTTGGCATGAATAACCTTGGCTTTTTCTCTTTCCTCTTCTAATTTTAGAATTTGATCATGTCTAGGCTGAATAGAAGAAGAAGGAGTTTCCTCAATGAACTGTACTAGGGCTAAAGAAGGAAGAACAAGATTTGTGGGCAGTACTGCTTCTTTTCCATACACGAGATTGAATGGGGAAGATCCTATAGAAGCTTTCTGTGTTATCCTATCAGCCCATAATGCAAACATTAAGGATTTGTGCCAGTTTTTATGATTTTGTTCTATAGTTCGCTTAATGATTTTGATCAGATTCTTATTAGTAGACTCTGCTAAACCATTACCCTGGGGATAGTAATTAGCAGAATACTTTAATTTAAATCCTCTTTTAATAGCGAAATCAAACATAGCATTGCCTGAGAAATAAGATGCATTATAAAAAACAAGAGCATTTGGGACACCAAACCTGGTAATGATGAATTGATCTATGAACTCAATGATTGCTTCAGAATTTGCTGTCTTCAAAGGAATGGCCTCCACCCACTTAGTGAAATAATCGGTAGCAGTAAGGATATACTTATGCTGTTTGGAAGATGGTGGAGTAATTTCCCCTATGATGTCCAATCCCCATTGCTCAAATGGTTGTTCAATGTTGACTGGTTGCAGAGGGAAAGCTGATTTACGTTGTCTTCCACTAGAAGTTTGACAATTGAGGCATTTCCTTACATATTTGTGGGCATCTCTAAACAGAGTAGGCCAATAGTATCCAGCATGAATAATTTTGTGAGCTGTTGTGTCAGCTCCAAAATGTCCTCCTACTGGTCCATCATGTAACTCCTGCAAAACCTTTTGTGCTTCAGGTTTCTCAAGGCATATTAATAAGATTGAATCATAATTCTGCCTAAAAAGCACATCATCAATAATTGTAAAATTCTTTGCTTTTAACCTAATAGCCCTTTTGTTTTTGTAAGAAAGGTTTGGAGGTGCATAACCATTCTTTAAATAAAAGATTAAATCTGCATATTGAGATTCAGAATCAGTGACACTTATCTAGTTGATTTCTTCAGTTTGATCTGTATCACTTGATTCTGGAATGTTGGATGCTCCTGCCAATATCCTGCAAAAACCTTGGCCCCTAACAATCTTTGCTGGCCTAATTTCTAAGTCATACTCTTGAAGCGTTGTGACCCAATTTGCCCTTTTTTCACCCAATTCTTTTTCGAGTAATAGTTGCCTAACTGCAGGGAAAGGAACTATAACTTTTGTGTGGGTTTTCAAAAGGAAGGGTCTATAATGCTTGACTGCTTTAAATACAGCAAAGACTTGTTTTTCTACATCAGAGTAATTCAATTCAGCACCCTAAAGATTTGAGCTAAAAAATGAAATGGGTGCTTCCAGATTGTGATCATTTAGTTGCGTGAGTACTGCGGCATAAGAGAAATTGGATGCGATGGTATACAATGTAAAATGATTAGAAAAATTTGGAGTATTTAAGGCTGGGGCATTGATTATTGATTTCTTGATTAAATCAAAAACTTCTTTTTCTGCTGATCCCCACTTAAAGACCGAATTTTTCTTAATCACTGTTTGAAGTGGCAAAATAATTTGAGAAAAATCTGGAACAAATCTTTTAACAAAATTGATCTGGCCTAAAAATGACTGCATCGATTTTTTATTGTGTGGGAAAGGGATTTCAGAGATTTCTTTGATCCGATCAGGATCAATATAAATGCCATCTTTGGACACAATAAAACCCAAGAGCTTCCCTTGATCAAGAGAAAAGAAAGACTTTTTAGGGTTAAGGGAAATACCATATCTTTTGCAACGTTGAAAAATTTGATTTAGATCATGCAAATGATTATACCTCTCCTTAGAGAATACAGTAATATCGTCTAGATAGACGACTACTGTTCTATTAATCAACCCTCTAAAAGCTATATCCATAGCTCTTTGGAATGTCGCTCCTGCATTTATAAGTCCAAAAGGCATTTTCTGATATGCATATGTTCCCCATTTTGTTCTGAATGTAGTTTTAAGCTGGTCATCAGGATGAACCAGGACTTGGTTATATCCTGAGAAACCATCTAGAAAGGACATCATTTCAGAGCCTGCTATTGATTGAAGTATTTGCTCCATAGTAGGTAATGGGAAATTGTCTTTCAAGCTCGCTTTGTTCAAATTTCTGAAATCAATACAGATCCGAATGTCGCCATTTTTCTTTCTGACTGGCACCATATTAGAGACCCAGTTTGAGTGTCAGACAGGAAAAATAATCTTGGCTTTCAAGAGTTTGTTAAGTTCCGATTTTATCTGGCTCTCTAAGTTTGGATGTATTTTTCTTAACTTCTGCTGAATCGGTTTCTGATCGGGAAGTACTGGAATGGTATGCTGGATAATAGATGTATTATATGTCTTCAAATCATCATATTTCCAAGCAAAAACCTGTTTATTTTTTCTTAACAGTTTAATGAATGCCTCTTTCTCTTCAAAGGAAAGTCCTAATCCTAAATTAATATTTTGAGGAGCTTGCTCAGTACCTAGATTTATCAATTCAAACCTTAGGGTAGAGCTTTGGAGCTTTGCATTAGTCACAGGTTTAAACCTGTCTTTAATATCATAAAGATCCTCCAGCTTTACCACAGGCTTAGGAATTGAATTTTCCTGAGGTGTTTCTTTCATTTGTAGATCATGGTCATTTTCCTCAATAATTTGATTATCATAGGACTTTTCAGAAGTTAAGAATTGTAAAATATCCTCATCATGGTTGAATACTCTCCAATTAGTGACATTGTCAGGAATTGAAGGCCTAAAAAGCAATTCTACGGAAAATCTATCTGGGCTATAGTCTTCAGAAGGTAGGAGCTTGGAAGCTACATTAGCTAGGAGATCGGCTGCCGAGTTTTGAGACCTGGGAATGGAGGAAATGTTGAATGTGGAAAAGTGCGAGGTAAGTTCTTGTACTAGCGATTGATAATGCTTGAGGTGATTTGAAAGACAATGAATTGCATTCCTCACCTGTTTAACAATAATTTCAGAATCGCCAAATACTTTTAGATATTGCACTTTAAGGTCGAATGCTTTATATAATCCCTGGACTAAGGCTTCATATTCGGTTGTATTGTTAGTGCATTCAAATTCTAGCCTACAAGACAGCATTGTCTTTTCTCCTTGTGGGCTAACCAAAATACATCCTGCTCCTGAGCCCTCGCTAGACTTGGACCCATCGAAATATAATGACCAAAATAAAGAAGTATTAAAAATTGTATTTACAGTTTTCTCAGTATCGTTGAAACATCTAGACCTATCTGTTTGTGAAAAATTCTCAATCTGAGATGTAAAATGATTGACTGAGAAAGGGGATGGTTGGGCAACAAAGTTGCCAAAGAATGACTCTGATGAATAATTCCCCAAAATGTTGTTGTTAAATGCTACGGGTTGGTTTTCTTGCTCAAATTCAGTAACTGTATGGGTCATATGTTTCTCTAGATCGATCCTTATTTGATTTGGCTTACCCTTATAGGGAAGCCACATATGTGACCAATCAGTGGAAATATACCCATGCAATTTTTCGGACCAATCCCTACTCAAAATTAACCGTAAAATTTGGGTATATCGGCTATTAGGATGTCAATCCTTTGCACTACTCTGGGATCTGCAGACAACCTGATAGTTACAGAATTAATCTCTCCCACAACCTGTACTTTGGTCCTGTCCAACTGTACAATATGAATAGCAGACTTCTGGGGTTCAATGTTCAGTTTAGAACAAACTGAAGCTGGCATTATGTTAGACGATGCCCCTGAGTCAATTAAACAGTTGTGCAGGTTTCTGTTATAGATCTCATAGGTTAGAAGGAAGGGTGGAGTATGAGAATTTGATCTATCTCCAATCAGAACTGAATCGGTAGCTTCAACCATACCTGGAGGAGGTTGGCCTGAATCATTAGTAGCTTTTGCACTGGGAAGAGGTGTAGAAGGAACAACATTCAATTCTTTAAGAAGTAATTTCTGCTGATGCTTTAATTTACTAAGTTCAAACATAGTAATGTTTGCTTTAGTTTTCTTCATGTCATCAACAATGTTATACTCCATTGAATCGGATACCACTAATGTTTTAGGTGTTGAAGGAGTTTTAGAAGTTGAAGGCTGGTTTTGGGGAACTGCTGCAGGTGATTTCTTTGCAGGTGTTTTTTCTTTGGTTGTAGCGGCACCAGCACTCCTTTTCTTTGATGTTACCTGAACAGGTTCGGAAGTACTTTTACTCCTAGTAGTGACCGGGAACGCTTCCTCTTCATTATCGGTATCAGAGTTGGGGAGTATAAAATCCCACATTCCATGACATTCCACTACTTCTTCTTCATCATCAGTTGGTAAGATTGTTTCCTCTTCCTCTTCTTCTTCTTGCTCTGAATCTGCATTAGATATGACATTTGGTGGCTTTGATTCATTTCTCTTATAAGTCCTAAAGGGTCTTTTGGTTGAGGTTTCGGCTACCTGTTTCTTTATCTCAACCATTTCATTTGATAAAGTTTTTAGGACTTTTTGCAAACCTTCCATGTCATATGGGTCTTTTGGGGTCTTCTTTCTTGAGTCATCTTTAAAAGAGACTTTTTTGGCTTTTCTGTCTTCCAGAGCAGCTTTCTTCTCTAGAGCATTGATGCGTTTTTCCACAGCAAGTGCTTCTCTCATGTTTTCAGCTAAGGTAGGTTTCCCAGCCCTGTCTACAAAAATGGCTATATTGGCAGGTAGGGTTGTGATATACCATTCGATTCGAATTTGTTCACTTGGTTTGGAGGCTGTAGGGATTTTATTCAGGAGTTTATTGAAGCGGGCATTAAATTCCTTAATTGGTTCCCTATGCTCTATTCTCAGATTGGAGAGATCGTTTATTAGGGTAGCCAAAGACCTATCATCTCCATATTTGGTAAGAAACTGCTCTTGGCAAGTGTTCCAACTGGTAATGGAACCAGAGGGTAAAGAGAAATACCAGGATCCTGCTGATCCTTGCAAGGTGTAAGGGAAAAGTCTAACAACAACATCTTGTTCTGTTACTCCTTTCAAGTTGACTGCTAACATGAAATTATTAATGTGTTCCTCAGCCTGGGTCCCATCATCTGGATTAAACTTGGGTAGCCATTTTTCAGGAGCATCTGGTAATGGATGCAATGGTGCAGGCATATTGACTGCACCAGGTCTGGTCCATGGATCTGCCATTATAATAACAGTAGTGGTTGATACTACCGCTGGAACTCCAGATGTCTGGGAAGGAAATAATGTTGAGGAATGAGCAGGTTGGGATGTTGAAGCTTCTAATCCCTGGTGAACAACAATATGTAATGGGGGAGTGGATGGTTGACTTTGCAGATGAGAAGTTGAAATGGAGGATGTGGATGAAAGCTCTCCACTGTCAAATTCTTCAGTATATTTCTTCGCCTTTTTCCTTTTGGGTAAAGGGAACTCAGTGGGTTCAATACCGAGCTTTTCGCTCTGAAGTCTGGTGAGAGGATGAGATAAATTGAACTGCGAAGTCGCACTGCTTTGTGATACCTCAGATTTCTGTGGTGAAATCGAGAAGCTCTGAAGTTTGTGGATAAGAGACTGGACTTCAGGTGATTCAAGACTTAATTGTTCTGGAGTATGATGGGTTTGAGCAGTGGTAGTTGATTCCTCTTCTTCTTGTTTGGATACTGGAGAACCAGCATGCGAATGAGAAGTTCGAGGGGATTCGGAGGGAGAATTACTCTTAGAATGGCTTGCAGATTTGGGTTTGTTTGCCATTCACAGTCAGGCCCTCCTTCTAGCGCCAAAAATGTTGATGCCTCGAAAATCGCTGCAACAACATTGGGGATAACCACCCGGTCCGGACCTTAGTACAGCTCCTTTTCCGTTTGGAATAGTGGCTCCGACTGGGGATAATGGGACCAGTTTCCCAAAAGTGGATAAACGGGATGAATGGATGATTTATAAACTAAACTAGCGGTGAGCGAATAACTAAAACTATTAACAAGAATACATAAACTATGATCTATCCCAGGAACTTATTGAGCTTTAAAGTGCAGCGCTGGATGATCAGTGTCTATAAACAAGCATATAGATGACTCCATTTAACAGACATGGACATTATTTCATTCATGATTACTATGCTTAAATAGTTAAGCAAAGCGATTGAAGCGATATTACCACACTTATCATTTATATCATTGACATATACATGATTAAAAAGAAAGGCACATGATAAAACATCCAATAGTGGAATGAATATAGATCTGCTGTTACAGCGCATGCATATAATCAATAATAGCAAGAATAATCACATAACAATTCATATGAAAGGAATGAATTCAGACATAGATATAAATACCATATGAGCTGCTTGACGCTCCCAATATCAATCGCTACTTGTAATTCTTCCTTCAACGCAAAAACATTCTCAACAAAGACAATAGTGCACAATTGCATAAAAAACTTCCTTGTTGAATTAAGAACAACTGGTCCAGTTTCATAAAAGAATATTGACTGAAGCACATTAGTGCAAACTTCAGTCTTTAAGTCTGGTACAAAACTTTACGACCCTTTCCAAAACAATGAAAGGGTCTATAAATACTAAATTAATCTAAATATCTAATAAACTGAGATCCTACTAAATCGGTATCAATCAATCTTGATATGATTTTCTTGAGCGATCTGGCAGTCGGCGGCATGATTCATCAGGTAGGTTGCTTGCCTTTATATCTGAGCTGACTTATCGCAAGCATTGGCTCTACTTCAGGAGGTTTGTTGAGGCGCGAGGTGAGCTGGGCGGCATAGGTGGCATCCTGAATATCGAGAATCATATACCCGATCGCATCTGTTAGGCACTTAAGGGCGACTCTCTGTGTATGCGGCTTTACCAGGAAGAACCAATATGTGTCCCAGGTTAAACTGTTAATCCCAGCGATTAATCTCCCTTTTTCCTCTAAATCAGGATAACATGATTGCTCCAATGTGTTCGTTGTTGTCAACTTTCCTGGTGTGCATTGGGAGATCATGTTTGATAAATAGAGAGTGTTATTAACTAGTTCAACTAGATTGCTGGAAGTTGATTTACATCTTGAAGCTACCCTTTCTGCTCTCATTAATTGGGACTGCCATTCCGTAAAGAGTATATCTTTATGTGTTTCTAGGATCATGGGCAAATTCGCCGCTTGTCCTTGATCAGACTCTTGCCAGTCAAGAAATGCAGCTATGGTTTCTTCGGCTTGATCCAATTCAGTTCTGGCTTTCTCTACCTGCTTATTTATGGATGTCGTTAATTCACACAGTGGCTCTTCCTGGGTGATTTGTTGACACAGAAGCTTAATTTGGGATATTAATGCAGTGTTTATTTGTAATGCTTCTGCTCTAAATTCAGCCACTTGTGGAACGCCCTTTATTTTTTCGAGCTGTGATGACAATTGAGCAATTTGCTCATCTTTTGTTTTCATCATTTTCTCATTCGCTGCCTTTAATTGTGACAATGCCTCTGATAATTCTTTCTGTTTCTGGATCGCGCTTTGGTCGATCCTTTGCTTTTCTGCATGCAATTGTTGAGTTAGTTGACTGTTCACTTGCTGTTGTGTCAACAATTGCTGCTTTGCCTGCTCTGCCTTCTGCTTTGTCTCAGCTAACTCTGCCTGTAATGAGAAAATCTCTTGATCCTTGGTTTTCAGTAGAAGACTTACCTCCGATGCCTTATCAATTGTCGCTGCCGAATAGGCTCCCGCATACTGCGACAGTTTTGTCAGGTCGTCGGAGGGGTCAAATTCCTCCTTCCAAACCACATTGCCCGTAACAGTTTGCTCTGGGAAAAGGGAAGGTTGATCAGTCCTTCTTCTTTTCCTTTGTCGTTTCACCACTGCTTTATGCCTCGGGCTGTAGAAAACATCCAGGGGAGGAATATCTTCTACCTGGAGAATGATTTGGTCGGAGGGGTCCTTTGGTATTATCTCAACGTCTTTAGAAATGGGTGGGCCGCTGGTTCCACTCAGAACCTGTGATGAAGTGATTTCCGATGTGTCCGTTGTCTTGGAAGTGTCTGTATCTTTTGAACATTCCAACCCACTGATGATGGAATCAAATTGCTTCCATCCCTGGAGCAATTTAGGGTCAATACGAGTATCTATATTGACATCAATGGTGGTTTGTTTTTGCTTTTCGGCTTGGGACTCCTTCCACACTTTTTCCTGTTCTCTCTTCTGCTGTTCCTCTTGTTCTTTCTTTTGCCTTTCCTCATGCTCTTTCTTTTGCTTTTCCTCTTTCTCTCTTCTTTGTTTTTCCTCCTGCGCTCTCTTCTGCTTTTCTTCTTTCTCTTTTCTCTGCCTTTCTTCTTGTTCTCTCCTCTGCTTTTCCTCCTGTTCCTTCTTATGATGCTTTGTTATAACCGGAGGTTCCTTTGACTGTTGCCGATCAGGCTCGCTTGATGATGTCGCTGGGGTTGTCGCTAGTAAATCTAGAGGCAGAGTTTGCAACCTCTGTTCTCTAAGTTTATTAAATTCAGTCAACCCTTCATCATTATATTTCACTTTAGCGAATGCTTTAACCTGATTTATTGTCTCAGCTGAAGAGAACAGGTCGTCAAACATATCTTCTTTATGGTCAAATCTTGTCAATTTGGCCTGTTCTAGTGCAGTATAGGCAACTTTGTTTGGATCAAACTGCCTATTTGGGAGAGTCACCAGAGTTAAGGATTGAATCTTTGTAGCTTCCTTTTCTGCATGTTTGAGATCATGCAAGGTATATACACCGCATCTCAAAGGAAAAGAGGGCCAGCCTTGCTTCTTATTTTTCTTGAGCGTTTGTGTAACACTCTCAGCAATGATTTGGTAAGAAATTTCCCTTGCCAGTAGTTTATCCGGTATGTATAAAGGGAGGACATGAGGTCTGGCTTGGCTACCGAAAACTCTTATGTAGGTAAATCTCTCCTCTCTAAACCATCTACCTATTGCGGTTAAATCAATTCCGGCTTGATAAGAAATCTTGGGAGCAGGTTTATCGAAAATGGAATAATGAATAGGCAACATAAAGCCATTACAGACTTGGTATAGATGATGTTTATAAGAAGATTTCCACAGTTTCTGATGATATATATGAATAGGCGTGGGGTCTTGTGCAGTCCACCTCCAGCCGAGTACGGGGAATTCAGAGTTAAAACACAGGGTATCTAGAATATAGGCACTGTAGTAGAATGGGGGAATTACCCTTTCAGAAATACGGGTCTTGCTTATAAACTCAAGCACAACTGTTGCTAATTTGTCTGAGAGGATAGTGGCCCAATCCATAATTACACTGTTGCATGCTGCTTCCATTAGGGGAACCATTTCTATGGTAAAATTAGCAGAGTCATGCAATCCCCATAATCTACACATCATTATTCCAGCATAGCAATAAGGAGAAGCCAGAGAATCAACCGAGTACTTACCGGAAGATTCATGTTTGTGCTTGGCCGGATTTTGTCTCCAATCCCGGATGGGTTCGGATTCAACTTCGTCCTCTTTTGAGAATTTTTCCAGGAATGCCTTATTGTATATCTTCTTTGGCTCAGGAAAATGATACATTTGCCTCAAATCATCAGGTTTGAACGACCCGAAAATTCTCCCGTCTCTGGTGCTGAAGGTTCTATCCAGGATTGGGATTTCTTCAATTGCCCACCGCACTACGTCTGTGTATGGGAGAATTTGTTCTCTAGCTGCTATCCTGTGAAGGAAAGAGTCGGCTAAGTCCTTGAGAGTATCCTCAGATTTCCAAGTTAAATCCACAGTAGCTTCTACTGTTGTCACTATTGGTTCTTCGGCTTTAATCAGGTTGTAGGTACCTTGCCAAGTAACTCTGACGAGACCCGAACATGTAGTATCAGATATCAATCCCTTCTTTTTGTCAGAGACGGCTTGTCCTGCAACTGGCGCAGCAGAAGTGCCTGTGGTCTTCTTGGATTTCTTCCCCATTTTTCTTGAGCTTTCTCCTTTGGATGAATTCTGCACAGAGGCGAAAATAAACGTAACACAGAGATATGCCAATGAAAATCCAATATGGGAAAGATATATTGATCAAAGCGTGCTGAGAGATTAACTCTTAAAAATGGTTGCGGATACAATCCATGGGAAGATCTTACAATTACATTAAATGGCCGTTTAAAACCTGCCACCCCTTAAATGCCTATTATACCATTATTCGGCCGAATGACCCGTTTAAGCGTGCTATGGATGTTTTGGCGGTTGGGCGCAGGTGCATCATTGCTTAGCAAATTAAGCTTCAAATATGATTTGATCATAATATCCCTCCATTTAACGGCTTTTTTGAAATCCGCGCTATATCATAATCAGGCGTCGGGAACACTTAAATCCTTATGTTGACAATTTTGAAACCTCGATCACCGATAGCGATATCGCATCGCATCGGGAGAATTGGTATTATATAAACATATGGATAGCATACCACCGATCGCCGATAGTGAAATCGCATCGCATCGGGGTGAATGGGCATAACAATGTGCATAGATAGTGTATCGCCGATTGCCGATTGCGCTATCGCATCGCATCGGGGTATGACCTGGGCGCCTTATTATTGTGCATAGGATATTGCCGATTGCCGATTGCGATATCCCATCGCATCGGGGTGAAAGGCTTGGGGTGCTTTAAGACTGCGTATAGAGTATCGCCGATAGCCGATAGCGATATCGCATCGGCGGGAACCCATATGTCACTTATTTGTGTTTTCTATGTCATTGCGATATGCGATCTTGCGATCGCTTTATCGCAATGATAAAAGATTGTTTTATTTGATCAAAAATGGGTTTTTCAAAAGGTTTTATATAATGTCTTCATTTGGTTTGCGGACCTTTTTCAAATAATGCAATATTGATACCAATTAACTTCTAAAGGGACCCATTTCATATGATAATTTTGTAAATATAAATGATATGAAATGGGGGGTTGTTGTAGGGCACAACAGGTTCATGTAAGGTTATTATGTAAACCAGGGAAATTGCCTTTAGGCAGTTTTCTTGTGTCAAAAATTACACTTTTCAAAGGGAAATGTCACTTTCCAAGAAAATAATTTAATTAACTTTTCTCTTTTATTTTTCACCACCCATGAAATTATTTCACAAGTTATCCTCTTTAATCCATATTCACTTCCAAGAAAATAACTTGGATAAGAAAAGAGCATGCATCCTATATTTTCTTACATAAAAAGCATTTGCATTGTTATATAAAGGCAAGAAAGATTTCTCATCTTTTAATGATGCAAATATATTTATAATAACAATCTTTTTTTATATAGTAATAACAATATTTATCTAGATGTAGTAATAAATTTTCTCTACCAAGAAAAATATATAATAAAAATATTTATCTACATGCAGTAATATATATTCTCTACTAAGAAAAATATATAATAACAATATTTATCTACATGCAGTAATATATTTTCTCTACCAAGAAAAATATATAAAAGTCAATTTTTATCTACATGCAGTAATATATTTTCTTTACCAAGAAAATCTATCCCAATTACTGTCATTTGTGTGCATTAAACACATATTCAACCTAAATTTCTGAACACAAAAATTTATGAATCTTTTCAAAAAAATACTAACTACTCTTTAAGCATTAGCATTCTTTGGATTTCTTCAAGAAAACATGGACTTACAAGGATATTTCAATTTTCTTTTAATGAAATTAAAAGAGATATACTTATCTTTTCTTGGCATACATCATTCGCTCTGTTTGCATGACATCCATGGCCAGTGTGAAGTTTTCCTTCAAATTGTAGCCAAGTAGTTCACTCTCCCATCTCTGAAGCGATCTTAACGACATCACTAAATTTGTGCGATGGATATGAGCGTCTTTTTTTTTGCAGAGAAGTAATACTAACACCCCTAAAAAACAATGGTGCTTACTACGGAAAAATCTTGCAACCTCAACCAAATGAGTAGCTCCCTCAAAAATGGTTTCTCCCTCCTTTTTCACAACAACCCTCCGAGTGAAAAGGGTTATTCCATGGTCGTTTCACCATACCGAACCCTAACTACCTTATGTTATTAACAAATCTAGGGTTAAATATTTTACATTATGTTAATAATTAGTTATCCAATGTAGGTTGGTTGGGTATATTACATACTCCCCCCCTTAAAGAGAACACCGTCCTCGGTGTTCATCATTAACTTTTACATATGACACCTATCTAGAAACACCAAAAATGATCATTTAATAACATTTTATCAATAATCATAAGCATTTACAACTACAACAATATTCAATTTCTACTTTCCATCACTTGGCCATTACTCAATTTATAGACGCAAAACAAAATATCTATACCAACTTACCATTACTTACCAATTACTCTTGGAAGTCATGATCTCTTTCATGAGAATTCTCTAAGAATGGTTTGACAGCCCATCCACACTTCATGGAAAGTACCCTGTAATATATGACTAACAAATTCGATCACATTAGTTACAACATTTTCAATCAAATGAAATACTTTTAACTATTAATCAATTATGCAATGTTAGGTGATATTTCAATAACAATGCTTCTACCAGTACTTGGAGAGCACCAACACTCTAATCATCAAACTGATAAATCACTGCACTATGTGCACGTTGTCTTAGCTCCTTTTAGTAACATCGACACAGTACTCCTAAAAGTACCCAAAGAGAACCTATCTCTCTAATCATCAAAATAGTCAATAACTGCACCAAGTGCAAATTGTATTAACCCCTACTAAGATGCTTACAATATTGGTAATGCAATAAAGGAACTAAAATTGCAATAAATCCTTACTGAGCACTAAGTTCCTTTCGTGTTAAATGTGCATAACATATTTTACACAACTATATATAAAATTCATTTTTAACACAACATATAACTAATTAATTAATGTGTTCTCTTACAAGAACCATAATGGCAAAGGAATGTTCTTCCCAACCCATGGGAACTAGTTTCCTCAACCAGATGGAGTCATTTTCGCATCTAGACAGTTTCTTTGATAGAGACCTTACCAGGTCTAACATGGAATTCCATTAGCCAACTAGCTCAAGAATTCCAATGACTATATAGGGTCAAATATAGGATTCCTATGGCAACGTCCTACCTATTCCTCTGACAACATCCCGTCTATGAGGAATGTTGGGCCTCCTCCAACAGGCTCCAAATCAAAAGAGTTTCCTTAGGATTTTTACCCTCTTCACCATCTTGGCCAACTCTTTTCCCTTACTGAGATCATTTATCTCTAGGGAGGGGAAATCCAGGCAAGCAAGTTCCATCAACCCCTTCGGGCAAGCAAGTTCCATCAACCCCTCCGGGCAAGCAACTGCCATCAACCCAAGGCCTTCTGGAATTTAACAACTATCCACAACTGTATGGCATGTTAAATTTCTCTTTTAGCACTCTTTTCCACAACAATCTACATAAAGAACCATATGCACATTATCATTAACAAAATAAACATGCATGTACACCATGCATCTACGCTTAACCCTCAACATGAGTCCACAATATCTAGATTGACATGAAACATAACTAACATACATGTTGTATTCGTTCTGATTTTCCAAGTAACACAATCATGTATATCATATAACATTATACTTTCTCATTTACCTTGACAGGTTTTATTTTTGCCATTAAGCTACCACTACTTAATCCCATCATCAACATTAGTCATAAATATGCATCATTTAATAAGTATTCACTTTTGAAATCATTTCCAATTTCCACAGTGTATTTTCATCAACAAACCAATATATGAAGTAACTACCATAATCACTTGTTTACGAACTGTAATAAGCTTAAGTCAAATTCAATTCATGCATATAAGTTTTATTAGTTAGTCATGCAACACTAACCAATCACAGCTACCAACCATCTTAATGCAACCATAGCAAAAATTAATCAACAATTAGTTATTACAATCAAGTCTTACTACTTGACTCATTATTTATTTTCAATATCTAAAGGGGTTCTTCCAATTTCATTTTAAAGCAATCTGTCATCCTATTCAAGGATGTTCCCCATATTTACACTCATGCATTCACTCATTAAAATTAGTGCACTATAACTTTATTCATGTTCATTAAATGTATCATTAATATTTCCATATTTGCAAAAGTTGGTAGTTAATTGTCACTTTCCTTAGTGAGTGTTCAAGATTGTTCATAAGTGTGACAAAGGTTTTATTGTCTTTTATCCTCATCAGGATCAAATGTTGTGATCATAGTTTTGTAGAAAACGTTATTACACACTACTCCTTACAGTTATAAACATGAATCACACATATCATGTCAAAAGTAGTCCACTGCATATATCAATATGTAGGTTGTTAGACTCATACCTGAGTTGATTCTCACTAGTAGAATGCCTTGATTTCCTTTCTGCTTAAAAATTCCCAAAGGCGCCAGTGCTGCAACCTTTAGCTCTGATACCACTTGTAACATACCCTGATAACCTCACATGAAAATGCAGGGAGTTAGAATTTTTTTACACAAATTACCCACAAGTAATTATCCAAATCACTATTCCACATTCCTCATTAACCATTAGATAGAATGTTCATTAGTACATAAAGTAACTTTAAATAGAAGACAATAAGTTGCATAACCATTAACAATCATTGTTGTAGTACTGTTGTGTTATATTAACATAAATTGTCTAATGAACCTTGCATCCATTTCATGATTCCCTTAACTAGATTAATTAATCACATACTTGACATTATGATTATCACATCAGATAAGGAATCAACATCATCAAACTGACACAATAATCAATCACATCATTGAACATCGATATACCTTGGAAACCCCGTAGGGTGAAAACTAGCAAACGTTTAATTTTATTATTAAATGCTCGTGAGGGTGTTCACCCCTCACTCAATGGCTTATAAGAGATTCCATCCCTTATCCATTGTTATAAAATATTACAATGAAATATCATTAAAATACCACATACCTAGCTAAAAGCTATTACAATTGTCATGAAACCATTTACCTACATATCACCACTCTCTACATCCTTGTGGCATGATTGCTCCATCAATGTACCATCCTGCAACTCGTACTCATGAGCATGGATCGTTAGTTCTTTATCTACCACAATGTTAAACATAATTTTTCTTTATCACAAAAAGCCATTGTTCCCTGTCATTATTGTCGTCAACAAGCTTTGGTAACATGATTAGATAGAGTAGTAATCAATCAACAATTATCCTTTAGAATCGATCCTTTAACATCTATTCATGTGCATACATGAGATGTAAATAAAATATCACAACACGTTTCTTCTAACAACATTGTACATGTTTAAAAAGATAATTATCAAGCATGTCAAAATAATTACCACATTACTATGATCATTCTCACACCACCACATGTTCATATCCAAGGAAACCACTGCAACCATTCATTTCATTTAAAGTATACTAGAAACTTATCTTTGCTTTTCATGGATATAACTAGATAAAAACTTATTCAAAGAGAGCTAGCCCCTTAGCTTTTCTTTGTGCATGTAACTATGTAATCTTTCCAATATAATAGATATTATAAAAATACATGCCCCATTCTAAGGCAAGGCTAACATGATAGACATCATCGTCGTGTAAGAAAATGCAAATTCCTTTTCGAAAAACATATTTTCCAAGATAAAGTTATTTACAAAATCTATTGTATGCACAAATACATGCATTTCTATAAACAAGAACTAATGTGTTAATCATTATTTATTGCATGCAAATATATGTATTTTACAAAGGAAATCTAGTACATTTATTTCAAGTAACTACTTGTTTTACTTCCATAATGCTCATTCTTGTCGGCACAGAAATCCATATTTCTCTTTAAAAGATCTAACGCAATAGTTCTACAAATCCATGTTTATCTTTAAAATATCTAACACAACAATTATATCTCCATACATGTAATCAAATATTGTTTCCATGCTTTTTCATATGTTTTCTTTTCACATAGTCATTTTCAAGAACCCATATTTATCTTTTGTATGTACAAGTTCTCATGCATTTGTTTTCATGAAAGTATCATAATCAACCTTTGATTTGGGCATAAGAACTAAGATAATAATAATGTTAACTTTTTATGCAATAAACCATGCAATTAAATCAAACTATCCAATTTACAACACACAAGTCATTTATCTTTTTACCCATCAAAAGATGTAACTTTTCCAAACCCTTGCAAAGGAATTAATGCAATTAACTTATCTTTTCTTCAACAAATAATTATGTCTTATAAACACATAAGGTAGTTATTAAAACTACATGTTTCAAAAGGAAATCTCACTTTCCAAGAAAATAATTTAATTAACTTTTCTCTTTTATTTTTCACCACCCATGAAATTATTTCACAAGTTACCCTCTTTAATCTATATTCACTTCCAAGAAAATAACTTGGATAAGAAAAGAGCATGCATCCTATCTTTTCTTACATAAAAGGCATTTGCATTGTTATATAAAGACAAGAAAGATTACTCATCTTTTAATGTTGTAAATATATTTATAATAACGATATTTTTCTATATTGTAATAAAAATCTTTATCTACATGTAGTAATATATTTTCTCTACCAAGAAAAATATATAATAGCAATATTTATCTACATGCAGTAATTATACTCTCTACCAAGAAAAATATATGATAAAAGTATTTATCTACATGTAGTAATATATTTTCTCTACCAAGAAAAATATATAAAAATTTATCTTTATACACATGCGGTAATATATTTTCTTTACCAAGAAAATCTATCCCAATTATTGTCATTTGTGTGCAGTAAACAAACATTCAACCTAAATTTCTGAACACAAAAATTTATGAATCTTTTCAAAAGAATACTAACTACTCTTTAAGCATTAGCATTCTCTGGATTTCTTCAAGAAAACATGGACTTACAAGGATATTTCAATTTTCTTTTAATGAAATTAAAATATATATACTTATCTTTTCTTGGTGTACATCATTCGCTCTGTTTGCGTGACATCCATGGCCAGTGTGAAGTTTTCCTTCAAATTGGAGCCAAGCAATTCGCTCTCCCATCTCTAAAACGATCTTAACGACATCACTAAATTTGCGCGATGGATATCAACTTTATTTTTTTGGCAGAGAAGTAATACTAACCCCCCTCAAAAACAATGGTGCTTACTGCGACAAAATCTTGTAACCTCAACCAAACGAGTAGCTCCCTCAAATATGGTTTCTCCTTCCTTCTTCACAACAACCCTCTAAGTGAAAAGGGTTATTCCATGGTTGTTTCACCATACTGAACCCTAACTACCTTATGTTATTAACAAATCTAGGGTTAAATATTTTACATTATGTTAATAATTAGTTATCCAATGTAGGTTGGTTGGGTATATTACAATATGTGTTTAATTTTATTTTTTAATAATGCAAGTAATAGAAGGAAGTGTTGAGATTTAATATTTATGAGTGAATAATTTATTTATATCCAGTATATTTTTGTCTTTATGAAAATATATTTATTTATCATTATATTAAATTTAAAATTAAATAAATTATTTTAGAAATTTATTTTCTTACCTCTAGCAAAATTGTAATTTCCATTATGTAGAATAGTGAAAATTACATGCAGTAGATGTGTATAACATATCATGATATTAGTTCTTAATCACTCAACAAATACTCAACAAATACTTGAGTGATAACATCCATAAAAGTGTTTAAAAAAATTGCTATGTGATTTTTTTTATATCTACATATATACAAAATACTGCTAGAAAGTTGTTGTCCATATCAAAAACAAAAAAATACTATGTAGCCATTGTCTAAAAACAATAATTGAAGGTTTATATGATCACTGCAGCATAGACATATCAGAAGACTGGGATAAAGTATCATTTTGATCCTAGATCTGACAGCAATAGATCAATGAGGGGGCAATGATAATCTTGATAGTGATCATGGCCATTATGCTCAGTAATCAACCATGTCCCATGAGCCTACGGCGTGCCCTCTGAATGCGGTGTGCCCTGTGAATCCTTCGAAAGCTGGTCAGAAAGAAAGTTTCTTTCCCTGTAAATTTGTTGACAAATAATAACATTAAATTGTGCTTTAATCACGACAGAATTCTTTGGTAATGGCCATTATGCTCAGTAATCAACCATGTCCCATGAGCCTGCAGCGTGCCCTCTGAATGCGGTGTGCCCTGTGAATCCTTCGAAAGCTGATCAGAAAGAAAGTTTCTTTCCCTATAAATGTGTTGACAAATAATGACATTAAATTGTGCTTTAATCACGAGAGAATTCTCTAGTAATGACTTGAGTGTGTGCACGGGGAAAGTAGAATGTTAAGTTGTCTAATTCGGAATAATGATTTGTGTCAGAGACTAGACTCACGAGAATCACGAAAGAATTGTAATTGTCAGCAACCTTTTTCAAATGCAAATAACATAATTAATTTTAAGTTATCTAATTCGAAAATATTATTTGAGCCTGAGCCGAGACTAGATTGTAATTTGAAATAATATTGAAGTACAAAACTACCCCTCCAAAGCATGTCCATTTTGTGCAGAGCCATCGAAATATACCCAAAAAATTTATAATCGATGTCTATTTTTAGAATTTCTTTTTTTTTATTTTTCTTTCATTATATTTAATTTCAAACATTAAAATCAAATATTAAAACCATAATCTAAAATACCTATTTTAATATTTTTAACCATGGTAATATGCATACTACTTACCAAAAATATAATAAAAGGTTTGTTTTTCATATTTCCACAAACTTAGCAGTTTCTAAATAGCTAACTGAAACAAAACATTTCTTAAGGAATAGTTCACTATAGGGGATATCTAAGTTCGAATAATCACAACAGTTATGTGTTTGTTTGAAAAGTATATTTTCAAATCGGTTTAATTTTGGACATGTGTGTTAATATTCTTTCAAACAATATCCATGCAAGTAATGCAATTTAATTCAAAATATTTATTATAAATGAAGGTTGCGTTTTTAATTCAATGGTTACCTCCACATAGCTTGAAAGCTCTTTTAGACAACTCCTAATTATCCCAGACAACTCTTAATTATCAAGGTTAAAATTGATGTGTATTCAATTGAGCTCACCTATTTGCTATTCATAATGTCAAATGAGTCTAAGTACTTGTGTTACGCTACCACCTACTTTCTTCATAATTTTAAATGAGTTTAAGGACTTGTGTTAAGCTACCACCTATTTTCTTCATTTTCAAGTTCGGTATATTTAAGTATTCAATTCAAAGTGCTTACCTCTTAATGTTTATACTGTGTTAAATTGAAAAGTCTTCACATATATGCATTATTTTTTAAGTTTAATGAATTGTTCTTTTAAAACATGTAAATTATTTAAATTAAATAATAAAATAATATACTTAGGAGAAAAAAAAAATTATAATTTTTTTCAAGGAAATTTTTTTTATATTGTTTTCTACTATAAAAAAAAATTGGCTTTTTCACCCATTTCTATTTGTTTTTTTTATTACCTATTTTCATTTGTTTTATATTAAGAATTTTCATTTCAATCAATAAACTATCTTGTAAAACTTTCAATTTACCTCTAGTTTACAATTACATAGGCTCAATATTGTACACACAACTTTTATTGAGGTTTCACAAGTAGTTTCCTATCATACTTACCTTGGGACAAGAAAGTCTAGCCTAAATCTCTCAAGACTTCTAAGCCCAAATAGTAATGAAGTTCTCCAAGGTCTTTCATTTCGAACATCTATGATAACTGCTGCTTGATTTCTTCAATGAGTTTGTTTGCATTTCCTATCATAATCAGATCATCTACATACAAAGAAATCAATACAATCTGCCCCTCATCATCATACACAGTATACAAGTTAGGATCATTTTTTCTCCTAATATACCCATGCTTAAGAAAGAATGAATCTATTTTGTCATACCAGGATCTGGAAGCCTATTTTAGTCCATATAAATCCTTCTTTAATTTTTAGAATAAATGCTCTTCCCCTTTCTTAACAAATTGATCCAGGTGGCTCATCGAACACTGGTGACTGGGAAAAGGCTCAAAAATGAAAGTGCTTAGATTGTGATCAACTCAGGTTCAACTCATAGATCTCATCGTCCTGATCGTGGCTGTGTGAACGGTTCATCAAACTGAGTCCGTATGCGAAAGTTAGGAGTAGTCAAAGTTTAGGGTTGACTTGGGTGGCTCGGCAGCGTTAAGGAGGCAGCAATTTGGACAAAATTCGGCCACTAGATTCTAGCCAACCTGAGCCAGATTCCAGACGAATTTGTGGCCTGTTTAATTTGTCTCCTTCGGTCATTTTTTGAATTTTCAAAAATGGTTAATTGTTGTTTAATAAAACAAATATATATATATATATATATAATTTTGGGGTGGAAAGCCACCAACCCCACCACCCCCCCATATCCAATAATAAAAAAATATTAATTATGGGATGACAGGCCATGACCACTGCTAGCCCTCCCTCAACCATTGTAACTAAACCTTAATTATGGGTGGGCGACCATGACCCCACCAGCCCGGAGCCTACTCAAACCACGGTGGGGGCGCAAGCTATCAACCCCGCCGCCCTCTCCACCCTCCTTGTATACGTAACCTCCGGCGATAATTGGGGCATGACCACCCAAAATTGCCCCCCAACCTTAAACATAAAAAAATATATATCATGTGAGTTAATACGGGAGGGGCGAGATTTGATCCCCCGACCTCTCCTCAACTATTTGCTAAAGTTACCAACGCGCCCAATGGTCCTCCTTTGGACTATCCGCCCGCCAAATTGTATTTAACCCCCTCATTTTCATAGTGTGGCCAGCAAAGGTACATGCACGATTTTCGAGACCGAGTTTTCATTTGCAGGTGGAACCATGAGCGGGAACAGAGGCAGGTGGAACCATACTTGAGCGCAACTTTGAGAGGGGCCAAATTTTCCCAGTGTCCAAATTAGACAAACTTTATGTCGATTTTATACCTCTTGGTGACACAAACCTGATGTTGGTGTTAGATTATGCAACAGAGGCCTTGAATTTTCGTCCACTTCTTATATTCTATTGTAGGTGTTAATACTCAATGTGTAAGCAGACATTTTTATGGTGATCGATGCTACAAAATTTGATGGTACAACAGGCCAACAACAGAGTAGCCCATCATTCACGCATCCATGGTGCTGAGGTATATACATTGTTGTTGCACTATACTTCTTTTTATGGCTTACGGGATGTGTTACGATTCTCGCTCGATGTGATGCGAAATCATCATTATAAGTTTTCATTGTGTTGATTTGATCCTTGTGCTTTATGTTTTTATGCGGGATATTGTTTGTTGATGTTGACGAGAGATGTACATTTATGGTTTTGTTATGTTATTATGAGATCTTTATGTAGCTTGTACAAGAGATTCTCTGAGTCATTAGATAGGAACATGTATTGGTTTCCAGCCACTCCTACGTGAGGGCAGTTCCTGTTATGGAACATGTATTAGGGGTTACCAGCCACTCCTGTGTGAGGGCATTTCCTTTATGACCGTGATAACATACATGTACATATTCATCCTCTTTACAAACACTTAATGCAGCGGCCTAAACCATCTTGACAACGAGGCCCGGAGACGTAGTCCCTCCTGAATGAACTCCATTATAAATGGCTTGCTTTCATGTGCTAATTATTGTCATGTTCCTCTTCTTTAAAACATGAAAATGTATTCAATTATGTTCTTTTAAAAATGTAATTTAACACATCACAGAAGTAAAAGGTCTTGGAAGGGTCCTTTGTCACACCCGGACCCAGATCACAAATCCATCTGGTTGAATTAGATATACTTCCTCTTTCATATCTCCATTTAAGAAAGAAAACTTTACATCTAGCTGGTGTATTTTCCAGTGGTGTTTAGTAGCTAATGCAATAACCATTCTAATTGTGTCTAATTTAGCTACAAGGGTGAAGGTTTCCTCGTAATCTATACCTTATTTTTGGGAATACCCCTTTGCGACCAGCCTAACTTTATATTTATCTATAGATCCATTGGCTTTAAACTTTAATTTGCATAACCATCTCAACCCTATGGGTTGTTTTCCTTCAAGAAGTTGAACTACATCCCAAGTATTATTTTTAATGATAGATTCATATTCCTCCTACATTGCTTCCCTACATTCATTACTTTGACTATCTTCATTAAAATTAGAAGGTTCAACAATGTTCAAAGTACCGGTAATGAGTGCATGATCCCTGTAACTGGATGGAAATTGTATGTGCCTACTTGATATTCTGAGTGGTGGAGTGGCTTCAAACTTGTTCTGATCTCCCCTCTGCGGACTGGTTTCAAACCTAATTTGATCAACCACTTCTTCTTTCTCCTGCTACTATTGTTGTTGCTACTCACTGACCCCTGTTTCATCACCATCTTCTGACAATAAAGGCACATGCCACTCTTCATCACTACGAACAGGGTTCCCATCATCTACATTTTTATGAAATGCCACATCTTTGCTTTCAAACACCTTGTGAGTCGAAGGATTAACTAACTTATAGGCCTTAAACTCACTGCAGTATCCAACAAAAGTAAACTTAATAGCTTTTGAATCTAACTTCTTCCTATCTTCTTTTGGGACATGAGCAAAAGCCTTACACCCAAATACTCTAAGTTGACTTATTGTAAGCTTGAAGCCAAACAATGCTTCGAAAGGAGTTTTATAATCCAGACACTTAGTAGGACTCTTATTCTTAAGATACATTGCATTGTTTACAGCTTCTGCCCAAAAACCATTGGTCAGATTCTTACCTTTGAACATACTGGTGGCACACTCCACGAGGGTTCTATTTTTCCTTTCCGCAACCCCGTTTTGCTGAGGAGTGTAAGGTGTTTTGAATTGCTGCTATATTTCATGTTCTTTACAGTATTTGATGAAATCACCCTTCTTGAATTCTCCACCTTCGTCTGAGCGAAGAATTTTGATGAAATTTCCTGATTGCTTCTCAATCATACTTCTAAATTGCTTGAAGTATTCAAAAGCATGAATTTTCTGCTTGAGGAAGTACACCTAGGTGAACCTTGTACATTCATCAACAAAAATAAGAAAATAGTAGGCCCCTCCTAACAACCTTGTCTGCATTGGCCCACATAGATTAGTGTGTACAAGTTCAAGTATATCCCTTTGCTTCCTATCAACAATAGTAAGAAATTAATCACTATGTAATTTACCAAGGACACATGCTTCACAGTCAACATGCATACTCTTTAAAACTGGAAGGCCATTCATCATACCCTTTTTCTGAAGAAGTAGTAGGTCACTGAAGTTTATATGCCCAAATTTCTGATGCCAAAGATTCTCTGCAGACATGGCTAATGATGCTAATTCTTGATGTGACGCACTTCTGACATCTAGTTTATAAAATCCTCCTACACGTACACATGTTGCAATGGACTTCATCCGATCCAGCATGTCTTTAATTACACAATGAGATTTAATGAAATCTACCTTAAGATCCTCATCTTTTATTCTAGATACATAAATCAGGTTATTTTTAATCCCAAGTATGTACATAACATCATGAATATGCCTAATGTTTCCATCAGGTAGTACGACATGGACATCACCATATCCCTTGATTTCATACCCTGTATTGTCTCCAAGGTAGACCTTAGTACCAATGTTGGATTCTCTAAAAATTTTAAACCATTGCCTCTTACCTATCATATGGGAGGAAGCTCCTGAGTCCACGAACCAAATTTATGATTCATCCTCCTTAATTGACAACGCAGAATCAGATATGAACAAATATGATATTCAAATTCTGATCTGCATCAGCAAGATGGCCTGCATGTTTCTTGTGTCTTTGTTGATCTTCATCAAACTTCTTCTTCCGACAATGTTTAGCCATATGAACAAATTTACCACAATAAAAGCATTTCGGTCTTGAATCACTTTTGTTTGAAGACATACCTTCAGATGGAGGTGGCTTTCTTTGTGGGGCTCCTCCACTTTTGTGTGCTGCATTTCTCTTTCCTCTTAAGGGCTTCTTCTTTCCATTAGGGCAAGATCTAAGCTCTAGGGTTTTAGGGTCATCCCCCTTTCCTCCTACTGCATTAGGATCCCTGCCAATTCTTCAAACTTGGGCACTTTTTCTCCCGCGTTCAACCCAGTGATGAACATTTGATAGTCGTTAGTCATACCATTCATGGTAATCAAGACCAAATCAGTATCTGATATTGTTTCACCAATGTCGCCTAACTTAGTCTTCAGTTCCTTGATATGAGAGACGAATCTTGCTACTGATTCATTTTCCTCCATTTTAATGGAGAGAATCTTTCTCTTTAGAAACAGTAGGCGATTTGTGTTCTTGATCTCGTACAAGTCTTTGAGAGTTGTCCAGATGTCTGTTGCAGCTTTACAATCTCAAATGTGAGGAATAATGCAATCTTTCACAAACAATTTGAGCAACACCTTTGCCTTGTTCTCCCTCTTTTCCGAGTCTTGGATTGTTGTTGTTGTTCCACCTGTAGCTAGAGTTGACTTCAACTCATCACCATTTGCAATTGTCCATGCGTTTTGCCCTTCCAACAGGGTCTGCAACTTAAATTTCCAATTGGAGTAATTGGAACCGTGGAGCTTATTGCTCTCGTTCAAATAGGCCTTTGCCATTTGAGTGTTCATCTTGACATAAAAACGACCTCCAACAAACTAGATCTATCCCACATCAGAAGAGAAATCTCAAAACACAAGCTTTAGATTCAAAAAAAAATATACCCCATTTCGATTAAAATCGAAACCCCCTTTGTTTATTTTTTTTTACTTTTCTTTAAAAAAAAATGTCTTCCCAAAACATTAAATGTATGCAACAATTTTAATCCCAAAACATTAAATTTTTTTTTTTAATGTTACACTGTTGCTCTTTCTTCAATTGGGCAATACGCCCTCATATATGGCTCACCGCACCCATAAAATTTAAAAAAACAGCATTGAACCCCAATGAAAAAAAAATGGTGAGGACCATACATAGTTTTCGGCCTCCAATTATCGAATACCACCATTTTCAGCCTTCAACACCACTATTACAGCCTCCTCTTTTGTGAGTAGCGCAGGCGATTGTGGATTTGTATGCTCCACTCAGAGCAGCACACAAAAGACAGGTGGAGTAGCACCACTGTTGGTCATGCAGGTTTCTCCACCCAACACTACACAACACGCACTTGCAAGAGCACGCAGGCAGCACGACTCTCTGACTCCAGCTTCCGTTTTCGGCATCCGACTCCAGCTTCCGTTTTCGGCACCTCAAACCATGCTTCCCCTACGCTGCAACATGACTCCTCTCCGATGCAAGTGCACACAACACGTACCTGGAGCACGCAACACTGATCTGGGCTCTCTTTCACCCGATTCGTGATAGCAGCCTCCAACAGCGGCCTTCACGAGGGTTTTGCGAGCATGGCCATACCACTCTTTCTCTCAGCCTCCACACGAGGATGTAGCTCTGATCTAGACTCCTCGACCTCCACCGATCGACAGCAATCACGGCGCTCTCTTTCGCCCGATTTGTGATCGGATGCAGTCTCCTCCAACGCTGATAGCAAAACAAATCTCCTCCTCTTTTCTTGACAACGGAAACGACGCTGCAGATCTAGATATGCGTCACCACTACCAATAGTCCTAGCAGTCCGCCAGCTGCCTCGGCCTCATCTCAAACAACAGTTATAAAGAAAAACGCATTTCACATACCATCACGACTTTTGCTTGCAGATCCGCGATATAAGGGAACGATGGACCGAATCGTTGTAAGGAGAGAAGCAATCATCACGTTTTCCCCTTCGAATCTGCGATGGTAATCGCCCTCTTCCCTTCAGACAGAGCGATGATTACGTTGAATTAAATTTTAAAAAATGTGTTCCTTCTCCGGCTTCTCACCACGTTATTTTTCTTCACATTAGCTCCCCACTCACAGATTCACAGGCCCTCTTAAACTTGTAGCTCTCATACCATGTTAAACAAACTTAAGAATCAACTTTATTAATTAGTTGAACAATGCACAGGTGAGGAGCTCCCCTGGAGACTGCCTCTAGCAGAACGCTCTACATAAAATCATCTTACAATCGAAATTATATATAGTATTCACACATCTAGGGAAGTTAGAACAGTTACCTAAGAAGTAAGAACTAATTCTTAATCTAAAGCTCTACTGAACCAAACCTCTCCATATTTACATATTCTCCATTATCTTCAACACTTATGACAATTGTCCTATCCTCCCTTCAAAACTTTCATAATTTTTAATGATAATCCTTTTGTAAAAAGAGTAATTAACATTAAGAAGAATTAGGAAAAATACAACTCAAACTAGAGCAAGCTTATCCCACTTTGAAAGAATAATTTGACTTTGAATCGTTGAAAAAAGGTGTGGCGAGAAATCATTTTGATCTTCAAGTAATATATTTCATGTGCTATGTTGTTTAAATGAGTGGCATGAAAATATATACGCGGCTCCAAAAAGGTGAAGGTAGAAATAAGAAGGAAAAACAAAAGAACAACAACAAAGAAACTACCGAAAGGAATCTAGTAATAAAGAAACATGTGGAAGAAAATTAAATACGAGAGAAACCATGTTCAGAACAACCATCAATCATGTAAAATCAATTCCTATCAAAATATGAATTAAAGATGAACATACATGTGGTAAACTAATTTTATTAATTAACGATGGGAATCGTTTTCTGCCACTTCAAAACCAAATGTACCAAATGAATAGTAACCATAGAAACCTATCAAAGCCCACGACTGGAAAGAAATCATTCATCCATTATATTGTTACAATATCACCAACTTTTCCATGTGCAGAAATAATTGAATGGTGGATAGATTATACAAATGAAAGCGAAGCATATTTCTAGTGGGAAAGGTAAATTCATAGGTTCTTTCGCACCTATAAATTTGAAATCATATGATAAGATAGTTTATAGGGAAAGTTCAAGTGGGAAAGATGTCTGAATTAGAGCCCTTACCATTTTGTATGCGGCACCCATCCATATTCTAGTTGGGAAATTATTATTGGTTTGAGTTTCTTAAATTTTTCACATTTTTTATTATACAACATGCAAATTTATTCTAAAGTTTCTTATTAAGGGTGAATAACCATTACCAACCATACTCTTTATATTGAATAAAAGTTATCAAATAAATAAACATAAAAATAAATATAAAATAAGAAAAAATTTCGATAAAATGTTTGGTTACAATACCATGTTTTAGGTTACAAAGAAATAGTTGAGAAAAAAACACAAATAATAAAACATTTTTTTTAACAATAATTAGAGAATTTTACTAAGTAAAGGTTGCAACAAATCTTGTACCATGAGTACATCTAAAAAAATTTCCCAATAGAATGTTCATAAACCAAAAAAAAAAAATGCTAACTTATAGACATAGCCCATAAACCATTACAAATATAGCTTAGTTTGAAAATAACGTAGTAGTGTAGTTTATGCAAAAAGAGCCTAAAATACAAAATATTTTGTAATACATATCTATTTAGTATAAAGTATATTGAATGGTGGTTTCATTCTCTACTTCTTTAACTAGATCAAACACTTGTTTCACTTTTTCTACAAGCTCCAAAAGCTAGTGTATTATGCAAGGTTCCATGGGATTTCCAAAATTAGCATTAATAGACTATGCTTGGTTTGAATTACAGAAGTCCTTACTTTTGGATATGTTAATTACAATAACATGAATCTCCCATTGATCTACCTCCACCTTGTTGAGATAGCGTTTTTACTACATTAATGTGCATATTCTACCAATAATGTGAATAGACACATTGTTTTCTAGTTGCTTGATTTTCTATGATACAACCTAAATCAAGCTATGGTTTCCCTCAACATCCTCCGCATGTTACATTAAAGCCCTCCTAATTTTTTATAGCAATAATGTGAATAGACACATTGTTTTCTAGTTCCTTGATTTTCTATGATACAACCAAAATCAAGTTATGGTTTCCCTTAACATCCTCCTCATGTCACATTAAAGCCCTCCTATTTTTTTGAAACTCCCTACACTTCATTTGAGGGAAAAAGATACCCATATTACATTATGGAGAAAAAAGGCTAAGAAAATCTAATATGCTAGATTGATAACTAGAAGATGAATGAATATAGACCCAAAATTAAAAGCTAAATATAGTCAAGGAAAAAGCTATAAGTAAGCCCACACCAATAAAAACAAAAATAACCCATTCCAAAACCTAAAAAGAAATAATATGGAAAACAAATCTATCTAAAAAATAAAATAATTAATTCATTCGACTAATAACTTCATAAATTTTATATGGAAAAGCATAAATGAATAAAATATTACCTAAACTTAAAAAAAAATATAATTAATCAAAAATTATATTAAAAAATAATCAACCTCTTAGATTATGGGTTCAACCAATTTTCTCAAACATAACCCCAAAAAACAAATCCTACACCATAATCTGAAAGCCATTATACTAAATTCATATTGATTCTTTATAAGCATATGAAGAAGTGAGGTGCAGCATGTGAGAATAATCCACATATTAAAAAAACAATTTTAATCGTATGTGAGGAAGGAAATTGAATATACATACAACGTTAAGAACACAATCTTTTATCAAAGAACTTTTTTAAAATTAAGGAAAATATGCAGCGACCAAAAACCTCTTTCTTTTATTTCTTATCTTCCCTTCCCTTATGACTTATCTTCCCTCTTCCCGTCATGGCTCCGCATGATATGCTTCGCTACCTCGCTAATCGTCTCGCAGTTCTGCTCTGGTTATGTCCAGATTTAACCACCCCTAAAATAATTAGAACCATGCTACCTGGCTCTACAATGCCTAGCTTGTGGATGCCCATCATACTCAGATGTACCCTTCGTCCTTGTGCTTCATTTCCATTCTAGGCTAGTGACCATGTGTTTGGAGCTTACCACATAACAACTTATTTATTTACCATTTCAGATGTTTTCTTTGTTTTAAAGTTGTCTCACTGAACTTAGGTCTATTGCAGATTTGAGAATCCAAGAATTAGAGAGCAACTCAAAATAAATTAATAGTTATATTTCAAGCATTGAAATAACTTTATTACCTACATGTTAATGTTATTTGCAATCAACATGGTTTTATTTCATATATGTTGTTTGTTTGTTGTAGTTGGACTTAATTTGATTATAAATTTTGTTAATATTTTGTTTGTTTGTTGTAGTGGGAGTTAATTAGATTATAGATTTTATAAATATTTTGAAATGTGACAATTTAGTACAAATTTAAAAAGCCAAATCAATTAATTGTTTGAACTTTTCTTATATATTATATTTTAAAATATTTTTTTTCAGGGAAGAAAAGCATAATAGTATTATATAAGGAATATAACTATCAATATTACATTATATCTGAGAAATGAACTTGTTCATTCTGTGAATAGACATCAGAAAGATTTGTTCCAAATGATCCCAATGTGTCAAAATAGACAAGTAATGACAATAGAATTGTACACAGCATGAAAACACATCTACAACATAAGGATGATAGGTTAGATGTGTAGAGGAAAGGATATTGTTTCTTTGAAAATTTTCTAGTTTTTATATCTCCATTCCCTATAATGACATTTTTCTATTAATGAAATAACACACCTTGAAATTTTTTGATTTGATTTTCTTTTAGGTTTCCTAAGAAGCTTGGGGAGGACCCACCCATAGCAAGCTGGAACCAATGTTTTTCTTTTATACCTTAGTTTTTATATATTTATTCAAGTTGTGATACTTTCTTATTATTGATAAGTGATATTTACGTAATCTCATGTTCTTTTATATGTTTGAATACCAGCATAGATCCATATTAACTTTGGATATGCCAAGCTCCAAGAGAGATCAAATAACTCAAGATTCAATTTTCTTTTTAAGTGCAAAACTTCAGGGAATATTTGCACCTTGATAGATTTTATTCCTCTCTTCACTTGGTATATACTTAGTTAAAATGGATCTATGTTGGTTTTTAATAATATTATTTATATTATATAAATTTCACGTCTTTATATATATAATTATTCTCATTTTATCTTTTTTAAAACCTTGATTTAATCTCTATGGAATATCCATGAATTTTTTTTAGTAATGGTAAGGATGGAGGGTTTAGATATATCTCAAAAGTAATTATAACCTTTTGCTTTTAGACCTAATTACAAAAATATTATGAAATTAAATTAAAATAAAATAGTACAAAATATTTTGATTTTGAAATGAGTTATATTTTTTGGGCATGTGGTATTGATCAGCTATGGCATTGGCCCATGGTATTGTAACAAATCCTATTTACAAGTTAATAATACTAAAGTAGGGGTCAATATCCATGGCTACGATTCTTGTTATATTGTAATTTTATTGTAAGTATTATGTTTTTATGTACTTTTAATTCAATTTAAATATGGTTATCGAATAATTATTTTAATTTATATGATAGAATCAATCTTAATATAACTATTATTTACATGTTATATATTTTAATGTGATTTGTATATTATGATTTTCTTTTATCTAAAAACGTTGTTCTTAATTTTATTAACAAAACCAAAAATATAGTATAACAAATTGAGTTATATTATTTTTTATTACTTTTAACTTGTTATTATTGATGGATTAAACATTTAAATATTTACGTCGTAAGGCATTCCCCTTTGAGAAGAAATTTCATGCTGCCCACTTGTCATCACTTTGTACCTTTGGGTTATATGTTAAACAATTAAAGGAAGTTAAGCCATTTGATCATCACAGGTGAAGGTAGTTAGAAGGAAAAATTATTGATAACCTACTGAGCATAGGTCATACCCCTTTTTCCCGGTCTTGTTCACTGCTTCTAATTCTGGAGCTTGCAAACTCTCATAGGGCACTGGAAAGATATTGTCATCATCGTCCTCATATGAGAAGAACAAACCCTGTCAATTTTTTTGGGTTAATAAGGTTAAGACCATGCCACCCTCATATGAGAAGAACAATCATTTTCATGGTTTATGGGTGAAGAAGCTCATGGCCACATTGAGGAAGTGCAAGCTTGAGTATTGTTCATCATGGAAGAAGTATAATACTAGAGAAGGGCATGCATAATACCAGAGATGAGCGTGCATCATTGGGGAAAATAATTTTTCCAGAATTGTTGTGGTCTTAGAGTCCTCCTCCAGTACTATCTCTGAATTCATTCATCAAAACCCCAACAACGTTGCCTACCTTGGCTGGGTCTATGGGGTTTTCTTTGATGGGGGAGCTTCCATGTTCAGGCTTAATTCACCCACCATGATACATTTTCTCCAGGTCTTGAAATGGCTTCCTTGTAATGAATTCTTTCATGGTTTGGTCATTTCCAAGTCTGAAATAAGGGAGAACTTCATAAATTCTTGTAGTTTGAGAAACAATGATCAAGGGGATTGAGGAGGGGAAGGCAATTCCCTGCTGTAAAAGGAAACATATAAACGGCCGAGGATTGTTGAGCATAAGAGTGGCAGTGAAATATTGAATTGGATTCTTGGGTGGGTGCATATAAGCTCAGATGATGAAAAGACCCTTTACAGTGTCTGTTCTCATATCCCTGATTTTCAAGTTGTTTGCGGCAGAACCCAGATACATTCCTTCCCTCTCCATGTATCCAACCTTCAATGTCAGAGACCGCATCGCTGTGGAAAATCTCTCCTATTATTTTAGAAAGCCAAATGTGACTAATATACTAATATTTAAAGCTCCACAAACTTTACCGGAAAAAGGATATAGTGCAGGATATGTCTTCATTAAAAGAGTAGTAGCAAAATCAGGTGATTTTGTGGAACGAGATCCAAAAGACTATGTCTCTGTGATGGGTGATAATCCCAACAATAGTTTTGACTCCCATTTTGGGGGACCACTTCCTGTCAAGAACATTTTAGGGAGATATGTACTCCGTTATTGGCCTCTAACTAGACTTGGAAGTATTGTTCATGAAACTAGACTTGGAAGTATTATTCATCAAACAAGAACAACCATATTACCATACTACAGAGTAGTAGTTAATG
This sequence comes from Pinus tabuliformis, assembly GCA_031772625.1. Classification (NCBI taxonomy): domain Eukaryota; kingdom Viridiplantae; phylum Streptophyta; class Pinopsida; order Pinales; family Pinaceae; genus Pinus; species Pinus tabuliformis. The sequence goes on along the minus strand of CM062816.1, from coordinate 1,961,055,981 downwards.
CTACCAAGTAAGAAATTATTTGGAGAATTTATTTTTCTCAAGTCTCTCTTCAACATTCTTAATTCAAAGGGAAATAATTAAATGATGTTAATGCCATAAGTTTTTGCGAGCCCAGAGATTGACAACTGAGTTATTGTGATGCCATTTAAGGGATAGATTCTCATTTCTGGTATACTTCATTCAGTGAGAAGATGTGACGATTATGATGTTGAAAATGGATGATCTTTGTCTCCTCTGCAGTATGATTGAATTGAAAATAAATTCTTCATATGGTTCTTATCATTGCCCCATTTATAATAATCATACTACTAGATTGAATAAAAAACCTACAGAGCGTAGGTTAGTCATGATGCGTGGAGTGCTAAAGAGAATTTTGTTTATTTTTCTCTTTGCCTTATAATGAAGATCAAAATACGGCCTGCGTATTGACAACATTCTTGTTGGAAATGAAAATCACAAATTTTGTGAGTTTTACTATTCAAAGACAGTTGTAAAACCATATTACTATGTGTTTGTGATTTGTTTATAATTTTTATAAGTGAAAAATGTATACTGAGATTTTTCCCAAGCCCAAACCGCTTTCATCGCTCTCTAGAAATGGTTCCCCAAATTTTATATTAATGTCTATGATCAGGTATCCTGTAATTATGTAATTATTTTATTATTTCAGAGCTCAAAAGTTCTATTGTTAATTCATTATTGTATTTATTTGGGAAAAATATTGAGCCCCGTCATCTATTTCCCTCTGGAAGGGCAAAGTAATGATGTGTGGAGTGTTAAAGACAATTTTACAATTTTCCCACTAAAGCATAGATGAAGGCATCAAACCAAAGCATGGCATTGCTCATTTTAAGTTGTTAACAATTTTCAATGAGTCTTCCATGGAGATCCTATAATTTAACCCCATATTTTCAGCCATCTACCTTTCTTTGAGGTTAGAGAATTCATGTTGCAATTTGTCTGAACAGAGCATTTGTTTTCAGCATTGTCAAAGAAAGACTCAGTTTTCTGATTTTTTGTAGGGATCGAATCTGTAACTTTGTTGGCCATGAATATTTCACTAAGATTGGTAAAGTCCCTTTTTTGAGTTGAATTTCAATTTGATAATATATGTAATATTTGGAAACAAATATTATTCTGTAGTTGTTAATAATTCAAGGATATTTAATTCCTACTCCTACTTAGTTCTATATTTTTGGAATTAAAAAATATTGGTCTTTGATTCCTTATACTTGTTTACTCATGATCAAATTCTATTACCTATATTTTTCATTTTTCCAATAAGGAAAAATCATTTTGGTCCACTACACTCTAATGTATCATCATGGGAAACTGTCCTGAGATTTCGACCTTGATTTATGAGAAGAATGAAATGAGCCCATGTTAAGCATGGCCAATCAAAAATTACATGTGATCAAACATAATAAGCTAACAATATTTAGGACTTAATGGTTGCTAAATTGTATAGCATGAGGATTCTAGATAGTATTTTATGCATCTGCCTATAGTGGAAAATTATTAAGATGGAATGATTTGATATTTTTTTTTGTTAGATTTGTGAACCTTGGTAAGATTTGAGTCCATGATAAACCTGGTCAATCAGGGTCAATTAGAAATTATGTGATCAAATGGAATGAGAAGTTGCTAAGTTCTAGTGGGCTCAAATGATTGTAACATTTTATAGCATGAAGATTTTGAATTGTATTTTGCATTTATTTATAGGATGTTGTCTAACACTTATATTTTTTGGTTTTCTCGGCTGGAATTTGGTGATACAAATTTGGAAAGATTGTGTTCTTTTATTATTTAAAATGTGTTTAAGAATACGTAGATGGATTCAACACCCTCTAAAACCCTGGGGTTCTCAGATAATACTGACTACACATCTCAAACTTGTGATTCTAATAAATTTTTACCAAATTATAGGAAAAATTGATTGGAAAATTTGCCTAGAAAAATGCCAAAATGTGGAATTGTTAAACCACAAGCATTTACAATGGAAAACACTAAGATACTCATTTGCAAAAGTGCTCTATAGATACCAATGGGTTGATATTTCTTACGAATATTTTTGCAACTTGATGCAGATTTCTATAATGTATGAATGTCACCAAAGATTTCATGAAACTCCTTGTTGCTCAGTTTCCCATTGGTATCAATGGAACAAAGGCACTGGGGATGCGATATTGTCGTGAAAACCCTTTTTATCGTTATTATATCACTGCATTTTTCATATCTTTGTTTCCATTCCTATGGTTTCATATTATTGAACAATATCCGTTGATCAGCCTTGTCATTGATTACTTTTTAAGTTTTTAGGAATTTATCATTGATCGATTTTTAATTTGTTATGAATGCCAAATTCACAGGGTTGATTCCATTGATGGATGTAGGTACAGGTATCGGTATTTGGATGCGAATTTTCATGATTTAGGTGTATAAAATTCGAGTTATGTGTTTATTTGTATGAGTGTGCTTTATGAGTTTGTGTTTAACACAAAAATGTTGAATTCGATAATGTGGAATATTATAAAGTTGAATTTGATAAATAAGGGTTGAATTGGATCTAATTTTGCAAGGACATTAAAATTTCTCAAGCTTTAATTTATCATTTTCTTTACAGCTACATTAACATTTTTATAGCTTAAAATTATCAAATTATGTGGGTTAAATCTGGGTTCTAGTGTGAAAAATTTATTGAAATATACAAAAACTAGTAGACTACTAATCAATGCCACTCCTAATGGCATCATTGTTATTGAAATGATCATTATTTAGAAATGCATTCTTCATATGCATAAAGTCTCTCTAAGCACTGGTTCATGTTTGGCGCCTATAAAATTGGGGAACTCTACAAGAGCTTTTGGATCAATTCTTTGTCAACAAAACCTTATTAGTTAACTGTGTCTATTTTTTGGAAGGGTTTTCCTTATACATGGGCATTTTGATAAAGAAACTTGATCATTGTGAATGCTAAGTATGTTTTTTATGCCACATTTTATGCTAAGTTGAAAATTATAAAGATTCTTGTAACCCTATAAATAAGAATGTGTTGATATATTTTACTATATTTTTTAATCGCCTACAAGACTATATATAGGAAAAATATTAAATCCTTAAAAAATACCTTGATGTTAATCATGTTAGTGATTTATAGGTTGTATATACAACCAATGCTCTTTCTTCACTCTGATATCAACAAGGAAAATAAAATTTTAATAACAAATGACCATAAAAATGAAAAATTCACACATTACAAATTTACATGTTTGAACTCTAACAATGTTTAAGGTAAAGTATTTTATTTATCAAAATGGAAATCAGGCTTAAAATGAGCCTTCCATGGAGATGATATAATTTATTCCATCTTTTCAGCCATCTGCATTATTTTTGTTAGCTTTTCAAAGATAGTAACCTATACCTTTCTTTGAGGTCAGAGAATTCATGTAGAAATTTGTCCTAATAGAGCCTTTATTTTCAGTACTATCAAAGAAAGACTCAGTTTTCTGATTTTGTGTAGGGATTGAATCTGTAACTTTTCTGGCCATGAATATTTCATTGAGATTGTTAAAGTCCCTCTTTTTTTGTGTTGAATTTCAATTTGATAAGAGATGTAATATTTGGAAACAAATATTATTCTGTAGTTGTTAATAATTCGAGGATATTTAATGCCTACTCCTAATTAGTTCTATATTTTTGGAATTAAAAAATCTTGGTCTTTGATTCCTTCTACTTGTTTACTCATGATCAAATTCTATTACCAATTGAAAATTCTATTACCTACATTTTTTATTTTTTCGGTGAGGAAAAATCATTTTAGTCCACTGCACTACAATGTATCGTCATGGGAAACTATGTTGAGATTGTGACCTTGATTTATGAGAAGAATGAAATGAGCCATGTCAAGCATGGTCAATCTAAAATTGCATGTGATCAAATGGAATGAGATCTTACCAATCTTTAGGACTTAATGGTTGCTACATTGTATAGCATGAGGACTTAATTATTAAGATGCTTGTTTGCTGAAGTGCCCTGTAAATAGGAATGAGTTGATATCTTTTTTGTTAGATTTATGAACCTTGGTAAGATTTGAGTCCAAGATAACCTGGTCAATCAGGGTCAATCAGAAATTATGTGATCAAATGGAATGAGAACTTGTTATGCTCTAGTGGGCTCAAATGATTGTAACATTTTATAGCATGAAGATTTTGGATTATATTTTTCATTTACTTATAGGATGTTGTCTAACTTTTATTTTTTGGTTTTTTTCAGCTGGAATTTGGTGATACAAATTTGGCAAGATTTTGTTCTTTTATTATTTAAAATGTGTTTTTGAATATGTAGATGGATTCAACTCCCTCTAAAACCCTGGGGTAATTGGATAATGCAGACAACACATCTCAAATTTGTGATTCTAATAAATCTTTGCCAAATTTCAGGAAAAAATGACTAGAAAATATGCCTGGAAAAAAGCCAAAATGCGGAAGAGTCAAAACACAAGAACCTGTAGTGGTAAACTCTAAGATGCTCATTTTCAAAAGTGTTTTGTAGATACAAATGGGTTGATACTGCTTGTGAATATTTTTTCACCTTGATGCAGTTTTCTATAATGTATGAATGTCACAAAAGCTTTCATGAAACTACTTGTTGCTCAGTTTCCCATTGGTATTCAATGGAAAAAGGGCATCGGGGGTGTGATATTCTTGTGAAAACCCTTTTTAATGATATTGGATCACTGTATTTTTCATATCTTTGTTTCCATTCCTATGGTTTGATGATGTATTAGTGGACACTATCCCTTAATCAAACTTGTCATTTATTCATTGTTAATTTGTTAGGAATGTGTCGTTGATTAATTGTTAATTTGATAGGAATGCCAAATTAGCAACGTTGATTCCATTGATGCATGTAGATATAGGTGTCGATATTTGGATGTGACTTTGCATGATTTAGGTGTATACAATTCAAGTGATGTGTTGATGTGTATGAGTGTACTTTATGAATTTGTGTTTAATAAAAAAAATTGAATTCGATAATGTGGAATATTAAAAATCCAAATTTGATCAAAAGGGTTGAATTTGATCTAATTTTGCGAGTGCAGTAAAATTTCTCTAGCTTAAACTTATTATTTTCTTTATATCTCCATTAACATTTTTCTAGCTTAAATTTATCAAATTTTATGGGTTAAATCTGGGTTCTAGCATGAAAAGTTTATTGAAATATACAAAAACTAGTAGAATACTAAGCAATGCCACTTGTAACGACATCCTTGTTATTTAAATCATCATTATTTAGAAGTGCATTCTTCATATGCATAAAGTCTCTCTAGGTACTCATTCATGTCTAGGGGCTATAACATTGGGGAACTCTACAAGAGATTTTGGATCAATTATTTGTCAACAAAACCCTATTAGTTAATTGGGTCTACTTTTTGGAAGGGTTTTCCTTGTACGTGGGTGTTTTGATAAAGAAACTTGATCATTGTGAATGCTAAGTAGTATTGTATGTTGCCTTTTATCTTAAGATGAAAATTATAAAGATGTGTGTAACCCTATAAATAAGAATGTGTTGATATGGTTTACTATATTTTTTAATCGCCAACAATACTATATATAGGAAAAATATTAAATCCTTAAAAAATAACCTAATGTTATTCAGGTTAATGTTTTATAGGTTGTATATACAAACAATGCTCTTTCTTCACTTTGATATCAACAAAGAAAATAAAATTTTAATAACAAATGACCAGAAAAATGAAAAAATTCACACAATACAAATTTTACATGTTTGAACTCTAGCAATGTTTAAGGTAAAGTATTTTTATTTATCAAAATGAAAATTAGGCTTACAACCCATTCCATTTATCTCTTTTATACTACTTTGATATATGTATCTATTGATAGCAAAATCCCTGGAATATCCTCAACAAAGGGATGGAACTTGAAAACAAAGGGAGGGAACTCGATCACGAGTTCCAATTAGAAATACTTTTTGTTGAGCCTAGTAACTTCCCACTAATACATGGGCCTTATTGCTACTTATTTGGTAAATAATCATTTTACAAGTTGTATTTTATTTACTATTAACAATTACAACCAGGTTTGAAAATTGGAAAACTGTTATATTCATATCTATATTCATGGAAAGTTTTGTAAATGCATTATATTCACTTTAAATTACAACCAATCCAAAGAAAGTGTACCTTGAGTCCAATCTGGCATTTATATTCATGGAAACTTTTGTAAAATTATTATATTCACTTTAAAGTGCATCATCTACTTTAGTTCCATTTCTAACATCAATCTTAAATGTTATGCTACTTTTGATATTCTTAACTTGATGAATAAAAGTTTACTATTAAACATTAAAGCTACAACTTGTAATGTTGTGAAAAATCTACAAAGAAATGTGAATGATATAATAACATGAGACACCTATGTAAGCCTACATCAAAGCATGAATTTCAAATGATTAGAATTCTCTTATGATGCAAAATCTTATATGAAATTTCTATTTTTTTCTTAGACAAATGCCAGTAAAGAAAAAAAATTGTTTATTCTTTTTACTTCTTTCTTATATGTTATTCTTTCCCATACTTCTACCTTATGGTGTTTCCTTTGCAACAAGTGGTGTAATTGATAGTTAATCTCATTTCCCAACACCACAACATATCCATCATACTAAGGCTCTATATTTCTTTTAACCTTTTAATACTTTTTAATTGAACTGACATGTAAATGTTGGGACAAACATTTACACCACTGCAACATTGCTCCCATATTGGGTTGTAGAGTGCCTCTCTGTGCAATTACACTTTTGAATGCCTAAGTGTTTGTCTTGGTTTCCATAAGCTACTATTGGTCTCACATATGTGATTTCACCTCACCTTCACTAATTTATGCATTGACAACATCTATGGGTTCTCCTATAGAATTACAAGAATTTCTATAGAAATACAAGGTTTATTTTAGAATAGATTTGAGATCATTATTTTTTCTTGGCTTTTCATGATTTCATATTGGTTATTTGCAAAAGATATTATTTAGTTAATTAGTATGATTAAGTGTATGAGAGACTTGAATTGTTCCATATCCTACTAGGATCAACTTGATAAAGTAATATATGTTTGACATTGTCACTTTGTTCACCTAATCAAGCAGTAAATATTTCGTAGACTAGAATTCATCAAATGAGAGAGAAAAATGTAAAATGCATCTATAATGTGTGATACCTCTTAAGTTTGTATGAACCACGGGTTGACATATTAAATTGCAGACCCTTATGGCTACAACATTGTTTCTTAATATGCCTATAGGACTTTGGATTGACAATGAATGGGTGTTCTGTTAAGGTATTCCATGAAAATATTTCACGAAATCAAATCCCCGTAGTTGTTTACTCCACAAGAAAGAAAAAAATTGTAAAAAAATATATTGTTTCTCAATACTAAGGGCCATCAATAATATGGTACAATACTTCACCTTATCCTAGGAGGGGTTACATATAGGAGCATGTTAGAGTTAGAATTTTCCAACACTACAATTCTCAATAAGCTAGCTACAATGGGTCATAAGCTCACGTATGGTTTTGTATACTACCCAACTGTCACAGTACTATTTAAACCACATTAGGCCTCCTTCGTTGTTATACAATGGAGGAATTTTACAATAGTGATTAATTCCATGATTAATTGATACTCTTATGATTTTTTTATATTCTTTAGAAATTAATGAGACTTTATTATAGATATGATTGAATGACGTGATTTTAGATCTAGCTATATTTAGCTCTATGTAAAGGTAGTATCTCTAATTTTGTGATTGTTTATTTACATTGTTTGTCACTTTCTTTACCAATTATACATGGATCTATTTGAGATGATATCATAGCAAGCTCTCCAAACCTGTTCTCATATTTTATGAGAGATCTAGTTGTTCGCTTTGTGACCAGGGAAAATTTTAAGAACCACCCTAAATTTATATGTATAATAAATGGGCTAATCCCCATGATACATAGGAAAAATGGGAGGTGATTTTATCAATAATATAATATGTATATATAATTTTTTTGGTGAATCTTTCACCGGATTATATTATCTTGTATAGTGATGGAGAATCTTTCATTGAATTATAAAATCTTGTAAGATCTTGGCAAATCTTTTACTGAATAATAAAACATTGTGAAGTCTTGGCGAATGATTTGTTAAAGTATGAAACCATATATGATAAAAAGAAAACATATTCATTAAACTGTAATATACTAACATACATGTTTGCAAAAAAAACATAATTTTCTCTTCCTACAAACAATGTTCCAAGTTTCAGTGGTCGTGTTTGTCAAGGTTCTTACAGTACACTCTTTCATATCCTTCTATTAGTTTTGATAATATTTGAAAACAAACTTCTTGTAGGTGTTGATATTGACAACGAGTTCTGTCAAGGTAGGAGAGATTAATCTTTTCTCTACAACTTTTTTCAAGCTACCACTTTTTTCAAGTTGTCAAATTTCTTTCTTATTCCATAGACTCCAACTGCGAGATAAAAAAAAACACATCAAGTTTGTTTACCCCAACACGCTAACAAGTGGCAAGCCCCAACTATATTATAGAAGAAAGTATTAGGTATAGCAAAGGCTTGAAGGGGATCTAATTAAAAGAAGTGACCATTCTGAGAATCCTTCCAATCAATATATGAATATATAAATGTAGATTTATTATTATTTTAATTGGAAATCTTCAATTAAATAATAAAATTTAATTACATCATCTCCTAATGTAAATTTCTTATTAGCATAATTCACTACCCTCATAGGTCTCGCATTTTTAACATAGTTGTAACATGTATATTAATTTACTTTTTGGTGAACAATCTCCACCTTTTAGGAAAATATGGCGCAATGGCTCCAACCCCTATAGATCATTAGGACAAACTAAGAATAGCACAGAAGATGAAAGGTTGTACAAACTAGCTTATTTTTCAAACAACTAATCCAACATCAGTACCTAAACTTTTTCATGAACATATCATATTGAGAATGTTTGAAAAATGGTGAGAAATATTCTGTGAGGGTGATGTAGAAAGGGTGATAAGGTTTCATTGTTTTGAGTTTTTTTTGTTAAATCAGAAAAAGTTAAAAACCAATATTAATGGAGATATTGGTATTTTTTACTAAATTTTGTGAAGTGACTAAATGTAGATTTAACCATTCACCTTAAGATGTTTTTACAATATAATTTCCTAAGTCTATTTAATATCTTCATTATCATAAAATCCAACCTATATCCATCTTAACTCCACATCTACCACTCTTAGGGGGATGAAATCTACTCTGAGCACTTGGTAGACCCAGAATTAAAATGGATCTAAGATGATAGAATTTCCCCTTTAAATAGTCTATGCTCACATGAATACCATGGGTCAATACCATGGGTTATCTTAAACCTGGAGCTTAAAAATTACTATTAGTAATTTATAAAATTAATAATTGATTTTTATTTTAAGCAACTTAAAATGTTTAACATAAATTAAATTACAACATCCATTTTTACTCTTGATCCACCAAGCCCCAAGAGGGATCAAATATTTTTTCACTCTATGCTAGTTTGCATATCACGATATTTGATCCCTCTCGGGGTTTAGTAGATCCAGTAAAGATGGATCTATGCCAGTTTAATTCCCCCATTTAAATAGGCTACATTCCACATGAATACCATGGGTCAATACCATGTGCCATTTTTATTTTTATTAATACTAATATTAGGGTTAATAATGTTTTTTTGCATGGTATTAATAATAATCTAGCCCATGGTATTTGGCCCATAGTATTTTGCCCATAGGTTTCACCTAAATATAACACATTTTTTGAGTGTTCGTAAATATAAGGTGACTTATGGAGTAAATATAAAAAAATGTTTTATTTGTTTACCATACCTCTCGTTTATTTATATTTTTATTAATTTACCATACCTCTTTTACAAATATGGTATTTGGCCCATAGGATTCACTTAAATAAAACCTCTTTTTTGAGCCTTCATAAATAGAAAGAGGGTTATGGACTAAATATAAAAAGAAGTTTTATTTGTTTACCATATGTCTAGTTTATTTATATTTTTATTTATTTACCATACCTTTTGAGTAAGTATAAAAAGAGGTTTTATTTATTTACCATACCTCCACTTTATTTATATTTTTATTTGTTTACACCCTTGCATGTATATAAGGTGACTTATGGAGTAAATATAAAAAAAAAAAAAAATTATTTACCATACCTCTCATTTATTTATATTTTTATTAATTTATCATACCTCTTTTATAAATATGGTATTTGGCCCATAGGATTTACTTAAATAAAACCTATTCTTGAAAATTAGGGTGAATGGGAGGTTGTAACTCCCAATTTCAATGGCTAAATTTACCTTTTTTACCCTCTCCCTTAAAATAAGGTGGGCTATTTGAGGCGATTTGTAAAAATGTACTATGATACAAAATATTCACCCACTAAAAATTTAAAACCCCTTAATCTCGCCAAGGGCAAACATTCGCCCCTAAAATTTTCCATGTTTGTGACTTTTAAGTTCCATGGTTATGCTTCATATATCATGTGCACATGAAATCTTTGTTGGTTCAAGCTCACTTGTGTATTTTTTGGGGGTCGGAGTCTACACCAACACCATTCTAGATCTGTGTTTTTACTTATGCATTGATGGTTAATCTACATGTGGTAACTCAATCTTTGGAGAATGCCTCTACCAACAAGATTGTAACCAACACCATTATAGATATGTGTTTTTACTTATGCATTGATGGTTAATCTACATGTGGTAACTTAATCTTTGGAGAATGCCTCTACCAACAAGATTGTAACTGGTGGATTGAAGGGATGCCATCAAGGAAGTGGTATTTTGGAGTTTCTAATTTCTTCAAAGATAAATGGTAGTTACATTTTTTAATCCAATGATTTCAGGTTTTTACTATGGTGATTTATGGTGCAAAGCTGAAGAGTGAGTGTTCATTCACTTTGTAAAAAACAAATGCGTGGTTAATATCTTTCTTTATCCAAAGTAATAATATGTGTTTGCCTCATTAGTGATCAATCTCACCAAAATTTGGTGAATTCTTTGAGTGAATCTTGCATGCCATTCAAATGTTGAATCCATGTTGAATTGGAGGTTCAAATTTAGTTGGCATTGTCTTAAATTTAACTAGTTTGATGCATTATTAAAAGTGGTAATGCATTTTGTTGGAGCATGTGTATTGGTGGGTTTCCTTTTTTCCACCAAGTCATTGAAGGGATATTATTTTCCAAGAAGCAAATGATATCTATTAGTAAATAATTTTTTGGTCATTTCATATGGAAAAGGGCTTTAGTAGAATATTAAAAAACTTCTTAAAATTGAGTTATACTCTTGAAGTATTTAATTTAACAAAGGGAAAAATTATTTTAGTAAAGAAAATGAGAATGAGTGAATTGCAATAGCTCTCCATTCATATCATTACGAAAGGGATATGAAAGGATGAACCATGGAGTAGTGCTGACAATCAAGATCAATTGTGGTTGGATTGATGGATGGTTGACAATCAAGATCAATTGTGGCTGGATTGATGGATGGTTGTGGAATCATTTCAATAGATTCTTGTGAACTTCATGTCATTGTGTATTATTAATTATGTAGTCATGTAATCATAGTTGTTGATTTTTGTTGCTCCCTTAGTTGTGCTTCAGGGGGGGGTTTGTTGATGATATAGATTTTTGATCCCTGCTCCTACCATAGTTTTCTTTCAAGGTGGGGAGGGTATTTTGATGATGAAAGATATTGTTGTTTTTTTCTATAGTGTACTGCATTTCTAACACTTTCTTCTTTGTGACGATGACAATGTTATAAACATCTTCACGATTGGTGTTTTATTATGTTTGAGTTGAGTTTTCCATACTTAAAGGCCTCATTTTTCATTTGATGGTTAATGGTGTTGCTTTTGTTTGAGGCCTTTGTCCTAGTTCTTTAAAAATGTCTATTTTCTCTGATGCATTTCTTGGGAAGTTAATATTGTTTACCTCTCTTGTGCCTCTGCTACTTTAGAGATGAACCAACCACATTAAAATTTCATGGATTTCATCTTTAATGTTCTCGTACTTTAAATTTTATACTTATAGATTGGAGTAGGCCTCTATTATTTACATTTAGTGGATTGTTGTGGGATCTATAGTTTCACTCCATTATAATCTGAACACTGGAATATTTCTCTTTGTTGGAGATCATTTTTCCTCATGGTCTTTTCTCCTTTTCTCCATTGCTGACACTTTGTGTTTTGATACCTTATCAAGCTTCATTATGGGGACATTATTTCTTCTTTATGTTTTCACTTAAGGGGGGGGTGGGAGGTTAGAGTTGGTTTTTTCCAAAACTTCTTTTTAGATAAGCTAGCTATAGTGAGTTGTAAGCTTGCATTAGGATTTATATCTATGTAATTATCATGGTTATCTTTAACCAACATTGGACCTCATTTATCTTTATATAATGGATGTGTTTTATGTACTTTTATAGTAGATATTAATACCATGAGTAATTGAGACTCTTACAAAGTGAGATTTACCCAAGCCAAAGGTCTTCATCTCAAACCTGAACATAAGAATGTACATCATCCCAATACATGAACTGTGTCGAACATGGTTGAAACCTCTTGAGTATTGGTAATTTATATGGATTAGATTATCATATTATTTTTCATTCACATTGATTATTTTAGGGTGGATAAAGTGGAGAAATCGGCTCACATGACCATTTTTAGTAGTAAGTGCTAGTTTGGAAAATTGGGGTCTAAAACCTTCTCAAAATAGTTTAAGAATTAGAGGAAATTTCAGCCTAAAAGTGGCCTCCTAATGAAAGATAATAAAATATTAGGAAAATAATAAAAAAAGAGTTATGCATTTTGGAGGGAAAAGTATAATACTACTTTTTTTATTGTATTTTTGGCTTATCTCCTTAAATATTTACTAAAAGTTAAAGTGTAGGCACCCATTGAATGCAAAAATAAATTCTGCATTGAATGAATACCTATTATGTATACTTTTAAGAAGACCCCCACTGATAAAAATTGAAGATACATTAGAAAAGAGTGTTGAACACATGTTTTTAGTGTATCTTCAATTTTTATCACTGTGGTTCTTCTCAAAAGTATGCATAATGGGTACTCATTGAATGTGTAATTTAATTTTGCATCCAACAAGTGTCTAAACTTGAAATTTGAGTAAACCTATAAGGAGATAATCCAAAAATACAATTAAAAAAAAGTAGTTTTTTATATTTTTCCTCAAAAGAATTTAACATTTACCTCTTTTTAAAGCTAAAAGATTTTGATTGGTTTATATAAAAATTTCATGGCCACTTTTAGGTTGAAATTTCCTCTAATGGTATTCAAATAGAACTTTTTGGGGAGTGAAATTTTTCCTCTTAAGCACCATATATTTTGGTGTCATTATACACATAGTTACCTTTTAGATGGAACAAGAATAAAGTCAATGAGATTTCATTTTCAAAGGTTATTCAACTTGAAAGTTGACCTTCTTGATTTGACAACCATAATTCAAGAGAATGCCACAACATCCTCCATTATTCATGGATAAAGGGCTAGCCACAGTACCATGATGAACAATTCTCTAAAAGAGCCCATATTGTAATTCTACTTAAGAGTTGAATGAGTGAAACTTAACTACTAGTAGGCTATTGGATTATATTATAACTAGGCCACTAAGAGGAAAATGGGTTCCAACCTATTTGCATGCATTTTGTTCCATAGTCGAAAAAAGTATCCAAGAGTGGATAGAAAGAGAAAAAAAAAGAGGGTTTTTGCATTGTAACATCCTAGGGCCACATGCCTCACCTCTTTAAACTTGCAGCCATTTTCCATTTAGAGAAAGAGAGCAAAGCGGTTTCACCTTCCCAAAGGGTTTTCTCCCAAAAATGCTTCCAAGGTTATATCTTATGTTAATTTGTGGTTTGTGGGTCTTATTTCGCCCTTATTTATTTGGTGTGTACCTATAACTTGCATACATACAAAATAAATAATAATTTATAGATCCATAAATCTAAGGAGAAATAAATATTCATAGTGTAGGTTTTGAATTTTCAAATATATTTTAATAGATTTGTTATGAATAATTGTCCAGTGGAATATCAAAAGTAGCTTATGAACCAGTCACTAATAGAACTTACCTAGGTGATTGTGTTTAGTAAATTATTTCAATAAATTTTAAGTTATTTTCATATAAATATTATTAAAATATTATGAATTAAAAATGGGAGAGCTTGGTTAGATTACTTGATATGCTTCTCATTGGTGGTTAATTTGGTTTTCATCTCAATATTATGAGGAAGAATACAAAGTTCTTTAACATGAAATTATTATTATATTTAAGATTATTGATGACCTTTGGCTTAACCAAACTAAACTCTTTTGTAGTAAAAAATTTGTATACAAAAAAGGGGTGCCTTATCTCACAAACAAGAGAATCTCATACATCATTCCCATGGTGGATTAGGTTAAGAAATTAATTATTTTGATATTATTACAAAAGGTTTTCGGATATATTCCATGGGTGGATTGCCTTGTGTGCCTTAATTTCCATGGGTTGAACCATTTACCAAAAAAATCCATAACTTATAACTTAGTAGGCATTGCATGAACAAGTACTCTAAAGCCCATTATGGAGTAAGTGTTGTAGTGAAGCATTATATCAAAAAATAACAATAAATAAGCATAGGGTTGCCTTAGTTTAAAAAGTAATAAAAAGTGAAAAAAATAAAATTAATAATAAAATAACAAGTTAACTCAATTCAAACTATCATGCCACAATTTTTATTTTATTAATAAATTTATAAAAAAATCTTAAATAATGAGAATTCATATTCATAACCATGATACTTTAAATTTTCATGTTTAAAGCTAGTTAATAACCATATAAATACGTAATACTTAAAATAAACTACTTTTCTAATATATTATTATTTTATGAGAAAAAATATTTCGACATAAATCACATGATAAAACATTTGTCGATGCGTTTCAAACCAACGAGTGTGGTTCATCGTCAGGACAAATGTACTATCATGTGATTTACGTTGAAATATTTTTTATCATAAACTTGATATGGATCACAAAAGTCTCAATTCAACTATATTATTATTATTATCATTATCCATTTTTAAGGTCACGGCCAAGCCAGACACCAAATTTGTGTATGATACCCCTTTGTTTGTGGGACAAGGGACCCACCTCTATGCAATGATTTGACTGCTAAGTCTACAAAGGCATACATACTTTACCCCCCTCTGGTTTTGAACCTGTGACCTCTTAGGAGGAAACACATGCTCTTAACCCGTTAGGCCCACTCAAGCTATATATATATATATATATATATATATATATATATAGATAGATATATGGGATGCATATTATATTAAAAAAATGTAATTATATATGTTAGGAGAGTTTTGGTAGAATTAGAAGAAACAATATTTTTAGAAATAGATATGAAAAATAAACATAAAAGATAGATAATAATTATAAATTATAAATTTATTTTATCATATAAATTAAAATAAAATAATGATGGTTCACATTGAAGACAATGAAATTTAAATTTAATAGTAATTAGAATAAATTTTTTGGGTATATATATATATAAACTAATAGGTTTTTTTTTATGAAATCTATGTTTATATATATATATATATATGATTAAATAAAAAGCTTTATAAAATTTATAAAAAAAATTATACTCATGTGTTTATAGGATGAGGGTTAGTATGAAGAGGGTTCTAATAAAATTAAAAATAAAAATAAAAATTAGATATAGAATTGTAAATTTTTTATATAATATAAACAAAATTATAAAGAATCAATATAAATTCTTTTTAACTGGAAATTAATCAAATATTAAGAGAAATCAAATATTTATAAATTCATATTAAAATCTAGATGCATAAAAATTTACACTCAGGATTTTTTTTACATATTAATAAACATAAAATTCAAATAAACATATACTCTTATGTAATCAAATCACTCTAAAAATAATCAAACACCATCGTCCTTTTAAATATTCTTAATTATAAAAATATCACAAAATATACTTTTAATTTAATTTAAACTTCTTTTCATAACAATATTCATTATCTATATTCTCTACTTCATTAAATGTAAAGTGATGTAACACTATGCTAATGGAAATACCATTCCCATTTCACTAATTAACACCATTTATTATGAAATATTTTTAATGGAAAATAAAAATTTCCCAAATTATACTACTGCTTCAGTTTTTTTCAATTCATTTTATAATAATAATCTATTAATAGAGCCTTAAATGGATTTTTTTTTATTTTCTTATATAATCATTGAATCTTTAATCTTTAATTTAAAATTTCAGCATGTTCTCACATTTATTTTTCTGCTATAGTCTTTTTCACAATTCTCATGTTCGATGGATGTGCAATGCTTTTATCTTTAATTTCAGATTTCAGAAGGTTGTCACCAGAATACTTTCTAAAAGACTAGAAGCTATATCAAGATCATGCTCAGCTAATTTATCGAAAGGAATCCAATTCTCTCTATTTTGTTTTGATATAGACCAAGAATCTCGGGCCGCTGATCCGGCCAAGCAACCCAAAATATGGGGAATTATGGTCAATTCCTTCATAGTTGTTTCGGCAATCGAAGGTTCTAAATACCATTCAGACAAATAACAAAACCTTTTCTTCCATAATTCTTTTTTGGTAGATAGAGGATTCATGGGAGAATTTATTCTAAGCGTATTTTGTATAAAAGCCTTTCCTACTTTGTAGATAATTCTTTCGTCATTTTGACCGGATCCAACCTGATTATCCATAGATTGTAAATGAAATTTTTTCCTATAAATAGCGGATTGAATTGTATTAGTGTCTATAACTGATTTATTTCGGGTAATACTAAGTATTAAGGCTTCATCGGCCAATGCTACTAGATCTCGTGCATCATAATCTATGGTTATAGATCCAAATTCATCGGGAAATTTTCCCGAGTATAATCCTTTGCTACATAAAAGAATAGGAAATTCCCTTTGTCGTTGTGGGATAACAAGCATTCGAATATTGATCGATCTATCTAATCGATTTGGAGCTATTAGAGCTGGATCCACTCTTTGGGGTATATGAGTCGAAGCAATAACAAGAATATTTCTCCTAGAATCTTTCTCACCATCTCTAAATCTAAAGAGATTATTCATTAATACACTAACGAACAAGTCAGTGAAGCCAAAACCAAATAAATAGTTAGTTGCGTCATTTAAATTCAGTTCATGAATGTTTGGAATCCATATTATGCAAGGAGACATACTTTTCGCCAATTCTAAGGTAATATGGAAATCTTCCATTTTGTCTTTCACAAAAGGATCAAACTCAGTAGGAATACGTTCAACAGGGTAATCTAAATACTCACCATACCAGAGCTTCTTCAGAGATATTCTTATTAAAGGAACATATGAGTCTTCTGTTAGACTTTTGACGAAATAGGATCGGCCAGTTCCCATAGGACCTATCAATAAAATCTCTTTGGAAAGTAATGATCCTGAGTGGAGTGAGAAAGGTTTTCCATGAAATGTGGGGTTGGTTTGACACAATATTTGTGAAGAGGTAATCTTCTGACAAAAAGCAAGGAATACCCATCTTTCTGCTAAACAAAATGGATTGAACCCATAATTAATTAGACCTTTTGATAAGTGTAGGCCAAATATTGTAAGTGAATAAGCCCTGGCTGTCTAATGATTTGATCTCCAAATTCATTCTTGAATAAATTATGACTGTAAGTCAAAATTGATTCAAATTTAAAAAGGGTTTTTTTCCGTCATTAGAAACTGAACTAGTAAGTTTATCTCTTTTTCGGAGATATCCATACTAGAGCGCAATCCGTTCAAATCCCTTATTATAGTTATAATCAATTTTATATTTCAATAAGCTTATCAGCAGAAGCAACCAGCAGCAGATCCTCCAATCCTCAGAGAAGTTGAGCCTAAATCCAGCCCTTTTCCCCATGACTATGCAGATCTGCAAATTCACCAGCCTGCTATTATCCCCAACACAGTGATCAAAAAGGGAGAGGAAAGCTCCCCATCATCTTTTGTCCCTCTGTCTGCTCAAGTGACAATCCCTCACAGTTGCCCACTAGGCACTGAGGCAGGCCATAACTCAATGCCCAAGGCTGATACTGATCATCTCAGTCTTGATATTCTGATGCCTGCCCAGGTGGCCTCCACACAGCTTGAAAGGGCAGCTTGCCTGATGACAGAGGAAGAGGATGCACAGTTTTGGGACTCCTCCTTGGATGTGGACTGTTCTAAGAAAAATGAAGGAGCAGATGATGTCTCTGTGTCCCCTGCACAAGAATACATTGGTTCACCATTCATATTAGTTGTGCAGGCCACAAATGACACAGAGAAGTACACAGCAACCATGGTTATTCAACAGGTGTACAAAGGCTCCCATGAAGAACATCCAAGGATGAGAGTATACAGAAAGGGGATGAAATTTGATCCATATCTACCAGATAAGGTCAAATGCCCTAAACTCTTTGAGGTAGAGGATCAAATCAACCCAATTTTGTTGATCTATGATGAACTGGTCGACAGGGGGAGAAACAGTTTTGATGGCCCAGCAGATGGCCAGTTTTTGAAGATTTATGTTGTTTAAGGTTCTCAAGCCTTAATGATTGTAAGCATTTTCTTTTACAGGTTTTAGTGTAGACTTAATTTGACTCCATGCCCAATGGATACTAGGCAATGTTTTTAAGCTTGTTTTGTATGAAGGCATTGGTCTGCAGTTCTTGAGACCTCACAGGGAGGATCTCATCCCTAGAAGGAGCCAGTGTTAGCTCTGCTACATAATTCAGCGTTGGGTGGATCAAATATCAGCTCGGCCATGTGTTTATGCAGAAAAGGGAGCTCGCAGCACTCATTTACCTTCCTATCGTTCAACTTCTTCATACACTCTTAGCCCCCACTGCATGTGTTTTCCTCCATTTCACCTCTAAATTGTTGTGAAAGGCTATGTTCTTTCGGCCCCCTAGGTGCTAGGGACTAAACCCATGTAACCACGGTAGCATGGTTGCGCGCTTTTCCTACGGCATACCGTGCGACTAAACTTGCAATGTTCGATCATCGCATCATGATTCGATGGCCTCTACTATTTTCCCGCTCCTTAAACCCTGTTCATTTCCTCCATCGTGTGATCTCATATGCTGCAAGATCCAATGGCGTTCACACCTCCTGATCGCACGAGCTGGACTCGTTAACTAGCGGGGAAAACGGTTTGCCACCGGTCCCTTCCGCCACGTGTTGCACATTCAATGGTATCACATGCCCGTTGTACGTTTACCGCCACCTCCGAAAAGTGGTGCGGGGGATACCACTTAGCGGTGTCCCGCCCATCCCCGCCGATTAAACCCCGAGTAGCTTCTACCTCGATCACCGTTGGATCTGCCCGCCCGTGATCCAACGCCCCTCGTTTGTTCACTCCCGCTTCTTCCCGATAGCCCCTGTAAATCAATCTTCACTGTCCATCTGCAAGATCTGATGGCTCATAATCATTTTTGCCTTCATTTCCTCCCGATGCCTCTCGCTGATAGATCTCCTCCATCCATCCATGTGATCCAACGGCTAATATTTATTCTCTACCCTCCATTCATTCCCCATGCAGTTTTCGTGTCTTTGGCTTGTCCCGTGCATCTGACGGAAGAAGGCGGCCAGTATTCAGCACTCTGTGCAGTTAATCTTCAACTACCTCATTCAAGAGACAACATGGCCGAGGAAGGAAAGTACAAGCCTCGAGTGGTTAAATGCATTTATCAGTTATGGAGCTTCACTCATGCAACACGCCACCTGCTCAGAGAAGGACCGCCGAACAGCAGAAAAGATCAATTTGTTCATTAAAGCTAGTAGATCATAGCAGAGACTCCATCAGAGAGTTAAGGTGGTTGGTGGTCCATTATGACCCCTCCACGCATAGGATAGCAGAGTATTTTTGTAATAAACTCCTATATATACCCAGAAACACAGATGTAATGGGTTGATCGTTGTAGTTTTGATGTAAAGTTCAACTTCTGGAGACTGTAACTACTGTGATACTTGTAGCGTCTGGTCTTCATTTTCAGCTAATACAAGCTTATTTTGTTGTTAATTGCTCACTTTCAATTTCTACTCTGTTCTAGGCTATGCTTGTTATGTATTTTTCATGTGCTCTTGATGTTTAGCATTAGAGGGTTTGCCATCCCACCTCTGTGTTAGAATCTAGTATGTATCATTGAATGTGCTATGCAGGTTTCTGTTGTTTTAGTGCCAAAGAGCTGTCATCCTGTCTGTGCATTAGGAAATAGATTTGCAGACCTCTTTACTGGTTGCAGCCGGCCATCACAAGATCCTGTGAATCTACTGGTGTGGTCAGTATTCTCCATGTTCACCTAATCCTCAAAATCTAAGTAATTGGTGGTCTAAAGCCTTGTAGTCTGGGGGTGTTCACCCATGTCTGGAGTTAAGCATAGTAAAAGTGGTTATCTGGCTTGAATATGCATGATGCCTTCCATTCATCCATTTCCAACATTTTGTTGAGTTTGTAATGTTCCTGAGAATCTCTAAGATACAACCTAAGAGAGTTTCTTGGGGTGATAACAAGACCTGCTTCAGTAAAATACTTCAAGATTTTTGGAAGCAAGTGCTTCATAAAAATCAATGATGACTCACCAGGAAAATTTGATTCTCGGGTTGACAAAGGAATATTTATTAGATATTCTACAAGGAGAAAAGCCTACAAGTGCTACAATAATCGACTACGGAAAATAGTGGAAAGCATTGATGTGAATATTGATGAAGACCTTCCAGAAAAAGAAATTGAAGATCATGAAGTTGACCCTCTCATTGAAGAAGAACCTGAAAAAGAGGAAAAAGATCAAGAAAAACACAATTAAAAAGAACCATCTCAAATCCCTTCAACGATGAAGTTTCTCCAAAAATATCACCTAAAGGAGAAGATTATTGGCAATCTAGATGAAGGGATGCAAACATGAAGAAGGATGACAAGTAAACCAAAGAAAAATGATGTTGCTCTCCTATCTATGATAGAACCAGAAACATTTACTCAAGCAAGTAAGGATCATCATTGGGTAAAAGTGATGGAAGAAGAAATGTCTCAAATCGAGAAGAATGAAATATGGGAGTTGGTACCTCGTCAAAGGATAAAAAAATAATTGGAACCAAGTGGGTGTTCAAAAACAAAATGAATGAAGATGGACAAATACTCAGAAATAAGGCAAGGCTTGTTTGTAAAGGTTATTCACAAATTGAAGGAATCAACTTTGAAAAAACCTTTGCACCAATAGCTAGTGTGGAAGCTATAAGAATGTTCTTGGCATTTTCTTTCTTAAAAGAATTTAAAATCTATCAAATGGACGTAAAATCAGCACTTTTGAATGGGGAACTCAAGGAATAAGTCTACATGGAGCAACCAGAAGGGTTTAATCTAGCAGAAGGAAAAGAATTTTTTTGTAAGTTGAAAAAGGCATTATATGGGTTGAAACAAGCTCTTGGAGCTTGGTACGTAAGATTGGATCACTATCTACAACAACAAGGCTTCAAGAAGGGTGTAGCAAGAATTAATCTCTACATAAATATGGATGAGGATAAGTTATTAGTCACTCTTGTCTATGTTGATGATCTGATTTTTGCTAGTAATAATGATGAGATGAGCCATGAGTTTTCTCAAAATATGTCAAAAGAGTTCAAATTGTCGATGATAGGAGAATTATCTTACTTCCTTGGACTACAAGTATCTCAAACCATGGCAGGCATGTTCATATCTCAAGCAAAATATCTTAAATACATGCTTAAAAGATATGAATGGAAGACTGTGGACCCATGAGCACACCTATGACCACAGATTGCAAATTAAGAAAAGATGATGACTCTCCTCCGGTAGATGCAACTCATTACAGTTCAATAATTGGAGCCCTCCTATACTTAACTGCTACGAGACCTGACATTACGCAAGTAGTAGAAATGATGGGAAGATTTCATTCAGCTCCAAAACAATCCCATTTGTTGGCTGTAAAAGGAATTCTTAGGTACTTGAAAGGAACTCCTGATTTTGGTCTTTGGTACCCTAAGAGCTCAACTCTTACTATGACTACATACACCGATGCTGATTAGGCCGGAAGTGTCGCTGATCAAAAAAGCACTAGTGGAAATGCATTCTTCCCGGGAGATTGTCTAGTATCTTAGTTCAACAAAAAACAAACATCCATATCACTATCTATAACTAAAGCCAAGTATATAGCTACTACAGATTGTTGTACTCAAATATTATGGATGAAGGAAGCTCTGAAAGATGTCAACATAGGTACCAATCAACCAATCACCATCTATTGTGATAACACAAGTTCTATCAGTACCAGCAAAAATCCAGTGATGCACTCAAAGACCAAACATATACCAATCAAGTATCATTTCCTTCATGAACAAGTAGCTAAACAAAACATCAACTTGGAATATATCAATACTAAGGAGAAGATCTCTGATATTTTCACGAAACCTCTTCCTCGAGAAGCATTTGAACATCTTTTCCAAAAGATGGGGGTTATTTCTCAAGTATCATATTAAGTTGATTCATAAAGATGTTGCATGACAAGGGGAGAAGTTCGACAAGGGGAGTCCTTGGGCACTCCTTTTCCATTGATGTCAAAGGGGAGAGAAGAAGAATATTTCCATCAATGAAAAAGGGGGAGATTGTTAATCTAGGTTGTCATCGATGTCAATATAACAGTGTTTGTGATGGAAAATTATTTGATACATGATTGCCCATTAATTGCCTAGGTTTCACCATAGTGATGAAAGTTTGATATATGATGACATGATGAGATGGAGGACCCAAGTGGATTGAATATATATATATATATATATATATATATATATATATATATATATATATATATATAGATAGATAGATAGATAGATAGATAGATAGATAGATAGATATATATATATATATATATATATATATATATATATATATATATATATATATATATATATATATATATATATATATATACATACAGAATAGAAGCAGTAGATCTGTGAAGCAACAGGAGCAAGAAGCCAAAGAGGAGAAGCCATCATGAAGCCAAAGAGTAAGATGAGTTGTTATCAAAAGAACAAAGATAAAACAACTATAACAGAGGAGTAAAGAAGAAAACATTGGAGGAGCCATATCGAAAGTATCGCATGTAATATATGCCCAAGAAGAACTGATAGGAAGAAAACGGCAGAGGAACATAAATAGAGTTATAGGAGGTCACAGGAAGATAAGCCATAGGAGCAACATCTATCGAAAGAGCGGGGGTAGGATTGTACGGATGTTCAAACGATTACATCACAGTTAATGCTTATGCCGATCTCATTTTCAAATCCTAGCCGCTGATATCTGTTTTTAACCCATGTGCTAGTTGAAGACCCGCAAGCCGTAGATTTGATGACCTCGTATAACCAATGGATATCGGGTCATAAAGTGATCGAACGTTAAATCTAAAAAAGGACCTGAACTTTTATAGATCAAGGATTTATAATCCTTATCGGCTCTTTAAGGCAGTTAAGCTTCACGCAAGATCCTTGGCCGATATCATTGTGAACCATTGGATCCAACACGCCTTGATCAAATGGTGGAGGATCGGCGATTGGGTTTGTTGATCAAGTGGATTAACAACCGTCGAATTAATGATGAGATCAATGGTGGAGAATTAATCCAATAAGATTTGGGACTGAGTGGACCTGAGAAGTTTATGGACACGAGTTTATTTTATTTGGGGTCTGGTCTTGTGCATTCAGGTGGGACCGGTGTCATTTTGCGGGATTAAAGGAATAACTCTGATTTTTCATGAAGTTGCAATTGTGATTAAAGGTGATGACGTGGCATGTGGTACCTCCATGTGGGTATAGCAGCTCTTATATGGTTTCTGTGAATAATCAAGTCTATGGATAAAAGACTCTTCAATATATATTTTTAATATACAAGTCGGCCTCCCTCCAATAGACGTGTCCTTTGGTCATTGGTGAAACTCATATAAAAATGAGTTAAATTATCTTGAGCACAAAAATAGAACATAAAGAAGTTCACAACTCGTGAACTTGAAGAGACAGAGGAAGATGAAGGAACGGAAGAAATAGGAAGCTGAAAGGTCCAACGAAAGAAGATAAAGCCAAAGTTCTGGCTGACGCAGAAAAAAATTGTAGAAGACGAAGGGCGAGCTAAGAAGGAAGCTGAAGAGAGAGTGGGAGGACAATATTTTGACCTGATTCATCTTGAAAGATAGGTTCGTAGCCCTTGGGGTTGATGCCTCAGAATTGGAAGGATTGGTGTCCTTGGAGTTGGTGCTCCTAGATCCAAGGTTGGTGCCTTGATAAGATAGGGTCGAAGCCCAAGAGGTCAAAGCCTCATCAAAACCAAGTTGGAGCTTGGAACACATTTATATTGTGTTTATTATTTTATTCAATAAAATTATACTTATACATTTCTCTATTTAAATTGTGAAGAATTAAACTGGTAATAATAACAATTGAAAGAAAATATTGATTCACACCCCCCCCACCCACCCTCAGTATTTCCAACAAATGTATGTTCTCTTATTTTCTTCTAACATTTCATTTTTTTAGATCTTGAGGGTCTCCCACCCACTTTATTTTAATAAAAATTTTCTTGATGGTTTTGTTTAATGTATGTTCTCTTATTTTTTTCTAGCATTTAATTTTTTTAGATCTTGAGGGTCTCCCCGCCCAAAGATCCATTTCAATTTTTTAGATCTTGGGGGCTTTCCCCCAAGATCCACATCATTGATATCAGAGAAATTATCTGAATAGAAGTTTGCATCCACCCATGGTATTCATTGACCCAGGGTATTTATCCACTCATGGAATATACCCATGGTATTGTAAGTCGCATCCACCCATGGTATTCATCCACCAAAGCTATTTATCCACTCATGGAATGTACCCATGGTATTGTAAGTTGCATCCACCCATGGTATTGTAAGTGAGATTCATTCATGGTATTCAATCACCCATGGTACCTATCCACCCATTGAATTTACCTATGGTATTATAACTAAAAAGACTATAAGTAACAAGTCACATTTTGTAAAAGGACGGATTGTCCAGCACAATGTAGCTTTTATAGTTATTCTATATTTTAATAAAAGGTTTCTTGGTGGTTTTGTTTAATGTGTGTGCTCTTATTTTCTTTTGGCATTTCAATTTTTCAGATCTTGGGGGACTCCCCCCACAATCCATTTCAATTTTTTAGATCTTGGGGACCTTCGCCTATGATCTAGATTAGTGGTATCAGAGCAATGGTCTGAATGAAAATTGGCATCCACCCATGGTATTCATCGACCCATGGTATTTACCCACTCATGGAATATACCCATGGTATTGTAAGTGGCATCCACCCATGGTATTCATTCGCCCAAGGTATTTATCCACCAATCGAATTTACCCATGGTATTGTAAGTGACATCCACCCATGGTATTGTAAGTGAGATCCACTCATGGTATTCAATGACCCATGGTATCTACCCACCCATGGAATTTACCTATTGTATTATAACTAAAAAAGACTATAAGTAACAAGTCACATTTTGTAAAATGACATACTATCCACCACAATGTAGCTTTTACATTTATTATCTATTTTAATAAAAAAGTTCTTGGTGGTTTTGTTTAATGTGTGTTCTCTTATTTTCAATTTTTAAGACCTTGGGGGCCTCCCCACAAGATCCATTTCAATTTTTTAGATCTTAGGATCATTCCCCCAAGATCCCAATCAAAACAAGAATACTTTAAGTGAATTAATCATTTATTAAAATTCTCTCGTGAATCTAATTATTGCGGCTCTCTTCCATTTTCAAATGAATATCATAACTGCACCTTTTCATTTTGGATTTGTCCAACATTTTATTTCTTTAGTTGTAATAAAAGGTAAAATTATAAAACATCTCATATAATGCTTCATACAGAAGTATACATTCATGTTGTTAAAAAATTAAGTAGGGAAATATTTTATAATTAATGCCTTACATTTGATATTGTTGGATGTTCCTTTATTTTCATTCTATTTTATGTTTTTCCTTTTCTTTGCTCTGACATTTTTAGGTTTCCCCAATCCTTTTCCCTAGTTTGAATAATGGTGGATGTCATCATTTCTGGGTATTCCTTGGCATGGTCACTAGGAAAACAGTATATGATTTGTTATATATAAACAAAAATCTTATTTTGAAGGAATCTTTTTTAAGAATATGTCTTCCTTATGCTGACACTCAAATCTCCTGATTAGCTAAGTCCCTGATTTTGCAAACCTATTTTTGGGCTATGCTTAATGCTAGTCTTAATCCTTCCATGTTTGTTAAAAAACTTTGTCTTAAAACCAAGATAAATTTATTTACATGATGGTTTACTT
Organism: Pinus tabuliformis; assembly: GCA_031772625.1. Lineage (NCBI taxonomy): Eukaryota > Viridiplantae > Streptophyta > Pinopsida > Pinales > Pinaceae > Pinus > Pinus tabuliformis. The sequence goes on along the minus strand of CM062816.1, from coordinate 1,961,029,460 downwards.
AATAAGTTCATGACTCTTTGGGATAGAAAGATTAGTCACTAGAAAACTTTTTACACCATCCCTTTCTCTTAAGGAGCTGATTTGTCTCCCCGTCTATTAAGTAATCTAATGTATATTTACCATAAGCATAGTTATATCTTAAGAAATGAAAAAACTAAAGGATAGGAGGTCTCATTATGAGCTAAGGTAACATGATCATGAGTTCTAACGAAGTGACATTACCACTACTCATCACCAAGTCAGGGTAATGACTTTTAGTTGTAAAGCTAAATAGCAAGAGGTATCATCATGAGCTAACTAGTTCACTTTTTTTGGTTATTGTGAATGATATTGTCGTTAGCAGGTCATCAAGGGAGGACAATGAGCTTCAGTTGATTTCTAAGAAAAGTGACAAGTAAACTAAACCATATGAAAAACTATGAATCTATATCTAATAGATGGGATAAAGGCATTTCAGTAGGTTAAAAGGGATCCGTGTTGAGGCAGTAGATGTCTGGTGGCAACAGTGGTCATGCCTGTGGTATCAAAATTAAATTAACACTTTGATTTACTTAGTTGCCTTATCTTTTCCTAAACTAGTTACCAATAAAGGTTACTAACTGCATGTGTTGATGTATATTTTAATAAGTTTTTGAATTATCGAGAAAATGATTTGGGCATGTTAAAAATTTCCAACCTCTAACCATACAAATTAGAGGTGAAGCTTTTGAGGTTACTTGAGGACCAACATCACATATCATCTAACTTTTATTCTTCGATTTTTATAGCTTTTGAATAAATTAACCAGAGATAATTGGTTTGCCCAGTGAGTCGCCATATGTTGGCCAACCAATAGACCCCTACATTTTTGGTCAAACTGAAGAGGCCGCTATTATGAATTTTGAAAATTCACATTTTTTAAATTGTGCTGGGGTGATCAAAGGCCTTTCCTACCCACATTATCTGACTTTTGTGCTTATCGTATATTACATTTCAACACAGAAAAATAACATAATACCTACATATAACATGGCATTATTTTTTATACAAAGATATATATTATATAATAACAAATGGGGTTCTTGTATATAACTTGTTTCACATTTTATATATAATCTTTTGCATTAATTTTGTTTTTCAGTAAGGAACAAGTATTACAAGCAGTGGCACAAAGCGTGAGTATTATAAAGTCTGGGACCATAGAGTAACTCATCACTGATTGGGAATACATTGTTAAAATAAGTAAAGGCGTGAATATTCAATAACAACCTTGAAACGAATGATGTGTATAGTCAAACCTCCTCTTGTGTACCACGTCACTTTCAACTCTTCGTTGAAAAGCACGTTCTCGCAACGACGCACAGACAGGATGGGAAAACGCTATTGTAAACGTTTTAGTTATGGTAATTAACGTTTTTTTTTTTAATGCTTTTAAATATTAAAATTAACAATTGTAAGTTGCAACTAGGCCATGACAGAGAGGTGACGGATGGCGTTCATGGCTGTGTTTGAAGCCGATTTGCGGACCCTGTCTTCCGAAGCAAGGCGGAAATACCCCGTTGTAAAAGACGCAGCGAAACATGTTGATCGAAGAGCGAACAGAGGGATCGAAGCCCGTGCATACGCTGAAATCGCCAGGGTCCTGCGCAGCGTAAGAAGGAAGACCTATTTCGCTCTCGCCACAGAGGACAGGGCCTCTGATGCACTTGCTTGGACGCGCATCCCCCGGTGGATTCGAACGCTGCACCCTCAGCAGCAAGGGCTGAAAGATCTCAAAGCTACGGCTCTGGCTTTGCTTCCTTCCGGGCCGACCTTGGAAACCAGCAAGAAAGAGCAGGAAAATGCATGGTCCTGGTATGGATCTGAGGCAACCACTGGCTCTCCGAAATGTAGTCTCAGCTTCAGATCTGACAAAGATCTGCCAGATCTGGCCATCCAGAAGGCAGAAAAGCCCGTGCTCTGGCCAGATCTAGAGATCTGCATGGGGTCAAAGCCCTTATCTGACTCCTTTCAGATCCAGATCTCTCCGCCTTCAGGCAGAACCATCATGCAATGGGTCCGCCCTTCAAATCTGGTACAGGATCTTAAACTAAATCTAGAGCGCAGATCGGGGATCCCATCCAGCCTTCTGCGACTTCTCTTTCAAGGTAAACAGCTTGAAAACCCTCTTTCCCTCTCTGCTTACAGCATTTCCAGGAACAACACGGTGGTGGTAACCCTTCGTTTGAGAGGAGGAGCAGCGGGACATTCTTCCTCTACTCGGCCTTTCTCATATAAGGACGCAGTTCACTCCGAGAACCCCAAACACCCGGAAGCCCTTAAATCTAAGGCCTTCTTGGTTGACAAAATGGAAGAAGTTCCCTCTGTTGAACTCATGCATGATGATCTGGCCTCCCAGCTTCAAGATTTTGCAGAAAGAGCCATCATTTGCAGATTTAATGGATTGTGGTCGCGATCTCAGGATCTCTATGCATGGATCCATGCAAACTGGACACATCACTGTAAGATCTTTTTTTGTTCGAAAGGTTATTTAATTGTTCTATTTGATAACATTAAGCACTATGAAAAGGCCTTAGAAGAAGGCCCTTGGTTCTTGGGAACAGCAGGGCTATTCTTGACTCCCTGGTTCCCAGATTTTGATCCAGCCACGGCAGTCATTACCAAGACACCGATATGGATTCGGCTTCCAAATTTTCCTGCCCACCTATGGAGTACTCGTGTCTTCAGAGCTATAGGAGACACCTTGGGCAGCTTCATCAGAGGAGATTTTTGGCGGGAATCCAAGGGTCTCTACTCATATGCAAGATTATGTGCGGAGGTGGACCTGAGCAAAGGCCTTCCAGAACAAATCAATCTCAAGATAAATGACTTTGTCTGGACCCAGACTCTGGATTACGAGAACACCGCTTTTCGGTGCCGCCATTGCCACCAATCTGGGCATTTGCAGAATACTTGCCCATCTCGTCCGGCAAAAAAGAACAAGGCCAACGACTCCAAGCCCAAGTCCAAACGATGGACTCCCTGCTCTCCTCCTCCAGTAGCAGAATCTGATTCCTCCAGCTCTGAAGATGAAGATAGCGATGAAGATTTGAATCAAGCCCCTCCTTTTGTGGCCCCTTCCACCGATGGCCAGGCGCCTTCCTATGATTCAGCCATTGCTCAGAAACGTGTCCATCTGTCTTCCTCCTCGGACTCAGAAAAGGAGGGATCCCCTGTGGAGGACCCCAATCTTCAAGTTGTAATCGCCCATCCACCCCAAAATGGCTGGGTTGAAGTTAAAAAAAGGAAAGGGAAAAAGCTTATGTTGAAGCCTCTACTCTTTTCGGGTAGCATTCTATGCTTCTTTAAGCTTACAGTGACTAGTTGTAGCTCCTTGCTTGCTCATCTAATTCCCCGGAACCGAGGTTGATAGTCCTATCATTTCCGATGGCCGATATCTTGCTTCTCTGGAATGTATCCACTTGTACAATATTTTACTGCTTAATAGAATTAGTCTTAATCGAGAAAAAAAAAACAATTGTAAGTTGCAAAGAGAGGTCTATAGGTTTTTTAAATTAGAAAAAGGATAAAAATTGGAAAAATGGTTCAAGAATAATATTTGTAGATATGTATGTCATATACCATATGTATTAGCAAATTTAAATTTTATATAGATATTGTAAAAAATGATATTTAAGTTTTTTGAATGTTTATTACATGTAATAAGTTGTACATATATATAGATAAATGTAAAAATATTAATTTATATATTTATAACAAAATATTAAAAATAAAGAATGTTAGAAACCACCATTTAAATCATTTTAATATTAAATCACTATTTAAATTTAATTAAAATGATTCGATTATATTATTATATTATATTATATTATGAATTAATATTTTTTTTAATTAATTAAAATTTATTTACGATTGTTTTTAAATGTATATCTTCATTGCAGTTCGTCCTCATCAAACTCCTCCATCACAAAATTATAATATATTATCATTATTGATATAATTAAAATCACTGCTTACTTATTTTCAATTATATATATCATAATTACTAATTTAAAAAAAAATCATTTTAAAACTTTAAAAACTCTTATATTATAGAGATTGCAATCGTTGTTTTTAGAAATGCTATTCATTAAAAAAGTTCACACTTGTTTTTAGAAATGTTGTTCATTATTTATTTTTGAGCGCTTCCAAATAGAATCTATATCAGTTCAGAGACAATAATTTCAATGATAACTAGTTAGGATAGCTACAACTCACTAATAATACCTTTTGATTTGTATTTCAATATTTTTGAGTGCTTCCAAATAGAATCAAAATCATTTCGGAGATTTTCATTTCACTATTTTTGAGTGCTTCCAAATAGAATCTAGATCATTTCAGAGACAATAATCTCAATGGTAACTAGTTTGGATAGCTACAACTCACTAATAATACCTTTTGATTTGTATTTCACATTGAATATGGCGATAGAATCACGAGTTTGTTGATTTGTATTTCAGATAGTTTACAACAGTATTAACATATATCTTTGTATATGAGAAGTTTCAAAGCATTGGATTCAAAGTGTATTCAACCAGGTTGCAGGTATTTTTATTTTGAATAAATTTAAGTGAACTATATTGATTTATTAATAGTAATAGTTGGATACTTCTTGTTAAATTAGGTGTTATTTTGTGTTTGATTTAGGAATTAGTAATGAAGTTTGCTAATTGAAAAACAATATCATGATTTGATTTTTAAGTGGGTGGGATAAGGTTTAAAAGTGCAGCTATTCTCTCTGCTACTTGTAAGCCAGATTTTGACAGCTTCAAAAGGGCAGGAAATTTTGTTGATATTTGATGCAAGCAAGAAATTTGGTAGACTGACTATTTGATTGTGAAGCAACATGCACTTACAGGAATCATATGAGCTGACACCAAGTGGCTATCTCTAGAATTACAAGTCTTGGCTGGGTTGGAAAAACTTTCAAATTTAAAAGAAAAAAGAAAAAAAATTAAGTTGTCGACTCAGTTCAACCTTCTAGACAAGATCAAGCAGCACTCATAGTTGAGACAATGGGAAGCAAAAGTCAGAAAGGTGATCGAGCAAGTGCATAATTTGTCACAGATCTATTTATGCATGCAAAAGCATTTATAAAAAATAAGAAATTATAATATGGTTAATTGCCTTCTATTTCCCTCAATCTATTGTTAATTGTTAATGTTTTTGAGTTTAACACTTCAAATAAATGTATACAAAGTTATAACAAACATAACCATTGGCAACCTCCAGAAACATAAGCTAATTACAAGCCACTAGAGGAAGCTACTTCAAATTTAAAGAAATGCAGAAATTAGACTCAGATCTAAATGGCTCAATAATAATTAATAGCCTAAAAATTGGATTTGCAAAACATGAAGATGCTAGTTATATTATTAAAAACAGCCATCAATACTTCAAACAAATTTACACAAGTCAAAAAAACACACCCATTCACAACCTTACAAATGGCAAGCTAATTACAATCATAGGTTTCTGTTTGCATAGAATATCCAACAACGTTATAAGAATTTTAAATTGTACACAACTTGATTTAGTTGCTACCCACTAGCCACCAAACAAAACTGACTTCAGATTTATCAGGGAAAAAAAATGGACTTTTTCTAGATGCTCCAGCAATAATCAACAACTTTGAAGTGGGGTTTGTACATTCACAATGGTGTGACTAATTTTACCAAAACAAGGTATTAACAGGTCAAATAAATGTCTACACAGTCATAAAGGAGTCAAGGACACCATCATCGACAACTTCAAAAAACACAGGCTAATTACAGTATAGCATATACAGCCATGGTGTTAGGCCTCTATATTTTTTTAATATTTGATGCGATTGCTACCGACAAGCCACTTGAGGAAATATATTTCAGATTTATCAGAATTGCAATATGAGGTTTGCAGAAATAGAATGATCTGAGTTTTTTTACCCAAACAAAAACGAAACAAAAAAAAAAAAACATTGATACTTCAAACACATGTACACAGTGATATCAGACAGCCATTGGCAACTCAAGAACCACAAGCTAATTACAATCCCATGTTCCTATATGCATAGGATATCTAGCCAAGGTTTTAGGAATCTCTCTGCGGAAAAAGGTATTAGGATTCTATGTTGTATACAATTTGATATAATTGCTAGACATTAGATAAAACACACTTCAAATTTATAATAAAAATGAATTTGGACTCTATATAATCCCAGTAAGACGCATATCATAAATATCAATTCAGCACAAAGAGATTTAATGTACATTACTTGACGTGGTTGGTTAAGTTCCAGTACTCGGAGTAGTCTGGGTAGGTTCTGTGGAAGGGTTTAGCCCAGAGGATGCAGGTGGACTATTACCATAAAAAAGGTGTATTTCGTATTGGACCCTACAACTTCCCAACAGTGGCTTGAGCTCCTCGCTTTAAAGAACAACATTTGTAGAGGGTTTTTGTTGCTAATTGCATAAATGACCTGCAGTTATTGATGGATATATCTCAGACGGTAAACGACGCCACTAACAAAATATGGATGATGCAGGAGCATCTCGTCGACAGGGCGAAGACCGAGAAGGGGCAGACAAAGTTTCTGAAGAAGATTGGGAAAGATGAACAGTTCGACAAATGGACAGCAAGTCTGTCAGAGTTCTTATGTTTTATTTTGTTTCTTCCAAGGTCAACTACAGCATTTGATTCTGTTAGCTTAAATTTCTATTTATTTTGTTTTAACTATAGTAACAGGTCTTAATTAGAGTTGTTAAGAGATTGTAGTAACAGGTCTTAAGTTAGAGTTGTTAAGAATTAGATTAATATCAATAATCAATGTAAGCAGCAAACCCTTATGTAACAGAGGAAACAGGTAAATAAACAAATAGTCAAGTCACGTAAGTTGATAGTAACTGCCGAGCAACTGTAATGTAGTAACTACCAAGCAGTTATCTAACTGCTGAAACTATTGTATAAAAAGACAGATGAAATAACCCAGAGGGGTTTCGGAGCGAAGCATTGAAAAGAGAATAAGAAAAATACATTTTATTTCCTTCATCAAATGTTCAGTGCACAATTAAATACAAGATTGCAAGATTTATGTCCTCTATGATAGAATACACATGCATACATATTTCTGTTCATTCAATTCATTGCAGACAAATACAGTAACAGAGTTTCACGACCTCAAAAGAATACACATATATATATATATTTTCTGTACATTCAACTCATTGTAGGCAAATACAGTAATCGATTTTCACGACCCCAAAAGGAATACACATATCTATTTGCTGTACATTCAACTCATTGCAGGTAGACACAGTAACGGAGTATCACGACTCCAAAAGTATCATGACCAGCCGAGACCGAGAGCGAGCATAAAGTGAGGAGAGACAAACAATAACGCAAGATACAGTCCACAGTCGAAACTGGTAAGCAACAGCACCGAACTTAAATATATATTACATACCACTGTGTAATTACATTGCAGGTCTATAAAACTCCCATAACATGAAAGGACTGTGCAATGAGGATTCGTTGGTCCCGACCACCAAATAAAAGAATTCACAGAAACCCTCCAAGCTACGGCTACGGGTTGGAATAACATAAAGACCAGACTCTACCACTATCTCGCATACAGACCACAGATGTAAGTAAATACAGCAAAGACGAAGAACCACGGAAGAAACTAAGGTAAGAACAGAGCTACCCGGAAGACAAGTAGTCGAAGTCCCTGCAAAGCCACGGGACTGGTCACCTGCAACCACCACAGAAGAGCAACGTTAGGGTTCATAACCAAATCAAAACCCTCGCAACAGAAACAACGTCGTGAAGCTGTAAAGGAGTTGACAGAAAGCGAAACCCTTGTATGGCTGAGGAGCATAGCCATACCTGAAGTGAACCGAACCCATAATCCGCAGAAACAAAGTGAAACCCTGACCACAGAGGGGCTGCAAGAGTTAGCACCAGCTCGAACAGAGGATAATGAAATATAGCAAGGAACAATCTCTTACCTGAAGACACAGTGCCGAACGTCGGACAAGAACCAGAGGTGGAGCCGAATACCTGAGCAAAACACAGAGAGCAAAGTGACGGAGTGAAAATGATCGAATAGGCGCGAACCGGCAGTGAAAAGGGAAAAGTGAAATTAGGGTTTGGTAATTTCGAGAAGAACAGGTGTCGTGGGAAGAGACCAAGTCAGTACCGTGGGTTGATTAATAATCACCTACCAAATAAATTGCAATCACACCATATCCAAAATCAAAATATCAGTGCAGGTCCACATAGGATTGGGCTAGTGTGGGACCACGTGGGCTGGGCCCCCATCAATTGGTATCAGAGCAGTTTTTTTATATATAGAGAAAGATGGCAGAAGGGCAAGTGCCAAGACGAGGACGTGGAAGAGGTGCACGTAGAGGAGCAGATGAAGGATTGAGGGAACAGATTAGAGTTCTGACAGCTCACTTGGAAGCAGTGGAAGCGGGTAGACGAAGAAACCCGGAACTGGGAGATGACAGTGAGGAAGAAGCGGTAGCTGCTACAGACGGGTCTGATGAAGAAGCTCCAGAATTGAGACTGCTGCGTTCAATTTTATTGTCCAGCAGCAAACCCAAAGCAGAGATTTCGAATTATGATGGCAGTCTGTCTGCTGATATCCTATTGGATTGGATAAGCGAACTAGATAAGTATTTCGAAAATGAGGAAGTTAAGGAGGATAAGAGAGTCAAGTTCGCTGCTACTAAGTTGAAGGGACATGCCCTCTTGTGGTGGGATAATGTCCAAGCAGACAGAAAAAGACTGAACAAATTACCTATACGGAATTGGTCAAGGATGGTAGCAAAATTGAAGGGCAGATTTCTGCCGAAAGATTACCAGGTTGAACTATGTCAACGAGTACCGAATTTGAGACAGAGAGGTATGACTGTCAAAGAGTATACGGAAGAGTTCTACCGGGTAAATCTACGTGCTGGTTATACGGATGAAACTCCAGAAAAAACAGCGAGATATGTCAATGGCTTGAGGATGGAAATTCTGGATGAAATTAGCATTCTTTCTCCCCGAAATATTGAAGAAGCCTTTCAGAGCGCTGTAAAGGCTGAGGAAAAGATTAACAGAAAATAGAACAGCAGAAGAGGGAGAGGAAGTAGCAGAGGACAGGGACAATCCTACGGTAGAGGAAAGAGTGCTGTGAACAGCGAAGAAGGCAGCAGCTCAAAACCTTCAGGGACAGCAGACAAAGGAGATAGCACCAGAGGAGGACGGTCATATTAGCGAGGACGAGGGAATGGCCGTGGAAGAGGGACTAATGTCCAGTGCTACAAGTGCCACAAATGGGGGCACAGAGCCTTTGAATGTCCAGAAGTTGAACAGGCCGGTCAGAGGGGAACGCTGATGGCACAGCCTGAAGAAGCTGAAGCACAACCCCGGGAGGTGGAAGACATGGCGGAGACAGGGGAAAATTTGATTTTGAACAAAGTGTTGTTAAAGCCAACCAAGGAAGTGGCTGAACCAACACAGCGGAAGGCACTGTTCCGGACAGTCTGTAAATCGCATGGAAAATGCTGCAAGGTAATAATAGACAGCGGGAGTACGGATAACTTGGTTGCCACTGAGATGGTGGAAAAACTGGGGTTGAAGCGACTGAAACACCCCACACCTTACAAGGTGTCGTGGCTGCAGAAAGGCCACCAGCTGTTGGTTGATGAACAATGCGAGGTAGAGTTTCGCATTGGCAAGTACCACGATACAGTGGTCTGCGATATTATGCCGATGGACGTGTGCCACATACTGCTCGGAAGACCATGGCAGTATGACAGGAAGGTGACACACGATGGGAAAACTAATTGCTATAAGTTTATGAAGGATGGGGTCAAACACACACTTGTACCCATCAAGGAGGAAGATTCAGCAGAATCAAGCGGAACAAAGGCGCTATTAATGGGAGGAAAACAGTTCGTAAAGCAGGTTGAGGAAAATGAAATTAATTTTGCAGTTGTGAGGAGGATGAAGCCAGTATTACTGAACTTGGAGAAATCAGAATTGCCCAAAGAAGTACAAGAGCTGTTAGAAGAATTTCAAGATATTGCGGCTGATGAATTACCTGATAAGTTGCCTCCCAAGAGGAGCATCAGCCACCATATTGATTTCATACCAGGAGTAAGCTTGCCAAACAAGGCAGCGTACAGAATGAGTCCAAAGGACAATGAAGAAGTATGCAAACAAGTGCAGGAATTGTTAGATAAGGGACTGATCAGAGAGAGTTTAAGCCCCTGTGCGGTACCTACAGTCCTTGCACACAAGAAGGGAGGAGAATGGCGAATGTGCACAGATTCGCGGGCTATAAACAAGATCACCATTCGATACAGGTTTCCCTTGCCTAGAATGGATGACATGATGGACTGTCTTAGTGGGGCAGCATATTTTACAAAAATAGATCTGAAAAGTGGGTACCATCAGATCAGAATTAGAGAGGGAGATGAGTGGAAGACAGCCTTCAAGACCAACGAAGGACTGTACGAATGGCTGGTCATGCCATTTGGGTTGAGTAACGCACCGAGTACTTTTATGAGATTAATGAACGAAATGTTAAAGGAGTTTATTGGAAAGTTCGTGATAGTCTATCTGGACGATATTTTAATTTTTAGCAGGACGAAAAGAGAACACCTTCAGCATATTCGAAGGGTATTCGAGAAGCTGCAGCAGAACAAACTGCTGATAAATTTAAAAAAATGCACTTTCTTGCAGAAGGAGTTAATTTATCTGGGATTTGTAGTGGCAGAGAATGAGTTAAAGATGGACCCGGAGAAGATTGAAGCGATCATGAGTTGGCCGTCACCTAAGAGTTTATTCGAGGTACGTAGCTTTCACGGTTTAGCAAGTTTTTATAGAAAGTTCATTAAGAATTTTAGTGAAATCTGCGCGCCCATGCTAGAAACCATCAAAAAGGCCAGCCAACCTTTTTGCTGGACTAAGGCAGTAGAAGACAGTTTCCAACTTCTGAAGCGGAAAATAACGGAGAGGCCAATCTTGAGGCTGCCCGATTTTAGCAAACCTTTTCAGGTTCGGTGTGATGCCAGCGGGACAGCTATTGGCGCTGTACTCAGTCAAGAGGACAGACCGGTGGCATTCTTTAGTGAAAAGCTAAATGAAAGTCGGCAGAAGTATTCGTCATACGACAAAGAATTCTATGCAATGGTTCAAGCCTTGAAGCATTGGAGGCACTATTTACTAGGCAATGAGTTCGTTTTGTTCTCTGATAATTCTGTGTTACAGTACATAACACAGCAGCACAAACTGAACCATAAACATGCCAAGTGGGTGGAGTACCTGCAAAGTTTCACTTTTGTGTTGAAGCACATAAGTGGGCAAGCCAACAAAGTGGCAGACGCTTTAAGCAGAAGAGCCCTGCTCTTACAAGAAAGTGGCATACAGGTGATGGGATTTGAGTATTTGAAGGATTTGTACCAGATGGACGCGGATTTCAAAGAAGCTTTTGAAGCATGCCAGAATCCCGTATTGAGGAATACAGGCCCATGGCTAGATTTCAATTTACAGGAAGGATTATTGTTTTGAGGAGGACAGCTATGTGTTCCAGATTGTTCGATGAGGGAAAATCTGGTGAGAGAGAAACACAGTGGCGGACTAGCGGGACATTTTGGCATCGATAAGACATTGGAGCAGCTCCGGCATTTTTATTACTGGCCAAGGATGAGCCGGGACGTACAGAGGTATGTAACCAGGTGTAAAATCTGCCAACTAGTGAAAGGGCACAGCCAGAACACGGGGCTATACACACCCCTACCTGTTCCAAGCAGGCCGTGGGATTTGGTCAGCATTGACTTTGTCCTAGGATTGCCTAGAACGCAGCGAGGATATGATTCAGTGATGGTGGTGGTGGATAGGTTCTCAAAGATGGCTCATTTCATTCCTTGCCGGAAGACTAGCGACGCCACAAACGTGGCACACCTTTTCTTTACGGAAGTAGTTCGATTACATGGCTTACCTAAAACTATAGTTTCAGACAGGGATGTGAAGTTTACAGGGCATTTTTGGCGCACCCTGTGGAAAAAGCTGGGCACACAGTTAAATTTCAGTTCTGCATATCACCCGCAGACCGATGGGCAGACAGAGGTAGTAAACAGGAGTTTGGGCAACTTGTTACGAAGCTTAACAGGAGAAAACTCGCGATTGTGGGATCGAGCTCTTGCCCAGGCAGAATTCGCTTATAACGATTCGCCCAATCGGAGCACCGGGCTTAGCCCATTTCAAATCTTGTATGGTATGCATCCGCGAGGAGTACATGAGTTACGGGATTTGGGACAGCTAGAAAGGAGAAGTGTAGACGGGGAAGATTTTGCTTAAGCGATGAGCGAACTGCATGAGAAAGTCAAATTGAGATTACAAGATAGCACGCAAAAATATAAGCAGCATGCAGACATAAGACGGCGTGAGGTACATTTTGAAATTGGAGACGAAGTCCTTGCACATTTGCGCCGGGAACGGTTTCCTAAGGGTACGTATAACAAACTGAAGTTCAAAAAAATCGGCCCATGCAAAATTCTGCGCAAATTTTTAGCAAATTCATATGAAATTCAGCTGCCACCTGATATAGCTATATCACCCATATTCAACGTGGCAGACCTGTTCCCATATCATGCCCAGGCAGAAGATAAAAGAATGGTACAGCCACAACGGGACACCCAGTTCGAGGACAGTCTTTGGAAGAAACAGTTACCGTCGGTCAAGACCCATGAAATAGAAGGAATCATTAGCACATAGGTGGCCAAGAAGACACGCAGAAAGGAGTATCTGCGTTATCTCGTAAAGTGGAAGGACCGTCCAATGGAGGACAGCTCCTGGCTCGACGAGATATAGATTCGGAAGGCGGGCTACTCGGTGGAGGAACTCATTGAACGGAGCCATGAGATCTCTCTTTTACCCCGGCAGCCTGATGCAGGAGCATCTGGTCGATAGGGCGAAGATCGAGAAGGGGCAGACAAAGTTTCTGAAGAAGATTGGGAAAGATGAACAGTTCGACAAATGGACAACAAGTCTGTCAGAGTTCTTATGTTTTATTTTGTTTCTTCCAAGGTCAACTACAGCATTTGATTCTGTTAGCTTAAATTTCTATTTATTTTGTTTTAACTATAGTAACAGGTCTTAATTAGAGTTGTTAAGAGACTGTAGTAACAGGTCTTAAGTTAGAGTTGTTAAGAATTAGATTAATATCAATAATCAATGTAAGCAGCAAACCCTTATGTAACAGAGGAAACAGGTAAACAAACAAATAGTCAAGTCACGTAAGTTGATAGTAACTGCCGAGCAACTGTAATGTAGTAACTACCAAGCAGTTATCTAACTGCTGAAACTATTGTATAAAAAGACAGATGAAATAACCCAGAGGGGTTCCGGAGCGAAGCATTGAAAAGAGAATAAGAAAAATACATTTTATTTCCTTCATCAAATGTTCAGTGCACAATTAAATACAAGATTGCAAGATTTATGTCCTCTATGATAGAATACGCATGCATACATATTTCTGTTCATTCAATTCATTGCAGACAAATACAGTAACAGAGTTTCACGACCTCAAAAGAATACACATATATATATATTTTCTGTACATTCAACTCATTGCAGGCAAATATAGTAATCGAGTTTCACGACCCCAAAAGGAATACACATATCTATTTGTTGTACATTCAACTCATTGCAGGTAGACACAGTAACGGAGTATCACGACTCCAAAAGTCTCATGACCAGCCGAGACCGAGAGCGAGCATAAAGCGAGGAGAGACAAACAATAACGCAAGATACAGTCCACAGTCGAAACTGGTAAGCAACAGCACCGAACTTAAATATATATTACATACCACTGTGTAATTACATTGCAGGTCTATAAAACTCCCATAACATGAAAGGACTGTGCAACGAGGATTCGTTGGTCCCGGCCACCAAATAAAAGAATTCACAGAAACCCTCCAAGCTACGGCTACGGGTTGGAATAACATAAAGACCAGACTCTACCACTATCTCGCATACAGACCACAGATGCAAGTAAATACAGCAAAGACGAAGAACCACGGAAGAAACTAAGGTAAGAACAGAGCTACCCGGAAGACAAGCAGTCGAAGTCCCTGCAAAGCCACGGGACTGGTCACCTGCAACCACCACAGAAGAGCAACGTTAGGGTTTATAACCAAATCAAAACCCTCGCAACAGAAACAACGTCGTGAAGCTGTAAATGAGTTGACAGAAAGCGAAACCCTTGTATGGCTGAGGAGCATAGCCATACCTGAAGTGAACCGAACCCATAAGCCGCAGAAACAAAGTGAAACCCTGACCACAGAGGGGCTGCGAGAGTTAGCACCAGCTCGAACAGAGGATAATGAAATATAGCAAGGAACAATCTCTTACCTGAAGACACAGTGCCGAACGTCGGACAAGAACCAGAGGCGGAGCCGAATACCTGAGCAAAACACAGAGAGCAAAGTGACGGAGTGAAAATGACCGAATAGGCGCGAACCGGCAGTGAAAAGGGAAAAGTGAAATTAGGGTTTGGTAATTTCGAGAAGAACAGGTGTCGCGGGAAGAGACCAAGTCAGTACCGTGGGTTGATTAATAATCACCTACCAAATAAATTGCAATCACACCATATCCAAAATCAAAATATCAGTGCAGGTCCACATAGGATTGGGCTAGTGTGGGACCATGTGGGCTGGGCCCCCATCAATGGAGTTGATCCTTCAGGGAAACCGTTGCTTCTTGGAACATTATAAGCTTTATCGGGCATGTTGGAAATGAGATTTGAAGTGGTGGTTCTAAACTAGCATAGATTTGTTGGCATTATGACACATGTTTGGCACTATGAGACAGGTGTTGTCCTTGATGGCAACTCACTCAGATGGCAGATCATTGTTCAAGCTCTCAGAATGAAAGAAAAAGAGATATATGTAGGTTTCCTTTAACTAAGTCACGTATACACGCGAGATTGCCGATCAAAAGTCGCGTATACGTATGCACGCACTTTCATGCATGAAAAAGCGCATACGTGTGGGAAAACATATTTTTGGTCCATGGTATTTAGTCCTTGGTATTTGGACCTATGGTTTTGGACCATAATATCTCGTCTGATGTGTTGAACCCAGGTATTTGGTCCAAGGTATTGATTCTTTATGGCTTTGGACCATGGTATTGTGTAAGGCCTAAGACTATAAAAAGGGGAAGGAGATCATTAGGCATTGACATTGACTTAAGCATTGAATATCTGATGAAGAGCTAAATCTGAAATACTAGTCATTAGGTTATGGTGCGTAGCTAGATCTAAATCAAGGAGGAACCTAAGCACAAGAAGAAGGATAAGTACTATTGATGGGTCAATATCTTAAGGCTTGAATAGTAGTATCTTTGTGTGATTTTGATCTGTTACTTTTGGGGCATGACTTGATCTATAAATCTGATAATCTAGGTATAACTGATGTCTGAATAAGTGAAAAGGATAAATTATCTTTTATAGATCTATACGCAAGTCCAGCGAAGCAAAGGCGCGTATACACGCTGGTTCTGTAATTCAAAATAGCGTATGCATGCACGTTGTACACATTGAAGTATCGTACATCTCTTGATATATGTTTTAGCTACTTCTGTTTATTCCTGCAGTGGTCTGGGTTCAGAATTGTTGCCTTGTTACTAGTACTGTTTTCTAGGTACAACTTCAAAGAAGTGACTATTTGATTCAATTTTTTTGGTGCAAAGGAGATTGGTTGATGCAGATATACTTGATGGTTGATTGATGTTATTCATGGATCCAGTCTGAAAATTTATGAAACATGGTTCCTGAAAGAAAAGAGAAGGTTGTAGCCTTCTGTAGGTCAGCACCTATGTACTAGTACCTCAGCTAGTACAAGAGCTATGGGGGTTGTAGCTCCCTTCTAGGAGAAGCTGGAGAAAGAGAGAAGGTTGTAGCCTTCTACAGGTAGTAGCGTACGTACTAGTATAAGACTGCACCAGTATAGAATCATTGTAAAAAGAAGTTTCTAATTAAAATAAGATAGAGACGCATTGCAGCAAGTGGTTTTCACCCACATTGGGTTTCCACCTTATATCTTTGTGTCCATGTGTTTGATGATATGTTCTATTTTACTGGTCCTGCTTACTGTTCTTATGATTAATGAAGTCCTGATGCACTGATTAAAGATCAACAATTAATGAATCTTAAGCTTTCTGATATACGCTAGTTTCTTTAGACACAATAGCGTATATACGCAATTTCCCATAGCTGAAGTAGCGTATACAAATCTGATTGTGAAATGAAAAATAATTGATTTAATAATACTAATTCACCCCCCCTCTCAGTATTATTCGGACCAACAATTTGTATCAGAGCAGGTCCTTCAGAAGAGACATGATCGTTTCAAGGAAGATCTATCATCATGAGAAACTACGAAAAGGAGGCATCTATCAAGCCACCAATCTTTGATGGAAGCAACTTCATCTATTGGAAGGTAAGAATCACAACCTATCTTCAATCTCTTGGTACAGAAGTTTGGGATATCGTGGAAACAGGATACACATTTCCATCAGCAACTCCTACAGATACGGCTGGTAAGAAGCAATATGAAACAAATGCAAAGGCTTTCAATACTCTATTAGGGAGTTTATCTCAATCAGAATTCGTCAAGGTTATGTAGCTCAAAACCGCAAAAGAAATATGGGACAAGATCATTCTGAGCTATGAAGGAGATGATCAGGTAAAACGTGCAAAACTACAAACTCTCAGAATCCAATATGAAAATCTCAGAATGCGCAATGATGAAAGTGTGGCTAATTATTTATTACGTATAGATGAGATTGTTAATTGTATGAAAAACTTGGGTGAAGAGATAAAAGAAGCTACTTTGGTTGAAAAGGTTCTAAGATCTTTGTCTTCTAAGTTTGAATCAAAAGTTTCAGCCATAGAAGAAAAGTAGAATCTTCAAAGCATTACCATGTCACAGCTGCACAGAATCCTAACTGCTTTTGAAATGAGAAAAGGAGGACCATCAGACATGAGAGAATTTGCATTCAAAGCCTCAGGAAAAGGAGAATACAATGAGTCAGGACATATGTCAGAAGGAGAGGAAGAATCAAACTTTGTCAAGAACCTTCAACGGGGTTCTGGAAGATTCAGAGGTAAGCTACCTTTTAAATGCTTTGCTTGTGGAAGAGTCGGTCACTATGCAGCCAAGTGTCCTCATAAAGATAAGCTTGACAAAGTTAAGGAACCAGTTAGATGGAACAAAAAAAAAATGTAAGTAAGAAGAGCTATTATACACATGAAGACAGTGATGGATTTTCAAATAGTGATGAAGATGAACAAGGTAATGATTATAGACTTTTGATGGCTTTTGAAGATGATGATTTCTTGGATGCTATAGATGAAGAAGGTCTTTATGAAGAAATCTCTAAACTTAAAATTTGTTTAGAAAAAAAGAATATGATTATAGATACTCTGACATTCCAACTTGTTGAAAGGGAAAACACATTGAAAAGTTAGAATGTGAAATTGTGGGACTTAGAAAAGATATTGAGAAAACAAAAGCTCTTAATCTTAGATTTGATAAAGGATCCAAAACTTTAGATGAGATTATCAAAGTGCAGCGTTCTCCTCTAATCAAGATAGGTCTTGGGTATACTGAAGAAGAATCTCAAGCATAGAAGCCATCTACCTCCAAAAGTTATCTTGAAGTAGCAAGGAGAAGTGAACAGGTTGACAATCGATAGCAAAGGCACAATGCAAATCACCAGGTAAATCAGGGACAATTTACTTCAAGAATGAACACAGATCACGAAGTAAATCGAGGGAAATCTACTTCAAGGATGAACAAAAGCTACAACCAACTGCAGGTAAATCATTCTCAATTTACCTCAAGAACGAATGGCTATGGAAATTACAATCACCTGGACGGAAGGCTTGATAATCGCAAGAATTTCTTCAATGGCCAATGTTTCTCTTGTCATAACTTTGGACACAAAGCAGCTCAATGTGTTGCCTACAAGACCATCATGACTAGAGAAGCACGAAATCAAAGGAGTGTGACTGGAATCATGAAAAGAACCTACAATAACTTTTCTGCTCTTGAAAATGAAATAGAATGTTCTATTTGTAACAACTTCGGTCATGAAGATTCTGAATGCAAGAGTAGGTTTCGGCAAACAACTCAGAAGGAGCAAGCTTCATTGAGTCCCAAAACATGGAGGAAGAAAGAACTGCAACCAGAAAGATGTGGTATAGCCTTATATGCGAAAGGGCAGGAAAATCAGTGGTACATCGACAGTGGATGCTCGAAACATATGACAGGTGATAAAGAAAAACTTCAATCATATAGTGCCTTAGAAAAGGAAAAGAAGGTCTCATTTGGAAATGATACCCCTGCATTCATAAAAGGTAAAGGTTCTGTTCTTTTGAAAGAAAAGGTCAAAGCTAGAAATGTTATGTATGTTGATGGCTTAAAACATAATCTATTGAGTGTCAATCAAATGTGTGATCAAGGAAATGAGGTAATATTTCGATCAAATGGATGTATTGTTCGTGAGCTTGATATAGGAGAAACAGTGATCAAATGCATAAGAACACCAAATAATTTATACATACTCAAGGAGGATAACAACAATGATATCTAAGCAAGAATGATGAACAATGGCTATGGCACATAAGATTGGGACATCTAAGCTTCTCTCAGATAAGGAAAGCATGCAAATATTAGGCGGTTCGTGATCTCCCTGACATCAGAATTCCTGACAATACAATATGCAAATCATGTCAGTTTGGTAAGCAAACCAGAACTAATTGCCCTGAGAAGGAAGGATCTGCTAGTAGGCCACTTGAACTTGTCCATACTGATGTATGTGGTCCAACTAGGAAGAGGTAACCTCGAGGAGAAGAATACTTCATATTGTTCATTGACGACTTTTCAAGGATGTATTGGATAGGACTTCTGAAGCATAAAGACAAAGCTTTCAAAAATTTCAAAGCATTCAAAGCCTTGGTTGAAAACGAATCAGATCGCAGAATCAAATGCCTCAGGTCTGATAGAGGAGGGGAATTTACCTCGAATTAATTTTTCGATTTTTGTGAAGAAAATCGAATAAGAAGGGAATTCTCTAATGCAAGGAATCCTCAACAAGATGGAGTAGTGGAAAGGATGAACAGAACGGTTCAAGAAATGGCTCGTGCTATGCTTGATGAGTCTGGAACTCCGGCAACCTTCTGGGGTGAAGCTGCATTTGTTGCGGATACTATTCTCAACAAGACAAACGTCCGGGTGAACAACACTCAAAATCCTCATGAACTTTGGTATGGTAAGACTCCCACGGTTAAATACTTCAAAATTTTTGGAAGCAAATGTTACATCAAAAGGAGTGATGAAAACCTTGGCAAGTTTGAACCTAGAGCAGATGAAGGCATTCTCCTTGCTTACTCCATTTGTTGCGGTTACTATTCTCAACAAGACAAACGTCCAGGTGAACAACACTCAAACTCCTCATGAACTTTGGTATGGTAAGACTCCCACGGTTAAATACTTCAAAGTTTTTGGAAGCAAATGTTACATCAAAAGGACTGATGAAAACCTTGGCAAGTTTGAACCTAGAGCATATGAAGGCATTCTCCGTGGTTACTCTCCCCATAGCAAAGGATATAAGTGTTACAATAAAAGACTTGGAAAAATTCTTGAAAGTATTGATGTAGTTATTGATGAAGAAGGAAACATTCCTAGGCAGGTAAAATCTGAAGATTTCGAAGATGATGAGGACTATCCTTCAACATCAAATCAAACTTATGATGAAGAAGAAACCCATGAGGCACCAGAAGAATATATAAGGATAGAAGAAAAGACTCCAGCCAAGTACGTTTAGAAGAATCATCCAGAAACTCAAATTTTTGGGCAAAAGGAGGTGGGTGTACAAACAAGAATAACTATTTCAGAAGCTTAAAGCTATCTAGCATTACTCTCCTCCACTGAACCACAAAATGTAAGAGAAGCATGCAAAGATGAATGCTGGGTCAGGGCCATGAATGAAGAACTTGAGCAGATTGAAAAGAATAACACTTGGGAGTTGGTTCCTAGACTAAACGATAAGAATGTCATAGGTACAAAATGGATATCCAAAAACAAGCTGAATGAAAATGGAGATGTTATTAGAAACAAGGTCAGACTTGTTTGTAAAGGGTATGCTCAACAAGAAGGCATAGACTTTGAAGAAACTTTTTCACAGGTTGCTAGACTTGAAGCCATAAGAATGTTCCTTGCTCTTTCTAGCTTTTAGAAGTTCAAAGTTTTTCAAATGGATGTGAAATCTGTCTTTTTAAATGGAGACTTGAAAGAAGAAGTCTATATTGAGCAACCAGATGGATTCATTCGTTATAAAAAAATAAGTAGCTATATCAATCTAAATCAACTAGTATATTAATATAAAAAATAATCATCGTATATTAAAATTTTATTGTATTATAACATCAATTTAATATAACTTATTCTATTCATTAACATTCTTTATATTAAAGTAAAGCCATATTTACCGTCATATTTTTTTAAATAGTATAAATTGCATTTATGTTAACCATTACAAAATGGAATAATATTATACAGTAACAAAAGCTTTCCATTTTAAGTATTTTCTAAAAAGCCAATTGGCAAAATGACCCGAAATGAATATCACGGATTTTTACGGTAAAATTATACTTACAAAATAATAGTAAAATCTAGAACGACCCGCGACCCAGATAACAAGACCAGTTAAATAAATAAACAAAATATCACATCAAACACCAGCGAAGAGTAAAAAGGAAGATCATCGTTGTTTTTAGGGATCGGCCGCAACAATGAAAACAAAGCTCAAATACCAATTCAAATAGATTCACAGCTGTCATTGTTGTTTGCTACCAAATATAATAGATTCCCAGCTGTCATTACTGGTTCGCTAGCAAATATAGTAAATTCCATCTGGCATAGTTAGATTGCCAACACATATAATAGATTTCCATTTGTCATGTTAGAATGCCAACAAATATAATAGATTCGCATCTGGCATGGTTGATTGCCAGCAAATACAAAACTAGTTACCATTGAGATTATTATCTCTGAACTGATTTAAATTCTATTTGGAAGCATTCAAAAATAAAAACACATTAACCAAGAAAAATACACCACATTCACATCTTATCATTGATGCGCAATAAATAAACAAAGTAACATTATAATTTATGCTGCAATGACAACCAGATGAGTAATACATCACTTCAATTTGCGGCAGTTAAATACTTAGTAGCAACTATTTAAGAGCCAATGTATGAAGAAATACAAGAAATTTTCCGCAGTTAAATACTTAGTAGCAACTATTTAATAGCCAATGTATGAAGAAATACAAGAGTTCTGCACATAACCACAATGATTAAACCACAATTAATCATTGTTTAGCTTAAAACAGGGCATTCTTCTAATTTTCGAATACAATTTCAAGTCAAAGGCATCCATGACCAAAACAATAAAAATGCCTAACAAAATCACTACAATCCTAGGTTTAACCAGCGGCATAGAGTGAATCTGATACCATTTCTGAGCGCCTCCGTCTGATGCAACATGCAAGGTCCAAGTAATAGAGCAAATGGAGGTCACAAAAATCTCCAATATGAGGAAAAGTGCCAGTCTTTGAAGATCACCTCTGAAGAATAACACTGGGCATACATTGGTGTTATTGGTTATCCAGGAAGGGCTTAACAATTGGCTTACCAAAGGTTCCCGATATGAGATTCAGGAGTCAAGAATTTGCTGCCAGAATTCGATGCAGGCTCACTAGTAAAGGCCACAAGAAACCCTCATTTTCCTTCATTCCCAAAGAAGCTTTTGGGGTAGTCGTATTTCTTGTAAGCTACAAGAAACACTCATTTTCCTTCATTCACAAGGAAAATAGTTTCAAGACTTATGAGCCAGGCTCGCCAGACGTCTCCTGTGTTGGTCGGATAAAGCTCAAGAGGAAAGAGGCCAAGAAACTCAGAACCCTAACCAGAGCCCACTGTGGAGATCAACAGCCTAATAAACCCCAAGGGGATGGAAAACTGGGTGGTTCAAGAAACTCTTCAAGCTAAAAGTTGAATATATAGTGGATTTTCTGGATACTAAGTTCTGCGGTTCTTGGTATGAATAGTGAGTCCCTCACCATATGAATAGTGAGTCCCTACCGGGCCTTGGTCGAGAGTTCGCTTGCTCACCCCCACCCAATAACGCGAAGGTTTGCAATATTGAGCAACGCAAGTCATTCATGCATAATTACATATATAATATATGCATTCACGCTCCATTGTTTGTCATTTCTTCCAGTCATGAATTATATATGTAATTACGCTTTCTTATCACTTTGAACTAATTACAGAACTAACTACATCTACTAGAACCACATATCTTATTTTATCAACGGACCTTACCTTCAACCCTTCATGCATGCTCGGGTAAGACCTCCGTATCTCTATTACTATGGCAGGCTGGACCATACCTGCTACTTGAGTCTTCCTGGCTTATAGGGTTTTGACTCCATCTCCTAGGATGAAGGGATGAAGGGCTAAAGGATATGTTATCAGTTCCCTTGCTCGTCCCATATACTTCACGGGTAGACTTAGTAGTCGTTGTATAAGCCCGTAAATCGTAGTATTAAGCCCGTAAATCCTTGTTCGGAATGGAAACATTTTGCTTCACAACTGGAGCACAGCGCATTATCAAACCATAAATTGTATACAGAATTCAAACTGACTCTTTTGAAAATCTGGCGGTGCGCAGATATGTCAAATGGAAATCTGTGTACAGATGCGCACTCATGTGAAATGAAAATCTCTGTGTACAGATGTGCACACATGTCAAATGGAAACCTGTGTACAGATGTCAAAAAGATATGAGAAGTTTTGATGATATAATTGATTTAAAAGAAGGCCTATCGGCCTAACAAGTGTAGTCTGATTTGTTTTTGTTTAAGATAAATTTTGAAAGCTAGCATTTTTGTAGTTCTTATTTTTTATTTTTATATCATCAAGTAGAATTATCATTTGAAAGCTAGCATTTTTGTAGTTCTTATTTTTTAGTTTTATATCATCAAGTAGAATTATCATTTTAGATTTATAGTTGCATTTCTTAGTTTAGAATTAGTAATAAGTTTGAATTTGGAATATTTAGCATAATATATATTTATTTTTACCTATTCTTCCCTAGTTACCATGCTTTCTCGCATTTATTCTTGTGTATTATATTTTCTATATTTTTGTATCATATGTTCTAACATACTATACTAATTTGTAATTTATTTTAATAAGCATTTAACTTGCACAAGAGGTAAATTAATATAAACAATAACTTTGGATTAATCATAGGATAATGATATAATAAACCCTCTATCTTTTCCTTCAAAACAAGAAGAGGCAAAAGGCCAACAGAGCCTTAAAACTCATGAAGCGTGACCACCCCAAACAACTTGGGTTATTTAAAGATCTCTCGTCTCGGTCACTTCTTCTTTGTTGAAAAATGTCATAAAACTAGCATCAACAATATTATAGTCGAACATTTAATGCAAAATCATAAAGTGTCTTAAAAAATAACAATAGTTGGAATGCATCAAGCTAAAATTAGTCCTCATTGTGATTACAAGCTTTTCCCGAGTCCTCTAAAAGTCCAAAAGATAGATCTTGTTTCTCCTTACTGTTACACTAAAAAATGTCACCTTGACTACTTACAGTTAGTATGGCTCAAATCAACAGTCATGCTACCCTCTTAGGCAAGTCTCATGCCTCTGTTATCCATCTCAAACTCAAAGAAGAGAGAAAGTCTTGTAAAAACTATGTTTATCTCTGGGGTCGCAGGTTCTCTCTAGCCTTACCTGCGGGGACGCTGACCATGTTCACAAAATCTGCGTCCATGGACGCTCTGTATGTTAAGGGACAGGTGCGTCCCTCTGTAAAAGGCAAAATGCGCGAGTTTTATCTTGAAAAAGTTACTTGTGGTTACTTCTAGAACATTCTAGAGGTCGGTTTGATGAAATGGATGCGCCTCCAGTTGGTTCATGTATCTCTATTAAGGGGGAACTTATCCCATCAATAAGGGAGCTATCCCACCCAAAGAGGGGGATGATCCCATTGATAGTGGACCTGAATAACCTCTTTACAGCACTATAAATAAAGACATTGAGCCAGAGGGAGAGGAGGTTGGAGCTATACATTTTCTTTGGGTAAATGCTGCAGGATTTAGGTCTTCCATTAGAGCCTTTGTAAGGAGAGATTGTCTTTACTTGATTCTACTTGGAAGAGGGTGAGCTTTGTCAAAGTAGAGGAAAACCCTTGATGGACCCTGGGAGGAACTTGCACAACACCAAGGCCAGGTTGTAAGAGTTTCTTTGTTTCGTTATTAATACAAACTGGTTTATTTTTCTCAATAGCTTGTGTTAATGAGTTATTTCATGTGTTCCTTGGTCTGCATGTTGAATATATGTTTTATTATATGAAATGCAAGTGCTTGGTAATTGTTTGATTGTTTGTGGTTGCAGGAATTGACTTGAAGGAGGAGCTCATCCGGATCGTCAAGAACGGACTTCAACAACAGCGTTTTGGAATAAGGTAAGCCTAAACACTTGTAGTTTTCATGTTGTAAAAGGTGTATTTAGAGAAAGATCACTCCATTTTGTCTTGTTTGTCATTAGAATGTCTTAGACTTCTAGGAAGGTCAGTCGTGTTCGCACCCTTGACAAATTCCGTGTGACAAATTGGCGACTCCACTGGGGATAGATTCCATTGATGAGAAAAGTCTTTTCCTCTATGTGAACTTTGCTTTGAGAAAATTTGTTTATTTTTCTGGTTTTGGCTCTGTGATTCTGTCTCTGGGTGGGTTAGCTTAGGATTAGTTTTATTTTGATTTTTCTTGAGTTTTTCAGACGGACGCACCCTCTGAGTGCTGCACAGTGCGTCCCTGGACGCACTTTTGCTGTGTGCACAGAGCGGGCCCGCACCTGTGCTAACGGGTTGCCTGCGTCCCCTGCCAAAATTTGAGAAAATTCCATTTTTTGCCTTTTTTGCTCTTAGATTTTGTTTTTTCTTAGTTTTTTCTGCCCAGATTCATTAGTCCCTTGTCCAGAATCTTCACCTAAGCTTGTTCCTGCTCTTAGCTTTCATCAATTGGGTGTTTTGAGTCTCTTTCTTGAGAAATTCTTGATTTGATTTCCTTTGATCATTACTTGGAGGTTTGTCTCAGTCTTTTCACAATTTTGCATCTTTTTGCTTTTGTTTTTGCAAAAAAATTTCCCCCTCATTCGCCGGGGGGGGCTAAATTGTGTATGAGTGTTAATCGCCTTTGAGTGTTTTTATGTTTTGATCTTTGGAACTCTCACCCATTTTTCTCGACTTGCACTTGATTGGTTCTTAGATCACATTAGAATCGTCTTGTGTCTGAGAATTCTCTTGCATAGATCACATTTGCATAATTAGAATTCTCATTTTCGGAATATGAATGAAAAATGTGCATAGATTACATTTGCATACTTTTCGAGTGAATTGTGCATAGATTACAATTGCATAGTTTACATTCTGGAAAATCAATCGTAGATTTAGATCAGTTTTGTTTGATTTGAATTTACACAAAAATAAAAATAAAAAAATTGGTTTGGAATTGATTTGCATTAGTTTTTCTTGATAAAATTAGTGCATTAGAGAATCTGTTATATTTTCTCTTAATGATCAATTTTTTGCATTGTTGGAAGTGAATGGAAACTCTCTCCTTACTTTAGTTAGGATTCATCGAATTGAAAAGATTACATTATCATATTCGATTGCATTCAGTTGAGTCGGGTCATAACACCATTGGTTTCGAATCCATTTACCCATTTGAGTAATAACAGCCTTAATAACACAGCGCTTAATTAAAATTCATCTAGTAATTTTTACATTTCTAGGGCTCTGAAACACCAACATAGCTTAGGCTAGGGTCTTGGAGTAGGTGAGTACTTAACTCTCCAAGACTACAAAACCAAACAGATAGTTTATCTTGAGTAGATTAAATCCAATTGTTTCAGTTGCACTCTGGGAAAGCTCCTCTTAAAGGAGAAGCACGAGCTCGTGTCCGAACCAGTGAGGGGATCATTCCCCCCTCGTTGGGAACGACGCCAGACAGTACGTATTACAAACGGTAAACCTCGGATTAACCATTGTCGAGGAGCCAGGGGTCACTTATCGGTAAACCTTGGATTATTGTCAAGGAGCCGGTAAGGGGATTGAGCTTGTTACTCTGCCCTTGCGTGCTGTCGGAGTTTAGACTGTTCCCCCAGGTGTAATTGTTGTGATTGGTAACCTTAGTGACCATAATCTCTAGGATTCTACCCAAGGTGACGGTGGAGGGAAGGTCCCACTGTACCTGGAGCAGACGTCGGCTATACTCACTTGGATTTTCTGGGGGGTTCACTTCACTCGAGACGGTTAAAGTGGAGGAACTTGGTCCAGTCTATTCATTAAGCAGGTTGTCGGGGTAACTGTTCCACCCACTATTTCTGTACTGAATTCTGCGAGGTTGGGCTTAATCACCAACTAGTGTTTTCGGTCCGGAGAGCTTACTGTTTGTGTGTGGTTTGACTCCTAGATTTGATAGCGCGTGTTAATTTGTTTGTTTTTACTTTTAGAGACCATAGGTGTGAATTGTGAATTTTAATTTTTAGGTGTAAATTGTGAATTGTTAATTTTAGTTTAAAATTGTTAATAAAATTCACTGAAGTTGAATATAATGGCAAATGTTCCGGAATTTATCAACCTAGGAACCCCTCCTAATGAGAATCCTAGTACTTTTCCTTACTTTGGGAATGTTGGTCCTCCTTATATGGCTACTTTGTCATTACCTGGATTTACAATACGTTTACCGATATGGTTATTTTCAACTTCGTTGGCCCACAATACTCCAATTGTTCCACCTCAACCGGATGCTTCACCTCAACAGAGTTCACCATCTCAACATGACCAACCTTCTGTTGACCCTTTACCTTCTTCGCCTAATTTTTCTTCCTCCATTTCTTCCTCTTCGCCTGGTAAAAGCCTTGATGCTAGTAACCAGGAGGTTAAGAAGAAGAAGAAAGGGAAGAAGAAGAAAAAGAAGAAGAAACAAGATAAGAAAGAAGTCAACCAACCAACCATGGCTGTAAGTGTTAGTTGTGTTGAGGAAAATTCCGACATGCACTGTAAACCCAAATACCCTTGCAGGCTTTGTAAGGGTGACCACTTCCTTGTGAATTGTCCTGGTCTTCCAAAGGTCTTGGAAGTATGGTCAGAAAAATCTCATCAACTTTCCACTGATCCATCAACCAGTGATAGTCAGGTTCCTGGGAAAAAGGGTAAAGTTAGGTTTCCTTGTAAGTTATGCAAAGGGAGTCATCAAACTCACATTTGCCCTCACATGGATGAAGCCTCAACATTATTGGAAAACCTTACTGTTCCATAGCAAGAATTTCCAACTGGTTACCGTAAACTTTCTCCCAACCTACCGTCAACTGACGGAGTGATTGATTCAAATTCAAATACAGTCGATCACACTCTTCCATTGGAGAGTGAAACTCATGTCACTCAGGTTGATGATCCATTAGTTGATCAAGTGGTCGATTCAATTTCACATTCGGTCGATCCCACTTTCCATTTAGAGAGTGAACTTCATACCGCTCAGGTTCTTCTTGTTACATCAGATTCTTCTATGCCAGGGGGCATTTCACCTGTTTCTACAGAACCCCCTCCAAGTACTGAGGTCTTTTCCTTTGACTGGAATAGACTGACAGAACCTCGTCTTCCTTCCTCCATCCCTTTCCAAATCATTGTCAAGGCTGGTGGTAGGGACATACATCGTACTCAGGTAGATGAAGGTGCTTCTGTTAGTATTTTATCCTCAGCTGTTTGGAAAGCTTTGGGTTCCCCTCAGCTTGCGCCTATTACGCAGAATCTGAAAGCTTTTAACAGAACAATTAGTGAACCTTTAGGGATCCTTCCTAAGTTTTCTATTACCTTGGAAGGTAAAACTGTTTGTGTTGATCTTATGGTAGTTCGAGGTCCCTTGGATTTCAATTTACTCCTTGGGCGAGACTATGTTTATGCAATGAAAGCTGTCGTATCGACACTCTTTCGCGTGATGTCTTTCCCTCACAATGGCAGTATTGTGACTGTAGACCAGCTTTCGTTCCCTAGTCTTGTCTCAACTACCAATAATATGACACCCCTAAATGTTCCTGATTCTAAAGTGGTATCTACCCTGCCACGGGTTAATTATGTGGCAACTGGTCCCATGATTTCAGTTACCGATGTAAGTGAGCCTCTCACTGTTTGCTCATCTTCCTTTGATTTAGATCCGGTAATTGACATGGAAAACTCTATGGGATTACTTGAACACGATGTTCTTATCCCTTTTGAGTCCCTTGACATGTGTTCCTTCCAAAGAACTATTCTTCCTTCTGATGAAGACCTTTTGGAAGCCATGATCAAGGTGTGTCCATTGACATGTCTTTCTTCCAGTTGGAAGCCATGATCAGTGAGCACGAGGATAGTTTTGCTCCTGTGTCAACCTCATTAAAAAATGAAATAGGGTGTCCCGAGGAAAGTTCCTTTTACTGTGTCGACCTCGTTAAAAAATGAATCAGTGAGTGTGAGGATGGTTTGTTCCTGTTTCAACCTCATTAAAAAATTAAATTGGATGTTGCGAGGAAAGTTCCTTTTACTGTGTCAACCTCGTTAAAAAATGAATCAGTGTGTTCGAGGACAGTTCCTTTTCCTGTGCCAACCTCGTTAAAAAATGAAACAGGTTAGTATGAGGAAAGTTCCTGTTACTGAGTCAACCTCATTAAAAAATGAATCAGGTAGATAGTAGGTTATATAGGAAAGTAGGATTAGCGAGGAAAGTTCCTTTTACTGTGTCAACCTCGTTAAAAAATGAATCAGTTTACGAGGATAGTTTGTTCCTCTCTCAACCTCGTTAAAAAATGAAACTGGATGGTGCGAGGAAAGTTCCTTTTACTGTGTCAACCTCGTTAAAAAATGAATCAGTGTGTTCGAGGACAGTTCCTTTTCCTGTGCCAACCTCGTTAAAAAATGAAACAGGCTAGTATGAGGATAGTTCTTTTACTGAGTCAACCTCATTAAAAAATGAATCAGGTAGATCATAGGATATTTAGGTAGATTGTAGAAAGTAGGATTTTGAGGACAGTTCCTGTTACTGAGTCAACCTCGTTAAAAAATGAATTAGGTATGAGGACAGTTCCTGTTACTGAGTCAACCTCATTAAAAAATGAATCAGGTAAGAGGACAGTTCTTTTCTTGTGTCAACCTCCTTAAAAATGAAACAACTCCCTTTTCAAGTTACATATTGAAAGTAAACCTTCATTTCATCCAGCCGGTTGAATGCAATGAAGCCTGGGGGGCATGTACCTCTCTTTGCGTCATTATGCTGGGGGCATGCGAACTTTTTGAGCATAGTTCCTTGTCTTGTGTCAAGCTCGTTAAAAAATGAAACAAGGGTAGGTTAAGTAGGTAGATTGTAGAGAGTAGTCATGAGCATAGTTCCTTGTCTTGTGTCAAGCTCATTAAAAAATGAATCAAGGATTTTAGAGCATAGTTCCTTGTCTTGTGTCAAGCTCGTTAAAAAATGAATCAAGGTTTTTAGAGTTAAGTTTTTGTTAGGTAGATTGTAGAGAGTAGTTATGAGCATAGTTCCTTGTCTTGTGTCAAGCTCACTAAAAAATGAAACAACTCCCACAATTCTTTCCAAGATCTTGAAAGTAAAGCTTCATTCCATCCACCTCATTGAATGCAATGAAGCTTGGGGGGCATGTACCTTGATTTGCATCATTATGTTGGGGGCATGTGAACTTATAACAAGCATAGTTTTTCGTTTCAAGCTTACGTAAACATGAAACCGAATCCGAGCATAGTTCTTTTCCTGTGTCAAGCTCGTTTAAAAAATGAAACAAATCCTCCTCTAATTGAGTCGAGAGTTTGACTAGACCTCATAGATGTTAGGTTGTACGTTTAGGTTAGTTATTTCAGTTTTTGCATAATTTTCTTACAGTTTTAGGTCGAGTCTTTCAAATGATCTCGTTCTTGAACCTTCATTTCATCCACCTTAGTTGAATGAAATGAAGCTGGGGGGCATGCACTCTAGCAGTTATGCTTAGGGGGCATCAAGCATAGTTTTATCTCTGTTTCAAGCTTGTGTAAAAATGAAACTAATTTGAAGCATAGTTTTTATCTGTTTCAAGCTTTTGTAAAAATGAAACCTATCTCGAGTCAATTTTAGTTATTTTCAAGACTTGTTAAACTCATGAAAATACCGAGATTATTTTGCTATCTTTCATTCTCGTAAAACAAATGAAAATGCCGAGATCTTTCCGTCTTTTCCTACTCGTAAATTAAATTGAAAGTCGGCCATATGAGTACATTTTTATCATTTTTTTCGAACTCGTTAAAACTTACGAAAAAGTGAAAACCATGAGTACATTTTTATCCCTTTTTCGAACTCGTTAAAACTTACGAAAAAGTGAAACCTTGGAGTTCTCTTTTAAGCCCTTTTCAGACTCTTAAAACATGAAAAGATTGCCGAGCGTTTCTTTTACACTTGTTAAAACGGAATTAAAAGACGGTCCCCTTTTAGCTCTTTTCTGACCGCAAAATCAGGAAAAGATTGCCGGGTTTTTGTCGTTTCAAACTCGATAAGGAAATAAAACGACGTGTCCTTGATCGCTTTTTACTTTTCAGGTCAGTGGCACTAATTATGAAAGTACTCCTTGGTCGCAAGATCAAGCGGTTCCCCCAGGTATTATTTTATACTTTTTCGGGCTTGAGGGACACAAATCTACGAAAAAGTTCAACTTGGAGTCTCCTTTAGTTTTTTCAGACTCTCTAAAAATGAAAAACGCCGAGTTTCTCCTATACTGGGCTCGTTAAACTTTTACAGTAGAGGACCTGTTCAATTACAAACAGGAACGAACCACTCCTTCCTAGGGTTCGAATTTAAACTAGGTTGGACTCGTCCGAAGGATGAGCTTATAATCAAGCATATGTTATCCTCCTCAAGCTTGTTAAAAATAAAGAGGTACTTGCCAGAAATGGTGGGGGAAAAGAGAGAAGAATGAACCTGTTTGTCACCTTTTGTCTCAGAAGAAACTTTATTACCGCTCTTGAACACGACACTTTTCATTCACCTGGGTTGGGAAATCTTTTACCTCACAGTTGACCAAACCACTTTGAAAGTCTTTAACCGGGTTCCGGGGATTAACTTTGAGTTATTCGTCACCAAAGCCATCTGTTGTGTCGTTATGTGTTCAAGAGGTCTGCAAGAAAAACTTTCATCTGCAAAATACTTGTCATCCATTTGACCATCCCTGAGTCAGTCCTTACAGCAACATTTCTTCAACTTGAACAATGATTTCGTGTTGTGGGCTTGCCTGCAATGGGTTGCTTTCTATCGACATCGACACATTATCTAGAAAGATGACTTAGGAATCGACAGTACCTTGAAGTCTGCATGCATCAATGGCAGGTTTCTTGCCTTTGACGTCAGTTTACATCATTGACTTTCGATCAAAGGATTCCGTGAAGTGTTCGACATCAAAACATCTATTCACATTTCACGGGTTGTGCTTGGTACTTTGAGAACCATTGACATTACTGGTGGTTTCTCTCACGCTTGTTAACAATTTGCATCATCGACTGGTAATCAAGTGGTTTCTAACATGTTCGACATCGAATCATTTAATCACATGGCTAGAATCGTACCAATTCGGGAAGTAGAAGTGAAGACCCTGGATCTAGTTTCTACCATCCAGGCTGCGAGGAGTTTTGTATTCATTATCTATGTAGACTAATCATAAACAGATGGCTGCGTCCATACTGTGTCTACAAAAGTCTATAAAAATGATGTACTGCAAGATCATTCCTGTATCAGAATAGTTAGTCCATTAGTTAAAGTTTTGAATCTGAGTATGGGAATGCCTACCTCAGTGATGATATAATCTTATCCATGTATTTTGTGTTGAAAATTGCAGGTTCCAACCAGGCCATCCACAAGACAATCCTTGAAATGATAAAGCGCTTCACCCTTCCTAGAATTACAAAACCCTACTCTATTCCAGGCTTCGCACTTTAGGGGGCAATCTGTTACACTAAAAAATGTCACCTTGACTACTTACAGTTAGTATGGCTCAAATCAACAGTCATGCTACCCTCTTAGGCAAGTCTCATGCCTCTGTTATCCATCTCAAACTCAAAGAAGAGAGAAAGTCTTGTAAAAACTATGTTTATCTCTGGGGTCGCAGGTTCTCTCTAGCCTTACCTGCGGGGACGCTGACCATGTTCACAAAATCTGCGTCCATGGACGCTCTGTATGTTAAGGGACAGGTGCGTCCCTCTGTAAAAGGCAAAATGCGCGAGTTTTATCTTGAAAAAGTTACTTGTGGTTACTTCTAGAACATTCTAGAGGTCGGTTTGATGAAATGGATGCGCCTCCAGTTGGTTCATGTATCTCTATTAAGGGGGAACTTATCCCATCAATAAGGGAGCTATCCCACCCAAAGAGGGGGATGATCCCATTGATAGTGGACCTGAATAACCTCTTTACAGCACTATAAATAAAGACATTGAGCCAGAGGGAGAGGAGGTTGGAGCTATACATTTTCTTTGGGTAAATGCTGCAGGATTTAGGTCTTCCATTAGAGCCTTTGTAAGGAGAGATTGTCTTTACTTGATTCTACTTGGAAGAGGGTGAGCTTTGTCAAAGTAGAGGAAAACCCTTGATGGACCCTGGGAGGAACTTGCACAACACCAAGGCCAGGTTGTAAGAGTTTCTTTGTTTCGTTATTAATACAAACTGGTTTATTTTTCTCAATAGCTTGTGTTAATGAGTTATTTCATGTGTTCCTTGGTCTGCATGTTGAATATATGTTTTATTATATGAAATGCAAGTGCTTGGTAATTGTTTGATTGTTTGTGGTTGCAGGAATTGACTTGAAGGAGGAGCTCATCCGGATCGTCAAGAACGGACTTCAACAACAGCGTTTTGGAATAAGGTAAGCCTAAACACTTGTAGTTTTCATGTTGTAAAAGGTGTATTTAGAGAAAGATCACTCCATTTTGTCTTGTTTGTCATTAGAATGTCTTAGACTTCTAGGAAGGTCAGTCGTGTCCGCACCCTTGACAAATTCCGTGTGACACTTACTAAAGGGTTATATTTATACAAAATTGATGTGACTCTACACCTTTCATGACCTTTCACCTACCCTCATCTCTAATTTCTAATTCACTTTATTTTATAATTTTGTTTTACTTTTACATAATTACTTTTAAATTCCAAAATAATATTTTGAATGAAATAAACATCTAACTTGGACCCATCCACAAAATTGTTATGGATTTCCCTTGGATTTTTAATTATTCGGTCTTGTGAGTGTGTTAAGCCTTATAATATGTTGCAATAGATAACATTATTTTTAAAATTAATCCTTCATTGATGACTTCATATTCACCTGTATTTGGTACCATTTTCATCAAGTCATTTTCTTCAAGTGAAATAACAAATTGAGCATCGTATGTAGCTTAGTGGGCTCCACGAAATGTTATTCCAATGCTTCTTTGTTCGTATTTATATCATTTTCTATGAATGTTAGTTGTTGTGAAAGAATCAATGCTTGTATTTCATGTTCAATATCTTGCTCAAGTATCAATTTTCCTTGGGATCTGATGGAGACTTACCTCTGAGATTTTATTAGTCTCCCCATCATGATGTGATGTTTTTTATAGGTGTTCATTATTTTCATCACATCCTTTTCAAGATTTTCCTATGCCTAAATGTCGACTCTGATTTCAAATTTATGATCTCTTTCCCAACTAAGATCATTTATTCTTGGAAATATCTATGGTGAATCAGGTTTTTGTGTACGCCATGCATGCATCATATCAAAGTCCGAAAAGGCTTCTTTGAGTTTCACACCTTTTCCTGGTATAATTTCTTCACAATTTCCTTCAATGATTTATTTACATCCAACATCTCACTTTGATAATCATTATTATAAGAACTTGAATATGATAATGACTATTTTTCTTTACTATAAATATACTGAAATAAACTAGCTAGGGCGATGGTAGCTTATCTCTGAGAAGAGATGTGGTGGCTACATGCCTCTGAACTGTCTTACAATTAGGCTTGAAGGCCAATTTATTGTTGAGAAACAATGGAAAACACTTAACATCCAAAAACCTAACTCTAGGAGATGAAGCGCCAAACTATGGGCCCCGTTTTGGGTAAATTGGTACATCAACTTCCCGGGATCGTAACTTTGGCATACGATATTCATATTATGTGCACAATACCTTGTTAGAAAGATCTATCTGAGGACAACAACCTTTGGAAGAACATCATCAATCCATGGATCCATGTTGCTCCCAATTTTCGCAAAAAACATCGTTTAGGGCATCAAAACAGCTCCGGAAGTTCAAGACTTAAAAAACTGTTAAAAATAGTGAATTGTGCTACAATTAAGGAAACTGAAAAACCGAAAGAAACAATGGTGGGGGTCCAAGTGGAATTGGTGGGTGGCCACCAATATCCACCTAGATGACTCTACAACTGAGTGCGCAGAAGCCTAGGGTAGAAGTCCGGAGCTGAGTGAGAAGACCCCTGCAGCTGTGTGCGCAGGGCAGATAGAGTCTGTATTGGAAATATGAATCATCAATAAAGAGAAGCATTCTGAAATTACTACGTATTTTGCCTCTGTGGATCGCATGCAATTATGTTATGTTAAGTTCTGGGTTTATATTATAATGCTAATTTGATGCGCAAATGTATATGTTTCTATCTGTTATATGAACGCAAATAAGGATATATGTTTACATGAAGATAATCTTAATTACATGGTAAAATTGGCAAATACTTAGGATAACTCAGGAAATGATACAATAACATAGTAACAAAGGCGCGTAAGTACCTGAACCTCTGGTTAGGGTTGTGGGTAAGTACTTGAGCCACTGGTTAGGGTTGCGCGAAGTACGATTGTATACCTTCGCGGAGGTTCTAAGAGACGGAAGAGAAGGTACATCGATAAGCACTAAAGCCTTATCAATCTACGCAAAGGAAGGGTTAAGGTATAAAATCGACATCACAACCATCTCAGGGTACGGAAACTTGGTTCTTGCATCCCCCCATACTGCTTCGAGTGAGACTTCAGTCCGCGCTCTACGGAATGATGCCAAAAGGGCTAGTAGTGTAGGGATTTGCTTGGCCGACTAACACTGAACCTGCATCAAGGCCCATCAATCCAACAAATGGTTTCATTGTCACGACCGAGATCTGCATAATGAGATGTGTGATGTCGCATCATTGGAACCCAACTAAGAAGGAGATTTAAGACTGGTTGGATAGGAGGACGCACGAATTTGCGGAACAAGAAAATAGGGATTCATGATTGACAAAGGAATAGTGGTTGTACAAATATATTTACATAGAAATTCACGAAATATTATTTTGTTCTTTCCTAGTTGAATTATACAAGTGGATCGCGAAGTTGACAGACGACTAGGGAAGGTGGAGACTTGATAATCCAATTGTCTAGACCCCAGAGTTAGAGCGAAGATTGGAAGCCTCTGAAGATAAAATCACGCGTGTTGTTGATCACCAGATCGACCGTATCATAGGAGGGTTTGTGACAGAGTTTGCAGTTGATACTTTGATTAGCTACAACAAAGCAGAGCGCTGCTTCTTCAAAGGGCCACAAGGTAAGTATTTGAAATCACTAAATACTTGGATTAAGATGGTCTTCTGTGAAAAGAGGGTCATGTAGTTACCTTGATGTTTGGAGCTACGTGAAGTGGAACGTCTTTCAGGGACAAAGGAAGAAAAGATCCTGAGTATATCCCGCTGATTGAACCTCCTTTGAGTGATGACAAAGGAGCAGCGCAGACTTCCCCGCTAAGCACTATTCAATTGATAAGACAAGGGTTCCCACAAATACCTACACCGCCTCCATCCTCATCCCATCCATCCACACCACCTCCATCGTCACCTCCACCACTTACCCCATCACCCAAATGACTGACACCTCCACCACTATTTAATATGTTGAACTCCATAAAGCTTACTGTATTCAAGGGTGTAGGAAATGAAGATTCAGACCAATTTTTGTTTGTAGCGAAGGTTGTATGGGAAGCTCAGGGTATCACAGACAATCAAATGAAGATAGCAATGCTGGTTAGTGCTTTGCAGGACCGCCCACTAATGTGGTAAATCAAGTATAGTACTAATAACCGAACGTTTGCATTGGCAGATATCCAGACTGCGCTGAAGCAGGAATTCAGTAGACCTAAGTCTCAAGCGCAATCAATTGTGGGATTCAAGGAGATCATGATGAAGCTTGGGGAGATGCCCTGGGATTCAGATCAAATATTAAAGTGTACGGTCCATGAAGCAACCATGAACCTAACTAATGGGCAACACCGTGAATGGTTCGTGGCCTCGCTCCTGCCCCACCTAAGGGTTGCGCTATCACAATAGAAGAACAAGACCCAGGTAGAAGCTCTGTAAATCACGATGAGACTACATGAGACACCAATGTAGGATGTTAATATAGGGGTTCAGCATATTCACGCACATTTTTAGAACCTTTGCCTCGAAATGCAGAGTTTGAAGAAAGACAGAACAACTCAGCCAAAGGTGCGTGAAGAAGTCTGGTGCCTGAAATGCAAAGGTCAGGGGC
This sequence comes from Pinus tabuliformis, assembly GCA_031772625.1. Lineage (NCBI taxonomy): Eukaryota > Viridiplantae > Streptophyta > Pinopsida > Pinales > Pinaceae > Pinus > Pinus tabuliformis. The sequence goes on along the minus strand of CM062816.1, from coordinate 1,960,992,707 downwards.
ATGACAAGGATCACTATCTAGTATTTGTGAACTATATTGCAATAGGGGGACCAATGCCTCTAAGGTTGAAGGCTGCGGCGGGGCCAAGGGCAAGGCCCGTGCTATGGTGCGCTATATGCTAGGTAGTTCGGAAACATGCGACCGACCATTGCCGTTTGCTGCAAAAATTCGTACAGACACAACAACTCTTCTACAATTTCTGTCAATCAGTAGGTCATGAAGAGCGAAATTTTCATAGTTACGAATTAATGATGGACAGAACACCTGCATACAGGGTGCAGGCAGAAACGTGGCCTCCGGACCAAGGCACTGGGGGAGCGCAAGGTGATTATCACTGGCGCAGCTGAGGCCGAGGTGTACGGGGGCCTGGTAGAGGCTGAGGGCAACTTATTTGTTACAATTGTGGAGGACTAGGACACTACATTAGAGACTTCCTGAATCCGACACGACTGTCATGGTGCTACTGTACTCAGTTTGACCATGCAACTAAGGATTGCCCTATGTTGTTGGCTAAGATTCGAAAAAAGGGGGCGCAACCTCCACAGCCGACGTAGAACCTCTAGATGATGAGGGATGAGCCTCATGAGGAAGACCCTAAGGTAAACATTATGCTGCGATGTGGAACAACGACTGGTGAGGATAAAGGGAAGAAGCCTGCAGAAGGTGAGTGGGTCCGCAAAGAACCAGAAAAGGAGACTGGGTTTGATCTAGAGCACACAAAAGAAACATTTATGGAAGCAAATGAAAGCTTCGTTGAGGCCTCTACCTCAGGAATTTAGGAGAAACCAGTTAAAGAAATGGACCCATCCATGATTAACACATTCTCAGAGACCTACATGAAACTACTCCACGATAGTAAGGTTGTGAAGCGACTACAGGAATTCATCAATCGGTGCGCTAGCAAGGGCAACGCTACGGGTGAACCACGTGTAGTCAGAAGGCTTGATAAGCATAAGGCAAGGACTAGACGTGAGATGAGACTCACTGGGAAGATTGGGGAATACGAAATGGACAAAGTCATCTTGGATCTGGGATCCAACGCAAATGTTTTTCCAAAAAAAACATGGGAAAGGATGGGGATGCCAGCGCTCCAGTGGTCTCTGATCTAGTTAAGGATGGCGAATAAACATAAAATCATCCCAATGGGGAGGCTGCAGGGGGTAACAATTGACATCAAAGACACGCGCACACTGGCAGATTTTGAAGTAATAAAGATCGTGGATGATAGCAATCCCTACAACGCTCCTTGGGATCGATTGGGCCACCGACATGAATGGCGTAATTAACCTGAAGAAGAAAAAGATGATATTTGAAAAGAAATCACTCCGCATAGTGGTGCCACTAGATCCTATAGAAGGACTGTGCTATATAGAACCGGTCTGCAATTATGAAAGTGATGAAGATTTGGAACATATTTACAAGATAACGGCGCGAGACTAGGATTCGGTGAATCCAACAGCAGACGGGAATATTGCATGGGACCGCAGGAGCTCCTGCACATCGGATTCGGATGAAGAACTAGAGCACTGGCAGAACTGGGTACATGAGGTATCTATGCTGCGTTGTAATATGATGACCAAGTTGTTGCACTTCGTATCATCATAGATAAGGAACTTGCCTCACAATGATGGGCTAACTAACGTTGATCGCTTTTTGGATGCATTCGAAAGGGAAGTTCCCGAGAAGCATCACTTCTAGGCATTAGATAAGGTGTTGCGCGCTACACCTGCAAGATGATGGGGTACACACAAGGGTAGTTTTGATGATTGGCGCGAATATAGGAGGATGATGAGGATACACTTCAGCCACCTGAAGGTACGACTAACAAATAAGTATCATGGGAGGAATGATCTGCGCGATCATTTAGCCAAATGGACTAAAGCATATGGAGCGAAGCCTCAGCCGGAGTGGGTCCATCTATTTTTTCATACCTTGGAGGTTATACCAATGAATTAGTACTTGGAGACAAAACTCTGTCATGGAACTGAAGAATGGGATGTTTTACGCCCAGAATTTCTGATGACGTTCAACTTTGAGGATGGATTTGAGTCCATCGATGAAGTGTTGCAGGAGGTTAAGACATCCATCTTTAGGATACCATAGGATCCTCTGGACCTGATTCAACCTAATTGGACTACCTAGCTGAGCCACGCACTAGAATGTTACAATGTAACAGTGGAAGAAGAAGATGAAGACCCGAGAAAGGCTAATATCCCCGAGACTGAAGGTCACCGTGGAGTTGAAGGACCACATCTAGAGAACCAAAACATAACTAAGCCGCTCAAGATTAGGCAGGTGAACATTGGCACGGAGGCAGAACCGAATTTTGAAAAGATTGGGGACTATTGGGACATCGCGATAGTAGATAAGGTCGCTGAACTGCTTTGCAAATGTCAGTAATTATTCCCCATGAAGTTTTCTGATCTGAAATGGATAATAGGAGACCTAGGTGTCATGAAGATCACCCTAAAGCCGGACATGAAACTTGTGAAGCAAAGACTGTACTGCCTCGACCCGAAGTATAAGGAAAGGGTCTGCGTTGAGTTAGATAAGATGCTCGCGGTGGGTATTGCTGAACCAATGGAAGACTCTGATTGGGTAAGCCCAATAGTGGTTTCATGAAAATAAACAAAAGGAAGAAATAAGGATATGCGTAGATCTCAAGAAATTGAATGACACTTGTGTGCATGATCCTTTCCTGACCCCATTCACTGACGAGGTCCTGGATAATGTAGGTGGCCAAGAAGCATACTCTTTCACTGATGGGTTCTCTGGGTACCATCAGATCAAAATCGCGCCTAAGTATAGAAGCAAGATGACCTTCACGACTGAATGGGGATTTTTTCAGTACATCGTAATACATTTTGGTTTGAATAATGTGCCAGCGATCTTTCTGAGTGTAGTCATTGCAGCATTCAAACACTTCATTCATAAATTTTTGGACGTATACTTTGACAATTGGACAATTTTTGGATTGGTCAAGCACCATGTGGAAAGTTTGCGCTTGATGCTAGATACATGTAGGAGATACCAGATCGCGCTCAATCTGAAGAAGTGTCTATTTTGTGTCCCTTTTGGGATCCTGCTGGGTCATGTGGTATGCAGACAAGGATTGATGGTAGACCCCACGAGGATCACAGTGATGATAAACTTGGAGGCACCGAGGAGTGTGAAACAGTTGTGCGCAACTCTAGGGCATACCAGATACTATAGGAAGTTCATCAACAGCTATGCCCAGATCACTGCATCTATGGAGAAATTGTTGAAAAAGGATGCTACATTCTGTTGGAATGATGAATCTCAGAAGAGCTTGGATGTGCTGAAAGAGAAAATGGTCATCGCGTCGATCCTAGTCTTCCCAGATTGGAAGAAGGAATTTCATGTGCACATTAACGCATCATGTATTGTGCTTAGGGTTGTACTGTCACAGGCCAGTGAGGGAGAACTAGATCATACTATAGCATTCGCAAGTAGGAAGTTGTCTAAAGCAGAGAAAAATTATTCAACGACAGAGCACGAAGGACTAGCTATGGTGTATGCGCTCCAGCAATTCAGGGACCATTTATTGGGCAAACACTTTAACATGTATACGGATCATTCCACGTTGAAGTACCTGGTCAACAAGCCTATGTTGTGGGGGAAAATATGTAGGTGGTTGTTGTTGTTCCAAGAGTACGACTTTGAGGTTATTGTGAAGCTAGGACGACTGAATGTGGGACCTGATCATCTATCGTGCATTGAAACTGGAGAGGAACCTACTAGTTTAGAGGAAGGACCACCTGATGCCTAACTATTTGTAGTGTGCATCACGGACAGTCAATTTGAAGATATTATCCACTTCCTAACGACAGGATCAGCTCCGAAAGGTTATACAAGTCAACAGAAGAAGGAACTAGTAGTGCACGCAGTAAAATTTTCTATTATTGCAGGGCACTTGTACAAAATGGGGTTAGACAAAATATTGCGATGTTATGTGCCTGACTTTGAACGAAACATCATCCTTGCTAAGGCTCATGGAGGCATTGTGAGAGGACATTATGCAGGGAAAGCAAAAGCGCAGAAGATTCTCCGCGCTTGGTTGTGGTGGCCAACCATGCATAAGGATTCGAAAGCATATTGTAGGGCATGTGATGCATGTCAAAGGACTCGCAGGCTGTCACGGAGGGATGAGTTGCCTCTGATGTCGTAGGTGACATTACAACCATTCAAAAATGGGCAATTGACTTTGTGGTACCAATTCAGCCTCAAGGAAGGAAGACAGGTGCGCGGTACATCATCACTGCGACTGAGTATTTGACTAGATGGGCGGAGGCACAGCCTGTGAAGGACTCCACAAGCACGACAACAACAAAATTTATTTTTGAATATGTCCTGATGAGATTCAGGTGTCCAAATATCTTGGTGAGTGATCGCAGTATGCACCTTCTTAGCGAAACAACCAGCACGTTGACAGAAGAATTTTAGGTGTATCATCAGAAAAGTACGCCTTATCATCTGCAAGCTAACAGTACAGTGGAAGAATTCAATAAGATACTAGAAAGCACACTAACGAAGGTTTGCAATGCTTAGAAAAATGATTGGGATGTGCGCGTACTCGCGATGCAATGGGCCTACAGAACGACTTGCAAGAAGTTGAATGGACAAATGCCTTTCAGACTCGTGTCCAGCATAGCAGTTGTGATGCCAATGGAATACATTGTACCTAGTCTGCGCATAGCGGCACTCACAGGAATGGTGGATCACGAAGCACTAGAAGAACTGCTCGCGGTAGCTAGCGGAGCTTGAGGAGGATCGATTGCTAGCTAGATTTCATCAACAAGTTCAAAAGGAGCGCGAAAAGGCGTAGCTCGATCAGCACATCAAACTGTGCACTTTCAAGGTAAATGATTTGGTCTTGTTATATGACAGCAGATTTGATAAATTTCTAGGGAAATTTAGGATGCACTGACTAGGGCTATATGTCATCAAGGAGATTACTAATGGTGGAGCAGTTCAGCTGGTCAAATTGAATGGAGAACCCTTTGTAGGGAAGGTGAATGGCAACCGAGCCATACACCGGTGATCCAGCTAGGTGTCTATATGAGCAAAGCATAGTCTTAGAGCTTCAGGTAGCCAAAAGGAAGTGCAGGACTATAAACTACACTAATCAGATTGGAAGGCTACACAATCAGGGAACTACACGGAATGAATAAGTGTCACAGAGCCCACAAAAGCGCGTAGGGAGCTACGCTACCAAAGGAAAAACCGCGTAGGATAGGCAAAAAGTGACCGTTAAAGTCACTATTCATGATTTGACGATGAAAAAATAGTCAAATGGAGCAAGGGGGGCGACATTTAAGTCAGAATTGATGTACCAGATATTTAAAAATCTTCCACCAATCTATCATTAATGAACCGACTGTGGGGGGAACAGTCGAATTTGAATTCGAAAATGCCTATAAATGACAAAGGGTTTCCGAGCGGAAAACACTTGGTATTTTGAGAACTGAGGTGTTGAGCTCTCAGGCGCACATGAATCATGAAAGATTTGAAGTTTTGATAGAAAGTTTAGTGTTTGAGATGTTGTCAAAGGAGACACAAGAGTTGTTGAATAGCATCATGTCAATGTCAGCTGAGACTGTAAATGTCGGGGAAGCAATGATGGCCAAAGGAGTTGTTCCAAGGGTAGCCATGGCAGCTGAAGGAGCTACCCCGAAGGTTGTAACTGCGGAAGTACCTAAGTCACCACGGTCACCCAGGCCGAGGCCTACCTCGACCAAGGAGTGTCTGAATAACAAGAAAGGCATGCAGGCCACGACACCGCAACCAATGCGCACATCACCTAGAAAGCACCCATAGAAGGATAAGCCCACCACGTAGGAAAAGGGCAAGGTGATTGACTTAGAGCCAGCACAATAGGTTGAAGAAATCCCCATGGATGATGATGATATTGTGATGGAAACCGAGGATGTTGAGGTTGAGGGGTCTGACCCCATTTATAAGATACCTGAGTACATTTCTCCACGCAGGGGTAAAACGAAGGTGCTGAAGGATATTGATGAGAGTAAGGTCACCCTGCACACACCCCTACTACCAGAGCAAATTGTCTTTGAGGCACCGTGCTTGGGGTGTGTCCAAATTTTGAAATTGGAAGACTGGGATTTAGCTGACACAAAGCGTTTCCTTCATTTAGCGACAGACCAACTTATGCACTGTGTCTTCTACAAAAAGACTAAAGTGACCGCTTTGGAGTCAAGGAAGTGGCTGAAAGGCATGGACAAGGCAGGCCTACTAAACCTGCTATGGGTGCGACATTACAACCGCACGCCCATCACGATGATCGTGATCAAGCAGCTGTTGTGCTTGGTGCACGATGGGTGTCTGCGGCTGGACGAGGCGATACCCATCACTAACATGCTGATCCATAGGGTCACGCAACTTCCGCACTTAGGCGAAATTCTGACCATGGCATTTGGTGGAAAGGTCGGTGAGCATGCCCGCTGAGGAAATGAAGGAAAAATTCAAGCTAGTAAAGAAACTGTGTGACTATGCCATCACGAGTATCTGTGACCCTGCAGTCAAAGTGGCGATGCAAATATTGGCAGGAAAAGTCATGAGGAAGTGTCGCACAGATGAAGTCCTGACACCAATGATAGAATTGGCAGCCCAATTCATGGAGGACGTACAATTTAACTGAACGCGCTACCTCTATGGTGATTTCCTTGTGAACTTCCGTGAGCTGTAGGATCATAGTAAGGAATTCCACTATGCATGGTTACTGTTATCCATAGTGCTGGTTACCTGAGAGCTTCCCGAGGATATCCAGTTTCCTCTAGTCATACCAAACCTATTGGAAGCAGTGAAGTTCGCTTTCCTATGGGTTACGAAGGATCCTCAGCGGATCAAGGACAACAACATCTTCTGGATCTTGATGGAGATGAGCATCCATATGGCCATCAACCGTAAGCCACGGTTGTCACCAACAAATTTTGATAGGCTGCAGGAATACGTGGAATTCAAGGCCGACTTCCACCATGTCTTAATACATGTGCGAAAGGACCCTGAACAATAGTGACATGACCTGCCATACTTGGCCATAGATGACATGATTGCAGTGTTCCTTGACCACTCGCGGATATATTGGCGCACTTCCACGGACTTGATAGCAAGATCTAGCAAGTCTGTCGTGCAGTGAAAAAAGGAAGAAGCCAAGCTAAAGATGGAATAGTTGGACACGAAGAAAAGAAAGGAGGCCAAGGATAAGGCCAAGGTGGAGTGCACTGTCGTGAAGCAGATAGGTGGGCAAGTGGAGGAAGAGGAGCGCGGCTCTGACCGGAGTCAGAAGTCGCCTTCCCCAGAGCCAGAAGAAGAGGACGAACAGATGGAGCAGGGAGGAGCGAACCTGGAGACGACTCCATTCCGCAACAAGCCCACCAGAGATCCAGAGAAAGTAAGGCCACAAAAGAAGTCCAAGGCTAGCAAGACATCTCTCAACCCGATCACCCTAACGGATAGGGACTTGAATGACATAGGTGATACGGTGAGGGATGCCACTGCAGAACTATTGCAGCAGTTCGAACAGTAGCAACAACAGTCTTTGGGTGTTATCAAGATGGGTCTATGTGAGCTGTAGATCCATGCATCATAGGTATAGATCAGCGCGACATCAACCAGTGTGGAACCTGGTACCTCTCTAGCCATAGGGATGTTGTGCATACAAGATCCTCGAGCAATAGTGCTTCCGGATGGAGCACTGACTACAGAGATAGAAGATGACAAGCTTGCTATCAGCACCCTCAAGGGAGTTGGACTTAACTTGGCCGTGCTTCCCAGTAAGCCGCTTCACCTTTTGCAGGATGGCGTGATCACGGAACTGCGGGCTCACGAATAGCGCGTGTTACAAGTCATCAGTGAGCAAAAGATCAACAATGTTCAGATGATTGTACAGCAAGGCTCGCTATTGACCTCGTGAAAGACCTTACGGACAAGAGTCAGCACATGGCTAAGGTCATGGCTGAGGCATGTAGATCTGTCCCAGAGCTAGACATACCCAAGGCTGAGCTAGTCGATCTGTGGGTTCGGAAGCTCGCTGCTGGAGTACGTGACGCATGCACAGAATTGGCAAAGGTCTAGTTGGAACTGAACCTTAAAATTGTAGAGTTGCAGTTGAAGGCCCAGCCTTTGACTCCGCCGAAAATAAGAGAAAAGTGTGAGTTAGCTATGAAATATGCCATAACAGTAGTAGACAGCATAGTAAAGCACTGTACGACACTCTTTGAGCAGTCGCTAGAGGTGGTCACCAGCCTGCAGGAAGACCCCACTGTGTAGACGCTGGAAACAGAAGCGTGGGAGCTACATCAGCTCTATGATGAAGTTAAAGCGACGGTGCACACTGTCACCATCACGCAAAGGCTTGCAAAGCTACAGGAGGCCAAGGCTTTGAAAGAGAAGGTAGATGTAGCTCAACAAAAGGAAGCAATGTTGAAGGCTCACTTACAACCTTAGTTGGACAAGGCATATTTGATCATGGCCACAATTGAAGGCAAGTTGGCTAGTTTGCAGAAGACTCAGCAGAAGATTCAGTGAGATGGTGTAGGGCCAACAACAGAGCAGCTGGTGAAGGAGATGAACCAGGTGGAAACACAGTGTACTGCTAAAGTTGCAGTAGTCCAAGTCGAGCTAGGAGGTCTTCGCGACAAGATCTCTGTGCCAGCCGAGTGACTCGAGGGCGAGTCACCATGCTTATGTTGGGGGCCTATTGGGAGTGGGTCCCCTGGGGTGATTTTTGGGACTAAAATCCTAAGTTTGGGGCAGAAAGCCCGAATTTTGTACAAAAGAATGTAAAATCTCTGCTTTCTATTGCCACGGAGCGCGAAGATAGAAAGAGTCAAAAAGGGTTTCTGCCCTTAGTTTAGATAGCTTGTGTCAGCTTTAGAGATTTTTCGTTGGTCTATAGACCATGGGATTGTATAAAAAGGGAGTCTTAGAAGTAGAGTTCTAAGTAGAGAAGTGCTTGATCAGTCTGTGAAGAGATAGGAGCAAGAGTCTTAGCGAAGGAAGAGGCTCTGTAGCTGAGTGCACAGAGGTCTAGGGTAGAAGTCTAAAACTGAGTGCATAGACCCCTGTAGTTGTGTGAACAGGGTAGATAGAATCTGTATTGGAAATTTGAATCATTAATAAAGAGAAGTATTCTGAAATTGCTGTGTATTTTACCTCTATGGATCGCATGTGATTATGTTATGTTAAGTTCTGGGTTTATGTTATAATGCTAATTTGATGTGCGAACGTATATATCTCTATCTATTATATGAACACAAATAAGGATATATGTTTACGCGAAGATAATATTAATTTCATGGTAAAATTGTTGAGATTGCAACAAGATGATGGAGCTTAGTGAAAAGAGTCACCTTCACTAAGTGGGCCCGCAGGCAAATTATGGCGCAAGTTCTATTTTTGGATCCCAGCAGGGATGATCACAGCAGGAGTGACCACAACAGGAGTGATCACAGTAGGAGTGACCACAGCAGGAGTGATCACAGCAGGAGTGATCAAATTCTATTATTAGACTGGCTGTCCAAAATAGAAAAGTCGAATATTATTGTCTCATAATAATATTTGGACTATAAACTCGATCTTATTCTCTTGGAGCACTTCAGTTTGAGCTGCAGATGTGGCCCATGCAGTTGTCAGAAGGAAGTACGCTTTTCTTATGAGTCAGTTAAGTTTTTGCATGCATGACTTCAGTTAGAACTCAATCAGTTGAGTTTGATGGAGTTGATTGTGGAGTTGATGGAGTTGTGTTCAGTTTGACTTGGTTAAACTAGTTGTAGTTAGTCTAACTGCAAATAGACTAATGATGAGTTGTTAAACTAATTATTAACTCATAATACAACTATAGAATACATCAGTTAACTCAGTTGCATGTCAATGCATGTTCAGTTCAACAGGGACAGGTGTTAGAGAATCAGATTGCTATCAGTTGTGACTATAGTTGTGCATGAGGATTTGCACAATCAAGGGATTGAGTAAGCCAATGAGTTTGCTCATGTATTTTCCCAGTATTATAGCCTCTGCTCACATCTAACACAGTGTGAGTGATTCTTTGGAGGTGAAATACGAGTTTGGTAAATCATTCTCATTAATTCTTGAGCAGGTATTGAGCAGTGGAGGCAGGCAAGCAGTGGAATAGATTTGGAGATCAGATCTTAGCTGTATTGTTTGTAACAGGTGGAGCTGGTACTAGATTGCCTGTGATAAGCATTGTACTTTGTAATGTTACATGGTCTCAATCATTAATATACAGATAGTTGGGTTTTTAGCGAGATGCTTTCCCCGGGTTACATACTATGTTAATGTGTGAATGCTCTTGATGTTTTTTTGTTATTGATGCTGCTATATTGATGATCAATGTAGAGGAGATTATGTATTGTGTATGTATTCTGCAATAGTACATGATCAGGATAATTTCCATTGAATATGTGTTAAATTATTCAAAATTTCTACAAAAATTGGCGAACACTTAGGATAAATCAGGAAATTATACAATAACGCAGTAACAAAGGCACGTAAGTACATGAGCCACTGGTTAGGGTTGTGTGAAGTATGATTGTATACCTTCATGGAGGTTCTAAGAGATGGAAGAGAAGGTACATTGATGAGCCTTAAAGGCTTATCAATCTGTGCGAAGGAAGGGTTAAGGTATAAAACCGACATCACAACCATCTCAGGGTGTGGAAACTTGGTTCCTTCATCCCCCCATACTGCTTTGGGTGAGACTTTGGTCTGCACTCTGCGGATTGATGTCGAAAGGGCCAATAGTGTACGGATTTTCTTGGTTGAATAATGTTTAACCTGAGTTTGGGCCCATCAATCCAACAAGGTCCCCCAACACCACTTTTATCACTCGTCCACTCCATCTAACTAAAATTAATCTTTAAATTCCACTCTGCCTTACATGAAAAAATCATAATAAAAAAAATTGTCATCAACTTTTCCACCGCCTACACCACCCCTTGATGAGTTTAACCCATCCTTACACATCCTATGAATTTCCATCAATCCCACATGCAGTAATGATGTCTTGAATAGGAATTAAATGGCTGCTAGAGGAAGAGGATTCCTCATGTAGCAGCCTACACAGTTACAACAAAAACCAACATCAATTCTTTTTTCACTCACATAGTAGAATATTTAGCCACCTTGAGCATCAAGAATCCATTTCTGAAGATTAAGGAGGGGCACATCCTCCTTAGGAAGAAGTCCATCCACTCCACCAGCTATAGATTAAACACTCAAAAGAAACTTGCACACAACAACCTTATCATTCAAAGAATAATCAAGCTATGAAGACCTGTGCATAAGCAAGAAAAGAAAATTAGCACCTCCAGAGAAGCATGGATCGGTTATCAACTCAGTAGCATCATGCATGCCTCTCCTTCAACCCATCATGATATGAAGCTGACCAACAACATGCATGCATCTACAACATCTCAACATCAGGTAGGCACAGGTATGCATTTGTTCTTCACCTCTCCTGTTGAGCATATTAAGGTAAAAAAATTGTTTTCAATGCACATGAGAGAAGGTTTTATAGGCTGAAGGTGGCTAGTAAACTTGGCCACCCTCGACTAGTAAGACTACAATTTACTTAAACAAACATGCAATGTGAAGAATTCAAAGTGGGAAAAAGTGATTATTACAAGGAGAGAGAAATGATTATAGTTAGTAGGGACAATATTCCACAAGAGGAAACTCAGGTTAATGCCAAGTCACTAAAGTGTTCCAATATTTTAACCAAAAGAGGATATTATGTGTTGGATCGACTTCATTTGCACCATCACTCATTCCAAAAATAGGTAGAGGAAGAACAAGCTAGTTCCTAGGGTGACATCAAGGAGTTTCGAACACGATCTGCTAGCGCTACAGGAGAAAGCTACAAGTAGGCCTACAAGTGCTACAAGAGGGCCAAGAGGAGCCACAGGAAGACTTGGGAGGAGAGAAAAGGTGACAAGAAGGAAGTGATCCAATATTTATCCAATATTGTCTCAAACCTTCATGCACACCCAGAATTTCACTGACAAGAAGGAAGTGACACCCTTCTTCCTCGTTTCCACATCCAATTTCATGAGACGTTTGTTAGAAATTAAGATCCTATAACACTCAATTGATCAGTAGGAGGTCTTTTTGAAGTTTGTTGCAGTTAAGAGAAGATAAAATAATTTGGTTGACACCATTTCAAGCACCCTTCTTCCTCGATAATACCAAAAAATTTACCATTGTTTCACCACTAAGACTGTTTAAAAAAATTTGGGTTCCACACCTACGTAACATCAAGGAGGAATACTAGGAGAAATGGATGGATGATTTAATAGAAGGGAAGCAATGTTTGACACTTTTGAGGAGGCCAAACACTAGAGAAAACATAAATAAGTAGCTCAAGGCACAAACTATTTTACTATAGGAGAAAATGGAGCTACTATAGGGAAAACACGGCTGCTACATGAGACGGTCTGTCTGCTACAAAATTGTCCCAAGAGGAAAAAATGGGCCCTATCTTGAGAATAATTGGCCATAAAACCCTAGAAATTTGAAGGAGTCTACAAGGAAGGGTGAAGTACTTGATCTATCACCTCTTACAAACAAAAATTCTGTGAATTTTTGCAAAATTCCTCCACTAAACATCATGTAGCAAAACCATAAAAACTTGAAGTGTGGAGTTTTCTTGTGACGATGAGCATTATGATGAGAGAATAAACTTGTTTTGAAATTGGCATACCATTTTTCACCTTACTCATCAATAGGAAGTACTCCTCCTCTTTCCATAAGTTGAAATCCTAAGTGTTATGAAATTGATAATTGGCAGTAGGGTTCCCTCACACAAACCTTGAGAGCACGTGGATAAATTTTGTTGACATGGATAGAGAATCTTTCCTGGACTTGAAGATAGAGTCGGGGATGGCTTTGCAGAAGAAGAAGAGGGTGGAAACAAAAAAGTAAAGGTTGAAACATAAGAAAAAGTGCCTGAAAAATCAAAACAAAGGATGAAAGGAGAAAAAGAAGAAAAATCAAGAGATAACCTCCCTCCAATCCAAAATAAAGGAGCCCCAAGCTTCTGAGAAGAAGCCAAGCACTAGGGGAGCCATGAACAAACAACTAAAAGAAGAATATGACCTACTATAGGAAGGCTGAAATTTGCTACAAGAAGGTAGCAATTTTCTACAAGAAGGTAGAAAGTTGCTACAAGAAAGTGTTGGACAGCTATAGGACATATCAGGGAGGCCACCAGGGCCATGAATGAGACACAATGAGGTCACTAAGTTGCTCATAGGATGAGAAGCACTTTCAATAGGGGGTATGATGGGCCTCCAAATGAGACATAAATTAAATCTCATCTGACCATCCTTCAACACATTAAACCTCTCTTTTTGCATTAGATGACATGTTTTTAACTTTAATATGTTCATTAGGAAGGTCTATGGATAATTTCATATTTGTGCCCAATATTATTTATTTTTGAAGAATATTGTGACAATATTGGGCAGATTATGAAGTTTTGGAGGAGATAATCTAGGGATTTTCTCCCTACTACATGACGATAAATATTGGATAATAAATCAACAAGATATTATGAAATTATTATACAAATTATGGAGCTCCAATGATTGAGAAAATCTAGGAATGTGTTCCTTGTCATTTAATGTAGATTCCTAGTGTTGGGATCTAGATCCACTATTTGAGGGATTTTGGAGGGGAAAGCTTCATACTTTCATGGAGAATTCTTCCTCATCTTTTTGCATAAGTGCCAATTCTAATTTTCCTCTAGAGGAAGATATTCTTAAGTCTTCTTATGGAGAAAACTTGCATTTTTGCAGCTCCACTTTCATTTCTAGTAGGGACGTAATTGGATTGATTCAAATAATGAAGTTTGGTGCCATTTTTAGCTTATAAAGCTTGGTATTCTTCATAGGACTCTAAGTATCCTTGGGATTGGCCATCCCACGAGCCTCAGAGCCCTTTGTATAATTTAATTTTCTTCTTTTCACTTCTTATTCACATGCATCTCTTGTTCTTGTTTTTCGAACTCCTACATTTAGTATTGATGATTTCTTGTTGTGGGATTGGGTTAAATGGTTGAAGTGAGTTCTTTTGCAGTATCAAAAGCATGATTTCATCCTTGGAACGGCTTTGAAAGGTCATTGTAATCATTGAACTACTTGGATTACTTTTCTTATTCACAAATCTAAAATATTCTAGAAGCACCCTATAGCAACTAGTAATAATTTTATTCTATTGTTTAGAACATACTAATGTGCTTAATTTGAGTTTATTCCACTTGCATTAGATCATAAAAACATTCAATTTAATAAAAAAAATCACCCCATTGCATTTTCACTTTATTAGGTTAGTCATTTGATAGGTTAACTAGCTCACTAGTTCTCTAATTTCTATACTTTAGACTAGAAATTTTATGCTATTTTTAGCACATCTTAACAAAGGTATTTATAAGTGATTCTACTTGGAATGGACACCTAAGACATCCTATTCAATAAAAAAAAAAATCCCATCCCATTTGGATCTGATTTACTTGGTCATTTTGTGAATAATATCTTCCTGTAGCAAACTTGTAACTTCCTGTAACACTCATCTAGCATGTGTAAACTTGCTCAAATTTGCTCAAAACTCTTGTTTTTTGCCTCTTAGGGTTGAATCATAACCCATAGGCTCTAAATACATGATTGAAGAATAATAAAACAGTAATTAGGACATGTCTTTTTAAAAATTAGATTAGGCTTATTTATTTGAATTCATGCTCTTATGATTTCAATTACAAATTGTTGTTCTTGCCTGGGATTAATTTATTTTCAAAGTAGAATTTCCATTTATGCAATTAGTTTAGGATTTGATTTCATTACATTCACTCCATTACATGATAGCAATGAGATAAGGACACATTGTATGCTACACATATAGTGTCGATACCTCTTAAGTTTGTATGAACCCCAGGTTGATAATTAAAGTTAGTAGCCTTAGGAGTTGCAACATTATTGTTGCAATACTAAGGCTCATTAAAGCGTCACAAACATCAAAGTCGACTCGCTCCAATATTGCATCTGATCCACTATCTTGGCCTTGGAAGGTGGGTTTAACATGTTTCCCCAATGTGAAACCCTTGCAAACATCATGTTGGTCAAAGGGAGCCTTTAGGGAGACAGGTGGTAATTTGTTGCATGGTTTTTAAGGTAACATTTTATAGATGACCCAAGCTCTTGCGCCAAAGTCCTCCAACATCTCGAATTTGCACTTTTTATGCCTTGCTTCCCAATGCAACACAATACCCCACCCCAAGTTTGTATAGGTTCTTCACTGAGACTCCAATCTACTTCACTTGCCATGTAGCTATGTGTCTCAGAAAGTCCTCCCTTTAATGAAAATAACATCATAGCCTCTATCCTCCAATACTGCTACAAATATAATGTTCTTTTTCAACCCAAGTACAAACACACCATATTTGAGGCGAAGAGGGGAGGCTTTATCCCTCTCAAAGGTGATAGTACCAATTCCTATAGTAGTGTACCTCCCATCATCCCCCAATTCAATATGCATCTACTAATCCTTCTCATCCAAGCTACTGAAAAACTTCTTGCACCCTGTCATATGGAACAAGCCACTGGGATCAAGGTACCACGCACTCCCCATAACAAAGTTGGCCATGAATTCTATTAGGGTGAAGAATAATTCGAATTGTGAAGCCAGTTCTTCACCTCTTTGTCCTCCTGAAGGCTTCTTGTTAGACTTCTTGTGTGCATATTTTGTTGCATAGTTCTCATATTCGTGGCAGTGGAAACAATATATATAGCTCAACTATTTCTTCTTGCCATTATTTTGGTTGGATTTAGATTGTCATTGGGTCTTCTTTCATTTTCCCTTCTTCCCCTTCCAAACCAAGGAAAAATTATCTTCATCCTCTTCTCTGGATGATACTCCATCTCTATTATTTCTCCTTATCTCTTCTTGAACCAAATCGAACCACAACCTTTCCCAATTTGGTAATTTTTCCCTTCCATCCACAGATCCATGATATTTTTGCCATCATTTTGGAAGGCCTGGAAGAGCTAGGCTTACCAAATAACCTTCTACAACATTCTCTCCAACCCCTCCAAGCTCATCGTGAACTTGAGTGAATATGGAGAGATATTATGGAATGGTACCACATTTTTGCATCCTAATGTTTCAAAGTTTGTCTTTCAGCACCAATTTTCTATGGTCACTATTATTTTCGAATATCTCAATCAATGTATTCCACATAGAAAATGGTGTTTATTTTCCATGGATATTTGAGACCACATGGTCTCTCACACCTTCCAAAAGAATTCTCCTGGCCTTTGCAACATCCTTCTTCCATTAGGGTAATTGTTATGCATCAGAGTGATGGGGTTTCACAATGTCAGTTTTAACATATTATAACACACCATTACCATCAAGCACTACTTCCATTTTGCCTTTCCAGGCTATGAAATTTGATCTACCCTCAAGGGCATACTCCAATCTCAGTCCGTTGAAATACATTCTCCTGAATATGAAGAAAAGTTGCTACGCTTAAGTTGAAAATTCGAAATTCCTGGGGGACAACTTCAAAATTATAGTTCTAATGGGATTTCAAGACTCTAATACCATGTAGAAATTTGATATAAATTGCAACTATTCAAAAAAATGAACTGAAACTAGGAGACACAAATTCTACTCTACTAATTTGTGGAATGAAAATTATAATTTAGAACAACATGCATAGACATGCAACAAGAAAAACCACAAGTACACAATGATTTCTATGCGAACCAAACTGGAAATATCCCCTCAAGCCTCTTTGCATTAATCATTTCAATATAGAAACAATTACAATTGCATGCTCTAGCTCTAAGCACCACATGTAAAAGAAAAATTGTTCTCTCTGCCGAATAAGGACCTTTGGCCAACACTAAGCCAATTTTTGCCTCCTTCAGCCTCCTATTTCCTTGCACAAACCTGAGATAATTTAGGCTCCTAAACAATAAGGAAGTCCCTATTTCCTTCTGCACTCCCAAGAAATTGATCTCTTGACCGCATGCAAAAATTCTACACTCAACTAGTATACAATTAATGTTACACTAGCCTTTGTCTCCTCCACTCTCGCTGGGAAATTGGATTACATGCATGTCTGGGCTATTTTGGGTTGATTTATCATTCAAGGGTAAACATGTGAATTTGAGTTACACTTTTGTGATAAACGCCCCCAAAAAATTCATAATCGCACTTTTTCGGTCGAACTATTGTTGTCATTTACATTAACGCCGACCATTAAACGTTTTTTAGGCCAAAGGTGGAAAAAAAGACAATAAATTTTTTCATTGGGTCGAAATAATAATTCAGCCGAAACAATAATTCGACAAAATTAATAACTCGACCGAATTATTAATTCAACTGAATTAATGTTTATATATATCACGACCCTAATGCTGCAAAAAGATTTTCTTTGCTGTCAATTTATCATTATTATTCATTCGTCGCTGGAGGAATTTTCTACATTATCAGTGCACTAGAGGAATTGATTTTCCGACAACATATGTGTTGGCATGGAGGTTATTTTAGATTTTTTGGTTTTTTACTGCATTTTTTACTATTGTTTTTAATTTTTTAATGGTTTTTTTGCATGATTGGTTGGTTCTATTCATTGTCGTTGCTGGAGGAATTTTGCAGCCTCCTCTTTCTCCCATCAGCCCCCTCATCCTCTTCCTCCTATCATCCTCCTCGTCATCTAGATCAGGTATGCAAGAAACCCTAAAAAACCTAAAATAGTCGATAAAGAAAAAATTGTAATTAATATAGAAAATTAATAGTATAAAAGGATTCCCTCAGATCTGGGTGCCAGTTCTTCTCATGCCACTAGCACTAATTGCTCAAGTTTTCATGCTTCTCACTAGGTTGGTCCATTTTGGCATCTAGGGCTCCTACACTAAGGCTGGTTAATGGGTGGCCCAGCACCACTTAGTCTACAGTTGGAAAAAATTGTCTCCCTTTATGACTTGTTTTAATATAATGTTTCAAGCTATTGTCTCTAGTTTCCCCTCTCACGGGAAAAGGATTTTTGTGTCTCAATCTCTAGTTTCACCAATCCAGGGAAGAGCTTCATAGAGTTTTTTTTTAACTCGATTGAGCTTTACTATTTCATGTTGGAATAATTAAATAAATCCAGACATTATACATTTGAATTTTCTTGTCATGCTTTGTTGAATTAATATCGGATGTTAGATATATGAATGAACAAATATTTGTATATCGAGAATTTCCAAAAATTTGGGAAACACCATGTGTGCCATATTTGGGCATCCAAAAAACCAATTAGATGAAAACCTTTAAGATTTATGGATAGTGAATATTCTATAGGGATGGAACCTTAAACCTTAGAACCTCGCATAATGAAGCTTTAAGAGTCGAATATGTTAACTTTCCTTTTTGTGCAAGCATATCGGTGTTGTTCAATTGCTACTTGCCTATGGAGGATGCATGCCTTATTGTAATGGCTTCCTTCCTCTTATGCGCTTTTGTGATATGCATGTTCTGTTATTTCCATGGAACTACCCTAAATGAAATCAATACATCTATACAAGCCTCACATATATATGTTCTCCAAACCTACTACAACTATTAATATAATAGTTCCAATTGACCCATCTATAAAAAATAGTGCTACCACCAAATACAAAAAATATCTCCCCTAATACCAAGTCATACTGACTAATTATATATCTTACTTGACTGCAACTTCCGGGAGAGGAGTTACAACTAAATGAACCACCAATAGATCACCAAACATTTTATTGCAATGCAAGGGACCCAGGTGGTCCAAACTTATCATGATATTACAAGGTATATATTCCTCCATGATGAAAATAATCTCTAGTGAGGGGAGAACAAGGGGTTAAGTACCACCAATACCAGACATAGGTGCTCAATATTTAAGGGATGAAGAGGCAAAGCCAAAAATAGTCAACCCTGCAGATCCACAAGCAACAATAGTTTTAGTTGACGCATTTTACCTAGTTCTATTTGCATCTCCATATGGTGATAGTAGTGGAATAGAAATGATATTGTTGTTCTATATTATATATTTAGTCCATGCACTAAATTCCATTTTAAGCCTTAAGCCTTACCTTAAGCCTTAAGAGTTCAAGCCTTAAAATGAGAATTTTAACTTTACCAACCAAACCTTTCAAGTAAATTTGCTTGGAAAGGACACCATGCAAGATATTTTACAACAGCTTGTCACATCGATGGAGATACTAATTACTCGATGATGACGATGATGATAGTGCTTTTACATCCCAAATGAGAAGGATATTATCATTACCTCCACTTGCAATTTGCTCACTAGAATTTTACCACTTAAGACGACAGACCCCTTGGGAGTGCCCTTGAAATTGGGAAACAATGTGATTCTATACTCAGACTGTAAGAAGAACTTTTTTCAAATTATTTCATGTATAGCCTTGATTTTATTAGGGGAAAACTAAGCGACTAGCATTTTGATTTCTCTACTTCAAGGCTCCCAACTAGCGCTCATTTTATACTAGAAAACTGAAAAATAATTCTAAAATAAGTAACATTGAAACTAGAACGACCACACTTAATTTGTAGATAATTTGGATTGTGGGTTCCCTTGACACTTCATTCATAAATCCTTGTATTATTCTATTATTGAATCACAATGGGTATTTATTTGTTATCATTCTCCCATAAACTAAGGCATTTGAAATAAATAAATATACCAAAGTCATTTTATTGAATATGTTTTTTACAGGGATCAGAAAACCCATTAAACATGGTTGAAAAATAGACATTATGCATAGAAGTTTCTTTTTATCTCAATCCAGGTCAAGCGGTGATTACTTATGTGCTATGCAATATTGTGACAAACAAATTCCTCCAAAGGAAAAGGAATGTACCTAGAAGAACAAAAAACAATGAAGCAAATTATATTGCACTGATATAAGTCTTAGGAATACCTAGGGAGTATGGATCAAATGGAATTGTAGTCTTCACCAATTCTGAACTTGTGTGCAACCAGATGAAAGGTGTGTACTGAGTTAAAGAGGAGAGGTTAACACAACTGCGTGGAGAAGCAAAAAATATTGTTAGTCAATTTCAATCATTTAGCATAAGACATTGTGTAAATGTTAATAGGATGTTTAATGATCTATTGTATGGGGCAATGCCAATTCATGGTTTGTGTGTGAAAGATTCATTAGTGTTAAGAAGATCTCCATCAAAATTTATTGATGGACATTGTAAAGTATCTTTGATATGTTTTTTTTTTTTTTTAGTTATAAATGTGTTGTTTCTAATGACCATGTGTTTTTTTCAATTCTATACCAAGTGTGCCCCCACTATGTAAGCACAACTTGGGGAAATTTACATGTTTTCAAAAATTTTGTATTTAATTTTCAAAATGTGTATGCTTCAACATTTGTGTTTTTAGCCTTGAGTATATTTTAAATGAAGAGCTTTGGATAGTTACATTAAATTTTTGAATTATTTCAATGTTTTTAAATAGTAATTTCAAGATCTTAAAATGCAAGATGTAATTTCAAGGGTTACATAAACTTTCTGAATTCTTAATCTTTTTAAGTAGAGATTTCAAGATTTTTAAATGCATGAGGTAACTTTTTAAATATCATGTATCTATATATCTATATATATCCTTTTCATGGATGAGCATTTGCCACAAGATTCTTCGAGGCGAGCATCAATCGAATCTCATGCATCTACTAGAGGGGGAGGTCGTGGATCAATGAGAATATCAAATGAATTGGGGGAGGTCCATCATGATCATGGTATATATATGTTTATGTGAAAGCTTTTAAATGATATTTGAATATAATCATATATATGTATACATATGGAATTGATACTTTTTCAATTTATCTTTAAATTAATTTATAATAAATTTCATTTGTTTTAGGAGCATCTCAAACCAGGTCGCAAATAGTATCTACTCAATCAATGGAGGGCCATTGTTCACACCATCGTGAAATGACATATATGTGTGTGTGTGTGTGTGTGCACGTGAATTTACTTAAATGATAAATAGGTAGAATCATATGTATGTATACATATACATTGAATTGTTTTTCTATTTTGTTTTAGACGCTTCACTCACTATGTCATCGCGTGAGGGTGGTAAACGTTCTCCCCATGGTCGACAAGCTCAATCAACTCATGTACTTGGGCATGGTGGTACTTAACCATCTCTGGGTGGTCATGATGGTGCTTAACCATTTCCGGGTGGGCATGATGGTGCTCAAACATCTTCGAGTGGTCATCAATCTCAATCGGATCATCATGATCCTCATCATTTTGGTAAATTATATAATTTTTTTATATGTTAAAACAAATGTGTACATGTAAATGAATTGTATGTACATGTGTGTACATGTCTATCTTGCAAGTGTATGAATACATTTTTTCATATGTTTCTATATTTATGTAATTTTATATATTGATGCAGAGGGTGAAAATGTTGCTCGAAGTGGATGTAAGCAAAGCCAAGCAATTCAAGAAGGCCATACAACAAATACCACTCATCCATATGACATTCATGATGAGCTTGTTTAGTCAGTTTAGTGACCTAAATTTCTTGAATAAATTATCAACCAAGGTTTGTAAGTTGATGAAGTGTAGTGCACTATATGTGCTCTGTTAACCCTTCTTACTTCGTTGTTTTGTATTTTTATATTGTTTTGGGGGTTTCTGTTCTCTGATTCCTAATGATGTACAATCTGAACTATGAGAAACTGAATCTAAACTTCCTAAAGGTGAACCAAGAGTTGAAACTAGTCAAAATCTAATTTAAAGAAAGGAAAAACAGAGCATCTGTCCTATCTCGTCATTAATCCTAAGTCATAAATCTAATTCTTAAAATTAAGGGTGAAGTTGTAATGCATGTTGAAATAAATACAGAGAATGAAATCCACTGAACTACTTCTAGTTACTCTAACCTTCAATTTGAAGGATAACCTTCTTGAGATGGGATAAAAGCAACTTTCTGTACTTTATGATCTATAGAACTAAATGAAACATGCAAAAGGTAACTGATTGATTCCAACCATTATATGGATTTAATGTTTAACCATTTAGTTTAGGATGAGTATCAACTTGAAATGGTGATCAAAAACATTCATTAACGCAGTGGATTGACAAATCTGTCTTAGAAAATAAATAACAAAACAGTGAGTAACCTAGACAGCAGTGCATTCTCATTACTTCAACCTTACTATGTTTAGAAACAAAATCGTTTCTTTTCATGAAATGTGTTGGAAGAACAAGACTACACAATTGAGTTTTAACATTATACTATTGATCAAAACTAAAATAAATCAACCTAAGTTAGAAGTACTGCTA
This sequence comes from Pinus tabuliformis, assembly GCA_031772625.1. Taxonomy (NCBI): domain Eukaryota; kingdom Viridiplantae; phylum Streptophyta; class Pinopsida; order Pinales; family Pinaceae; genus Pinus; species Pinus tabuliformis. The sequence continues at coordinate 1,960,970,291 of CM062816.1, read as the reverse complement.
AAATAAAATATTGAAATTAAAAATAAACATAAAATGAATGGAAAGAAAACCTCCTTCAATGCAGGGGCCCTCTGCAACTGATTGGGTTGAGCTGCTAACTAATTGAAAATGCTCTCTTAAATGATCATTGGTCAACACACGACTTATATTATAGAAAAGAATGAAGTCCCAAAATATAGAGCCAGAAGTCTGAACCTAATACATAAAATTCTCCACACCCCCCTCGGTTCTATACAACCAGTATTTAAAAGGAAATAATCATAATTGTCTTTGAGGAAAACTAGCTACAGGTGGCTCACACGTATTACAACAGAATTGTGTAAACGATTGATCAGCTATAGGTGACTTAAATTTGAGCGAGACGTTTGCAACAGAACCGTTAACACAAGTGGTTGATCCGAGTTAATGCTTGCAATAGAACTGTTAGATTTATTGATTAACCACGAAAGAACAGACGAAGAGTCCTATTACTTCTGGGTATCATATGTTTGACTCCACCTTTAACTATGATCTTGAGCTTGATTTATTGTCGATCTGGGCTGAGTGAATAAGATAGAATCCATGTGGAGACAATACTAGAGATGCCCATGTGGCCGGATTCTTCATTTGACACCTAGAACCTACTAGATCATGGAATTAGCTACAGAATACACAGTTAGCTGCAAAATAGGCTATGTTCTGTAGCTAATTTGCAAAAAAATTATTCAAATAGCAAAAGCATAAAAATATAACATGTCAATCATTTAATGCCATCCTTAAGACAAAACCTATCATTCATCATTGATGGGGATCTGTAATCTTATGGAAAAGCAAGGGAAAGAGGTGAGAAAAATTGTCAAGGAGAGGGTAATTTTGAGGTTCAACATGCCCCCACTGCAAAATCATTGCATGTCCTCATGCAATTTTCCAAAAATGTGAATTCCGCTTTCCTACTGCATTTGCTCATACACTTCTTCTAGTACATCCAATTTTCTGCTTTTTCTCTTCTTTGAAGTGACTGTCATTTTGGGTTTCTTCACAGGAAGCATGTATTTAAGGTTGATGACTGTTCTATTCAAGCTTCTATTCTTCCTCTTCAACTTCCTATTCTTCCTATACCACAACCCTATATGTAGAATTGTATTATCATGAATAGCCTTGTCCAATTTACTTTGTTCCCTCAAGGTTTCATTTTCTTTTCTTCATATGTCTATTCAATATCCCTAACTCATAGATTTCCTGTTTGAGAGAGTCAATTATAGGTTCTTGTGGATTGACAGAGGGTTCTAGATTGACAGAGTATTCTGGATCCATTGAGACACTTTTCTTTTCCAGTGATTCTAAATAGTCATATATTTGTTGCTGCACTGGGTCTATGCCTGGATATCTTCTGTTGGGGCTGCCTTCAAAATACTGTTCAGGAGAATTTTGAGGACTATGTACAGATGGAACATTATCAAGAGATGGTACTGGGGTTTCTTCTTCTAAATTTATAAACTCCATCCCCTTTGATGATATCTTCTTTACCATACCTCAGAGTCTAGAGCTCCTTCTAAGTTGTAGAGGACTTACGTTCTCCTCCTTTGTGTCATTTTTCTCCTTTCTTATCTTTTATTTTCTCTTAATTTGTTTCCTAATCTCTGTCAATTCTTCAGAGATTAATTTTTCATCATCTTTTTGTAATTAAGATTCAGGTTTGTTTTGAATGGTTATACTAGTCTTCTTTCTCTTACTCCTTCTGACATTACCTTCTTCAGGTGACTCTGGTGCCTCTTGGAAATAGTTTCTTACCAGGAAATTTTTCCAAGTATCTCCTATTCTTTTCAAATGAAACTCAACCAGTATCTTTACCAACCCATGATGGTACATGGTTGTGTCTATGAATTCTATTTTCTTCTATACATTTGAAGCCATCCTTCTTAAATTGTTTAGCGGGAAGAAAGGAAGATTGATTTCTCCATTTTCTAGACAGTTCATCAATAAACATATATGGTCGATATAGATGTACCGAATCTTCCCTCACAGGTAATAAATTTCTATAATATCAAAAGCATGCTTTTTCGTTTACTTTTAAGTGCTGAAATAGGAATTCCTTTTCTAAACATAGAGACATCCATACCTGGGTTCCTAAGGATTACTTTCCATGATTCACTGTGGAATTCCTTGTTTTTTAACCATCTTTCACCATGTCTTGGTAGTTCTATAGCCTCTGTTATGTAGGATTTTGTTACTGCAAACTTAATGTCTCCAATTTCTACTTATGTACCATCAAATGATCTAGAAAAATATTTTGTGATCTCTTTGTCAAAACCATAAAATTTTTCAATGAAGTTGAGCCATCCAACCTTCTGCAGCATTTCCTTGAGTTGTTGGTATCCTTCCATATATTTTTCTCCTACTGGATCTGTACTGACAATGAGTCCCATGGATTATGTTTCGCAAAATTTCTTAACCTTCAGAACCACTCTCCTGGTCTATGAAATGGACTGACTATGATTATGGTGAAAAAGAACTACGGATTTGTTGTGTGGAATAAGTAGATGGTGAGGGTTTAGAGGGACGTGGACAAGTTGGTCACATCGTAGCCATGACTGTTAACAGATGGAGTTATCAGGGACCATTTAGGTACAAAGTATGGAGAGTGTAGCGAAGATGTGGTATGATGAAGTTATTATGGAACTTTTAGTACCGAGTATGGAAGATGTGGTGGAGATGTGGTATGATGAAGTGGTAGTCAAATCAAATGACAACTCATTAAGGAGACACACGATTATCCATATTATACATGCCTTATGTTTTTAAGTTGTTGTTTGAAATAAATTTTGCATTTTACCTTCAGAGCTTAACCTTTTTGCTTGATAACTCTTTTGGTGTTGATCCATAGGTACCTTTTAGCATGTTTGGTCTCCAAACCTGGGTCCTTCAATTTCCTGGATTCATGATTTATTTGTGATTTGTACAATTGTGCTAGAGCTGATAAGTAAGTTGTAGTTGTAGAATCAGATTAGTTACAGAATGGAATCGGCTGTAGAACGAAATCAACTGCAGAATGTGAGAAGAGGGAAAAGTGAAGTATGGCTATGGAATATGAGTGTAAAAATGAAATAGAAATGGGTTATGACAGTGAGATGGAATGAAATGCAGAATAAAATGGGAAATAGAGTGAGATGGAGTAAAACTGTAAAAATAAAATGTAAATGGAACTGTAAAATAAAACGAAAACAGAATGAGATGGAATGAGACTATGAATTTGCAGACTCTGAACTGCAAATGAATGTATTGTTTTGTCACTACTTATTACAGAAAGGAAATGGAAAATAAAGGATGTCAGAAATCTTTGATTTTCACCTTGTATTTTCTGTATAACTATGCCAATCAATGATTGGTTTTCAAACTCATACAATTATATATATATATATATATATGGAAAAATAAAGGCTAAGTTAGTGGAGAAGAAGAATTCTTCTTCACTAGCTTCATTTCAGAGCTATTCTAGAAAATCTTAATGAAATCCTCTCTTGAAACTGGCTTCTGATATATCTTCAACTGATGACCATTCAAAATAAGAGGTATTTTTCTTTCATTTATTTTCCTTATCCTTACTACTCCATTGTTAAAGACTTCTTCAATCTCATATGGCCCAAGCCAATGAATCTGCAACTTCCCTTGAAAATCTTTAAATTTTGAATCAAACAAAAGTACCCAATCTCCTGCTTGAAACTTCTTCTCCTTGAAATATTTATCATGCCATTTAGCCCTTTGCTATAGGACTATACTAGTTCTTTGAACTGAATCTTGCCTTTTTTCATCAAGCTCATTGAGTTTGTCCAATCTATTTTTTTGTGCCCCTAATAAATCCAGTCCCAATTGGACTACCATCTTGAAGGTTTTGATTTGAAACTCTATAGGGAACAAGACTTGTTTCCCATAAACAAGTTGATAGGGTGTATGTCCCGTTTTGTTCCTCCATGTAGTTCAATAAGCCCATAAGGCCTCAGGAAGCATTTCTTCCCAATCTCTTCTATGTAGATACACAGTCTTAGTGAGAATTCCTTCAATCACCTTATTTGTAGATTGAACTTGACCACTTTCTTGTGGATGATAGGGGGTAGATTTCCTATGTTTGATCTTGTAATCTTTCACAAGACTCTTCACATTTTAGATGTAAATTGGGATCCCTGATCTGTCACAATTTCTCTTAGAACACCAAAACGAGTGAAGATGTCCTCTAAAAGAAAATTAACTACAAAATTTTCATTAGCAAAAGGTAATGCTTTAGCCTCTATCCATTTAGTGACATAATCAATGCATACCAATATATATTTATTTTTCTTAGATGGGAGATTAATTGGTCCAACAAAATCCAAGGCCCATTTTTCAAAAGATTCAATGAGTACCTGAATTTTTGGTGGCATCTCATTTGAAGAAGCAGGTTTTCCTACCCTTTGGAAGTTGTCACACATCTTGACATATTCTTTGGTATCTCTAAAGATGGATGACCAATAATATCCTAGAGAAAGGATTTTATAAGTTGTCCTCTTGTCAGCAAAGTGTCCACCACACGGTTCATCATGACATGCCTTAAGAATCTCAGGCATTTCATCTTCCCTAACACATCTTTTGATCATGAGATTTAGATCTGTTTTATACAATTCATTAGTGATCCATGAGTATCTTGCACTTATTTGAATGATTTTCCTTTTCTCTCTAGGAAACAAATGTGAAGGCAATTTCCCTGTGACTAAGTATTGGCAATATCTACAAACCAAGGGTTCTAAGTAGTTACTGCAAAACGATATTCATCAGGAAACTTATCTTCAACCGGAATGTCATCTTTGATATTTTGAATTTTGGACAAGAAATCAGCAACTATGTTTTTTTTTCCAGGTCTATCTAGCACAATAATATTGAATTTGTGCAAGAGTAGTAGCCATCTTGTAACTCTGCCATTAGTAATAGGTTTATTCATTAAGTATATAATTGTAGAGTGGTTTGTATGAAAAAAGGTTTCATAGCCCGTTATATAATGTCTAAACTTATTGATAGCATGAACAAAAACTAAAAATTCCCTTTCAGTTACAGTATAATTTAACTCGGTGGGAGTCAAATTCTTACTTGTATAGTAGATGGCATAGGGAATCAAATATTTTTGTCTTAATATAGCTCCTAGAGCTGTATCTGAAGCATCTGTTGAAATGTGAAAAAGGTAGTTTCCAATTTGGACCTCTCAAGATGGGTGCTTCAGAAATTCTTGTTTTTAAAGTCTCAATGCTAACTGGCAGTCGGGATTCCAATTGAATTCACAATCCTTAGTGAGTAATTTGAAGAGTGGGGATGCTATTTTAGTGAAATTTTCTATAAATATTCTATAGTATCCTGTAAATCCTAGAAAACTTCTAACATCCTTTTGACAATTTGGAATTAATGATTTAGAGATGACTTCCACTTTAGATTTATCAACTTTAATTCCATGTCCTGAAAGGTGATATCCTAAAACAATCCCTTCTGTAAACATCATAAAACATTTTTCATGGCTTAGTGAAAGGTTTGCTTCCTTACATATTTCAAGAACTTTTTCCAAATTTTATAAAGCTTCTTCAAATGTATTCCTATAGACTGTAAAGTCATCCATATATACCTCTACACAATCATGTATTAGATCAGAAAAAATTCCTAGTACTGCTCTTTGGAATGCTGCAGGTGCATTACATAATCCAAAAGGAAGTACTCGGTAGGCATAGGTTCCCCATGGACAGGTAAATGTGGTTTTATCTTGACCTTCAGGTGCCACCTGAATTTGATTATAACCACTAAAACCATCCAAGAATGAGAAATACTTCTTACCTGCTAATGTATCTAACACTTTATCTATAAAGGGCAAAGGAAAATGATCTTTAAGGGTAGTTTTATTCAATTCTCGATAATCAATGCATACCCTCCATTTACCATTATTTTTTGGAAAAATCACTAAAGGGGAAATGCATTGGCTATCTGAAATTGGGTAAATTACGAAGCTCGGGAATATCTGCATATTTTTGTATGGCAATTTTTCTAATCATTATGTCTTCTATTTTTCCTACCAAATGAATTCCTTTTGTTTCTTTTGTTTTTCTTCTTGGTTTCTTTATGCTCAACTCTTTATTGTTTTAGCTAGAATTGGAATCTCCTTAATGGGTTGTAAAAAAGGGATTTTGATACAGACATTTTTCAATTCATCTAGAAAATCATAATTAGGCAACATAATCTTCTTTTCTACCCCTCTATCAACTTGTAAACTTTCAAGAAAATGAGGTGCAGAAATAGATATTGGGTGCTCAATGATAGGAGTTGAGTTCATTGGTTCTTTCTATTTTTCATTTTTAGTATTTTGGTTTTGGAGAGATGTTCTTTCAAAACTTTTATTGGGCTATTGAGAATCTTCCTCAGAATGGTCGTGTTCCTGAATAACTACAGAAGGCTTTAGTTGAACGTCACTAAGATCTAGAGGAGTGATCATGTAAGTTGGAAATTGTTGTCCTTTCACCATGTAAGTATTTTGAGGATTTTTATTGTTGGGGTTTGGTAATGGTTGGGCAAGTAGCTGATTTGGTCTTTGTTGAAATGGCAGTAAGAGTTGAGGATTTTGATTTTGAAGTTGAGATTGCTGGTTTTGTTGTGGAATTTGTTGTGGGAATGGTAGTGAAAGTTGAGGATTCTAATTTTGAAGTTGTGGCTACTGATTTTGTTGTAAAATTTGCGGAGGAGGATAATTCTGATATGATGGAGGATATTGATAGTATTGAGAAAATCTTCCATAAGGATTTTGTATTCCTCGAGGCCAAGGTTGAGATTGAGATTGAGGCCAAGGTTGCTGCCAAGAATTCCAATTTGGTGGGGGCTGAAGATACATTTGATTGTTAAATCCCTAATTATGTGGCCCCTGCCAAGGTCTTCTAGAGACAAAGCAAAGAGATTCTATTGAATTTGGAATTGTTTCTTCTTGAAAAACAACCTTAAGACCTAGAATTGAAGCACAACCCTTGGTCTCATGGTTTTCTGAACAAATCACACAAGTCTCTATGATTCTTGAATCTAAAGGGCATTCTCTTAAAGTGTGTTTTTTTCTGCATTTGGGACAAAAAATAACTAAAGCATCAGCCTCAGTTTTCTGCTTGTTTTGTAACTTAAGGGTGTCTATTTGCTCACTAAGGCTCCCTAGAATATCTGTTTTGAATTCATCAAGCATATTCCCAATTTCTACCCTACTCACTAATCCAGTTGAAGATTTATTCACTCTAACAAGAGAAGGATCTCTTGGACCTTTCCGAGTTTTGAATTTTCCTCTTGAGAGATGAACACATAATTCTTCTATGTCACTTAATGGGAGTTGAGAGATATCTCCCTTCCCCATCATGTTAAGGATATCTATCCACTCATCTCTAATGGATTTTAATAGAACAGCTTTTAAGGTATCTTCATCTAAGTTATCCATCTTTTCTCTTTTTAAGTTATAGTTGAATCTCTCAATTAATTCCTCTAAATTTCTATCCTCTCTTTGCATCATTTTGAACACTTCATCCTTGTGATTGGTAGGCATGCAATAATTCAAATACCTATCCAAAAACACTTTCTTCATTTCATTCCATGTTCTAATGGACTAAGTGACCAACCCCATGAACCACTTTAAAGCAACTCCTTTCAATGTTGAAGGAAACAACTTAAGTTTTTGAGAGTCATCTAAATAATCATAGGTTCTGCACAAGACTTCAAATTCAAATAAAAATGTTTTAGGATCTTCACTTTTTAACCCATGGAAATTTGGGAGGACAGAAGGTGAGATATTTTTCATTGTGGCAATTGTTTCTTCATCAACTATAGGGAATCCAAAAGAATTATCAATTTCCCTATTTACTCTACCTTCTCCATTATTTCCTCTACCTTCTCCATTATTTCCTCTACCTATTCCTCTACCTCTTCCTCCTCCAAACAGTGTGAATTCTCCATCCTCTCCTTCTTCTGCCATTATAGTTTCTTCAGAGTCAGTATAAGATTCAACCTGCAAGGTTAATTTCTCTTCCTATGGTTCCTCTATTAATGGTATGTGGGAGAGAGGTTCTACTTCTTCTTCCTCACTAGGTATTCTTAATTCTTCAACTAAAATATGCTCCCCTATGGAGGTGAAAAAGGCTACTCCTTCTGTTGGAGATCCAAGATTTTCCTCCTCTAGGATTGCCTCAGTAGATGAAGTAGGACATCCTCTTGATTGAATTTCTGACCTTAGAACTTCCGGAGTTCTACGGCTAGGAGTATGATCTTGAGATGGAGGTGTATCTCTTCTTAGTCTTGGTGGAGTAGGTGGTGTTGTAGGAATGGAACTCCTGCCTCTAACTATAAATCTACCCTTAGAGTCTCTTTCTCTACACATATCATTTTTTTTTTAATGTAAGACATACGGTTACCTAATTTACACTTCCCCAGCAACGGTGCCAAAATGTTTAGTCAATTTAGTGTCCTAAATTTCTTGCATAAATTATCAACCGAGGTTTGTAAGCTAATGAAGTGTAGTGCACGATAAGTGCTTAGTTGACCCTTCTTACTTCGTTGTTTTGTATTTTTATATTGTTTTGGGGGTTTATGTTCTCTGATTCCTAATGATGTACAATCTAAACTATGAGAAACTGAATCTAAACTTCCTAAAGGTGAACAAAGAGTAGAAACTAGTCAAAATCTAATTTAAAGAAAGGAAAAACAGAGCATTTGTCCTATCTCGTCATTAATCCTAAGTCATGAATCTATTTCTTAAAATTAAGGGTGAATTTGTAATGCATGTTGAAATAAATACAGAGAATGAAATCAACTGAACTACTTCTAGTTACTCTAACCTTCAATTTGAAGGATAACCTTCTTGAGATGGGATACAAGCAACTTTCTGTACTTTATGATCTAGAGAACTAAATGAAACATGCAAAAGGTAACTGATTGATTTCAACCATTGTATGGATTGAATGTTTAACCATTTCGTTTAGGATGAGTATCAACTTGAAATGGTGATAAAACACATTCATTAACGTAGTGGATTGACAAATCTGTCCTAGAAAATAAATAACAAATCAGTGAGTAAGCTAGACAACAGTTCATTCTCATTACTTCAAACTTACTTTGTTTAGAAACAAAATCATTTCCTTTCATGAAATGTGTTGGAAGAACAAGACTACACAATTGATTTTTAACATTATGCTATTGATCAAAACTAAAATAAATCAACTTAAGTTAGAAATACTGCTAAAAGAAAATAATGAAATTAAAACTAAACAGAAAACAAATGGAAAGAAAACCTCCTTCACTGCAAGGGACCTCTGCAACTGACTAGGTTGAGCTACTAACTAATTGAAAATGCTCTCTTAAACGATCATTGGTCAACACACGACTTATATTATAGAAAAGAACGAAGTCCCAAAATGCAGAGCTGGAAGTCTAAACCTAATACATAAAATTCTCCACACCCCCCCCTGGTTCTGTACAACCAATATTTAAAAGGAAATAATCATAACTGTCTTTGAGGAAAACTAGCTATAGGTGGCTCATACGTATTATAACAGAACTGTGTAAATGTCTGATCAGCTACAGGTGACTTAAATTCGAGCGAGACGTTTGCAACAGAACCGTTAACACAGGTGGATGATCTGAGTCAATGCTTGAAATAGAACTATTGGATTTATTGATTAACTACGAAAGAATAGACGAAGAGTCCTATTGCTCCTGAGTATCATATGTTTGACTCCACCTTTGACTACGATCTTGAGCTTGCTTTCTTGTCAATCTAGGATGAGTGAATAAGATAAAAATTCATGTGGAGACAATTCTAGAGATGCCCACGTGGCCGGATTCTTCATTTGACACCTGGAACCTGCTAGACCATGGAAGTAGGTATGAAATACACAGTTAGTGGCAGAATAGGTTGCGTTCTGTAGCTAATTTTATAAAATTTATTCAAATATAAAACATAAAAATATATCATTTCAATCATTTAATGCCTTCCTTAAGACAAAACGTATCATTTATCATTGATGGGGATCTGTAATCTTATGGAAAAGGAAGGGAAAGAGGTGAGAAAAATTGTGAAGGAGAGGGTATTCAACAAAGCTTCCTTGGGAAACAAACCTCCAACAATGTACATTACAAAGGTGCAAAAGTAATTATTCAAAATTGAGGAAATATCTTGGGAGATTGGAGCTCCCTCTAGAGAGTTAAGAAATCTTAGAAATAGTTGTGCACTCTCTAAACTCATTCCTTTATATTTACAAGAAGATTGGACCAACCATAGATTTCTTTATAGATATGATGAGGCATATAAAGGAAGCAGTAATGGGTCTCAATAAATGGGTCGAGGTTAGTAAAAAGGTTACAAAAGAAAATGAAAAATCTATGTTTAATTTCAAAGAAGGGTTGAAAATCAAGATGCTCAATGTACAATATTTCAAGAACCTTGACATAGCCATCCATTTGTATGATAGTTTCCTTACATCTTATGGAAACCTCCCATGGAATTATTAGGTTCCAGTTTATTTTGCAAAATTATTCTATGTGGAATTCGTTTTGGTTATGAAACCTGATTATAATGACCTTCCATTTGAATATTATGGTACTGGGAGAGGTATATTAGGTCCCTATATTACTATTGTAGCCCCTTATTATTATTAGTGAAATCCCCTTATTGTATTTTTGTTCCCATTTAGTCCCCATATTGCTATTATTGTGCCCCATAGAATCCCACTATTGTTAGTGTTGTGCCCTTACAATATTATTATTATGTAGGTTCTGATTATATTGTGACCACTTAGACTCCTATATATAGAAAGGAGGTCATGTCATTTGTATCATTCAATAATTGTTCATTTGTTTAATGTAAAGGAGGTTTCCCCCTCGAAGAGGCCAATTTTGAAGTCATTTATCTATCTCTTCTATTTTGTGAGTTGGTCGTTTAACATTTGGTATCAGAGATTTAGATTCTGGGGTTTCCTTGCTTCAAACAGGTCATCGTGGAATTTTCGCTTTAACATTTTTTCTATGAAGCTTCAGAAGCTAAAATTAAAATCCAATGGAGCCAAAATCGTGTTGAACCTTGTATATGAATTTCAGATCTTGTCTCGCTATATTTTCATATATATTATCTGAAGAAGTTAAGGTTTTTTGTAGGCTCCAGAATTCGATCTCAAACAAGTGACCTTGGGAAACTCGTCATAACTTTCTCTCTGAGCATAAAATTTAAATTTCGTAAAGAGTGAAAAAAATAGGGTGGACTTTAGTTTCTTGGATATCATTTTCAAGGTCGAAGATCGAAACAATGACATGTGGCACTCCATACAAGTTCACTCTACTGAACGAGTCTATAATCAGGTCATCGTGGGAGATTGGTCATAACTCTTTCTTGAAGAATTCAATGTCAATGAGACTTGTGGTGTTGGAAAGAGGACTCGGAGAGCTACAACATGACAAAATTTTAGAACTTGAAGATCCGAAATTACAAAGCTACAATCATTTCATGAACGAGCTCCTAAAAGAAAGAAAAAGAATGACTCAAATCAAGAAAATAGAAACACCTAGTAAGAAAAATGGGATGGATGGTTTGAAAACTGCAATCGAAGCTATGATAAATGGTTTTATCTATGGCATGGAAGCTAAGATCGATGGTATATAAGCAAAATTGAAAGGCAACATGGGATATTTGAGGAAAGATAGGGAACGTTTTAAGAAGGGTTGGACAAAGTTGCTACAAGAAAAGCTTCCTAATGACGAAAAGGTAGTTTAGGAAACTTGTGATGAGAAAAAAAGAAATGTTAATAATGATTTCATAGAATCCAATGTTGGATTGAAGGCCCACCATATTCCAAAGATCGATATGAGGAAGTTTGATGGCAAGGATCTGTAACATGGATATGTTGGGTCCCTATAATACTAGTGATTACCCCATTACTATTGTAGTTATACCCCCTATTTATATTGTTGTGCCCCTATTACCCCCATATTGTTATTTCTGTGCCCCATAGAATCCCTCTATTGTTATTTTTGTGGCTTTATATTATTATTGTTAGGTCGGCTGGATTATATTGTGACTCCTTAGACTCCTATATATAGAAAGGAGGTTTTGTCATTTGTATCATCCAAGAATTGTTCATTTATGTAATGTAAAGGAGGTTTCCCCCTCGAAGAGGCTGAATTCTAAGGCGTGGATCTATCTTTTCTATCTTTTCTTGAGCTGGTTTCATAACATTTGGTATCAGAGCTTTGGATTCTAGGGTTTCGCTGCTCCAAACAGGTCATCGTGGAATTTTCGCTATAACTTTTTTTCTGTGACGTTTCAGAAGTCACAAAAAAAACCCATTTGAGAAGAATTGGCGCTGAACCTTGGGTCCGAATTTCAGAGCTTTTAGCGCGATAATTTCGGAGATATGAGTTGAGGAAGTTGGCCTTTTTGCAGACTCCTGAATTACATTCAAAACAGGTGACCTGGGGAAAATCGTCATAACTCTCTCTTTGAGGATCGGATTGAAATTTCGTAAAAAGGTACAGAAAGAGGACGGACTGTAGTTTCTTGTATGTGTGTTTCAGATTCAAAGGTTGAAACAGTGACTCGTGGCACGTCGTACAAGTTCACTCTACTGAACCAGTCTAAAAGCAAGTCACTGTGGGAGATTTCACATAACTCTTCCTTGGAGAATCCAATTTGGCTCAGACTTGTGGCATTGGAAAGAGGACGCAGAAGGCTACTACAGGTAGAAATTTTAGAATTGGATGATCCGAAATTACAGAGATACATCAGATTCAATATCAGGCTTCTATAAAGTGAAAAAAGGTGTGTAGTTTTTTTTTTAATTTTTGTGTAAGCTTGGTTTAACGGAATTCAAAGGGCATAGTAAAGCATTATTATCGGTAACTGATGCCCCGAGGAAAGAAAATGCAAACACCTAGTAAGGAACCTGAAAGCTCTAGCATGACTCATGAAGAAGAGGAAGAAATGCTACATGATATATCAAAATTACAAGAACAAGTGCAACAAATGTCACGCTCACAAAAGCTAACAGAAGCTAAGATAAGTGGCGTGGAATCTAAGGTAAATGGCGTGGAATCTAAGATAAAGGGAATGGAAGCTAAGATGGATGGCATGGAAGCTAAGGTGAATGGCATGGACGCTAAAATTGATGGCATGGATGATAAGATGGATGAATTGAAGAAGTTGCTACAAGAAAGGGTCACTAATGGTGAAAAGGTAGTAAAGGAAACTCATGATGAGAACAAAAGAAATGTTAATCATGATTCCATAGACTCTAATGTTGGATCGAAGACTCACCATGTTCCAAAAATCGATATGAGGAAGTTTGATGGCAAGGATCCCGCCACATGGATATTACAGATGGAGCAATTCTTCGATCTCAATAATGTGCAAAACACACAAAAGGTACGTATGGCAACTTTATATTTGGAACCAAATCAGTTTGTATGGTATCAATGGCTTTGTTCTCGTAAACAATTTATCACTTGGGCAATTTTTACGGAAGAATTGATAGCACATTATGAGGATACAAAAAGCAACACTTTTTTTAGCCAATTGATAAGTCTCAAACAAAAGGGTTCAATAATGGAGCACATTGAGGAGTTCCAAAAATTGAACATAAGGGTAAAAGATATTCCAGAGGAGCATAGGATTGATGTGTTCATAGGGTCTTTAAAGGATAATATCCAACATGATGTGCGCCTTTGGGAACCTGATTCATTAGAGAAGGCATTCAGGTTAGCAAGAAAAATGGAAAGCAAAATTATGGCAACTAGGAAGCATACCATTCACAACTATAAAGACGGAAGTGTTGTTGCCCATAGTCTTCCACAACCTACAAGGTTGACACCACAACAATTGGAAGAAAAAAGAGCAAAAGGGCTTTGTTACAATTGTGATAGCAAATACACAAAAGGTCATAAGTGTGCTGAGAAGAAATTATTCTACATAGATTGTGAAGAGGAAGAAGAAAAGGAGCAAGAAAGGTCAAAAGAAGAGGATATATTCCAGGAACAAAGCCTAGATGAAGAACAAATAAATCCGACCATATCTTGTAATGCATTGGCGGGAATTACCACTCCTCAAACCATCAAGATAGAAGGACAAATCAAGAAGAAAAAGGTAATAGTGTTGATTGATTCAGGAAGCACCCACAATTTTATTCATTGTAGGGTAGCAAAAGAATTGAATTGCTTCCTATATCCAGCACCAGAGTGTCAAGTGATGATTGCAAATGGAGGAACAATAAATTGTTCTGGAAAGTGCCATAATATCAAGCTATCCATGGGAGAATATGTATTGACTAGCCCAATGCTTTCCATTCCAATGGGAGGTGCTGATGTTGTACTAGGAGTCCAATGGCTACAATCCTTGGGTACAATAGCTTTTAATTTTCAAGAACTTTTCATGAAATTTTCTGTGGAAGGAAAGGAAGTTGAATTAAGGGGTATTGCAGGGAAACCAGGAAAGATAATCAGCTCTAATGGCATGACAAAGCTTCTAAAAAAGGAGCAAAGAGGTGTAATTGCACAATTATGTTCGCTAGATGTTTCCACATTGGAATCATCTATTTCTCCAGATCTCCAAAAAGTCCTGGACAATCATTCCAAGGTATTTGAGACTCCCAAAGGTCTCCCACCTATGCGTGATCATGATCATGCTATTCATCTGATTCCAGGAAGTGTTCCTCCAAACATCAGGCCGTACAGATATCCATATGTCCAAAAAAGTGAAATTGAACGTATGGTTGCAGAAATGCTAGAGGCTGGTATAATTCAACCGAGTCAAAGTTCTTTCTCAGCTCCAGTAGTATTGGTGCACAAGAAGGATGGATCATGGCGCATGTGTCCAGATTATAGGGAGCTCAACAAGCTCACTATTAAAGATAAGTTCCCCATTCCTGTTATTGATGAATTACTGGATGAATTGCATGGATCAATTTACTTCACCAAGTTGGATCTTCGTTCGGGATATCATCAAATCAGAATGAAGATTGAAGACATTCCGAAAACAGCATTTAGAACTCATGAGGGTCATTATGAATTTTTGGTCATGCCTTTTGGCCTTACCAATGCACCTTCAACATTTCAAGGTTTGATGAATTCAATTTTCAAACCATTCCTTAGAAAATTTGTGTTAGTATTTTTTGATGATATACTAATCTACAGCAAGTCTTGGAAGGATCATGTTGAACATGTTGACAGGGTGCTACAACTATTGGAGGAGAAACAATTATATGCAAAAAGATCCAAATGTTTCTTTGGAGTCCAGGAGGTGGAATATTTGGGTCATATTGTATCTCATGAAGGAGTTAAGGTAGACCCTAGCAAAATTAAAGCCATTAAGGAATGGAAAATCCCCACATCCATAAAGCATCTGCGAGGATTTCTTGGGTTGACAGGGTATTATCGCAAGTTTGTTAAGAATTATGGGAGAATAGCAGCACCTCTAACAACATTATTGAAGAAAGATTCATTTTCATGGACTTCGGAAGCAACAAAGGCCTTTGAACATCTTAAAGAGGCAATGTGCCAAGCACCGGTCTTAGCTACACCGGACTTCACAAAAACCTTTATTGTGGAATGTGATGCTTCAGGAAATGGAATTGGTGCTGTTCTAATGCAAGATGAAAGACCCATTGCTTTTGAAAGTCGTCCAATCAAGGGAAAGTTTTTAAGCAAAGCTATTTATGAGAAGGAAATGTTGGCAATACTCCATGCACTTAAGAAATGGCGACCCTACCTAATGGGAAGACACTTCAAGGTAAAAACGGATCATGATAGCCTTAAATACTTTTTAGAACAAAGATTATCCTCTGAAGAGCAACAAAAGTGGGTCACAAAGATGTTGGGTTATGACTTTGAAATCATCTACAAAAAAGGGAAGCAAAATGTGGTGGCAGATGCACTCTCAAGAAAGGATGAGGATGTGGAAGCATTGTTGTGTGCCATTTCTATTATCCAACCAGATTGGATAAACGAAGCAAGGGAGGAATGGAAGAATGACGAAGAAGTGTGGGCACTTATTCGAAAGCTACAACAAGATTCCAGTACTTCTGATACATTTAGCTGGCAAAATGATTCGTTATGGTACAAAGATCGCTTATACCTCTGTAAGAATTCCCAGCTAAAACAAAAGATTCTTATGGAATTGCACACTTCTCCCTTAGGAGGGCACTCAGGATTTTTAAAAACTTACCACAGGGTTAAGAAGGAATTTTTTTGGGATGGCCTTAAATCATATATGCAATAGTTTGTGGCGGAATGTTTGGTTTGCCACAAAATAAAGTTGAAAAATTAAGACCGCAGGTCTATTACAACCTTTATCCATTCCAAGCCAACGTTGGGAGGAGGTTTCAATGGATTTTATCACAGGTTTACCCAAGTCTGAGGGAAAGAGTGTCATCATGGTGGTAGTTGACAGACTTACCAAGTATGCACACTTTTGTGCATTATCACATCCATTTAAAGCCAGTACAGTTTCTACTGCATTTATGGAAACAGTTCAAAAGCTACATGGAAACCCAAAGATTATTGTAAGTGACAGAGATCCCATTTTCACTGGAAATTTTTGGACAAAATTATTTTCTTGTCTTGGTACTCAGTTAGCTCATAGCTCATCTTATCATCCTCAATCTGATGGGCAAACTGAGATAGTAAACAAATGTTTGGAAGGATATCTTCGTTGCTTTGTATCTGATAAACAGACACAATGGGTCAAATGGTTGCCTCTGGCTGAATGGTGGTATAACACTTCCTTCCATACAGCAACAAAAATGACCCCATTTATGGCACTTTATGGGTATCAACCACCATCCATCACATCATATTTAAGAGAAAATTCTAAGGTTCAGGCAGTGGAACATCACATCGAACATCAACAACAAGTCCTCCAACTCTTAAAGGATAACCTCGTGTTGGCACAAAATAGAATGAAACAACAGGCAGATCAACATCGCAGTGAAAGAAGTTTTGATGTAGGTGATTGGGTATTCCTACGGCTACAACCATATAAGCAAATGTCCCTAAAGCAAGCTAAGAAGGATAATAAATTATCACCAAAGTATTATGGTCCGTACAAGGTGTTGCAAAAGATTGGTACTATGGCATACAAATTGGAGCTTCCTGCAGCTTCTCGATTGCACCCAGTTTTCCATGTTTCATGTTTAAAGAAGGTTATAGGTGACAAGCTCCCAATTCAAACAATATTGCCAGAACTTGACGAGGAAGGAAAAATTATATTGGAACCGGAAGCAGTCACAGAAACAAGAACTCGACAGCTACGAAATCGATCAATTTCAGAGTATCTTATCAAGTGGAAGAACTTATCCGCTGAAGATTCCACATGGGAGGATGAGAATTTTATGCAGAAGTATCCAGAACTACTCAAGCGTTGAGGACAACACTTTTTTGAAGGAGAGGGGCATGTTGGGTCCCTATAATACTAGTGATTACCCCATTACTATTGTAGTTATACCCCTATTTATATTGTTGTGCCCCTATTACCCCCATATTGTTATTTCTGTGCCCCATAGAATCCCTCTATTGTTATTTTTGTGGCTTTATATTATTGTTAGGTCGGCTGGATTATATTGTGACTCCTTAGACTCCTATATATAGAAAGGAGGTTTTGTCATTTGTATCATCCAAGAATTGTTCATTTATGTAATGTAAAGGAGGTTGCCCCCTCGAAGAGGCTGAATTCTAAGGCGTGGATTTATCTTTTCTATCTTTTCTTGAGCTGGTTTCATAGCAGGATACTACAGATGGAACAATATTTTGATCTCCATAATGTACAAAACATACAAAAGGTACGTATTGCAACTTTATATTTATAACCCAATTATTTTGTATGGTATTGATGGCTTTTCTCTTGTAAATTGTCACTTAGTCAATTTTCATGGAGGAAATGATAGCACATTATGAGGATATAAAGAGTACCACCTTCTTTATCCAATTGATAAATCTCAAACAAAAGGGTTCAATGGTAGAGCACATTAAGGACTTCTGAAAATTGAATATAAGGGTAAATGATATTCTAGAGGAGAATAGGATTGATGTGTTCATAGGGACTTTAAATGATAACATCCAACATGAGGTTTGTCTTTGGGAACCCTTTTCATTGGAGAAGGCATTCAGGCTGGCAAGAAAAATTGAAATAAAAATTATGGCAACAAGGAATCCTACCACTCACAACTATAAAAATGGAAGTGTTGTTGATCCTAGCCTTCCACAACCTACAAGGTTGACACCACAACAATTGAAAGAAAAATGATAAAAAGGGCTTTGTTACGGTTGTGATAGAAAATACACTAAAGGTCATAAGTGTGCAGAGAATAAATTAATTTACATAGATTGGGAAGAGGAAGAAGAAATGTCAAAAGAAGAGGATATACACCAAGAACCAATCCCAGAGAATGAAAAAATGAATCCTACCATACCTTGTAATGCATTCATAGGAATTACCACTCCTTAAACTCTTGATATAGAAGGACATATCAAGAAAAAATAAGGAAATAGTTTTGATTGATTCAGGTAGTGCCCATAATTTTATTCATTGTAAGATAACCAAGTAATTAAATTTCTTCCTATACCCAGCACCAGAGTGTCAAGTGATGGTTGCAAATGGAGGAACCATAAATTTCATTGGAAAGTGCCATAATATCAAGCTATCCATGGGACAATATGTATTGAATATTCTAATGCTTTCCATTCCAATGGGTGGTGCTGATGTTGTACTAGGAGTCCAATGGTTACAATCTTTGGGTATGATAGCTTTTGATATTCAGTAAATTTTCTTGAAATTTTTTAGGAAGGAAAGGAAGTTGAATTAATGGGTATCACAGGGAAAACATGAAAGATAATCAGCTCTAATGGCATCAAAAATATTCTAAAGAAATAACAATGGGGTGTAATTTCACAATTATGTTCACTAGAGGTTCAAACAGTGAAATCATCTTTTTCTCCAGATCTCCAAAAGGTCTTGGACAATCATTCTATGGTTCTAGCATTTGAAGATCACATAGAGCATTAACAAAAATTTCTCCAACTCTTAAAGGATAACCTCACCTTGGCACAGAATCGAATGAAACAATAGCCAAATCAAAATCACAACAAAAAAAGTTTTGATGTGGGCAGCTGGGTATTTTTACGGCTACAACCATACAAACAAGTGTCCCTCAAGCAAGCTAAGGAGGATAATAAATATCACCAAAGTACTATGGTCCTTACACAGTGTTGCAAAAGATTGGTACTATGGCATACGAATTGGAGCTTCCTGTATCTTCCCGAGCGCACCTAGTTCTCCATGTTTAATGCTTAAATAAGGTTATAGGTGACAAGCTCCCAGTTCAAACAATATTTCCAGAACTTGATGAGGAAGGAAAAATCATATTAGAACCTGAAGAAGTCACGGAATCAAGAACCCGCCAACTATGAAATCGATCAATTTCAAAGTATCTCATCAAGTGGAAGAACTTACCCACTGAAGATTCCACATGGGAGGATGATAATTTTATACATAAGCATCCAGAACTACTAAACATTGAGGAAAACACTTTTTTGGAGGAGAGAGGTATGTTAGGTCCCTATAGTACCATTGTAGCCCCTTATTGTTATTAGTGCAACCCCTTTATTGTATCGTTGTGCCCATGTAGTCCCCATATTGTTATTATTGTGCCCCATAGAAGCCCACTATTGTTATTGTTGTGCCCTTACAATATTATTGTTATGTAGGTTCTGATTATATTGTGACCCCTTAGACTCTGATATATAGAAAGGAGGTCTTGTCATTTGTATCATCCAAGAATTGTTCATTTGTGTAATGTAAAGGAATTTTCCCCTTCGAAGAGGCTAATTTTGAAGTCGTTGATATATCTCTTCTTCTATTTCATGAGCTAGTTTCATAACAAGGCATGTTATGTGATCATAACGATGCATTACATGATATTGAATTCCTCGCCCTCCGCCACCTTTGGTACGTCGACCTCCTCATCAAGTAAATTTGTTGTCAGAGATGGATGCCATGTTTCAAATTGGCCAAGAGGGAAGGGATGACATTATAGAAAACATCCAGGATGCTTTGATTGGAATCGATATCGGTCTAAAATGACAAAGAACACGAGCTAATGCACATACTAATTTTCTATATAAAACAAATGAGGAGATAGATGATATGAATATTGAGGAGCTTAAAGCATATGCAAAGGGTTGTCGTAATGGTTGGCAAGACCTAATTGTTCATGAGGAAGAAGGCGTGGGATCGGTATGTGTTAATGGTTAGGGTGGATATTTTAATCTAATTTGTAATGTATGTGTTAATTTTGATTCACATACATTTTTTTAATTTTTTCAGATATTGATCCGAATTGGATCCTTAAACTCTCTTAAAGTTACCTGAACTATGTAAAAACTCATACCGAAGTTCAAAGTCTTGTGGATGTCGTGCTTATCAGAAATAACCCCTAAATAATGATAATTTGTGGTCAGCACGGAGCAACGAGGACCCTCGGTCAAAGCGCGCAGACTGTTGGCCCATGGAGATTGCGCATTGGCACAAAATTGGCAAACGGGAGGTCAAATCCTGAAATGGAGGCAGTTCCTGATACGCAGTTAGCGTTGGGCATCCCCCTTAGTGAAGGAAAGCCCCCAAGTTCTCGATCACGAGGAAAAGCATAAAATTGTATGGAAATCTCCAATTTCGTCAGAAAGCGGGTCCCATGCTAAAACTGGCAGGATAGCGTAAGGGCTTCAAGCGGTAAGCGAGTTCAATCGAGTCCCGCGCGATGCCATACACTGGGTGACACACATCGAGTAGATGAGAGAGAAAACGCCTTACATCGCGTGATTAAAGGTCACGCTACTTACCCGCGTAATATGGACGGAGACCATAGGATCTGGAGGCTCCAAATCAACGGCGGAGAAATGATCCGATGGATGACCGGATTTGACAGGGAAATAGGCTGAGTCATATGAGATTTGAGGTCTGACATGATGGCTGAGTTGGCAGAGGAATCAGTTTCGCGAGAAATATTGGAGCAATGGAAATAACGACCATTCAAAGAGAACTGACACTCAGTTCGCAAGGAAACAGGTGGCCACCTCTCTGTGAAGCGTTACATTGATGATGACGTAGAGCAAGGGAATTCAAGCGGACAGAGGCAGGAGATCCAAGGAGTCGGGAAGCGGAAATGAACATTCGGGGAGCGGATTGGTTTTAAGCCACAAATAGACAAAGAGTAAAGCAAACAGAAAGAGAGAGAAGAAAAAATCCGAGGGGCAAGAAAGAAGTGAATCACAGAGAATAGAGAAGCCAAGCTGACCTGCAAATCAAAGGCAGCATCGATCCAGACAGAGACAGAGAGAGTCCAAGAGTCTGTGAACTCCAGAGAAGGCTAGAGAGGTTCAAGCAACTCCTCTGTGTATACCTGTCCGGTAATGAGTACCAAATTGGACTCATACCACTGAGACCAGTGAGGTCGAGATTCAGTAAGGGAGTCTGTGCACTCTAGAGACTTGGGGGATCCAAGTACAATCCTACTAATCATCATCTGTTAAATGAGACTCAAATTGAGCTCCTTATTGTAAAAACTATGCTTTAAGACACAATAGAAAAGGCCACCACTGAAGGTTGGACCAGGAGACATAGCCCGGGAGGATTGGGTGAACTCCTTATTAATCTTGTTATGTTTATGTGTTTTCTTACTGTGTTTCTCTACTTCTTTTGTGTCTGTGTATTTCGTAATCTTATTGATCCATTGCATAAAATAACATAGGCACACCCCAACACATGAGTTTGTAATACCTTCATTAATTCCCTGAGGTCATTTATGAGTGATTTTAGATCAAGTGGTATCAGAGCATCTAGGTTGTTAAGGTTAGACAAGCTTGTGCTAGATTTTGTTGTTGAATGCTAACTAGATCAAAGCTTAAATTAGGAAGAGAGTTGGTTGAAACTAACCCGGAAATTGGTAGAATCTATTCCAAGAAGAAAATGTCAGAAGAAAGTCCCTTGGGATCAAACCCCCAGTTTATAGATATTTTCCTGGCCATGAGGTCCATGGTAGAGGAAATGTATAAGGATTTTAAGAAAGGTAAAGATGCAGATGCATCAAACTACAAAGATAAAGGAGAAGAAGAATCTCTCCTCCATGACCACTCAAAAGGCAAAGGGAAAGAAGAAAACTTTCTCACACCACCTAATAGCCCTAATAATAAAAAGAAAACATCTCTGATTAAATTAGATGTTAAATTTGATTTACCAATATATGATGGAGAGTTGAATGCAAAGAAGCTGGATAATTGGATCAAACAAATTGATGTTTATTGTAGAGTGCAGAGTATCGAATCAGACAAGAGTAAGATTCAGCTGGCCAGCCTATGCCTCGGAGGCACTGCCTTCGTATGGTGGGAAGGCAGGACACATGCTGACAACATGGTAAGATTATTGCTGTCTGGAGTGAATTTGTTTCTGCAATCAAGAAGTAGTTCTATCCACTAGCTTACATGCAGCAAGCCATGATGAGCTGGCAAACTCTTCACCAATTGAAAGGGAAAAGTGTACAAGGTTACACCCAAGAATTCAGGAAAAGAGCTTGGATTCTAGGAATTTAATTAGACTCACCTGAGACTCTGTTGAAGTAGATAGGTGGTATACATAGCTACATGAGGCACACTATCCTCATGTTTAATCCCACTAGTATAGATGAGGTATCTGTTCAAGCTACGCATCTAGAAGCTAGAGGAAAGAATGAGAACCCAGAAGTTGGGGGATCATCCCAACCCACTGCAAGCAAAAATAAGGAGAAAAGAAAACAAAAATGGAAAGAGAGGAAAGCCAACACTGTAGAGAAGAGCAAGTCTTCATGCACTCACTGTAAGAAGGATGGGCATGATGATGAGCGTTGGATCTTGCATCCGGAGTTGAGACCTAAGAAGTTCGAGGGCAAGAAGAGGAAGACTGTTGCAGCTATTCAAAAAGATTTGGGGTCAGACTCAGGAGATGAAACAACCATTGCAGCCACAGGTATAAAAGGTAAGAATTCTAAAGCATCTACTAGTAATTTTGCATAATCTACTAATAATGAAGAAAATGAGAGAAAAAGACAAGAGCTTTTCCATATTCGAGTTATTTCCAAGCATCAAAAGATTGATACATTTTTTGATAGTGGCTCACAAGTAAATTTAATTTATGAAGCAATTGTAAAGAAGTTGGGATTACTGACTACACCTCACAAGAAACCATACCCGTTAGGTTGGTTAAGTGATAAAGAACAACTACAAGTGAATAGACAATGTAAACTTAAGTTTTCTTTTAGGTCATCATTTGTAGATGAGGTTGAGTTAGATATAATTCCTTTGGATTCATGTGGAATTGTTTTAGGAAGAACCTACTTGTATGATAGAAAATATATTTTCTATAGCGCTGAGAACAAGTATCTCGTCATTAAAGATGGAATCGAATATGTTGTAAGAGCTCATAAGCTCAAGAATAGTTACACTCTCATAAATTTAGGGCAGATGAAACGAATTGTAAATACATGCACAAACAATTTTTACTAATGGTTGTAAAGGAAAAGAAACCTAATAAAACCAATGTATTTGAGGGTTGTGATGATAAACAGCAAGCTGATTTAGAAAAAGTTGTTTCAGAATATGATATCTTGTTTCAAGAACCTAAAGGTCTGCCACCCAAAAAGGAAATAGTGCATGATATTAATTTGCAACAAGATGCTCCATTGCCTAACATCGGAATGTACAGGTTGTCCGCTTTAGAGAATGCAGAAATCAAGAAGCAGGTGCACGAGTTGCTCAAGAAGGGGTTCATCAGACCTAGCACATCACCATGTGGGTCTCCAATCATTTTGGTGAAAAAGAAAGATGGCTCATGGAGAATGTGCATTGATTACCAGGAACTGAATAAGATAACAATAAAAAATTGTTATCCCCTTCCTCGCATAGATGATCTATTAGATCAGTTAAAGGAAGCTCTTTATTTTTCCAAGTTAGACTTGTATAGTGGATATCATCAAGTCAGAGTTGCAGAACAAGATGCATGGAAGACTTCTTTCAAAACAAAGTAGGGATTGTATGAGTGGCTGTTTATGCCTTTTGGCTTAACTAATGCTCCTGCTACTTTCATGAGAGTAATGAATGATGTG
This sequence comes from Pinus tabuliformis, assembly GCA_031772625.1. Taxonomy (NCBI): domain Eukaryota; kingdom Viridiplantae; phylum Streptophyta; class Pinopsida; order Pinales; family Pinaceae; genus Pinus; species Pinus tabuliformis. The sequence continues at coordinate 1,960,946,124 of CM062816.1, read as the reverse complement.
CTCAGACCTTTTCTTGATGATTTTGTTATTGTATATTTGGATGACATTCTTATATTTAGCAAAACATGGGAACAACATTTAAAGCATGTTAAGAAAACACTAGATGTTTTGAAAAGAGAAAAACTTTATGTTAATCTCTCAAAATGTGAATTTGGCAAAACATCTTTGAATTATTTGGGACATATAGTAGGGGGTGGTGAATTGAAGATAGATCCATCTAAGGTTGCAATCATTGTAAACTGGCCTAAACCCAAATCTGCTACAAAAGTTAGAAGCTTCTTAGGAGTAGCACAATATTGGAGAAATTTCATTTCTAACTTTTCCTTAATTGCAGCTCCCTTACATGCTTTAACAAAATTGAACAAGGTGTTTCAGTGGGGAGGCAAACAATAGAAAGCCTTCGACACCTTGAAAGAAAAGATTAGTACAGCACCAGTACTAGCACTGCCCAATCTTCCAAGACCATTTGAGATCCAAATAGATGCCAGTGACTATGCCATGGGAGCAGTGTTGATACGACATGGTAAACCCATATGTTATCATTCTGAGACATTTAATTCTGCAGTAGTTAACTATCCCACATATGATAAAGAATTGTATGCATTAGTACAGAGTGTGAAAAAGTGGAAACATTACTTAATGGGCAAAGAGACATTTATACATATTGATCATCAACCACTTCAATATCTACACTCCCAAACTAAGTTGCAGCAATAAAGACACTATAGATGGATGGGGTTTCTACATCAGTTTCATTTAGCCATCAAATATAAAAAGGGCATACACAATAAAGTTGTAGATATGTTATCTAGACCAATGATAAATGCATCTACTATACTTAAGCATAATTCAGTATTGCATGAGAGCTACATTGAACAATATGCTCAAGATATAGATTTTAAAGATGTATATGCAACTTTAAGTCAAGGCAAATGAGTAGAAGAATTGGATTATCACATTAAGGACCAACTCTTGTATCATTGTGGGAAGCTATGCATTCCACAAACTGAAAGAGTAAAGATAATTCGAGAAGCACACACTTCTCTAATATCAGAGCATTTTGGGGTAAGTAAAACAGTTGCACAGCTGCAAAGATTTTGTTATTGGCCAAAAATAAATGAGACAGTTTCTAGATATGTAAGAGGATGTACCATGTGTGCTAAAATCAAGCCCAGCAATAGAAAACTAGGCTTGTACACTCCACTACCAGTTCCTTCTCATCCTTGGGAAAGTGTTTCCATGGACTTTGTTGGGGAACTGCCTAAATCTAGGAAATGTCATGACTATTTATATGTTTTGGTGGATAGGTTTAGCAAAATGTGTATTTTGATGCCTTGTAATAAACAGATTACAGCTGAACAAAATGCAAAGTTATTCTTTCAACATGCATGGGTTCATTTTAGATTACCCACTTCAATTATATCTGATCAATACACTCGATTTGTTGGGAAGTTTTGGTCGAATCTATGGGAACTGATGGACACCAAACTAAAGAAAAGCACAACCTTTCATCCACAAGCAACTGGCCAAATAGAAGTGGTCAACAAGATAGTGATCCAGTTGCTCAGAGGTTATTGCAGCAAGGATCCCAAAATTTGGGATGAACATTTGTGTTATGTGCAACATGCTTACAACTGAGAAAAACATTCTTCTACATAGAGATCTCCTTTTGAGACCTGTTTTGGTTTCACACCCAGGTCTCCCTTGGATTTGCTCTTTGGTAACAGACATAGCAGTTAATGAACATAGTGATGTGGACAAGGCAACCAAGTTCAATGAACAAATCTAAGAGATTCACCAGGCAGTACAAGAATAGCTGGAAAAGAGCCAAGCCAAATATAAGGCAAGGCATGACAAGCATCGAATGGAGCATAGTTTCCAAGTTGGTGATCAAGTATGGTTGTATATCAGCGAAGACAGAATGCAAGTTGAAGGTAAAAATCTAAAGCCAATAAGGTATGGACCTTTCAAGATACTTGAGAAAATTGGTGAGAATGCTTTTCGCCTTGATTTACCAACTTACATGCACATCTACTCAGTCGTTAATGCAGACAGCTTGAGACTATTTGAACCTTCATTAATTGAAAATCCCGAAGAGCAGAGTCAATTGCCTTCTATTGATGATCTGTTACATGAATATCTCAATGAATTGCGGGAAGACACAGTTCTGGACAGGAAGGTGAGGACGATGCGCAGGGGAGATGTTGAGTACCTTAGGATTGGACTCAAGGGTTGAAATCCAAGTAGTCCAAAATGGATAGAGATTGGACAAGTGAGACAACTGTACCCTCACTTAGTTGATGCTTGAAAACCAACTTTTGGTGGTCCAAAAGCTTTTTCAATGGGGAGGCCGTGATCTGAATTGGATCCTTAAACCCTCTTAAAGTTACCTGAACTCTGTAAAAACTCATACCGAAGTTCAAAGTCTTGTGGATGTCGAGCTTATCAAAAATAACCTCTGAATAACAACAATTTATGGTCAACACGGAGCAACGAGGACCCTCAGTCAAAGCGCGTAGACTGTTGGCCCATGGAGACCGTGCACTGGCATAAAATTGGCAAATGGGAGGTCAAATCCTGAAACAGAGGCAATTTATGATACGTGATTAGTTCTAATCACGTATCGCAAGGTGTCCCCCTTAGTGAAGGAAAGCCCCCAAGCACTCGGTCACGAGGAAAAGCATAAAACCATACGGAAATCGCCGATTCCGTCAGAAGGCGGGTCCCACGCTAAAACCAGTAGGATATTGAAAGGGCTTCAAGAAGTAAGTGGGTTCGACCAAGTCTCACGCGATGCCATACACTAGGTGACACGCATCCAACGAATGAGAGAGAAAACCCCTTACATCGCGTGAGTAAAGGTCACGCTACTTAATCGCGCGATATGGATGGAGACCATAGGATCTGGAGGCTCCAAATCAACAGTGGAGAAATGATCCGATGGATGACAGAATTCGACGGGGAAATAGGCTGAGTCATATGAGATTTTAGGTCCGACATGGCTGCTGGGTTAGCAGAGGAATAATTTTCGTGACCAATCTTGGAGCAACGGAAATAACGACCGTCCAAAGAGAATTGACACTCAGTTTGCGAGGAAATAGGTGGCCACCTCTGTGAAGCGTTACAACGATGATGACGCATAGCAAGGGAATTCAAGCGAACAGAGGTAGGGGATCGAGGGAGCCAGGAAGCAGAAACAAACAATCGGGGAGTGGATTGGTTTCAAGCCATGAATAGAAAGAGAGTAAAGCAAGTAGAAAGAGAGAGAAGCAAAAAGCCGAGAGGCAAGAAAGAAGTGAATTACAGAGAACAGAGAAGCCAAGCTGACCTGCAGATCAAAGGCAGCGTCGAGCCAGACAGAGATAGAGAGAGTGGTGGGCTCCAGTATTGTAGCAATAATGCTACAACTCCTGGAGCTTCCTATCTCTAATTTTATCAACCCGGTAGTTCGTAACAAACTTGGAAGCGACGGTGCTGTATGCACAAGTACTAGCTCTTGTCGCAGCTGTCACTTGGTCAGCTGGCACAAGTCCGCTAGGGCTCAAGCCAACTTCTATATGTTCTCAGAAGAAGCTTTCTAAATGATGGACGAAGGCTATCTCAAAGGAAATTAACCTACTTTGCAAGAATGAACTGAAAGCCAACCAAACATGGAAACCCTAGTAAACCCTAATCTGACTAGTTTCATCTCTATGGTGCAATGGTGGGAGTGCAAACTTCTAGAAATGATGCCATTACTTCTAGTGAGATGAGATGCATGAATTTAAACTACTTTCATTGAAGAGAACACATTTTTGTATTTTTGCTCAAGTGGGTGGAGTTCTTGTGATTGTGCTTCTTACTAGGTCTTGACTGTGCAGGGGTAGTTTAACGGGAGGAAGGCTTGGGAAAGGTCAGGAGGGCTCTGAGAGGTTCCAGGGGATCCATCACATCATTCCACAGAGGTCCACAATGTTCAGGTGCTTGGCAACCGTGTTCGCAGGCTTCTACAGGATGTTTGCAGGGGATCCTACAGGAAACTCGGGATTTCTACAGGAAGTCTGCTAACTTCTATAGGATGTCCTACAGTCGGAGTTTTGGGTAATGGAGGAGTGAAGGAACTGTATGGATGGATGGGTAAGATGAAAGAGGAGCTTGAGATGGCCTATGGACAGAGATATGAGATGGAGAGAGAGTGGATAGAGCTGGTTGGTCGATAGAAGGGTAGGGCAATGGAAGGTCAAAAAGATTGAGCAACGTGGATAATAGAAGGGTTGGAAGGCAAATGAGCTGAACAAAGGATGAGTAGGTGGCTTAGGCATGGTTCAGAAAGATAAGAACACGATGTAGTGGTGCTGCGCAGTGTAAATGAAACAAATCACCCTTATCTTGCATGTAAACGAAAGTTCACCAACCTATTCTAACTGCTTTATTAGGAATCGAAGAACAGCAATGTAAGTTGAAAGGAATTCGTGCATGATACTGAACCAAAGAGTCATTAGTCAAGATAAAATCGCATGGACAACTCTTCAATCGAAAACATTACAACAATCCTTGCATGCATATGTTAAAACAATGTTTTTTTGGCAGTTGGCACGGTCTACACTTCCGGTCCCCAAACAGAGGTGAAAGTGAGCATGCATTCAACCTTTTTGAACTCAACTTAACTTCAACCTCCCTACGCTAATTCTGAACTACTGAAACAACTGCATTCATAAAAATAACCTACATAACCAAACCGAAACAGTCAACTCAGCAAACTGTATTTTTCAAGTGCAAGTAAAGGAAAGAAATGCAATGATAAAAAAAGACAAGTAACAATACAACGAAGGAGGTCTATTGCTCTCAGGTTGGGTATTAACATGAGAGCTATAGCTCCTCTAAGAACTCAGAATCGAATCCAAATCTGACTGCCTTTATTAAAATATCATAATCATGAGTCTAACAACATGCCAAAATTGGCTTACAAAGAGCAAAAACAGAGCTACAGCTCGTAATCCAAAATCTATAACAAAAGTTCAAGAGTCTCATCGAAGGAAACAGCCTTAATATTTATACATGATGAGGGCCAAGCTGGCCTCCTCAATTAGTGGGGCTTGGCTGTCCAACTGAAAGTGAACTGTTGTTCCTGTAGAATCCGTTGGCTGCCTTCTAGCTCGGTGGTGCTAGCTGTTGGAGCTCGGAGTTGGGGTGGAGATCACGAGGGAGGTCATTCAAGGCTGTGGACAACCTCCCTATAAACCCGCAATGCCACCTTGGTTGTCTCCTTGTCTTCATTTGCGTGGTCTTTGCTCCATTTAATGCCAAAAAACCTGAAATCATCATGTATTAGCTACGTAGGCATAATGACTGCCCTTCTTCCTACAAATAACACGAATATACTAAGAAATGATGCATAAGTGATAAAAAATGAAGGGTTGAGTAAGGTAAGTAGGCCAAATGAGCCCAAATTGTTACCAAAATTTGGGGCTCATCATCACCCCCCAGCTAAAATATTTGCTCATCCTTGAGCAACTAGTCCAACTCTTCATCATTCATTGCCTTTACTGCTACCCTTACATCCCAAGCCTCTGTAGTAGTGTCCTCGCTGATATGAAACCCAGCCCTTCTGTCTACCTCTTCCCACTGTTCATTATCATCTGTCTCTATGCTGCCTTCCATCAATCCTAGCAGCAGTGGTGGGCTGAGTTTAAGGCCAATCCAGCTGGCCTGGAGGTTTTGCATGGATTTCTTATAGAAGGCTACCCTTACCAGATCTTCCCTCATCCGAGTTGGGGTATGATACTCTCCGATTTTCAGACTGTGTGCCAATGTATTCCATCTGCGTGTGCATGCTTGGACAACGTTGTCTCCTAACAATCTCTCCATGTCCTCAAAATGAGCTATGGCTTGGGCCTGTTTATCCATATAACTTAATGAAGCTTGAGGGTCAGATGACAAATGTTGGTGTGTCGAGATTAGTGCAACTGGATCCCCTGGTTTTGGTCTGATGAGCAATGGTTCGTTCAGCTCCCGGTTCATAATTGCCTTGGCTTCTGCTGCTCTTTTGTCCTCATGGTTCAACCATGAGGCAAATGCCAATAATTGCATATCTCCCAAGGCCGTATTGGGATCCCATGAGACTTCATTAGGCAAGGCCAGATTATAGAGGTAGAACTCTGCTAATTTGGCCCTATCCTCTGATGAGCTAGTACTGCAAACTTCAGTGAATTGTTGCGGGTCTTGGAGCTGAGAGATACCTCTTTGCGCCAATGTATTGATCTGAGATTGCAGCCATTGGTCTTTCAAGTACAAGCCATAGGATTTGACTGGCTGTCTGCATTGGATAGCATCCATGGCCCAGCTGGCCATGCAGGCCAATTGTGCTTCTTTCTGTTGCAGCTGTTCTCTGAGAGCTTGCACCTCAATTTGTGCTTGATGTTCTGCTTCCTGTAGAAGTGTGGTTGGCTCCCCAAGACCGGTGTTCAGTTCCTTTTTACCTTGCTATTCCTCTGTGGTGTCCTTGGAGGATGTACCTGTCCCTGCCCTCAGCTCCTGTAGCTGCAATCTCAGCTTCTGGTTTTCTTCCTGTAGAAACCCACGTTGGAAATTTGCCACGTGTTTGGCCATGGACAATTCACTTCTGGCCTCCTTGAGCTACTCCTGTAAGGGACCTATGTCCACCACACCCTTTGACTTGGCTATCTTCATCCACGTGTGTGTACGGACTCTTTCTTCCTCTAATGCAAAAAACAGTGGCATGGTAAATTTCTGAGGTATAATTTTGCCAGCCTCTAAAAAGTTGTAATATGAACTCAGACTTGGCTAAGGGCTGGGCTCTGGTATATGTTCTTTCTCCACTTCCTTTGGTGGCTCTACTTCACCCTCCCTTGGTGGTGATAAGGGTGCTTCTCCTTCCATTTCCTCAGTTTCTTTAAGCTTGGCTAAGGTTTCCTGTAGAGCATTTTCAGCATCCTGTAGCCGAGCTTTTTCAGTCAATTGGTCTACTCTTTCTCGCCACGTAGTTTTCTTCGGGCTTCCCCTCTCATAGGTGACTGATATCCTCGAGGGGGACCTTTCCTTGGGTGAAGTAGGAGCATCTTCAATGATGATCGGGCTGCTGGACGGAGGCTGTGGCTTGCCCGTCTTTATTCTCACACTTCTTCGAGCTTTAAAGTATAGAGGGGTCTCCCTCTTTCTCTTCTCCTTTGGCTTAGGAGGTGTACTGAGGCCGGCCAGAACAGCTGCTGCCTCCCTTTCATGAATGTCAGCTTTCTTCTCCTTGGGTTTCACTTTTTCAGGGCTTCCTGTAGAAGACCCTGTTTTAGTCAATTTCGGGCTTCCTATAGAAGACCCTGTTTTAGTAATTTTCGAGCTTCCTGTAGAAGACCCTTTTTCAATAATTTTCGGGCTTCCTGTAGAAGCCGGTTTCGGCTTTTCTGTAGAAACAGGTGTCGCCGCCTTGGTTTGCTTTTCTGCATGGGTTTTGCTTTTTGACTTGGTTGCGGTCGCTGTCGAGGCACTCTTGCTGATGTGGACCTTCTCAGCCCTGTCCAGTCTGCCTTGCAACCTTTTCTCTCTTGTTGTCAAGATGGGTGTGTCATCTTTCTCCTTGTCATCCTTTTTCTCTTGTTTCTTCTCTTGCTTTTTCTTCTGCTCTGTGTTCGGGGTCTTTTGGCCTTTTTCCTTCCTTACTGTGGCCACTGACTCTTTCTCCTCACTGCTAGAAGAACCGAGCTCTTCAGTTAGCATCTTTATGTCCCCTTCCTTTGTCAAATTTCTGAAGTCTTCCCATGAGAGAGGAACCTTGTACGTGTGGAGCGCATCCTCCACGAGGAGTTTGATCAGTCCATGGTGGGCTACCTGGTCTGGTATACCTTCTTTCAACTTGGTTGCACACTCAATCAGAGACTGTAGTAGAAAGTAAGGGAAACTGAGTTTGTTTTCTACAGGTAGCTCCATCTGGTGCCGTAATTCATTGAGTAACCGAAAGTGGTACCCGTATACAATGCTAAAACGGCCTTCGCAGGTGATGTACTTCATAATTTGCAGGCTCACTTCATTCCATGGTGGCAGTAAACTGGTTCTACGAACCCCATTTTTGTCTTCTGAGAATTCCTCCTCTAGTGGAAAGAATTATTTCTTAGCTTTTTGGCTTAGTTTCCTTTCTTCTTTATCCCATGGTAATCCCATTGGGAGCTCCGTAACTTGGCTGATGAATTGTGGGGTGAGTTTGAGGCTCAGACCCCTGAAGGTAACGGTGGCCAACGTTTTAGATTTCGGCCTCAGAGCTTGCAAAAACTCTTCTGCCACTTCGTCATCATAGCCCTGCAATTTGTCACAGAAGGATATCCATTGTGCTCGTGTGAAGAGCTCCACCACCTCAGGATTTTCTCTTAGCTTCGCTGAATCAGTGGGCTCCCTTCTGATGAACCCACCCGACATGGTGAAAAACTGCTGTGTTAGCTGGAGGTGGCAAATGGGAAAGAAATTCGGTCTACTGGGACAGAGCGTAGGATTACGCCTCTGTCATGCACATAATTCACAAAGCTTACCCCCTGCAAACCTTTAACACAACTAATTACAATGACATCCTGTAGGATGACAGTTCATGCACGACAGACAACAATTGCAACAATTTTTCTTCGACCAGACCGTAGACGATGATTCTGCCACCTTCAAAAACCAATTGCATGGAGAGTCCAGGCTTACCTTTTTAATCCGCCACCTTTTGACGTGAGGAACCCGACTTCCTGTAGAAACAGCTTTCCTGTAGGAGCAGCTTTCCTGTAGGAGCAGCGCGTGATTTCCGGGGGATACTGCAGTGGGTCTGCACTCTTGCTGTGGCTTTACAGGCGTTCTGATGGCCAAAGACTCGGACTATCGAACTGCAGAGGGATCTGGATGATCACTCGAGTCGCAAACGGTGAATGATAAATGCATGAGGTTCATAATCTAGCCGATTAGATTTGAATCGGCGGAATCCGTGGCGCGGGGGTGAGCTGTCCCTGCCGGACCGTTGGGTGACGTCACACCATCATTCTTCTGCAAGTTTACTTACTGTCGCATCATTCCCACAGATCCGCCGCCGCCATTCTCGTTAGAACTCGTTTCTCCCCGAGTGGACGGTTCTCACGTGTCCACTGCCCGTTTTTTCCACGGCCACCATTCACACATCCAGCTCGACCAGCTGACTGGTCGACATGGCCAATCGATTGACCATACAACTGCTCAACCCATCCATTTCACACTTTGCAAACATTTTCAAAGTAAAATTCATGCAATTCGTCGGAAGAAAGGGTCGAGACACTTACCTGTGCGGCCGCAACACGATTGTTCAGGCTCTTGGACGACGATGAGTGGATTTGGTTGCTGCTGCTTGATTTGCACAGGCCCGGAGGTTCACATTCATAGGCCGCTGACGCTGGATTGGATGTTTCAGCTGCATGCGCCCGCGTTTTCATCGTATATGGTGTGCACTCTAGCGGGCGTAACTGTTACAGGACTCCTACAGGATGTCCTGTAACAGTTTCTTCCTCCTCGGGTGCATGCTGCATGATGAAGGAAATGGCCCCACGATCACGCTCACAGAGCTCATGGATGGCTGGGATGGATATGGTATGACATCTCAGCGTTTTGTTTATTGCAAAAATTGTTTTTCTCTTGATAACTCACTGATCTGCTTTGATGGTGCAGGTAACTTGGTTGCACATCGACAGGGATGGTAGAAAGAGGTGACAACAATGTATAAGGGTGGCAACAGTAGCTTGCATGCATCCAAACTGATCCTCGGTCGTTAGATCTCTTCATAAAATGAATTCTGGCCTGTCCGAACTTCTACAGGAAGGTTCCTGTAGAAATACAGAACTTCCTGTAGAAAAGTTGTGTTTCCTGTAGAAAAGTCTGCACCTTCATGTAGAAAGTCTGCATCTTCCTGTAGAGAGTCTGCATCTTCCTGTAGAAGACTCAAGCCATGATGAAATTGTGCACATACCTTGGAGAAAATGAGTATTCTTGGAGGAGGTGCTGGTGAGGTCTTCTGGCAGCATGATAAGGATCTTTGGCTTTGCATTAAGAGTCCTCCTCACCTTCATGGAACACCTGCAACTTGCATGCATTTTCACATTATAAACTTGTTGTCCCTATCTTTTTGCTTATTGTTTTTTTCTTTTTCTTTTTTCTCTTTTTTTGAAAGATAACAGGGGCGCCTCAATGAGGTTTTCACCCTTGCCATCTGCCTTAAGTGCCTCAGAGAGGTTTTCACTCAAGGATCTTTTCAAATCTCTCTTCTTCTTCTTTTTTTTGAGAGAGACAATAGGGGCGCCTCAATGAGGTTTTCACCCCTACCACCTGCCTCGGGAGCCTCAGAGAGGTTTTCACCCAAGGATCTTTATTATTTATTTTTTTATTTATTTTTTTTCTTTTTTTCTTTTTTTTTAAATCTTTCAGGGTATGCCCAAAGCAGAGGCAGAACCCTTCTCTATGACCAACACTGATTTCTCCATAGTTGTGATGAACTCTTGTCTTGAGAGAGGCTTCCTGTAGATCTTCAATCGATGCCCATTGACAAGCATGGGGATGGCCTCCTCATCAATGGTTCGAATAAGAACAGATCCATTGTCATGGCATTTTTCCACTGCATATGGTCCTAGCCATCTAGTTCTCAGCTTCCCCTTGAAATCTTCGTATCTGGAGTCATACAACAAGGCCCAATCTCCTGGCTGGAATTGCTTGTCATGGAGGTGTTGGTCATGCCACACCTTTCTCTGAAGTTGAACCACTTCTGAGTGAAGGAGGGCCTGGATCCGGTGCTCGTCCAGTCCATTCAGCTGCAATAACCTTTCGTGTTGTGCATGGCTGAGATCTAGATCTAGCTGAGCTGCCATCCTCAAAGTGTTGTGCTCAAACTCAATGGACATCAAAGCTTTCTTCCCATAGACCAGCTCATAAGGTGTGAAGCCGGTGGTGGTCTTCCAGGTGGTGTTGTAAGCCCATGTGGCCTCAACCAGGCGATCTGTCCAATCTTTCCTACTGTTGCTCACCACCTTAGTCAAAATCCCTTCCAATGCTCTGTTGGTGACTTCCACTTGCCCATTTGCCTGTGGATGATAGGGGGTGGAAGTCCTATGCTTGATCTTGTGGTGAGTTAGCAGGTCTTCAATCAAGTTGGATGTGAACTGGCTCCCTTGATCGGTGACCAGCTCTCTTGGGTAGCCAAATTTGTAGAAGATGTTTTCTCTTAAGAACTCGGCCACCTTCTCTTCTATTGCTGCCTTGATTGCTTTAGTCTCTGCCCACTTTGTCAGGTAGTCAGTGCACACAATGATGTAAGACCTTTGCCTCGAAGGAGGGTTGATTGGACCCACAAAATCCATACCCCACTTCTCAAATGGCTCAAGAGTCACTTGAGGTTGGAGAGGCATCTCATCCCTTGGAGTTCGGTTTCCCCATTCTTTGGCATCGGTCACATTGGCTGATATATCTTCTGACATCTTGATGAAGTGTGGGCCAATAGTAGCCTGCCTGCAGGATTTTGAAGGCAGTCCTCCACAAGGCCCATCATGACCGGTGAGGAGGATATCAAAGACTTCCTCCTCCCTTACACAACGCCTTAAGATCTGATCAGGGCCAAGCTTGAACAGATTGCCCCCGATCCAAGTAAATGAGGCACTTTTTCTGATGATTCTGCTCTTCTCTCTTGAAGATAGGTGCGGAGGGAACTGTGCTGAAACAAGGTAGTTTGCTATATCAGCAAACCATGGAGAGAGTACTGAGATAGAAAACAGATGTTCATCGGGCATCTGGTCACCCACTGTTCCATCCTCATCTGTAGACAAATCCAATCTAGATAAAAAGTCAGCAACAACATTTTCTTTACCTGGTTTGTCAACAATGGTCAAATCAAACTGCTGCAACAAAAGTAACCATCTAATAATACGAGCATTCACGTCTGGTTTATTCATTAAATATCTAATTGCAGCATGATCCGTATGTATAAAGGTTTGATAGCCAGTAATATAATGTCGGAACTTGTTCAGTGCATGGACCACAGCCAAGAACTCCTTCTCGGTTACAGTGTAATTCAGTTCGGCTTTGGACAAGTTTTTGCTAACAAAGTAAATGGCATATGGAAGTTTTTGTTCAACTTGTCCTAAAGCTGCCCCTATGGCTTTGTTTGAGGCATCAGTGTGGATGTGGAAAGGTAGGGCCCAGTTTGCACCTCTCAAGATTGGGGCTGACACCAACTTGTCCTTTAATTCATTCAAAGCCCTCTGACAATCGTCAGTCCATTTAAACTCCACCTCTTTTGCCAACAGACCAAACAATGGCGAGGATAACTTGCTGAAGTCTTTAATGAATCTCCGGTAATACCCTGCTAATCCTAAGAAACTCCGGACATCCCTTACCTTTTGGGGAGGTGGAACCTTCTTGATGAGAGCAATTTTGTTAGGATCCACTTGTTACCCTTGGCAAGAAATGGTATGGCCTAGCACAGACCCTTCAGTCATCAGGAATTCACATTTTTCAGGGCTAAGGGACAGGTTCATCTCAATGCATTTGGTTAGGACCTTTCCCAGATTGGACAATGCTTCCTGGAAGTTGGACCCATAAGGAGTGAAGTCATCCATATAGATTTCCACCGCATCATGGACCAACTCCGAGAAGATGCTCAAGACAGCTCTCTAGAAGGTAGAAGGAGCATTGCATAGCCCAAAGGGAAGAACTCGGTAGGCAAAGGTACCCCAAGGACAAGTGAAGGTGGTCTTTTCTTGGTCTTCCAGGCTGATTTGGATTTGGTTGTACCCGCTAAACCCATCCAGGAAAGAGAAGAACTTCTTTCCTGCCAGTCCATCCAACACTTGATCTATGAAAGGTAGAGGGAAATGGTCTTTCTTGGTAGCTTTGTTCAGTTCTCGGTAGTCCACACAGATTCTCTACTTCCCATTTTTCTTGGGAACCAACACCAGAGGGGACACCCATTCACTATCTGAGATGGGGTAAATGAATCCGGCATCCAATAGTTTTTGCAATTCTTCCTTGACAATGTCCTTAAGGGCTGGATTCATTCTCCTCTGAGGTTGCCTAACCAGTTTACAATCCTCTTTGATGTATATGTGATGGGTACAGACCGAGGGATGGACTCCTTTCATCTCCTTATAGCTCCAAGCAAAAGCATCTAGGTGACTGGCCAACAGGCTACACAGCTCCTTTTCCTGGGAAGGAGATAGGGAGGGGCTGATCTTTAACAATCTCTCAGGGCCGAACTCCACATTCTTGACTCTGTGAGTAACAGGGTTGGTGGTACAAAGGTCCACTAAGGTGCTGGCTTGGGCGTCCTCCACCAATTTCTCTAAGGATAGTGCACTGGAAGGTGGATTCTGGATCAAAGTCTCAATCAAGTCATCCTCGGTTGGGGGGTCTCTTCTAGTGGTATCTAGGGTGCACAAAGGTGCTGAGTACACCTCATCCTCTTCTCCTTCCTCCAACCATAGTGGTAAGTCATGATCTAAGGAGGGTTGGGCAGGAGGGTATAGGACTAGTTGCTTGGACATAGGACCGTTTTTGATGGTCATGTTTCCTGCACGGCAACTGATGTAAGCATCTGCAGTGGCTAACCAAGGCCTTCCCAAAATGAGAGGATATCCAGTAAGCTTTGCCTTGGGTTGCAGAACCAAGAAATCTGCAGGGTATTCCCAAGAGTCGACCGAGACCAAGACATCCTCCACAATCCCTTCGGGAGTCACAGTGGAGCGATCTGCTAGTTGCAGTACTGTCGAGGTCTTCCTCAAGGAACCCTGAAGATTGAGTTTGAGCATGGTATCCCTGGTCATCACATTAATGGCAGCCCCCAGATCAATCCAGGTGTGAGGTATGATGGTGCCATTGATGTGGACATCTACTACAGGACTCCCAGGATCTAGGTACTTTGGGCAGATGACTTGTCCTAACATAAGGTCAGACAGTTGTCCTAAGACATTGATGGTTGAAGCATCTCTCTTTCGCCTGCCTGGGTGTTTAAAACACTTTTCCTTAACCAGTTTGTTGTATATTGGCACATCCTTGATGGCTTGGAGAAGTGGTATTTTCACACACAACTGCTTGAGTTCTCCCAGAAGCTCATCCTCCTCTGGGTTGGGTTGTGTGGTGGCTGTTAGTCTCTCATGAAAGGGTGGAATAGCCTTTGGTTCACTTTCCTATTTATCCTCCTCGTCCTCTGGGGGAGGAGGTTGGCGATCTGGAAGAGTCTTTCCAGATCGAAGATTGATCTCCTAGATCTCCACAGCATAGGTAGGACATGATGTTTCCCCAGTGTATACCTGCTGGGCCTGTCTATTGTTGGGGTTCGGGTTCGGTTGAGCAGGCATTTGAGGTTGCCTTGGAGGAGCAGGAGGTAATGACTGAGGTTGAACTGGTGGTGGAGGAAAAATGGCGGGAGGAGTGTTGTACTGGGGCCTCCACCCCGACTGAGGTGCATTCCACTGAGGCTGTGGCTGGGCATGTGAATGATATGAATGAGTAGTGGGTTGAGTAGGGTACTGAGGTGGATAAGACCATGGAGGAGGCATAGACCAGGAAGGATGAGCAGGGGGGCCCCAGGAAGGCATAGGAGTCGATTGGTTGGGGCTGTAATAAGCTTGAGGTGCCCCTTGCATCCCCTGTTGGTAAGGTCTAGGTCCTTGTGGCCTCCTTTGGTTGAGGTAATAGAGAGGTTCAGTGGGAGCTTCTGTCCCTTGGTACATAGCTTTAAACCCAGGTAAGGTGGGACATTGATTTGTGGGATGGTCCTCCTCACAAACGAAGCACACTTCCACCGAATGCAATGGGCATTCGTTCTTAGGGTGTCTCCTTGTACATCGAGGGCAGAAGATAGCCAAGGCCCTCTTAGCTTCTTCCTTCTTCTGCTGGATCCTGAATGTGTCCAGTTGCATGGCAATGGTCTGTCTCACCTCACTCTTAAGATATTCTAATTTATTTGCAAACTCATGCTTGGAGAAAGGAATACCAGCTGAGAGAGGGTTTCCTCTACCTCGTTTCCGGGCTGCCCTAGAGTGGTTTCTGAACACAGTCTTGATGTCTTCATAAGGCAGCTGGTAAATATCTCCCCCAGCTAGCATGTGAAGGGTATCTAAAAGGTCTTCAGGGACTCCTCGGAGCAGGACCAACTTGAGGGATTTAGGGCCAAGTGTGCACCTGGCCCGCTTGTAGCTAAGTTGGAACCTCTCCTCATAATCCTCTAAGGACTCATCATTTCCCATGGTCATCCGAAAGATTTCTCCCTTGGTTTCCTTGGACCTACAGTAGTCCCGGTACTTGGTATTGAAAGCTTGTTGCATCTGAGCCCAAGTGGTGATACTATTCCCAGGTAAGCCTATGAACCAGCGTAATGCTGCATCCTTAAGAGTTGAAGGGAAGAGTTTCAGCTTTCGCTCATCTTCAGTATAGTCATAGGTTCTACAAAGGACAACAAACTCAAACAGGAAGGTATCAGGATCTTCAGTAGTCAGTCCATGGAAGTGAGGTAGAGCGGAGGGACTAATGTTTTTCATTTTCATGTCTCCATTGGTTTCTCGGATGGGGAAGGCACCTTCTATTCTCTCATCTTCTCTTCTATTGTCAGCCATAGCTTTAGATGGGATGGTTTCTAATTCTTCTTCTGCTATAGGATCTTCGTATATCTCAGGAGGTTCACCTATAGGTTCTTCTAGATCACTGTCACCGAAGAAGAGAGAAGGGTGACTCAGTGATGTGGTGGGGGTGTTGGGTAGGAATTTTCCTGTTTTATCTCGGTTCCTATGAGGCATGAAATGGAAAGACTTTTTGACTGCTTTTGTTGTTTTTTCTTTTTGGTACCTGCAAAACTGAAACAGATTGATCTACAACTAACTATCTTGCTGAAATAAAAATGCAGAATTGAAATGAAAGCAGGAAAGGACTAATCTACTTTGCTCAAATGAAATTGCAGGAATGGAAATGCTAGTCTACGCTTGGAGAATTGAAAGGCTAATCTATGCTTGCAAAATTGAAATGCTAATCTATGAAAGCAGGAAATGTCTATGCTACTTTTGCAGAATGGAAATGAAATAAACTACTTGGCAGAAGGCGAGAGTAAGAAAATAGAAGAAAAGCAACAATTACTAATACTCTGACGCTTCCCCGGCAACGGCGCCAAAAAGATGGTGGGCTCCAGTATTGTAGCAATAATGCTACAACTCCTGGAGCTTTCTATCTCTAATTTTATCAACCCGGTAGTTCATAACAAACTTGGAAGCGACGGTGCTGTATGCACAAGTACTAGCTCTTGTCGCAGCTGTCACTTGGTCAGCTGGCACAAGTCCGCTAGGGCTCAAGCCAACTTCTATATGTTCTCAGAAGAAGCTTTCTAAATGATGGACGAAGGTTATCTCAAAGGAAATTAACCTACTTTGCAAGAATGAACTGAAAGCCAACCAAACATGGAAACCCTAGTAAACCCTAATCTGACTAGTTTCATCTCTATGGTGCAATGGTGGGAGTGCAAACTTCTAGAAATGATGCCATTACTTCTAGTGAGATGAGATGCATGAATTTAAACTACTTTCATTGAAGAGAACACATTTTTGTATTTTTTCTCAAGTGGTTGGAGTTCTTGTGATTGTGCTTCTTACTAGGTCTTGACTGTGCAGGGGTAGTTTAACGGGAGGAAGGCTTGGGAAAGGTTAGGAGGGCTCTGAGAGGTTCTAGGGGATCCATCACGTCATTCCACATAAGTCCACAATGTTCAGCTGCTTGGCAACCGTGTTCGCAGGCTTCTACAGGATGTCTGCAGGGGATCCTACAGGAAACTCGGGATTTCTACAGGAAGTCTGCTAACTTCTACAGGATGTCCTACAGTCGGAGTTTTGGGTAATGGAGGAGTGAAGGAACTGTATGGATGGATGGGTAAGATGAAAGAGGAGCTTGAGATGGCCTATGGACAGAGAGATGAGATGGAGAGAGAGTGGATAGAGCTGGTTGGTCGATAGAAGGGTAGGGCAATGGAAGGTCAAAAAGATTGAGCAACGTGGATAATAGAAGGGTTGGAAGGAAAATGAGCTGAACAGAGGATGAGTAGGTGGCTTAGGCACGGTTCAGAAATATAAGAACACGAAGTGGTTCTGCGCAATGTAAATGAAACAAATCACCCTTATCTTGCATGTAAACGAAAGTTCACCAACCTATTCTAACTGATTTATTAGGAATCGAAGAACAACAATGTAAGTTGAAAGGAATTCGTGCATGATACTGAACCAAAGAGTCATTACTCAAGATAAAATCGCATGGACAACTCTTCAATCGAAAACATTACAACAATCCTTGCATGCATATGTTAAAACAGTGTTTTTTTGGCAGTTGGCACGGTCTACACTTCCGGTCCCCAAACAGAGGTGAAAGTGAGCATGCATTCAACCTTTTTGAACTCAACTTAACTTCAACCTCCCTACGCTAATTTTGAACTACTGAAACAACTGCATTCATAAAACTAACCTACATAACCAAACCGAAACAGTCAACTCAGCAAACTGTATTTTTCAAGTGCAAGTAAAGGAAAGAAATGCAATGATAAAAAAAGACAAGTAACAATACAACGAAGGAGGTCTATTGCTCTCAGGTTGGGCCCTAACCTGAGAGATATAGCTCCTCTAAGAACTCAGAATCGAATCCGAATCTGACTACCTTTATTAAAATATCATAATCATGAGTCTAACAACATGCCAAAATTGGCTTACAAAGAGCAAAAACAGAGCTACAGCTCGTAATCCAAAATCTATAACAAAAGTTCAAGAGTCTCATCGAAGGCAACAACCTTAATATTTATACATGATGAGGGCCAAGCTGGCCTCCTCAATTAGTGGGGCTTGGCTGTCCAACTGAAAGTGAACTGCTGTTCCTGTAGAATCCGTTGGTTGCCTTCTAGCTCGGTGGTGCTAGCTGTTGGAGCTCGGAGTTGGGGTGGAGATCACGAGGGAGGTCATTCAAGGCTGTGGACAACCTCCCTATAAACCCGCAATGCCACCTTGGTTGTCTCCTTGTCTTCATTTGCGTGGTCTTTGCTCCATTTAATGCCAAAAAACCTGAAATCATCATGTATTAGCTACGTAGGCATAATGACTGCCCTTCTTCCTACAAATAACACGAATATACTAAGAAATGATGCATAAGTGATAAAAAATGAAGGGTTGAGCAAGGTAAGTAGGCCAAATGAGCCCAAATTGTTACCAAAATTTCGGGCTCATCAGAGAGTCCGAGAGTTTGTGAACTCCAGAGAAGGCTTGAGAGGTTCAAGCAACTCCTCTGTGTATACCTATCCGGTAATGAGTACCAAATCGGACTCATACCACTGAGACCAATGAGGTCAAAATTCAGTAAGGGGAGTCTGTGCACTCTAGAGACTTGGGGGATCCAAGTACAATCCTATTGATCATCATCTGTTAAGTGAGACTCAAATTGAGCTCCTTATTGTAAAAACTCTGCTTTAAGACACAATAGGAAAGGCCACCATTTAAGGCTGGACCAGGAGACGTAACCCATGAGGATTGGGTGAACTCCTTATTAATCTTATTGTGTTTATGTGTTTGCTTACTGTGTTTCTCTACTGCTTTTGTGTCTATGTATTTCACAATCTTATCGATCCGTTGCATAAAATAACATAGGCACACCCCAGCACATGAGTCTATAATACCTTTATTAATTCCCTGAGGTCATTTACGAGTGATTTTAGATCAGATATAATCTAACAAAAATGTATCATATGTTCACCATTTGCAGTTAACTCGTTTATTGAACGAAATTTTTGATAATATCACTGTCATAGGTTTAGGTTTCAATCAAGATATTTTGAGAGCTGTTAGTTTTTTTAAAAGTTCATGTTGATACAATTATTATTCTACTTTTATTATATCGGTATTGTGAGGACATATTTTTAAAAGAAAGAATTATGTACATATAATTAAATTTTAATAGATTTTGATTTTGTGTGATGATTTTGACATAGCGCCATGCTCTTCCTCCCTAGAAGGAGATGTGTCAAATATTCGATTGTCACAAGTATTGAATATTTCACTTATGTTTTGCTATAATTGAAGTGAAAGTTTCATTAAAAAATGAGATAGATTTATCTTACAATTTTAAAATTTTCGAATTTTAGGTTTGTGGAGACGATTTCCATTCTCAAAGGACTTTAGTGATGGAGTCGACAATGGGGATAGGATCATCTAAACAAATTGAAAACATTGTGTAACAATTTCTTTAATATTGTGATTTATGAATTTCCATGTGCAATTTTAAATTTTTAATATATACATGTACATGTATTGTACACAGCATGCAGGTGGGAGAAATGCAGGGGGGAACACCACAAGGTATTGCATGGAATTTGAAACTTTAGTTGGTTACAAGGATTGAATCGTCTAGACAATTTGAAAAAAGTTGATACTTAATTTTTTTAATTTTAATCTAGTTTATACATTTTCATGTGCAATTTTAAAATTTTAATATATATACATGCACATGTATTGTACAGTTTATACATGAGGGCACAATGTATGGATAACAACACAAGGGCACAATGGAGGGGGGAACAACATGAGGTATTGCATGGAATTTGAACTTAAAAAAAAAAAAAAATTGTTGATTACATTCTCATTTAATTTTAAAACATTAAAATTTAATTTTAAAGTATAAAATCTTATGTATATATGCAATTACACATGTTGTGCTGGGCACCCATGATTCAGACGAGAGCACAAGGAGGTTGATAGATCATATATTTCAGCGAGATTCTCTAAATTGATGCAACTTTTTATTTAACAGTGTTTTTATGTTATATTTACTTTTATCATGATATAAATTTTGGACATATTTAAAGTAAAACTCTTTATTATGAATTGATGCATATTTTTATTTGACAACTTTTTATTATATATTTACTTTTATAATGATATAAATTTTGGACATATTTTAAATCTAGAACTCTTTATTATGATTTAATACATGCTAATTTTGGAGTTTATGTACATTTTGCATGGTACAATTTGCATGATGCATGGTTTGATGCTTAAAACTTGGTTTTACATATTTAAGTTTATGAATATGTAGCAATGAAAGTAAATTTACATTTAGTTAGTACATTTTGCATAATCATTGTTATAATGTTAGTAAATGATTCTTAGGCTTTGTTTAAAGTTGTTTTTTCATTTGTTATTTAAAATGAATCTATTAAAATTGCAAATTACAAAACATGGTACATTTTTCATTTGAATGAATCTGATAATTAGGTGTAGATTTC
This sequence comes from Pinus tabuliformis, assembly GCA_031772625.1. Taxonomy (NCBI): domain Eukaryota; kingdom Viridiplantae; phylum Streptophyta; class Pinopsida; order Pinales; family Pinaceae; genus Pinus; species Pinus tabuliformis. Next base: position 1,960,925,861 of record CM062816.1, on the reverse strand, counting down.
TAAAAGAATCATAAAAATTTCATTATAAAATATGGTACATGTGAATTTTGCATTCATGTATAGAAAGGCTAATATGGATGTCGGTTGATAGTTAACTTTTAATATAAATTTTCTTGAATGCACAAACATACTATAAAATTGCATTATAAAACATGGTACAATTTGCATAATGCATGGTTTGATGCTTAAAGGTTTTACATATTTAAGTTCATGAATATGTAACAATGAAAGCAAATTTGCTACATTTTGCATTTGAATAAATCTTTTAATTCAATGTAGATGTATAAAACAATCATAAAAATTGCATTATAAAATATGGTATGTACATTTTTCATTCATGTATAGAAAGACTACTATGGATGTTGGTTGATAGTTAACTTTTAATATAAAGTTGTTTGAATGAACAAACATATTAGATAAATTTCCATTATAAAACATGGCCCATAATTTACATGATGCATGGTTTGATGCTTTTAAAAGTATTACATATTTAAGTTCATGAATATGTAGAAATGAAAGTAAATTTTCATTTAGTTGGTACATTTTCATTCAATCATTCTTATAATATTAATAGATGATTTTTAGGTTTTGTTTAAAGTTGTTTTGTCAATTTATTTAAAATGAATCTAGTAAAACTGCAAATTACAAAACCTGGTACATTTTTCATTTGAATGAATCTTATAATTTGATGTAGATGTATAAAACAATCATAACTTAAAATTGCATTTTAAAATATGGTATGTACATTTTGCATTCATGTATAGAAAGGCTAATACATTTTGCATTCATGTATGGAAACGTTTAAGACCAGAGAATGTATACATATAAATTAATTATCGTGCATGCAAACATAATATCAGTAGCATCAAATCTTCAATACACCTACATAACAGGTAGTATAAATATAACTTTGTAACTCAATATAAGACCCAATGAACATCGCTTTCACATCATCACATTCTTAAGAATGTACAACTTAAGAGTGCACAAAAAGAAAGGCTAACGATGTACTTGAACTCTATGTTCTCAAAGATGAATCCAAGGAGAAGAAATTGTTGGGAAGTTCAATTAAAAAAATTCTAATTGAATTCCATCCTCAATGATCCATTCATGATCAACTTTTGAAATTCTCCGTTTTTTAACTTTCATTTTTTTTATTATTATTGAACTTCTATCAACTTTATGAGTGTTGCATACACCAAGAGACTATATTGACAACTTATGACATTGAGTTGATAATCTTAAAAGTAAACATTAGTCTCGGTTTGATGACTTTCTTGGAAAAATAACCTTTCAGTATAATAGACCCTCTTTCATATATAAAATCGTTATCATCATAGTTTTTCAACAACTTCATCTTTTGTTCAGTGCATCGCATCAAATAATACTTGACATTTTCTATGTTGTTAATGGGTGCAACTACAGCAAAAACATCTCCTGCACAATAAAACAAGTGTAAATTTAGATCATAATTAACATGAAATTACCTTTATCAACATGGACTTGATTTTATTTTCTATTTCTAGATCTCTATATTTTAACTATTATCTAGATACATATACGCAGTGATTTTAAAAACATAAAACACACATATGTATATATATATATATCCTTTGAAAGAAATTGACATGTTACCTTCTCTAACAAGATCAAAAACTCGATCACCTTCAGATGATACTATAGTCTCCTTTGATTCCATATCTTCAAAGCTTCCAACTGGCATTTTCCCCTTTGTATTTAGTTTTGTATGTTGCCAAACTTTTACATACATATTATTTTCACAAACATCATTGGATTGTGTGTCCTCTATGCAAACAGGACAAAAACAAGAATCTTTTATTTTATCAAATGCAAACGCATTTCGGTAACCCTTTGTTTTAATTGATTGCAATTTTCAAGTCCCCTTTACTGTTTCAACTTCATATGTAATCAATTTATCTACATCTTAGAATCCAATATTCCAAAAAAACATATAGTAAATTCAAACAAGAATTTAAATATGTTATTTAAAATACAATTTATATATCAAAGATAGCCATTGTGATATTGTTTAAACTATATAATTTATAAATGTTTAAAATTAGAAAACTAATAAAAATTATCATATATTAAAACTATATACAATTTGATTTGTATGTATGTACATACCTCCATACCTCCCTTAATGGGCTAGTCCCATGGCTTAGTGCAACAACGCACCATTGAACAACTTATTCAGCTGAGACAAGTCGATTTTCAGAGTGGTCCATTTGATATCTTTGAAGCACTCATTTGATACATGCCGCTACACCATCATGTTCTCATTTTCCATGACCAGTCTCAAAGAAATTCCAACGATGTTTAACATGGGTTTTCTTATGAAGACGACACAACCAAAAGAATGATCATGAAGATTTGAATTGACTTGCGCATCTACCTGACCATATCCAATGTTCATTGAATTTTATTCCATGACCTTTCAATGGGTTATAAATATTATCAAAACAATGTTGTACAAAATGTGTGTCATGTGTACAATCATCCCTGAAATAAAAGTGATATTCTTTAATAACATGTCGATTCTCACTGGTGCTTTCTATATGATTAACATTCTCTTCAGCATGTTTATATGGAATATGGACAAGCATAGAGACTTGGTCATAATGATAATATTCACTCTGTCTTTCATTTTGTGCAACAAATGTGTAATTCTCTGCAAAATCAACTACTGACAAAATGGCCCCTGATGGGAAAATTTCACACGAGTTTTTGAATTGCAGGTCCTTCCATCAAGCTCTATGTGAATGCTTGGTGTACTTATAAATTTCTGTCTCAAATTTCTTCAAAAACTCTATCACAGAAATTTCTTCTTCTTGTAAATCAATCTTTTTAGCACTTGTATTATTATTTGAACTAATCAATGTATGGATATATTCATATCTCTTCCATTTCACTTTTAGGTTAGACAATGATTGATCATTTATATCAATATAATATTTGTTGTGAATTAACGTCAAATTTCCACAATGATAACACTTTTTACCACCAACACATTTCTTTTGGTAAAATAATTCATGACCTTCTCTTGCACATAGAATTTCAGATATTAAATCATGGATAGTGGGAGGAGGTGATTTTTTCCAAAATGTTTTACCAAAATTAAGGAGGGTGTCATAATATAATTGAAATTCCATATGATAAAGACAACAACAAGTGTCAGGTACAATGATAGGTTTAAAATACCATGGCTTTTGTTGCACAAAAGTATTGATTGAGACATTAATTCCATGATTCTATTCTATGAACTTATTGAACAACTCTATCTGAGTGGTGTCCAAGATATGTTTTGCATGTTCTTCATACTAATTTCGTGTTATTCTTCGCCGCATCACATCCCTTGCTTTTGGTAAAACACATGAATTTTTTATCCAATATTCATATACTATTTATTTTAACATATTCTCCAAGTCTATCTTTGTATGGTTACCTACAAATAATTGTCCAACAAGCGAGCTTATCATTTACATCTATTTGCAATCAAAACTTCCTATGTTTGTGCAATGTTTTTCGTGAGGTCCTTGATGCTTTTTCCATTGATTTTACCAAATGATTTTCTTTAGTACTTGATGAAACCACATGTATCTATATTACTTTTCTTTCCAAATATTCTAATTGATTTTAAAGCACTATTTATATTTTGAATCACATCTTCTTTCACTTGTTTATCTTTCGTTGATTTTCGAATACCCAATAGAGTTGTGGCTTCTTTTAATTTCTTTGATGTTAAGAGACCTCTCAAAATTTGAGCTTGAACTATCACATTTTCATCTTTGAAGAACTTATCAATAATGAGCTTAACATGATATCATATAACATGGTCAGCGTTTTTATCTCCATATGTGTCAGTGTCAACATTTTATAACATCTAATCATCAATGTTGATTTCCTCTGTACATATGAGAATTAAATGTAAATGGGTATAAATATTCATTAACTAATTAAATTAAAAAATAGAGTTTGAATGAAATTGAAATTAATAAATATGTATAATTTGAATAATACACATGACATATACATACATACATACATATATAGACCTAATGGCGATTCAACTTTCTCACTTGAATCTCTTGAACTTTCAACATCTTCAACAACATCATCAATCATTGGTTCATTATCTTTTTCACTTTGTCTTTCAACATTTTGAATCTCATCGTCAATGTTATGAGGAATACCTCTCTCTCTTTATATTGCAAAATATTTTTCAAATTAGTTCACAATATAAAATTAAATTTTACAATACATTAATTAAATTTTAAATATCATTTATAATATTTACATTTACATACCTGCTTCAACTTCTAGTTGAGATTGATTTGCCCTTTCAATATTTAAGTGTTCTTCCTTCTTTATTTTGTAATAGTTTCTTGAGTATTTTCTACAAGCCTCAACGTCTCTTATTCGATCATATTTTCTCTTGCAATTTCTTTGATTTCTCATGATAATTCAATTTATGTAGATTTTAAAAACCCAACCCCAAAAAAATCAATTTCAAAATCTTGCAAAAAAAACTCACTTTCCAAATTTAGACCAAAAAAATCACTTTAAAAATTCAACCCAAAAATCTCACTGAATGTGTTTTTAGTTTGATCGAACTAATTTAACATGCAAGTCTGCAATAGTCTCTGGTCACCTTTCTCCAACTCCGACATAGTTAAACTCCATCAAATTTGGTGAATTTACTTTTGGAATCAATACCAACATTTTTATAATTGAATCTACTTTAAGTAGATATAAATTTGATGGAATTTCATAGATACTTGTTAATTTTAATTAATTTTCTAATAAAATGTGTGCAAAAATATTTTGAAGGTCATTATGTTTCATTGAAATCAAAATTCTATATCTTCCAAAATACACTGTAAAAAAAATAAAAATTTTATGGCTCATTACCTTGGTCTGTCTTCTGTAATGGGTGGTTTTTAGATTTTTAGTTTTCAACTAATATGTTGAGAAACTTGATACCATGCTAAACATCTTCAAAATATGTAGTTTTTTCATATTGGTTAAATTCAAAAAATTCTAGTAATTATGATGTGCATCAGTTGGCTTCATAAAGATAACCACATCGAAGTAGAGTCTGTCTAGATTGTTGCAACATATTTTTTTTCAAAAATACAAAGTTAACAAAGAATACACTAGTACCAAAAAATGACTTTTTATAAATCCCTTGATTTTTAAAAAACACAATAAAACAATTGCTAAATTGATATAACATATGTGAATAAAAAAGTTCCAAAAAATTAGTAATAGAAAGCTAATAAATTTTCTGTCAAGTTTTCTTTTTATTGTAAAATGAAATTCTAAACAAAAAAATTGCTTTGCCTTGCCAAAAGTTGAAGAACTTTTAAAAATGATAATTTTTTTACTAAAAAAACAAATGTCTAACCCAACTTTACATTTTCACCCAAATGGTTAATTTGGTTTTCATATGAATATTATGAAGAAGAATAACAAGTGCTCTACCCTGAAATGATTATCATATTTAAAACTTTTAATGGCATTTGGCTTAATCGAACTTGACCCTTTTGTAATAAAAAAATTATATACACAAAAGGTCTCTTTTCACACAATTAAAAGAGTCTCATACATCATTCTCATGGTAGATTAACTTGAGTAATTAACTACTTTGATATTATTACAAAACGTTTCGGATAAATTATCTAAATGGACTGCCTTAATGTATGCCTTAATATCCATGGCTTGAACAATTCACTCAAGCCATAACTTACTATTCATTGCACCATCAAACATTAAAATAACGAAACATAATGTTGTCTTAGTTAAAAAATAATAAAAATGAAAAAAATAAAATTAATAATAGAATAATAAGTCAAGTTAAGTCAATTCAAACTACTAAGTTACAATTTTTTATTAATAAATTTATAAAAAATTATGATTCATACAAATAACTATAATATTTAATATTTTAAAACTTCGTAATCATAATCATATTTAAATTTAATCACTAACGATATAAAAACATAATACTTAAAATAATATCCCATTATACAAACCACTTTATAATCCAATCTGCCCACATTCATAACATCACATCAAGAAATAGGACAACGCCAAAAAAAAGCAACACGTTACCTTCCCTAGATACCGTGATCTCATTTGTTACAGACTGATTAGAACGAAACTTCGTCGCAGTATCACGGTCGACTGTCAAATCCATTATCGGTTCCGACTGAGCAAAAGTATAACCAGGCTACCCGACCCTAGTTAACCTTCCTTACTTTAAGCGACATCCATTCTCGCCACAACATTATACCACGCTTCGATATCGAGCAGACAAGATCGATCCGCAGTTGAAATGAGGGGAATCTTTGGATTCAGTATTGTAGAATTCTTCAGAAAGTGGAAGAGATCTCAATGGATCTCGCGCGGCTTAAAGTCGGAGCAGATACAGTTGAACAATGGGACCTCACTGCACTGCTGGGTTTTACAGAAGAACGATCCACACAGCTTGGAGAATCGCAGGCCATCTCTCCTTTTAGTTCACGGTTTCGGCGCAGACAGCCTAACGGGATGGGATACCCAGATCTGCGCTCTTGGCAAGCGCTTCGATCTCTTCATCCCGGATCTCATTTTCTTCGGGGACTCCACAACCAAAAGCTCTGAGCGCACTGAGATTTTCCAGGCAGAGTGTCTCAAAAGTATGCTCCAACATTTCGGAGTGGAGAACGTGATCGTGGTGGGGCATAGCTACGGTGGCTTCGTTGCCTTCTGGATGGCGCACAAATACCCTAACCTTGTTCGTCGCCTGGTTATTGTGAGCTCTGGAATTTGCATGGCGCCATCGACAAACGACCCTCTTCTCGAAGAATTCGGTTCTTCTGACATTGAGGACTTACTTATTCCCAAGAATGTTAGAGACTTGAAGAAAGTTGCAAATTTTTGCTTTTACAGGATGCCGTGGCTTCCATCTTTCATATACAAGGACTTATTGCAGGTATATTGCTCATTATTTCTGAATGCAGAATTCCACAATGTCTCATCATGCTTCAAGATCTCTGTATATCACTGTGCTGAAACTTTTCAGCACACTTATACCTTGAGGCAACATTGTTAATGTTTATATGCGGGTATTCTCTAATTATTATATGGAAATGTTAACTTTTAATGGTTTGAATTTGAACATTTCAAAGACTGTGGAAAGAAACAGAGAGCAGAAGGCAGAGCTTTTGCATGCAACTGTGATTGGTTCAAAGAGTTTGCAGGCACTCCCTTCAGTAAACCAGGTTGCTTTCTTAGCCATATACTAGATTCCATAATCTCAACCAATGTCTGAAATTTTGAAATCGCTTATTGAAATTCCATCATAAAATCTGGCAGGATGTTCTAATAGTGTGGGGGCACAAGGATAGAATCTTCAGGCTGGAAGAGGCCTATGTTCTACAAAGGTAATAGTCCCCCTACTCAAATTATTAATTGCCTTAATGCAAATTCTTGATTTACTAACTGTCTTCTGCTCCTTAATGCAACTTCTTGATTTCCTAATTGTTTTCTGTTCCTTAATGCAACTTCTTGATTTCCTAATTGTTTTCTATTGTGATGTTTAATGCAACTTCTTGATTTCCTAATTGTCTTCTGCTCCTTAATGCAACTTCTTGATTTCCTAATTGTTTTCTGTTGCTTAAGGCAAGTTCTTGATTTCCTAATTGTTATCTATTGTGATGTTTGAAGGCATATTGGAGAGAAGGGTAAGCTTGTGGTGATAAAAGAGTGTGGGCATGTTCTCCCTCTAGAGAAACCCTCCCAGTTGAACCAGCAGATCCTGGAGTTTCTTCAGTTGGAGAATTAAGTGAAGAGGAGGAGCCACAGAAAATGAATTGTATGACAAACGAGCCTAACTGTCACCATATCGCTTTAAAAATAAAATAAATGTGACATACGGACAAGGTTCAACATAGTAATGTTTGGATGGTTATAATAATGTTTCGCGCTGTATTTCGCTTTACTGTATGGAAAATTGCATGTGATCAAGCTTATTTAATAATTTATTCTTATTCATATACAGCTGGGTTTGAAACACATTATAGTATACTGATAAAATTATTCATGATTGGGTTGTTTTATTTTAATATTATTTCTTAAGGCTGTATTTATTAGCTGTTTGATGTATGGGACAGGAGTTATATCGATATCAACCTTAAGTGTGTAAATTATTGGTTCTTTAAATTATTGTACTGTAAAGCATTAGTACATTATGCATTGTAGTGTCAGCACACTACTTTAAAGTATTGAAAAAAAATCGTGGTGAGATTGGTTCATTTTGTTTTTTCTTAAAAGTGAAATGTGTTAAAATTATAAGTTCCACATGTGAAATTGATATAATTTTATTATGCTCTCGCATAATTTCTATTTACTAAAACCACAATTTTATCAAAAAAAATTCATTACAAATTTTAATTAAAAAATTAAAATTTAAAATAATAAATTACACCATTTTGTGTGTTAAGTTTGGTAGAGTTTTTTTTCACTATAAAATAAGTAAGCAAGTTACAACCACATAAAGCTTTGTTAGGTGGTCTCAATTTTCTCACCAGGAAACCAAGTCTATTGACTACCTAAAAGCATTATAAGTCATCCAGTAACAAAACATACTTAGTCTATCTCTCCAAGCAATATAAACTTAATTGTCATCTCCACAACTATATTCCATGTGTCTATATATATATATATATATATATATATGACTGCAAACTTAAATTAAAAGTTATCACCATGAAAACTAATCAAAAAATAACTAAGAGCCACCATGCTAGTCCTCCTGCTTGGCAAATGCTGATGTAACTAGGGTTGGATCTTTCGCGCTGGAGTTTAGTAGCTCAGTGTGGGAGAACAGGCATGGGAAATATTTCTCAATATAGCCCAGACGACCATCCTGTGTTTGCAATTGGAATTGCATCTTTTGAAAATCTTGTTTGTAATTAGAAAAATCCTGTTTGTAATTTTGAAAATCCTAGAGAGTAGTGGTCCAAATTTGTTCCATGGCCTTGCCAAGGAGGCATTTCATAAGCCAATACAGATATAGGGTCTGCTTGTATTGCGTCTCTCGTCCTCTGGTGTGTCCCGGATCTAAAACCAGGAGCTTCCAATCCTCCATATCAGCTGCCTCCATGCTCACTTGGTGATTTATATCCTCCTCCCATTCTGCTATGAGCCATTTGATTTCCTCCTTGGTGCCATCCGTGTAAGCAATCGCCGCTTCCTGTATCAGGTTGGCCACGAGTTTTCTGCCTCGTCATTTACCCGCAGTGCTCGACTCAGCCTCGACCTCGCTCCCCCGTGGTCTCTTTCCTCATCCCTTGCCCTTCGCTGCTCGACCCATTGCCTCTTTGTCCCTATACCTTCCAACCAAATTTTGTTGTTGGCCAGAAACTAGCCTCTATGCTCTTCTCGTCTAAGGATAGTTACCTTTCAACGGGCCTATTACGGGAACAAGAAACCATAATTTCCAAAACATTATTTTCTATATTATCGCCTCCGAAAGGTTCTGCCAACGCATCAAATCCGCCACCCATGATTCATTTGCATAACCCCCGAGCATAAGGAGCCCCACCCATGACTTTTAGGACGCCCCTACATGACCCCTGCCTTACAAACGCTTTGAACACAATCTTGGAAGCAAGCATAGAAAATTTTAGGGGCGAATGCTCGCCCTTTGGCGAAATTAAGGGGTTTTAAATTTTTAGTGGGCGAATGTTTTGTATCATAGTACATTTTTAAAATTACCTCAAATAGCCCACCTTATTTTAAGGGAGAGGGTAAAAAGGGTAAATTTAGCCCTTGAAATCAGGAGTTACAACCTTCCATTCACCCATTTTCAGGAATATGTTTTATTTAAGTGAATCCATTCGCCCATTTTCAAGAATAGGTTTTATTTAAGTGAATCCTATGGGCCAAAGACCCAAATACCATATTTATAAAAGAGGTATGGTAAATTAATAAAAATATAAATAAATGAGAGGCATGGTAAATAAATAAAATATTTTTTATATTTACTCCATAAGTCACCTTATATACATGCAAGGGTGTAAACAAATAAAAATATAAGTAAAGTGGAGGTATGGTAAATAAATAAAATGTCTTTTTATACTTAATCAAAAGGTATGGTAAATAAATAAAAATATAAATAAACTAGACGCATGGTAAATAAATAAAACCTATTTTTATATTTAGTCCATAACCCTCGTTCTATTTATGAAGGCTCAAGAAAGAGGTTTTATTTAAGTGAATCCTATGGGCCAAATACCATATTTGTAAAAGAGGTATGGTAAATTAATAAAAATATAAATAAACGAGAGGTATGGTAAACAAATAAAACATTTTTTTATATTTACTCGATAAGTCACCTTATATTTATGAACACTCAAAAAATGCGTTATATTTAGGTGAAACCTATGGGCAAAATACTATGGGACAAATACATGGACTAGATTGTTATTAATACATGCAAAAAAACATTATTAACCCTAATATTAGTATTAATAAAAATAAAAATGACACATGGTATTGACCCATGGTATTCACCAAAATGGAACATGGTATTGACCCATGCTATTCACCTGGAATGTAGCCTATTTAAATGGGGGAATTAAACCAGCATAGATCCATCTTTACTCTGGATCTACTAACCCCTGAGAGGTATCAAATATCGTGATATGCAAACTAGCATAGAGTGAAAAAATATTTGATCCGATCAAGAGTAAAAATGGATGTTGTAATTTAATGTATGTTAAACATTTTATCTTTGGTTAAAATAAAAATAAAATAAAAATCAACTATTAATTTTATTAATTTTTGTAAATTACTAATAGTAATTTTTAAGCTCCAGGTTTATGATAACCCATGGTATTGACCCTTGGTATTCATGTGAGCATAGACTATTTAAAGGGGAAATTCTATCATCTTACATCCATCTTAATTATGGGTCTACCAAGTGCTCAGAGGGATAAATAGATTTCATCCCCCTGAGAGTGGTAGATGTGGAGTTAAGATGGATATAGTTTGGTTTTTATGATAATGAAGATATTAAATAGACTTAGGAAATTATATTGTAAAAAAATCTTAAGGTGAATGGTTAAAGCATAGACATTGGACAAGTATATTTGTATACTTCTGTCTTAAACTGAAACAAATCTAGGGCTAAAAGGAATGGGTTGATTGCACTAGTCATCCTTCTATAACTTTCCAACATATGTTGGAGTAAACAGATTGTAATTTGGGTAATTTTTCTAATTGCAAATAGGAACATACTTGTGTATTGGCAAGGTGGTTACGAGGTCCCTAGAAGTGAAGAATTTGAATTTTTCTTGGTTTTATATATAGTATTAGGTTTTTTCTCATGCTTTCTATGAATGGCACGGGTGAATTTTATCCTATACCCACTAGGTTATCGATATGTAATTTCGGTAATTTTGATTTCAAAAGATATTTTAAAGAAATGCAATGATTTCATTTGTGTATTCAATAAACAAAAGATTTTATAATTGAGTAAAATATTCGTCATGCTTGGTGAGAGATTCGCCAAAAAATTATATATACATATCATATTATTGATAAAATCGCCTTCCATTTTTCCTATATACATGGAGATTCGCCCATTTATTATACCCGTAAATTTAGGGGGGGTTCTTAAAATTTTCCCTGGAAGCAAGGTGCATGACCACTTACAGAGCTTGTAGCCCAAACACCAAGCCAACAGGAACCCACGAGGGCTTCACTCAATGAACCTCATACATATCATGTGTGTTCATGGCATATTAAACAATACCCTTAATTTGACTAAATATTGGAAAATAGCTCTAAAAACACATTATTTAACCCCCTACCAATATGAACCCAATACACCTTCCTAATTTAAAAACCCCTACTTTCACTAGATATTGGAGGTATCCATTTTTTCATTAACATTTTTTATACCCCTTTATATTTTTTCATTAAATTTGGGCTCCATTTTTAAACCTGCCAATATAAAAACCCTCTAACCCCTATATATCAACCAATATATTATGTGACTTTTTCCTCAATAAATACCCCCCAATATGAACCCACATGTTATGGTATTGCTCCCCCAGTTAAGCCCCCATGCAGGAACCACGCCCCTCATCTCCTTTGCCCCCCATTGAATGACCCTACCCCTATTCCCCCTCACTTAGGTTCAGCTTGACTTTACTCTAGTCCTCCTTGCAGCCCAACATCTGAGCACTGACCTCCATGAGGCATCCAACCCAAATGTTGCTAGCCACTCCCCTTCCCTTCAACTGGTCAAGGCTGACCTAGCCAGTGTTCCATTCTTGCCAATTCCCCAATTTCAGAAGCCCCCGTCCCGTGACAACCTCCCCCTACTAGCTCCCCTCAAGGACTTGGCGCCTGCCCTCAGGGCCCAGGTCTTCCAATTTTCCTCAACGTTCTCAAAGCGTTTCAAGAACCAGACTTGCATTAACACATAAACACTTGCAGCCTCCCTACTCGCGACCCTCGGGTTTGCCAAGTAGAAAGGAAACTGGAGTTCGCTTAGGCAGACTCCCTCCTGACCCAACCCAATAAGCCCCATGCGAGAGAGTAGAATGTCGAAACGGAGTGACACCATGCAGAACCCATGGAACTGGGATTATTCCCGCAGACTTCCACCACCAAGCTAATCACCCCGCCCAAATTTCTCTCACCCACAAACCTCGTGCCCCCATGCAAACCCCAATTAATAGACCAGACGTAGGGAAGCATAATGGAGTATAGGCAAAACCAATTAACATACCCGATAACCAGTGGTTGGAGTCGTTGGATCACCCTGCCTTCCCGAAGCCTCTACTCCACTTTTGCCGTCGTCACCTCTTCTCTTACAACCTCCGAGTTGTTATCCTTCTCCGTAGTTTGTAAACTTGGTTGCATGAAATTGCCACCTTCCCTCATCCCTCTTGCCTTAAACACGCCGATAGCCACCGCGCCTTACGCTTCAAACGTGTGGGAGACAGTGGCACCATTCCTTGGTGTCCTTTTCATAATAACAACCTTATGGCTCTGTCTACCAACGTACACCCCAACTAGAAAAATAAACGACACCATTTTTAAAACACATTACTAAATATTTTTTAAACTTGATCATGTGAACTTATTTGAAGCAACTTATGAATACATTTTTTGCATTGTTAATAATTTTGTTATCTTATTGCAGTATGATAAATATTTTACATTGTTAAACGCTTTGTTGTTTTATTTTGAATAATGTTATACTTTGCAAGAATTTATAACACTATTTATTACAAGAATTTATAGCTTGTAATTTGTTGTTCATGGTAAATGCCAACATACTTTAAGAATTTATAACATTGTTTATTACAAGAATGTATAGCTTGTAATTTGTTGTCCATGGTAAATGCCAACATACTTTACATATGTTGACGGTTTTCCAAATATCGAATGACTAAAAGCAATTTGCGGAAATGAAATTCTTATAATGCACATCTTTAGTACATCGAAGTGATTCCTCGTTGAATTTATAAGCATTCGGGTATTAAATTCTTTCTCTATTCAATATTTATAAGCATGTGGTTGTTGATTGTTTGATGATAATTATAACAAGGAGGGCTGCACAGCAGCTAGTCCCTGCTTTAAGGGGGAGGAGCGGGAGGAGCAAGGAGTGGGTTGTTGCGCAGGTTGAATTTGAAATTAAGGTAAAGGGCTATGAGCAGGATTTTTTTCAATTGGTAGAGAGGGCTCCCATTCATAAAATACTTGTACGTGGGCATATTTCCTGACTCTAGAACCCAGCTGCTACTCTAAAGAATATAGCCATTGCTGTAGAGCAGTGGTTATTATATCACTCTCTTTGTTCTTTTCTATTCTATTTGAAAGTGCTTAAAATAAAGATGGTTGAAGGTCTAGTTGACTGCCCTCATTGATTTGTGCACACGAGATCTACAAGTTGATTTGCTTGGCAGACAATGTGATATTTGAAATATGGCAGCAGTCAGCCTCATGGGATTCAGTTGGTAGTAATCAGAAGATATCCAATGTAAGCATTGCTTTAAGATTTAGATAAACCCAACTGTATGGTTTATAGTAGATGAAATTAGTTATAAAGTAATCAAGTGGATGTAAAATAGCTCTGGGATTTCAGATAAGAAAATCTCCATATTCTGAATAAGAATATAGATTGGTTCGACAGATTCATAATTTCCCTACAATATGTGTCTAGTGCAACAATGTTAGGAATTGAATCAACAAAGGATGGCTACATGAGATGAAACGGTTTCATCTTCATCCTAGTTTCTAAAAAAGTCCTAAATCTGATTGGAAAAACGAATTAGGTGTGGAACCTGTCATGGGAGAATGAAGGTTCTGCTATTGCTGCTACCATTGGGTGATTCAATCATAGGAATCGAAACTTGCCTCCCCATCAGAACACTCACGCCTATACCAAAGCTTACCCAAGTAGTCATTGTCATGCACTAGGGCTCTCATAGGATCAGCCACTCAGAGAGAGACTCACTCAGGTAAGACCAGTCAGATATAAATAATAGAGAAGAAGTTTCCATCTTTCCTGAGTTAGTGAAGACCCGGAGATAGGCAGTGCCTTAAGAGAGTTAGTCAAACTAGTCAGTGAGTGCTGGTCCTACATAGTCAAGTGCCTGGCCATTCAATTCTCGCTATTGCAAACCACTGGTTGTTCCCATTCTATCTTCAACAAGGCAAGCTCAGATGAAATCCATTCATTGATTTAGAAATTCAAATTGATAAGGGTCACTCGGTGGTTGGGGAAGACTCCTAATAAGATGCCAACCTTTAGATCGGGGGTGCATACTGCATGCCTACAGCTTAACCTCGAATTGGAAAATAGAGATAAGGGGCCACGCTGTTGTGACTAACACTAGAAGGCTCTAGCGATAGCACTAACACTAGAGGGCTTAAACCACACTGAACCTACTTCCATACTTGCTGATGATCATGTTGATTCTGCTTGAACCTAGCATATAAAGTCCCTATTGCTTGCTATGATAACCCTTGATTTTGATTTCTAGTTAGAAAAGCCTAAATGTCTCTTTCTTTATTAGGAGCAGACAAAAAAAAGAAGGCTTGGTCATATATATATTCTTAACTTCCAATACCAACACCTGCTCTCCTATCCTAGCCAATATACCTGATTCTATCTGTTGTATATTCTAACTTGGCTCTGGGTACTTGGTAATAAAGAGGAATCTAATTTG
Source organism: Pinus tabuliformis (assembly GCA_031772625.1). NCBI lineage: Eukaryota > Viridiplantae > Streptophyta > Pinopsida > Pinales > Pinaceae > Pinus > Pinus tabuliformis. The sequence goes on along the minus strand of CM062816.1, from coordinate 1,960,910,604 downwards.
CAGTCTAGAACCTGTGTTTTTTGGAACCTGTAATCAGATCTCACCATAAATTCTATTTCTTATTTTTTGAGCCCCAATTCAATTGGATATTATGTAATGTTTAGATGCCACTAAGAAGTCATATATCAATATCTAGATTTTAATGGCCTTGTCTGCAAAATTATTCCTACATCACTAAATCTCTAGGTAAGGCCCTGTGGATGGTTCACATCTTCCAAGCATGAAGCAATCAACAAGATAAAATAGTCTCGTGTCAAGGCGAAAGTGGGTCCCTACCTACCCATTTGAACATATGTGGGTTCCCCCAAATACATCGATGATTACGAAGTTCCTTATATGTGGTGTTTGCATGAATCGCAAGGTCTTCTACATTGTAGGTCAAACAACACAAAATCTGGTTGTTAATGCTATCCTCCTTTGGTTAGTTTGAAGCTAGTCCTTATCCCGAAAGAAAGAAATAAGGAGAAGCTTAAATATAAATTTTTTTGAATGAAAACATAAAGTATAACGTATAAGACTTGAAATAAGAGTAGCAGGAAAATAATACCTTCAAGACCTAGCATCGACAGCTCTAAGCGAGCTAGTACACTTGGAGCAAGTTGATACCTCTGTCCCTTAGCAAGGGAGCGAGCTAGTACACTTGGAGCAAGTTGATAACTCTGTCCCTTAGCAAGGGAGCGAGCTAGTACACTTGGAGCAAGCCGTTAACTCTATCCCTTAGAAAGCGAGCGAGCTAGTACACTTGGAACAAGCGATTCCTGTAGAGTGGGCCGCAGGGCTGATATAAAGGAGGTTATTGTGGTGTTCATTGTTCTGTTCATGGAAAAGTTTGTTGAAATTCTGCGCGTGTAAGGGTTTGGGATTTTTAAGCGTGTTTGCTTTTCTGTTAGGCTCTCAGAGAAACTAGTTGAGCATTTCTTGACCATATCCCTTGTACCTTGTGCAACGATTGATCAATGGTCATGTTGAGTTGTCTCAGAACCAAAAGATTGAACAGATTGTTTTGAAGTTCTTTACCAATTGCTTTCATATAATATTCGAGTCGAGGATATTGGCCATCTCTTCTTCGTGGTCGATAGGAAAACCATCATGTTTCAATTACAACCCTTTCGAGAGTCGAGCAGAAAAAGATGTACTCTCAATGCCAGTGGCCAACAATTTGAATTTGCAATCCCTTGCATTCAGAACAGATACCGGATTAGGAACAAATACCGGATTGGGAAACAGATTTGAAGATTGGGTAGCTCAGGGGGTTCTTGTTGAAAAACCCAACAAGAAATTATGGGTGTGTCATACAATGCAACTAGGTGTACGACAGGTAGGAAGAGGAAGAATAAGATCGCTAGTAGGAAGAGGAAGAAGACCGGCGGGTAGGAAGAGGAAGAAGACCGATTCGGCGATAATTCCCCTATAGCATGAGTTAATTCCCCTATAGCACAAGTTAAAGCCTTCCAAATCGAGACAGAGAGGTATTGTGTCATATATCTATAATCTATCTAGCTGCGTGTGTGAGTTTATATTAATATCTATAATCTATCTAGCTACCTGTGTGAGTTTATATTAATGACTCTATCAAACCATCATGATCACATATGTTAGTAGAGTCATTGCAGAGTTTGTAGTTTTAGTCATGACCAATGCTCAGATCTTTTTGTGTTCTGCTTTCATTCATGTGTAGAGGTAGAGTGCCTAGTTTACCTTGTTTCTAAAATTGATCCACAGCTAGTTTCATAAGCAGCTAATCGAGTTGAATCAGTAGTTATGGAAGCAAAGTAATCCGTGGAAGTAGTGGTGGCATTTGAACCGAAACCAGTAGAATCTGCAGTGAAGGAGCAAGTTCCATCAACAACAAAAGCCAGCAAGCTAGCAAAAGAAGTATGATGTACCTTTCAATTTCTTGCCCATTTTCAGCTCTCAATTTCTCGCCCATCTTCCACTGTCAGTCTCTACGAATATCTGCATCATAGCCAACCTCTACGAATATCCCACACATCATAGCCAGCAAAAGGTTTTAATTTCTCGCTCATCCGTTGTCGGTCTCTATGAATATCCCCCATCATAGCTAGTCTCTGTGAATATCCCACATCATAGCCAGCAAAAGCTAGCAACAACAAAAGCCAGCAAGCCATCAAAAGAAGTAGGAGGTGCCAATGAAGGACAAGGACCAGACACGAGGGCAGAACTTGTATCTCAGACACGAAGGCAGTACATGCAGTAGCCATGTGGTATCTGGTCTGGTTGCATGCAGTGTGCGTGTCCCTAACATATATATCACTAACATATCTAAATAACCCAAACATTTAATCGAAATGAGTTAATGCCAGCATTAGTTTCACAATTGAAAATGCCAAGGAAACATATTAAAGAAACATGAAAATAACATATGGTTCTAGCCTCCCTACCTCGGGAAGAGGCCAAATAAGATGGCGAAAAAAAATTCACTATGAAAAATATGTTGCGAGTCTTAAAACTTTGGTTATTGAAAATCTTAAACAGGTCAATTAATGTTAGTGAGCATCATATCGATTACTATAGTCCCTGCCTAGCCTGCAACAGGGACTAATAAGAATCTAAGGGACATAGTTATAACACTGTTATGTGAACTATTTATTTTTGTAGTTTTGAAATTTTGTATAAGATCAATTTCAATTCAAACTGGTCCAAATAGACCTTTGTCCTTGAACATTTTGAGGAAGATTAAAGCACCTGAACTTGCATCTGGTTATTATTTCATAATTTGTGAGTATAGGTATATTTGTAAGCGGAATACATGAGAAAGTAGAAATTATGAGGTGAATAGTATGATTAAATTTAAATAATAATAATAAAAATTAATAATTTGATAAATATTTTGATTTTTTTACCATTTTTTTGAGATATAAAGATATAAATTAAAATTAGATGTTTGAATGTTTAATGGATAAAATTGAAAAAAAGATCTTTGATATTTTTTTTAACAATTTTATTATGTTATTAGAGTTTATCATTTTAAATGATTTCTCCTCTAAATTTTAAGTTCAATTTTTTTTTCATTTCAGAAATATTTTAATGAAAGGTTTCTAAAAATTTATAGTCAATATTTATAAAAATTGGATGTTTAACACCACATCATCATTGCCCATTTAGCATAAAACTATTGGGTTGTCCATGAATCTCCCATGGTATGCTTAATAATATGGCTATTCCCTCAATAATTTATCTTCTATTTTCAATTATTTTGTTATTTGAAATTTTGGTCTTCAATATAGAAAAACATTGAGAAGTTTCACTAAGTTATGGTTAATAAAATTAAGATACTACCACAATCAATTAACAATGTTACATTTCTTAACATATCCTTTCATATTCAAGCCCTCGGGGACAACTTAATTAGTGATGACTGTGAAAATGAAGTGTTATGTGTGAGGTGATTACAAGTTCAGATCCCCCAATTCACCTATGCCTAGGGAAGGGGAATACATAGGAAACTAGGGGTTATAGTGGTAGCAGTTAGAATCAACCCGCGTCAAGCAAGTATGAGACCAACCGACTTGCCAATAACTCTAGTTACAAAGAAAACATATCATTCCCTATTCATATTTTGGAGTGTACTACTTCTAGCCAAAGCAAGACAAGATATGGTTAGTGTAGCCTTTTTTGAATTTGGAGTTTGAGAGGGTTCTAATACTTGCTTTTTCTGGTCTTCATAATCTTTGTAAGATAATTTTTCATCGTTTCTTTTATGCCCCATACTATACTAGAATTGAAAAATAAATATAAAAAAGTCATTTTCACCTCTTTCACCAATTGCTAAGGGGTCACTGTTGTATGTCAACTGAGATTAGGAGTAGCGAACATTATGCTTTCTATAGGTGCTAATGGAAACCCTTTTAGTAGCCTTACTTTTTCACTCTTTCTTACACTAAAACCCTGATGTAGGGATTTAAGTTAGAAAAGACACATGTCGTGATGAATGTTATTTACCGTTAACATCTATCCAACAAAGTACCCTTTAGAACAATCTTCACTCAAATCTCAACTTTTGAAATTGCTAAATATGCTACTTAACTATACCTCTTTCTTGGATATTTATTAATTAATTGATTAAACAAAGATAACCATATTATCTCAACAACTTATTAATTCATTCATACAAATAAATGAAAAAATGATATCATACATTTTCTAGTTATAAACCATTAATATCACATAAATTAATCATATTTTAATATAATGATGTAATAATAACATTGTAATGATGTAATAATAACATTGTAATGATATATATATATATATATATATATATATATATATATATATATATATATATATATATATATTACCCCACTAAAGTCCTTAATTTAATATAATAATGTAATAATAATGTAATAGATTTTACACCTATATAGTTCAAAGAATTACCCCACTAAAATCCATTTTATAAGATTATTATTATTACAATTTCTCATATCAATCTTAGAAATGATGGTCTCAAATCAAAACCACAATTTCTTGAATCTTGATATGACGAAACCTCATATGATAAGTATTAATTTATTTTACCAATGTAATTAGGACTCAACTTTCTTATTGTAATTATTTAATTCACAGATAGTGAAACTATGACCCTAGTATTTCATCTAGGTGGAGGTGTAGTGAGGACTAGACTCATCACTGTTAAATTGGCATAATAAGCAGGCTCTCATATTCTGTTTCCTTTAAGACGAGCTCTTAAATATGACCCTAGTATTTCATAGCATATATTCTTTTTAAAATAAAATTAATTTCTTATATTTATTCTTTTAAAATAAAATTAATTTCTCATATTTGTCATCACTCAAGATTTAAAAAAAAAAACTTTAATTGGAATGAATAGAATAGCGTTTCGAGGGAACCCAAGCACCATTTCAATAACTTCATCATTAAAGTGGACTATGCATTAAGTGAGCCGAGGAGTGAAGTGATAGGAAATTGATTCATATGGATGCTATTATAATCGAATGCTATTATAATTCTTAACGGGGAAATTGATGGTGTGTGAAGAGATGGATTGATAGTGACATTGGGCAGTTTATTTGGATATATATTAATTAAATTAGTAAATTAAATAAAGAATATTATTTACTTAATAATAAAATATTATTTCGAAATAAATTAATATTTGATGTTTTTTTATGTCTAAATAAATTCATATCTGATGTTTTTAAAATGTTTTTATTTATGTTTAAGAAATGTTATAATTGTAAGATATATGTTTTTATTTAGAGATTTTGTGTTATTTTATTCTGAGTTGATGTTTCTTCACCTTGAATATGATTAAAAAGAATTCAGTCATAAATCAGTGAACATATTTTTTTTCGAGCCCTTTTACTACTATTTATTCTTCCCTTTAAGTTTCATTTTGTTAGCGAAGATATTTCATCTACAAGAGTAGACTACTTTATTCTAACCAGCTTATTGAGGACTTACACAAATGGTAATGGTTACAACAATAATTATAGTCAAGCAAATCCATGTGCATACATTGAAATACAGAAATCACAAAGTGGAGGAATAGGGCACACCTTCTATTTAGAGAAACCATTATTTGGAGTAGCCAATTTGAAAGAATCATCAAAGATCTTTTCCCCTTTGTTTCCTACAATAAAATATTGCACATATACAAAGAACATATCTACCTAATCCAATACTTTGTGAAACCCATTAGCATTAGCACAATCAAAATAAAATCTATAAACATAAATCAAACAAGAGATAATGATATGATGGAAAATGCTCAATTGCTCCAATTATACCATGATATAAGTATACATCATCGTTCCTTAAGCTCTTTGTTTCTCCTCCTTAGTTTTCAGCTTGACCACTTCCTAGATCAAGGTTAACCTCACACAAAATGGAAGTATAACTAAGCTCTTTCCTCTTCTAGTTTTGTGCCTAATTTTGGATCTATTTGTATCTTTAGATCTCACTCCTCTCCTCTTATTAGGGTCAGATTATATAGATTCATTTTTTCCTCTAGGAGAATTTATCTGGTCACCTAGGGGCTTGAGAAGTTAGAAAAATTCTATAATAATTTATCCCTAGCCAACTCATACACAAGTAGGCTAACAATATCTCGTTAGGAATGAAAAAATATAGAAACTTTTACCATGGTCCCTCCTTGTAGAAATGGTGTAGACACCTCAGGTTGCTACATAATTGAGAATTCTTTCCCTTTCTGGAAGCCACTCCTTGCACTTAAAATCCAGCTAATCAGAACCCCAGGAAAAAAAAAACTAGAAATAAAAAAAAAACTACTTTCTTCCTTATTCATTTCTTTTCTAAAAGCTCCTCCTTTACCCCCTCGGGAGTAGTTACAATAGTTACTAATTTCCACCCCAATAGATCCCCTAAATTTTCGAGTTTATTTACCTAACTAAATTGAACTACAATTTTCTAAATAGAATTCCATTCATGAGGATTCAATGAACCTTTGCACGTTTAAGGAGTTATAGTGCATCATCCTCACTTTTTTTTTTTTTTAATTTTGAACCTCTTGTTTTAGATGAATCTAGTTCAGTAAACCTAATGAGTTCATCCTCAGTGATCCAAGTGTTATATGACTCATGCAATCCTTTCCATTTCACTAGATATAGCTTATAATTTTTTTGATCTCGTGGCAATAACTTTGGTGTCCATCACTTTCTCAATATGTTCTCTCTTTTTCTGTGGTAACTGTCCATTCCATTCCCCAAGAAAATCTTCCTCAACAGCTTCTTTCCCCCCTGCATGATAGATATATATGTTGTGACATTAAAAATGGGTTTGATGTCAAAATACTTAGGTAGGTCAACCAAATAAGCATTTTCATTGATTTGTTTGAAGATCCTCCATGGAACAATCTTCTTGGGTTTCAATTTATGGTAAGTTCCTTTAGGGAACCTCTCCTTTCATAGGTAAACCATGACTTGTTCACCCTCTTGGTACACATTTTCTCTCAGATGCAAATCTTCCTTGGTCTTGTACACCTCATTTGTGTTTTGCAATTTTAGTCTGAACTCCTCTTGCACATCATGCATATACTTGACAAAACCTTAAGTTGTTTAACTAATTCATCCTCCCTAGGGAAGGTCAATTACATCCACTATTCCTTGTGTGTTGGCTCCATAAACAATATGAAAAAGGAGACTTACCTGTAGAACTATTAATGTTGGAATTGAAGGAAAATTTAGCATGCGCTAAAACCAAGTCCCATTTCTTCGGATTTTCTCCAACCAAGCTCTGAAGCTAATTTCCCAAATTTATGTTCACCACTTATGTCTACCCATACATCTGAGGTTGATAGGTTGAACTATATTGTAATATGCTATCAACTTTCCACCATAATGTCTCCAAAAATGGCCAAGAAACTATGTATCTTAGTCACTCATGATTGAATTGGGTAGTCCATGTAGGCGCACTATCTCGCCAAAGAATAATTTAGCCACCTTGCTTGCATCATTTGTTTTCTTACACGTAATGAATCAAGCCATTTTGGAAAATATGTACACCACTAAAAAAATAGAGTTATTTCCCCTTTGAGTGCGGCTTAATCCCAAGGCAAAGTCCATGGAAAGGTCTATCCATGGCCTTTCTAGAACCGGCAAGGGTTTATACCACTAGTAAAAAATGGCTATTAGTTACTAAAAAAAGAACTAAAATTTGCATACAAACAACCATTTTTCAGTCGGTGAGCAGTAGTAGCTAATTTACAGTATCTTATAATGCGACCAACTTTTAGTCATTTGTAACTTAGTCATTAATTGGTTGTCTCAATTTTATCGTCTAGTAGTATATTTAGTCATAAATTTGGTCATTAATTTAGTCATTAATTGTCATAATTAATGACCAAATATACAACAAAATATATTACTATATAATCATCCGAGAAAACTAATTAATTGCTAAAGAAATATGACCAAAATGTTGGTCATGTTATAAGATACTGTAAATTAGCTACTAATAGTCATATATATGCAAAATTTAGTCATCGTTTGAAACTAATTAATGACTAAATAAATATGAACAATTTTTTGTTGTGCTATAAGATATTGTAAATTAGCTATTGATATTCATATGTATGAAAAATTTAGTCGTCATTTATAATCACAAATTTATCATTTGCAATATTCATTTTTTTTATTTTTTATTTTTATTTTTTTATTTTTTTTCTCTAGTTTCATATTCATTATATAAACAACTAATTTAGTAGTTTATATTCATTTCATTTACTTTAATTAATAGTTATTATAAACGACTAATTTAGTTGTATTTTCATTTTGTTTTTGTTCATCATTAATCAATATGAACTATTAATTTAGTAGTTTTAGATTGATTCTATGTGTTCATTATTAGTCAACATAAATTAATTAATATGATTTTGTGTCTAAATTAAAAAAATGTCATCCAATGCACATGTTCATCTAATGTGAAAACACAAAGTTACATATGTTTATTACAATATTAAATAATATCAAATGCAACTATAAATAATTGCAACTACGTAATTTTTATTATGTGAAAGTTCAAGTATTACAATACAAATTTTTAACTTAATATTGGTTGGACTACAATTGACATGTGAAATAGTGTTTCATCACTTCAAAACATTATCATTATTTTGCCAAGGCATTGTAGGCGAATTCACCAACTCTAAAGACTTGACCATTAGTCTGTATGTGTGTGTCTCAATCGAGATATTGGCTTTAAGGACATCACTAGACTGGTTCTTTTCTCTCTCTTTTTGTTTTTTTCACTCCAGTGATATTGTTCTCTTTCTTCATTTCTTGCTTCTTACCATCAATATTGAGTTCATCTTTTGAAAATGACAGAACATACAATGCAAAGTATAATACATCAAAGACGATGAACATTAGAATATAAATTAAGGTAGACTATAAAGGATTATGCGTCATATACCTCAAAATAAGTAATGTCAATGCCATTTTTTCCCTAGAAAAGTAAGAAACCTAAACAAGTTTTTTTCAGTTGGGAAATAGCTTTTAGTCGGGCGATAGTGGCCACTATGTGGCTATATGACCTGTATAAATAAAGTAAATAAAGTGTTACCATAGAAAATAACACCTTAGGAACTTAGGATTCAACCTTCAATAAAATCTTAGGCATAATCATATCAAGTTACATGCTAAGAATATCATACAGTATATAACTTGTGAAAAAAAAACAAAAAAAGATCATTGTAAAAAATATCCTTATTGCTTGTCTTAAAAGAGTCGTGTTCCTTAAATTTGGAGATGCTTTAGCCCATGGTTAAAGTTCCTGGCTATTATAACCTATGGTTTTAGGATCATGAGATTGATCCAGCATCATATTAGATTGTGGAGACAAAATGATTCAACTTTCCAAGATGAGTACCTCACTTGGTTGAATGAAGGTGCTAGCTATGAGAAGTGTCAAACCCTTAAGGAAGCAAAACATTAAGGCCCAAGAAAATATATCACCATGGTCACTAAAATAAAAAATTCAATCCCACGATGGCCTCTAGTAGTACATTTCATTGGATAGATATCACATTCTGAGAGATTATTGTCTAATACAATGAGAAGTGTACATATATTGTCACAATGCCCTTCATAGTCGGACCCTATAGTTGTGTCCTATAATATTAATCATATAATACTATCTAATTATAAAATTATGACTATCATATAATTATTAGTATGAATAATTAGTCTAAAATTGTGTTTTGAGTATTTACGTATACATGAAAATATTAAAAAAAAGGTACTTTTTGTTACTAGCTAATTTCGAGTGAATATAAATACATAAGAAATTATGGTGGCTCGATGTTTCTCTAGTGGTTATCCATTCATTATACCAATTGCTCCCATGTCCTCTACTACTTTTGGTGAAGTTCTCTTTAATGATTTCCAATGCCGATGCAATGGACATTTATCTTGGATGCTTTTCTAAGCCAAAGAGAAGCTCCACAAGTAACAACCAATAAGTAGCCTAAAATATATTATTGGGTGCCAAAATGTAGTAATTATATGATAAGCCAAGAAACACTGCACATTAATCATATTCCCTTTAATATTGATTAATACTTTCTTTGCATGATCATATAATACTAGAGTGTCAAGTAGGGACATTTAAAGTTAGTCATCCATCAAAATCACCTTTGGGAGTGCTTAATAGTTAATACTTCCTATTACACACAAAGTAGATCACCAACTTCAAGGATAGCAATATAAACATGAGAAAAATGAAATTAAAAGGCATTGCTAGGAAGTCAAATGCGACTGATCTTGAGTCAAGAAAATACTAATCCCTTCACATTAGCAAGGCATTATTAGGCGCTAAAACAGAAAATCCTTCAATTGCATCATTTTCACCTTTTCTTTAATTTCCTTAATTGAGAACACAACTTTCAGAAGAAAAAAATTCATTGAAAAAGGTCTCAAAATCCAAACAAATGTTGGAGTGATTGTCGTATCAATCAAACATAAAGACAATCATTTGATATGATTTTAACGCGTGAAAGAGATTGAATAATATGAAGCTTTCTCATCCCTTCGTCCTAATCAAATTCGAATCTGTGGGTCCCAATAACATAATCACTTTCCCTCCAAGATAGTTAAGAGAGAACTTTGGAGAAGGGCTTCTAGAAGCACTGGGATAGTAGAAAGGGAATTAGCTAGGAGGAAAACGAAGCACTTTAGTGGGTGCTCCAAAATATTTGAAGGAAACTATGATTTTTGTTGACACCTAATCTTCATGATTGGGAATTTTATGTAAATAAATAAATTCGGAAGGTGAACAGTCATCGGGAGATGAACTGAACAATCACTCCCTATTGTATATAACAATGGGTTACCTATGGAATAATACACCAATCAGTTTTTCTGCCTTTGGAGAGTTACTGCCTGGCCTGACATGGTATCAGAGCCAGTTCTAAAAATAGTTGTAACTCCCTTCATCTCTGCCATTGCCTCTCTCCTGAAATGCTCTGCCTCCATTGCATTGCATTCACTTGATTACTCTGTCCTAACCGCTGCTCTGTCCTGAGCGCTGCTCTGCCTCCAGTTATCAATTGAGAGCTACGTTGAGCGTCCACTGTGAGTGCTGGTTTTTGAAGCGTTGGAAGAACTGTGCGTAACTCCTATGTGTTGGTGCAAAAATTCTCCAATACCGAGCAACTTGTTTTGGACCCTTGACCGAGTTGCGAATTCTCTCAGACATGGAGGTTCCACTGAGAATGAGTTCCAGAACGGAGATTTGGAATGGTGAATGCACAGTGGTATCATCGTTCTGAATGTGCAGTGCATTAAAGCTGGTATCTGCTATTTTATTCAATTCTCTGAACTCCTTGAAAGATAAAAGGCTCCTTTGAAAAGCTGAAATCATATTAACGCGATGTTGAATTAAAGCTGAAGTCGCATTTATGTTTATGTTTTGAACGCGCTGTTTGTATATGCCTTGGACGTTGTTTGAATAAGTCGGTTCAGCCATTGGATTTATAGTGTATACAATGGTGTTTGTATGACTATCAAAAGCGCGGTGGCGGCTAGGGTAGAACCTTAACTGTGCTACGCGACAGGTCACGCGGGCTTGGTTCACTGTAGAATCTAATGGATCTCTCGTTTTGTGACCTTTAGGCACCTTGGACGCACCATGTCTGTCTGCTGTGGCTTCAGTTGTATCCACTCTTCCAAAATTTCCTTCGATGCAATTGTATATCGGACATTTCTAAACCAATAATCGAATTTTCAATTATTACCAAAAAAAAACAGCATGCTTAGTTATTGTTCGATCTTTTGCGCCGTGACCATTTGAAACTCCTGGCGGTTCTCCATAGTGAGGCCCATTAGCTTCCGTTGTGTTCATTAAAGCAAACGGTGATTCTATCATGGGCATTGACATTTTCCATAGGCGGTGAACAGCTCTTTGGTTCTAGTTGGAAACGTCTGGCTGTTTATAATATAGCTGATAACATTGACCTTCTTGGTGGATCATGAATTTATCTGATGTAAGTAGCATTGAGGCTTTGATATGATCTCGTGGTGCCCTCTTTTTTTAGCTTTTGTTTATGATTGGGTTTTGTATATTACAAATGTGGTACTGTTAAGGATTTAAACACATCATATTATATTGTAAGCAGAAAGGGAGGTTGTCTCATGAATGGATCATGACGGCATTAAAATAGCCTGTACATATGGAATATGGTGGATATATTATATGAGGATCCTTGGAGGGATTTGAACAAACAATACATAAAAGTATTTGAAATTTTTTTTGCCCTTTGAGTACAATTTCACTGTATATCAACAGAAGTATTTTTTTCTATCAGCAGAAGTTTTTTTTACAAAATGCATTCAATCATCTCTATGGTAGGAATAGTTCTCACTGGCAAGCAGAACTACCCTGAATGGTCCCAGATGATAAAACACGCCCTCATATTCAATGAGTTGTGGAAGGGAGTGTGTGTCGGAGAAGGAGACAATGACCCAGTGCAGCCTACATCAGACAAAGAGCTCGTCATTTGGGAAAACAAGAACAACAAAGCCTATGCATTAATCGCAGCATCTGTAAATGAAGAAGTAAGTCGCCATATTTCATCATATTCAACTGCCTTTGAAGCTTTACAAAAGCTGAAAGAACTCTATGACTCACATTCTGCACTTGAAGTTGTTCAGCTCATGATTAAACTCTTCACTCTTGAATTGAAAAATAATGATCCTCTTGCTCTTGCATCTGAAGTAAAATCGATAATGCATGATATCAAATCCACTAAGGTTGAGTTGGATATCCCTCTTATTGCTTTTCTCAAGGCACTCTATCTTACTTACTCCAATTATCTTGGGTCTTTACAAGCAAATGGAAATCTTAAAGATATAACCTTTGACTCTCTTGTGAAAAAGTTTGCTGAAAGAGAGAAAGCCTTTGGAAAGAAGACAGTCCCTGAATCTTCTGAAGAGACTGTGTGCCTTGCTCATAAAGAAAAGCATCCTGCTCAAGACTCTACAAGAGGAAGAGGTGGACGAAGAGGAAGAGGAAGATATTTTAGAGGCAGGGGGGGCAGACATTCGCAAGGAGAAAAGGCAGATCTGCATTGCATTTGTTGCAAACGAAATGGATCACATGATGCTTCTACATGCAAGCTACCATGGGACAAAATTGAGCAGAAAAGAAACCAGCCTAAAGGTAAAACTGATGATACAGACAAAGGTAAAGCACCTGAATCCGCTCACTATATTGAGGCACAATGTAACATCGGAGTAAATGAAGATTTGTTTAATGCTTCATTTGCTTCTTCGAAAAATGATTGGTTGCTTGATTCAGGAGAAACCTGTCATATGACTCATAGGAAAGATTTTTTTGAAGATTTCACTGACAATGTTGATGGAGCAGTATACTTTGCAGATTAGTCAAAAATCAAGCCATCAGGGCTTGGCACAATCAGGCTTAAACTGCCTGGTCTTCCAGACTTTCTTCTGGATCATGTTCTATATCTCCCACAGCTCAAGAGAAACTTGTTGTCCTGGGTTCACATCCGCCAGCAAGGTCACTCCATTCATATGTTTGATGGCAAGCTTGAGGTAAGAAAAGCATCTGACCACTCACTTGTCATGAGGGGAATAGAAGAAGAAAGACTTCTCAAACTGCAAGGAACCTCTGCTCATGCACAACATTTCTCATATATTTCTCATCATGATGAAGGTACACTTCCATCAAGTTTATTATTGCATGCTAGATTTGGACATTTAAACTATGAAAGTCTCCGCTTATTGAAGAAAATGGTGTTGCTCGTTTGCCTACAATTCCTAGGAAACATAAGCAATGTGATGCTTGCATTCTAGGAAAGCATAGCAAACAGTCTTTTCATGATTCACATTCAAGAGCACATAGGAAGCTTGAACTCATTCGTTCAGATTTATGTGGTCCAATGCCTGTTCCTTTTGCAAATGGAAATAAATATATCATGACATTTATTGATGATTACACCAGAATGTGTTGGGTTTATTTATTGAAGAACAAATCTGATGCCTTTCAAACATTCAAGAATTTTCATAAATGGATTGAAAATGATGCACAATCTCATATTGGGTCTATTCGCACTAATAATGGAAAAGAATATACATCAAATGAATTTGAAAACTATCTTCGCCAACATGGGATCAAACATCAAACAACTATGCCTTATAATCCCCAACAGAATGGTGTAGCTAAAAGAATGAATAGAACAATCTTGAATATGGTACGATCCATGCTTTTCTTCAAAAATGTAAAGATAATGTTTTGGGCTGATGCTGTTCTATGTGCTGCATATATAAAGAATAGATGTCCATCTAATGCTATAAGAAACAAGACTCCTTATGTATTGTGGTATGGACATGTTCCTTCGGTAAAACATCTCAGGATCTTTGGTTCCACCTGTTATGCTTTGATACCAAAGGTACATAGAAACAAACTTGGTGCTAGAAGTCGTAAGTGTATCTTCCTGGGGTATTCAAACACCTCCAAAGCATACCGTCTCTATGATGAAGTAAATAAAAAGTTTGTTGTATCTAGAGATGTAATTTTTCTTGAATCATCCAAATCTGACAATGTTGTTGAGCGGCAACTTGATCGCTTGAATAGATTCGTAAAAATGAAATCATTTCAAGAATTTGATAATCAGATTCCACATCTTGAAGGGGGGATTCCTATACTAGATCAACATGTGGAATCTTCTTCTGAAGAACAATCTCCCCTGCATGAAACTCCAACAACGGATGATGCTTTAAGTGATGTAATTGATAGAATTGGGAGACTCAATCTTGATTCAGTCCCAACTCAATCAATAGAGCAGCCTGGACCATCTCAGAAAGGTACCCCAAAGTGGCTGACAAAGACACTTGAAAGTGTTCATCCTGATGAAATTGGAAAAACAGGAACCAGAAATTCAAACCGACAAAATGGAGGTGATGTAGATGACTCTAATTCACCTGTTGATATGGATGTTACGTATGATTGTGAATTGAACTTGTCTACATATTTTGAACCAACTTCCTTCAAAGAAGCTGCTTCTCATGATGAATGGAAAGAAGCGATGCAAAAGGAGTATGATGCTCTCATAAAGAATGGCACTTGGAAGGTGGTTGATCCTCCATTTGGAACCAAACCAATTGGCTGCAAGTGGGTCTACAAGAACAAGTACAAAGCTGATGGCTCACTTGACAAGCACAAATCTAGGCTTGTGGCAAAATGTTTTGCACAGAAGGAAGGGGTCGATTATGAGGAAACTTTTTCCCCCACAGCAAAATGGGCCACCATCCGGACACTCTTTGCACTAACAGCTCAGAACGGTTGGAAAGTCCATCAAATGGATGTAAAAACTGTCTTCTTGAATGGAGATCTAAAAGAGAATGTTTTTATGTCCCATCCTGAGGGATTTTCTGTGAAAGGAGATGAACATAAAGTATGCAAAATTGTGAAATCCTTGTATGGCCTCAAACAAGCACCGCGAGCCTGGTATGAAAAACTAACTGAGCATCTTCTAAAACTCAACTTCAATCATTTTGATCTTGATGATGCAACTTTATTTGTCAAGAAAGTTGGCAAAACAATTGTGTATCTTGTGGTATATGTAGATGATCTTTTAATGACAGGGAACAATGAAAGCTACCTTGCATCCATAAAGAAGGAATTGGGGAAAAGTTTTGAAATGACTGATTTGGGCTATGTTCATTACTATCTTGGCATTGAAGTAACCCAACATCCAAAATCCATATTTCTTTCTCAAAAGAAATACATTGGAGATTTGTTAAACAGATTTGGCATGACAGAGTGCAATCCTCTTTCTACTCCAATGGAACAAAACTTAAAGCTCACATCTATTGAAGGAAAGGAATTTGAGGATGCAACAAAGTATAGACAACTTGTAGGAAGTCTCATCTACCTCACTACTACCAGACCAGACATTTCATTTACTGTTGGAATCCTCTCCAGGTTCATGCAAAACCCTTGTGAGGGACATTGGTCTGCTACAAAAAGAGTTCTAAGGTACTTGAAGGGAACTCAAGACCTTGGAATCAAGTATACACAGGTGGACGACTTCAGCTTGATTGGATACTCTGATTCAGACTTCGATGGAGACAAAGAAACTGGGGTATCTACCTCAGGATATGCTATTAGTCTTGGATCAGGAGCTGTCTCCTGGAGATCACGCAAACAATCAGTTCCAGCAGATTCCACAACAGAAGCAGAATACGTGGTAGCAGCTGAAGCAACGAAAGAAATTGTGTGGCTCAGGAAAATTCTTGAAGATTTGCAGGTAAAACAATTACAATCAACTCCACTCATGATTGATAACACCTCTGCAATAAAACTGGCCAAGAACCCAAAGTTCCATGATCGAACAAAGCATATCAATACTAAATATCATCTGATTCGACATCATGTTGAGGCCAAAACAATCCATCTCCGTCATTGTTCCACAAATGAGCAAATTGTAGACATCTTCACCAAAGGACTTGGAAAGGAAAAGCTTGAACAATTCAGAATGATGCTTGGACTCACCAACATCCCTTCAGATTAAGGGGGGGAATTTTGACACCTAATCTTCATGATTGGGAATTTTAGGTAAATAAATAAATTGGGAAGGTGAACAGTCATCAGGAGATGAACTAAACAATCACTCCCTATTGTATATAACAATGGGTTACCTATGGAATAATACACCAATCAGTTTTTCTGCCTTTGGAGAGTTACTGCCTGGCCTGACAATTTTATACTCCCTTCACGCATTTTAAAACAGAAACCCTTCAACTGCATCTCATTTATTTTCCACATTTCTGTAATCTATAATTCTTTGAGCAAGAATAGAGCATTCATAAATATTCTCATGAAAGAGGAATATTCATAATCCTAATAAGTTGGGCTCTAACAAATCAACAATTTCATGTAGTGAAGAAATCTTACATGGTAGATTCGAGTGATTGAAATGAAAAGTTTATTGTTAATTTCATTACAAAAAAAAATAAATCAACCTAACTAGTTGGGATCTAAAAAATCAGGAATTTCATGTAGTAAAGAAAACTTACATGGTAGATCCCAATTCCTTGCAATGAAAACTTTATTCTTGATCTTATTACAACATAGATAAATTCAAGAGTACATACATATTTCCTTATCTGAGACAAACTTTGAACACATTTCGAGATTTCATAGAAAATATAATGATATGATTTACCTGTAGAACTTGAGAAAGATATCTACATCTACCACCCGACTCTATAGAATAGTGTTATTGAGACACCATATCATGGTATTAGAATCATGTATATAGATAGTGCTATAGAGAGACGTTGCAAAACATATTCAACACTACCTTCAAGTTTCAAACTGATCAATTGATTTACTTCAGTAGCAAATTCTAGTGAGATCTCATTAAATAAAACCCGACAAAAACCATTTATGATAGTTGTCGTTGCCTTCTCTCGATCTTTCCCCCTCTGGAAATAGAATAACTGATCTTCCCCAATTTTTGAGGTACTTGATTCATGTTCAACACGGGTTGTTTGATTATTCACCTACAAAAGGTTGCACCAACTATAAGTAATATGAAGTTTACATGTTATATTAAAACAAACTTTTTCTATAAGATACAATATGCATCAACTGTAAGTAATATGAAGTTTACATGTTATATTAAGACGAGTTTTCTCATCTAAGCTACATGTAATGTAACTTCTACATATTTGAAAATTTTAAATGTAAAAAAATACCCAGACTGGAGTTATAAAATTAACATATGCACAATAAGATACAATAGCATCAGCTGTAAGTAATATGAAGTTTATGTGTTATATTAAGACACTTTTTTTTCTCATCTAAGCCATGTGTAAAGTAACGTCTACATATTTGACAATTTTAAATGTAAAAAATTACCCAGGCTGAAATTATATAATTAACATATGTACGAGAACCTCAAACCATAACCAAAGCGCTTACCAGAACTCCACATGTTTTCACTTGTTTAATCCACCGCATTCAAATCAAGCTGAGTGCCCACTACTTCTGGTTGAGTCAACCAACGTTTATAAAGGCATAGAGTTAACCGTATATCCGCGACTACAAAAGTGTGATCTATCAAAATGGGAATATTCACACTAACTGAGACCCATCTCTCCACACATAAATTGTTCAAGCCCACTACAACAAGAAAATTTCATAATTGTGATGGATCTGGGGTTTTGAGCAAGAGATCCAGGGTAGGGAGGAAGCCTTGAAGAAAGGAATTCACCGAAGTAAACTACCTTTATCCCACCCCTGTAGATCTATCTCCAGATATCCACATAATATGGAATTTAGTGGCCTTCCACCAATTACACCATTATCGGAAATCCCACCCCTACAGATCTATCTCCAGATATCCACATAGTCTGGACTTTAGTGGCCTTCTACCAATTACCCAATTATTGGAAAGTTGTTCATAGCTCCCAAAATTTGTGAACATTTGAACTCTGCCGAGATACTTCCTAACTAGATCAAGATAGTCGTAACTTGTGAACATTTTATTTGAACGCAATGCTAAACTTGAAATAAAAAAAAGAAAAGAAATATTTATTTTGGCATTATCAACAAGGCAAAGCAAAATACAGTGCTAAAATGTGAAGTTGTAACTTGTGAACATTTTATTTGAACCTAGCGCTAAACTTGAAATGAAAACGAAAATAAATATTTATAATGGAAAAAATAAAAGAAATATTTATAATAGAAAAATAAAAGATATAAATTGTAATTGGGTTAAATGATTTATTTTTAATAAGAAAAGTTTTACTTTTGTGTTAGAGGCTAAATTAAAAAGAAGAAGAAGAAGTTAAAAGTGATATTGGGTTGTAAAAATTTAAATATTGGCTCAATTAATAATAAAAACAATAGTAGAAAATGACTAATTAATTACTAAAAAAATGACTAAAATTTGCATATAAACGACTATTTTTCGGTCGGTGACCAATAGTAGCTAATTTACAGTATCTTATAACGCGACCAAATTTTAGTCGTTTTTAGCTTAGTCATTAATTGGTTTATCTAGGAGTATATTTAGTCATTAATTTAGACATTAATTTAGTTGTTAATTTTGTCATTAATGTGGTCATTAATTTAGTCATTGATTTGGTCATTGATTTAATCATTGATTTAATGACCAAATATACAACAAATATATTACTAAAGGATCACCCGAGAAAACCAATTAATGACCAAAATGTTGGTCGTATTATAAGATACTGTAAATTAGATACTAATAGTCATTTATATGCAAATTTTAGTCATCGTTTGAAACCAATTAATGACCAAAGATATAAGACTAAATTTTAGTCGTGTTATAAGATACTGTAAATTAGCTACTAATAGTCACATATATGTAAAGTTTAGTCGTCGTTTGTAATCACAAATTTATCATTTGCATTAGTCATTTATATTTTTTGGTAGTATCATATTTATTATATAAATCACTACTTTAGTAGTTTATATTCATTTCATTTATTTTCATCAACAATTGTTATAAGCAACTAATTTAGTCGTATATTCATTTTATGTGTTCATCATTAATAAATATAAACTACTAATCTAGTAGTTTTAGATTGATTTTATGTTTTCATTATTAATAAGCATAAATTAATTAGTATGATTTTGCAACTAAATTAAAAAAAAATGGCAAACAATGTACAAGTTCATATAATATGAAAACGCAAAGTTACATATGTTAATTACAATACTAATCATTTTGTAGTGAAGCCTCCTATCAATGTATTAATTGGTCACTCAAACGAGTTAACTAAATTATGACATGAGATTTGGTCACTTAAACTCTTGCTATGATTATCAACTAAGTAAACTTTGGTCACTAATCTTATGTTTATTTCTCTTTTTGATGGTGTTTATACTGGGTGTGTTCTTGGCAAGAATCCTCAAGATACTTTTCTTAAGGACAAATCTTGGAGAGCTTCTAAAGGTCTTCAACTTGTTCACAATGATGTTGTAGGTCTTATTCTTACCTCATCATTTCAAAGGGCCCATTATCCTTTTACATCCATTGATGACAACTCCAAACAAACTTGGGTCTACTTTTTAAAGAAAAAAGGTGAGGCTTTTGACACTTTTCTTGAATCAATTTGGAAATGTTTATCAAATGTTTGCAGAGAGTTAGAGATATAATGGTATTGAATATGTCAACCTCAAATTTGAAGACTATTATGCATTGATTGTATTCAGTTGCAACATATGGTGCTCCACTGTCCACAACAAAATTATAATCCCTCTCTTTTTCAACTGTTATAAGCATTTTGTACATGGGTACCTATCATGGCCATGTAGCCATGACCCATTTTTGGAATTCAGCCTCCTTTTTAATACTCGCCCAAGTTTCACTTAAGGGGTTTGTTAGTGTACAGATAGTTGTAAGTTAACTTGGGTAAATCATTAAATACTTGTATACTTGCCATCTATCCTTCTTAAATGCTGGACTCCTCCTAGGTTGTTATAAATAGAGGGCTTCCCCTTGTATTTCTCAGCAGAATATCCAATAGATGCAATAATTATCTTGTTCCTTCTATTGGCTTTGAGTCTATGTTAATCTTTTTTTGTTATGTTGTTTGTATTGAGTTTGACCATGTTATGATCTTGCTATATCTGGTTTGATTCCACATTAGTGGAGGCTACTGCACTTTCAGGTTTTCAGATTTCTCTATTTTTATGACATTACCTTTCTCATATGTTCTAGAAATACTTGGCGCAGGTTAACAAGTGCTAACCTGAGCCCTCTGAGACAATTCAACATTGCTCTTATCTTTGGGCTGAAGTCATTCCATTTTTCAAACTCTTTTTTACGCTTGCCATTGTAGATTCACCAACTAATACATGAAATTCAAGGAAATTACAGAGAATATTATAATGAAGTGGGTGTTATAGAGGGAAAAAATGGAAGGAACCTAATATTCAGTTTTCGATACTTCCACTCTACCTGCATTGCTAGTAGCAATGCTTATCATAAAGTTTATTGAGTGGTTACTTGAATTGGTTATCTTTTAGGTGCTGCCTCCATCTTCCTCTTTTCTGGATTTCAATCCCCATTCATATTTTATTCTCTTTGAAGTTATGAGATTGAGACTCATGCCTTTGAATCTTGAGACCCTGAGTATGAAGGTCAATCTTTGAGTTTTTGTTTGTAGTCAGAACTTACAGGTTTTCTTAAAACTCATGCTCCTGATGTTCACGTCTGAAATTCAATATTCAAGCACAGAAACCTTGTCTTTTAGAGCTAAGACTTGCTCAGGAAGAATCACCAATTGGGCTCTCTCCAATTTTGCAACCATTACTCTCAGGGAAGTATTTGAGTGGTGGAAATGAATGAGAAAGAGACCTCTCTCTAACCACACACCCACTTTTTCAATTTGAATGCTTTCAAATCCTTGCCATATCAGCTTATAAAGAGGGGAGTCATATCAGACTCTCTTTACTTTCAATTAATTTGAAGCTAGGTCATCCCCCTTATTTGCAAAAATGTGAGTCACCTTAAACAAATTCCTAGTGGGTGAGAATACAATCCTGTCAAAAAAATTGTTTTCCCATCAAGTAGTGCCTTTAGTTTCCTAATGCTAATGGACTATGTGATACTACTAACAACATTGTCTATGAGCCTAGGGTGAGCTTGTAATCCCCATAGAATTTTGCCATGAATAAGTCCAACATTTTTTTTCGTTTAATTAATTTCTAGAGATAACATATAGTGGATTTAATGGAAAATTTTGGTCATCAACAGTTAATTATTGTCCAAGCATCCCACTTAAAGATTATTTTATTAATTTGGTTAAATTAGTCCATCATTAGTTTCGAAATGCCATCAAAGAATCTAGGGTATTTTCCCATGGTAATCAACAAATCAACTTGGTTAAATACGCAAGGTGATTAGACAATTAGGAGTGCACTTTAGGGTGATCAATATAAGCATTTTGAAAACTACCTTTTTTGTAGATCAGTCTGGCTCTAAAGATGGATCGTTCTAACTTCTAACTACTTTGACATAGGCACATATATTTTATGTTTTGGTTTCTTTTTAATTTTTCTGGATTAGGTATAAAGGATCAAAGGCATGATTGTCAAAGCATATTATGATGGCGCGTATGCTATCTCTGAGACACTTGTGTGCATGGAATGTAGTCAGAATGCAATGAGAGAACATTATTTGAGTTTGGAGTGGAATTAGCAGAAATTGACTTGAGCTAAAAGGAACCTGTGTGCATGGAAAACTTAAATCTGCCTATGATGGCAAAGTGATCATACAAAGTATTTTCCAGCGAATGGAGTATGGCACCTGTAGCATGAGATTGTTAGACAATGCATGGTAAGTGTAACTATGTGCATGATCATGTGTGTTGGAATGAGTTGCTGGTGCGAATGAAGTTGCATTATTCTAGAACTAATGACTGAGACAATTACCAGTGTGCATGACAGAGATTAAAGACATTTGAAGAAAATATAATCAGTACAACATAGAGTCAGAGGATTGTTACTGTTGTGTATTCCTTGTGCTAACAATATGCTTGTAGGGATCATGCTACCATAGATGATCTTGTAGCTCTCATTTTATTGATATATTGCTATGGTGTGTCCTTTTGCTAGTATGGTAGAATTGTTGTGTTTTAGCTAAGTGTGACCCATGTTGCGATATATGTTGCTAAGGGAAGAGTATAAGTCTATTAATATGTATGGCTGAGGGATGAGATGTTTGGATGAGTTTTCTTGAGGGAAGAATAAAATTTGTTTGATGGAAAGACATTATTCATGGTACTAACTGATGTGGTTATAGGGACAGAGTCTTGTATGACAATTTGATATAGTTCGTATATATGTTGTTGACCTAAGAGAGGATGTAATGTATGGGTTTAATACCTTGATGAGTGGCTGGCTACCTTATGGTTTGTAATGATACTATTCTATAGTGAATGAATTGTGAAACTATCTATTGTATGGTACTAATACAAAGAGTTTGTCAAAGAACATGTGTATGGCTGAGTAAATTTATAACATCTTACTGCATACGTATTTCAGTGTATGTTGCTGATTAACATGGCAATTAGGTGCATGGTAAGAGTATGATTGCTGCTAGGGTTTTATGAATGTATGCTGCTGGGGCTTGTCACAATCGATGGGCAGAAAGTTTTATGATGCATATATATTTGGTTTTATTGTGAGCATAGGTTATGTTATTGTTGTTGGGGTAATGAGCTAGGGTTTGTAGCAGAAATTATGATGAGCTAGAGTTTTGTCACTATATGAATGCTAGTAATTGTTGCTTGTATGGTTAAAGTTTTTGTTGCTAAGGTATTGAGAAATTTGTATTTAGTTGTTGTAATTGAGGTTGAGATCATTTTGTTGGTGATTGTATATGCCAAAGTTTGTGATGTGCTAATCTGCATAGTTGTTGTGTTATTGTCATGGTGGTATGCTGCTAGATAAGTCTTGTATTGGTTCCATTATGGTTTGACGTTGTATTGATGTTCTAGTTGACTGACATTGGTGATGCGATAGTTTGTTGAATCTATTGAGTCACAAATTTTATCATCCCTTAAGCAGGCAACGATGGAAATCATCTAGCACGTAGGGAAAGAGGCTACAATAAGGGTATTGGTTGTTGAGATAAAGGCTACTCTTTTTGGATAGGAATTGATTAATACCAAGCAAGAGGCATTAGCTATGCCTTTGTAGTAGACATGGATGCTCATTGTGTTATTACTGTTTATTAGAAGTTCTGTAATTTTGAGGTGATAATAAAGCCTCTCTAGCTCTGTTCTGCCAGGGTTAGTTCTAGCCACTCCATATTCATCATGCCTCATTACAACACTTTTAGCAATCTTTTTTGTATGATTTAAGATTTGTGTTATCAGATTCACCAGTACAATCATTAGACTCTTCAAAGGTGTTCCTTGTTCTTTCATTCCTATCTTTTGATAGAAATTAGCTTCTCTGGAAGAGATAGAATGAATAAATGCCTCACAGTGATTTACTTGAAAAACATAGGATGATTTAACAAGTCCACAAACTTTAGGTGAATCATATTTTTTGTGTGGCTCCAAATGATGAGAACCATTGAATGGAATATGTGAAAAAATATTTGTAAGCCAATCTCTAGGAAACGTTTTCCTCCCTGGAAACATATGAAGCCCTAAGAAGCCAAGTTGTTGAACCACTTTCTTAGTAGATCTTGCATTTCCACTGTCAACCATTAGAAAAAAGGAACTTGAAGAAGAAATAACCTTGGTAACATTTTTCCGCACTCGAAGTAGATGCTTATCCACTTGGGAAATTATGGAATTATCATATCTTCCTCCCCTCACATGCTTCATAAGCCTAGAAATTTCAATAAGTTCATTTCCTAGATCTTCCGTAAATATCTTTATTTGAGAAACATAGTGAGAAAGAACCAAATCATCCAAACCTGCACTAAAACCATCTAAGGATAAAAAAATGTTCAACTGAATTCAAGCACTTCACTGCTGCTCGTAGACCTTTACACTTAACAATTGCATTAAAATTTTTATTCAAAGAACTCATTTATTTGTTTTTATCACCATTGAATAATATTATTTCACTATTTCTTATGAGAAGCCCATTCTTCTCACAATTCAATTCCAGAGTTAAACCCATATAAAGAAGTTGGCTAGCTGTAAAAAAAGGCCCTCCATCATGCACTTTAGTGACTTCTGGTTCAAGAAATTTTTTAGATATCTACATTCATAGTTGGTTCAGTGTGGTTTTATCCAGCATAGATTTTCTGGATAGAAGCTTGGAAGCCAACAATGTATCTACTATCAACACTCAGTTTTGTTTACCTCTCCAAAATGGGAACTAAACATTTTTTGATCCACGCTTAGAAGCTAAGAAAGCTCAGCTTGAGACTTTAAATATTGGGGATAAAAAACAGGAATTCCATCCCCATCAAAATTTGCACCAAGTGGCCAACATATGAGAGGGTTAATAATCATTGTAGGCTTGGATGTACGTATGCTTTTAAAGCCTCCAATGAATGTTTGTGGACACTTGGGGGACGATTAATCAAAACAAAATCCCCATCATGAAGTCCACAATTAATCACTTCACCAATTTCAAATTTCTTCATTGTTTTTCCAAATGCATTTGAACAAAACTTACCTCCTTTGTCAACATAAGTTCTACACTGTCCCTTTTGTACAATTTTTTTCAATTTTTCCTTGTTGTAAACATTTACATGCCCACAAATATTCCTCTCTTGGCTATTTCTATATATATACCAATTTCAATTATCCTTCTATATGCATTTCCAATGCCAACACATTGAGATCATATATTACAACTCTTAAACACTAAACAATTAACACCAAATCTCAAAGGGACTCACCTATAATAGTTGTTCAGAAACAAGGACAATAATGAAAATGTTGTAGCTTTCTAACATCATAAAACTTCCACCTTGTCCATGTACGTTTTTCAAACCATGAAAGGAATATAATGCAGATAGAGGAATGAATAATCTAATTTACATAGAAGGGAACCCATATTACCTTAATGTTTCAAGAAGCCTGTATCTTGGAGGTACATCCTTGAAGAATATAACATCCTCTTGAATCCAATACTTTCTCACTACAACATAAAGGAACTCACCTGAAACAGTTGCAGCTACACTATAAGGAATATCATTGAAAAGCAGTTCCTTGCTACCACTACTAAAAAAATTATCATCAATGTACTTTATTATAACCATGAACATGATGAAAATGGATAATTGACTGAAACTAACATAAACGGGTACTGCATATTACTTGAATGTTTCAATAAGCCTCAATGGTATTTTGGAAGTATTCTTATCCAAATGGAGATGTTCCACAATCGTAACAGATTCTTCTTGTAGCTTTAAAGGAATCATGATTATCAAAATCTATAATGAGCTTAAATTGATTTCCAACTAACCTCATAATTGAAATCAAACTGGATTTAGGCTAACAATAGATTCTTGCACTAAACTTCTGAAAACAAAAATCAATTTGCAGTCTTGTACATAAAATGCAAAGGTACTTGTAACTTAAAGGAAGATGTGGTTGAGAAAATCAATTTCTTCTTCATGAAACATTCTCAATAGGTAGAAGGTAAAATTATTGTTTCTTATACCGGTGAATGCTATGTGAAAGAAGTCCATGTCTACCATGAAGAAATATTCCTTTTGCTTATAGAATATGAAAAATAGTTTATCACATATGCATTTTCTATTTTGTTTGCTTTAAAATTTAAAATATAAAAGAACAGAGAGAATCAAAACAGAAACTAATGCATTTTTTTATCAATTATCATGGATTTGGTATTGGAATTTTCAAATTGGGTTCAGACTGACAATAATTTCTTACACTAAACATCCAAAAACAATAATATATTTGCAGCCTTGTACTTTAGATGCAAAGGTGTTTGTGACTTAAAGAGGGATGTGGTTGAGCAACTCAATTTCTTAATGAAACATCCTCAAAAAGTCGAAGGTGAAATAATTGTTTCTTATACTAGTGAGAATGTTGTGTGAAGGAAACTCATGTCTATGTTATAGACATTTTTGTGCCTTACAGCATGGAGCATGAAATGTCCATAATCTAAGGGATCCAAAGTCCCTAAACATGTTGTTCCTACCCCTAAAGGAACAAGGCAAACCAACCACAGCAATTCACAGAAGTTCTCCACCTGAAAACACTAAAAAACAAGCCAATTCTGGATCATGTCAACTGCTCCACTGAGCATCTGCGCTGAATGTCAACTGCTCCACTGTCTACCTGCATTGAATGTCAACTTCAACAAAGGCTACCTGCGCTGAGCGTAATTGGACAAGTGGCAGGCTCATTCCTCAATGTGTCAATGCCCAGGAAGCTTCCAAAATGACACTTGCATCAAGGAATTCGACTGGTGATGAGTAAGAGGTTCCAAATCTCCAAGTGGAAGCAAGAACCTCCAAGTGGACTCAAGAACTGAGAGAGGGAGAGGACACTAGTCAGATCTCAAGCTGACTCATCCCCTCTCCAAAATAACTATATATAGATCTCTTCTCCATGGGATCTAGGAGGCTGGAATTTTGTTATTGCAAAGAATTGTTGTTGGTTTGTGACTGGAAACATTGGGTGCTTAATGCTTTGAAGGGAGCTGAAGAAGGAATTCCATTCTGTTGGGAAGGAGATGCTGGATTGGAGCCCTTTGGGTTGTATCTCTTCCTGAACCCTGTTATCAATCAATAAAGCTATCTTGGTTCTTTCCTATATGCTGGTGTATTTTGTATGATTGCATTAGTGTATTTGATTTACTTCTAATCCTGAATCATTTATGAATATGAATATTTTCCTTTGTGATTGTGTTCTTCTCTTGTCGCAAGTAGCTATTCTCTTGTCACAGGTAGCTGTTCTCTTGTGATCTCGTGGAAATCAAGTAGCTGTTCTCTTGAGCAAGCGAGGAGGCAAGTAGCTGTGAACACCCAAAGAGAAGAGGATCTAGATCGAGGGACAAACGGAAGACAACGGTAAGTCTATCGATCTCCCCTCTTTCACATTTCATAAAGGAAGAAACCAGTGTAGCTGTATTCGTTTGTTGCTAAGGTACTGTCACACCTTAGGTGGATAGGATCGTCCTGCATAGGCATTTTTCCCCACAACAAATTGGCAACTCCGCTGGGGAGAATTTGTTTATTTATTTCATTTGTGTTTTCATTCATTTGTTTACTTCATAGACTTGACAGCAACTATCGAACTGCATCTTTCTTGGATGCAAAGTAGAAAGTTGCTGCTTTGATCCAGTTGTTGGACTTGTCTATGATCTAAACAATGGATCCACAAATGATTTGATGATCCTTGTGATAGTCTTTAGTACCCTCTCAAAGCATCCCTTTGTTTATACCTTGCTTGTGTTTCTGATTTGGCCTGAAACAGTTGATTTTTGAGCATTTTGTGACCCAGAACCCAGGGGAAACGAGAGTTTCTCCTTCAGCGCAGGCACTGTGAAGGCAGTCTGCATTTCAACGCAGGTCCCGTGAAGGCTACCTGCGTTGAATGTCAACTCCATAGTGTTAGACTTGCGCTGATCCAGTTTGGCTTTGTGCAGCTGGGGTTCTTTGCTGTCTATTGCCCTGTTTTGATCTCTGTTTTTTGTAGCCTTCAACCAACATAGGTACCAGTCTGATAACTTCTTTTTTTTGCTTAGATTCCGCCTCCTTTTGTACAAAAATACTATGAATGTTTTTATGTGTTTGTGGCGTCATTTACAGTTTTCCTTTGCATGAGTAAAGTAGTCATCCTGTAGCCTTTGATTCAGATTTGATTGTTTGTGATCTTAGAAGAGATTTCATTGGCTGTTTTTCAGATTGATTATAGATTTACTTTTGCTTATTGGTTTGAATTTGTCTCTTTCGAAGTGTCAAAACAAGTCTTTATTTCGAAAATCGCAAAGTGATTGTAATCTCTTCTACCCTTGTTGTTTTCGAAAAAGTGAACTTGTTTGTATTCATCATTTTGAAAGCAAATTCAAAGTTGTACAAAAAGCTTTCTTTGTAGGCATTTATACTAAGAAAGTGGAAAACAAACACCTGCATTGTGCATTTTGCATTTGATAGTTTGCATGATGGATTTAGGGAAAGTGCATTAGAGTGTGTTGATTGCTCTTTGAGAAAAGATAGTGTTATTCTTTTCCCTTAGTAGCTAGGATTTTCAAAGTTGAAAAGATAATAAAGCTTGTTTATCATCTTAGACTGCATTTAGGAAGTTGTATCATACATCTCGTGGTGAACCTTGAAAGGCAAACTTTAAAAATATCAACCTAAAATAAACTGAATGAACCTAACAACGCTTTGTAACATAACGCATAACATAGAGGTCTAGGCTAGAGACGTGTTCCGGCGTCGTTAAGCCTAGTGACTGTCGATCTCGTGGAAGGTGGGTGATTCCTCCTGAGGGACGATAGCGCTAGTATGGATTGTGCTCCGACGTACCGTCGCGTATATATTGGGAGACCCCTATAGGCATATATCTTTTATCCTTAGGAAGCCGTGTCGGCCGCCCTACTGATCGCAATGCAGTGAACACAGCATTCATGAAGATCGACCGCCCGTACCCTAAAAAGTATTCTGCGGTTTTGCGAAAAGTTTGGCACACCCTCTGCCTAGAACTCCAGAGCAGTTTCTTTTGGCCTTTTTCAGACTCTATAATAGAAAAAGTCCATCCGAGCATTTGTCACTTTGGGCTCGTTAAAACATCGAAGGAGACTAGAGTCATCTTTAGCTTTTTCTCGACTCTTTAAAAGTGAAAAAGCAAGTTGTGTCTAAAGCGTCGTTAACAATTTATTTTAAACGGAACAATCACCCTTTAATCCTGCGTTGATCTTTAGGTTGAAAAGATGGAGCACACCAACCAAGGAATTCCTCTTGGTGGAAATCCTAGTCCCTTCTCCTCTTGGGGAGATGTTGGTGCGCCCCACATGGCCACATTGTCGCTTCCAGGACTGACAATTGGCCTACCAGTTTGGTTCTTTTCGACCAATGTCATTCAGAATACCACCATTCCTGAACAGTCGAGTCAACAGTTAGACCAGACAAGAGTTGCCTCCCAGCCTTCAACTTCATCTTCCTCCCCTCCTTCCTCTTCGCTTGACGGAACTGGTCGAATTAAAAACCAGGTTCCTAAGGAGAAGAAGAAGAAAGAGAAGAAGAAGAAGGAGCCTAAGGCGACTGGGGGCAAACAAATGTCATCTAACAAAAATCCACACACAGCACTCGTAAGGCCTAAATCGCCATGCGTCATATGCCAGGGAGAGCACTTCCATAGAGATTGTCCCTGTATTGCCCGGATACTAAGGGACTGGTCCCCTCATTTGCACAATTCGGTAGCATCGACCTTTGATAGCCATGCCGATTGCTCACCGTCAACTAGTGGGAGTGAAGTCCCAAGACAAAGCGGGAAAGCTAAATTTCCCTGCAGACTGTGTGAAGGCGATCACGCACTCCACCGTTGTCCCTTCTTAGACGAGGCAAAAAGAGTTCTGGAAGATCGCCCGATTTTACGAGCGCATCTCCCTCCTGGATATCAAAGCAAGGAAAATTTTAAGAACCCCCCCTAAATTTATAAATATAATAAATGGGCGAATCTCCATGGTATATAGGAAAAATGGAAGGCGATTTTATCAATAATATAATATGTATATATAATTTTTTTGGCGAATCTCTCACCAGGCATGGCGAATATTTTACTCAATTATAAAATCTTGTAAGATCTTGGCGAGTCTTTCACCAAATAATAAAACTTTGTAAAGTCCTAGTGAATCTTAGCATAGGCTACATGCTGGTTTAATTCCCCCATTTAAATATGCTACATTCCAGGTGAATACCATGGGTCAATACCATGTGCCATTTTGGTGAATACCATGGGTCAATACCATGTGCCATTTTTATTTTTATTAATTCTAATATTAGGGTAAATAATGGTTTTTTGCATGGTATTAATAACAATCTAGTCCATGGTATTTGTCCCATAGTATTTTGGCCATAGGTTTCACCTAAATATAACCCATTTTTTGAGTGTTCGTAAATATAAGGTGACTTATGGAGTAAATATAAATATTTTTTTTTTTGTTTACCATACCTCTCGTTTATTTATATTTTTATTAATTTGCCATACTTCTTTTACAAATATGGTATTTGGCCCATAGGATTCACTTAAATAAAACCTCTTTCTTGAGCCTTCATAAATAGAACGAGGGTTATGGACTAAACATAAAAAGAGGTTTTATTTATTTACGATACGTCTAGTTTATTTATATTTATATTTATTTACCATACCGTTTGAGTAAGTATAAAAAGACGTTTTATTTATTTACCATACCTCCACTTTACTTATATTTTTATTTGTTTACACCCTTACATGTATATAAGGTGACTTATGGAGTAAATATAAAAAATGTTTTATTTATTTACCATACCTCTCATTTATTTATATTTTTATTAATTTACCATACCTCTTTTATAAATATGGTATTTGGCCCATAGGATTCACTTAAATAAAACCTATTCTTGAAAATGGGCGAATGGATTCACTTAAATAAAACCTATTCTTGAAAATGGGCGAATGGAAGGTTGTAAGTCCTAATTTCAAGGGCTAAATTTACCTTTTTTACCCTCTCCCTTAAAATAAGGTGGGCTATTTGAGGTGATTTGTAAAAATGTACTATGATACAAAATATTCACCCACTAAAAATTTAAAACCCCTTAATTCCACCAAAGGGCGAACATTCGCCCCTAAAATTATCCTTGTATCAAAGACTCCTGCCAAGTCCCTCACTAGTTGAGAACCCGGCTGACCCGTCCAAGTGGTCAACCGAAGCACCTGTCATTGAAGATGAACCGTCTAGATCCATGCCTGACGAAAGTCAAAAGGTTGATACGGCAGTTGACCCGGTTTTGCCTTCAGAGGCTCCATCTTCGAATGACACCATCACAGAGGAGAATAAAGACGACACTGTCCAGATTCTCTTCATCAGCACTGACTCTGATGATCAAGGGGGCAATGCCACCATTCCTTTATCGCAGGAAGGAAGTCCATCGGAGTGATATCCGGCCGTCTATTCGGTCCCACCACCAAGCAACCTGGTTGTGTCCTTTGATAGGAACCAACTAGGCAGACCCCGGTTGCCAGCCAGTATACCATTCAGAATTATTTGTCAAATATACAGAATGGTAATGGCTGGCACTATTATTGATGAGGGGGCATCTGTGAGTATCCTTTCCTCTATTGCTTGGAAAGCGCTTGGTTCGCCAGCGCTTTTACCTGAGATGAGAAATCTATCAGGTTTTGATAAAGGAACCAGTCGACCTTTAGGGATCCTCCCCAATGTGCCTATAACATTGAAAGGGAAGACCGTTCAAATGAACGTGATGGTCATTCAAGGACCCTTGGATTATAACCTACTCCTTGGACGAGACTATATATATTGCATGGGAGCTGTAGTCTCCTCACTCTTTAGAGTAATTTGTTTTCCGCATGAAGGAAGAATGGTCAAGCTCGTAGACCAACTTTCGTTTCCTGGATCACACATCGCAAATAGTCATGTACCATCCCTAAATAGTCTATACATGAAAGAAGTGTCTCAACCCACGGTCCATCCTCCTGATGAGCGCGAGTAATCCGGGAGGATATGACTGGAACCCAGGGGGCATGCGTCCTGGTCTGCTTCGGCAGGAAAACTTTGGGTATAGGGTAGGTTTCCACGGGAGAATATGACTAGTCCGTACCCCGTCTGTGGATAGAAGAGGGGTTGTTCTAGAATAGGATTCTTTTGTCAAAGTTACGTGTTTGGCACCAGAGTCATTCACCCTTGTCTATTTCGGTAGACATTGCCGAGGAAGTGTTTTGTTTGAAAGAGTAACGAGACAATCTTTGGGTAACCTGAAAGAGGTAAGTCTCTCTCGTTAAAACAAATGTTTTGACGGAAGAGAAGTAGAGGTAACCTTGAAACTCTGTTTTATACCTGGGGGCATGCAAACCTTTTGGAGTGCAAGCAAGGGGCGACTATTTATTTTTTAAAATTTTTAGGTCCTCCCTTTAAACCTGTAGGTCTAACCCTTTAAACTCGTAGGATTAGTCGTTTCCAAACTTGCATAAAGAAAGGATGGGGAGCAAAGCTTAGTGAGATGAAGCTCCATAAAAAATAGAATCTTGATGAGACACTCTTATCAAATGACTGGGTAATCGAGCAGTTTTAGCATAAAGTTCATGCTCGTTAAAAAATAAACGCAAGATTCGAGCAGTTTTAACGCGGTCTTCATGCTCGTTAAAAAATAAATATAAGCAGTGAGCAGAGTTTCCTCCAGTGTTTAAGCTCATTTTTAACTAAAAAATGAACCTATCCCGGTAAATAACCACTGTGAATGTAATATCATCAGCCGTTAAAGCCTTGGTCGTGTTTGCACCTGCCACCTCCACTTTTCATTTGGCCGATCGTTCACCTCCATATGATTGTTTACCCATTTTGAGGAACAGCTGCGAAGAGTGATTTCACCTAGCCATCCTTGTGACGCTGCCGTGATTGGAAAATTCCAACCTGTACCTGGAATCTGCTGCTATCCCTGTTTATCACTCGTTCCTCAAAAGACGAGTCTTCTTTAAGCTCTTTTCAATTGACTCGTAAAATATGAAAAGATTGTCGAGTTTTGGCCTTCCAGCTCGTTAAAGGACAGGAAGACCCATCCCTCCTCTAGATTTTAATCTTTTTGGACCTGAGGGATTATTGCACAAAAAGATCGAGCGCTTGTTTTGTTCGGCTCGTTAAAGATATCGAAAACTCATCCCTTCTGTATTGTTTTATACTTTTTCGGACTCAAGGGATTAGATGACGAAAAAGGAATTTTGGAGTTAATTTTATGTACCTTTTCAGACTCTCTAAAAATGAAAAGGACCGAGTTATCCTTGTCGTTAGACTCGTTAAAATTATAAATAGCGACAAACTTGTCTTTAGACGAGAACGAGTTTCGCTATCGCTAAGCTCGTTAAAACATAGCGATGGGCTTGCCCGAAGGGCAGGTTATAGAACAAGCATATGTTATCCTCCTCAAGCTTGACAAAAATAAAGAGGTACTAGTCAGCAATGACTGGGGAAAATTTGGGAGAAAATCGAGAAAACTTTGATGGTAGCAGGTCGCTCTTGAACATGACACTTTTCCTCCGTACCACATTCGGGTTGGGTTGTTTCATTCACCGGTCACATCACCATGGTCTCGCCATACCATCCATATTTGGGGTAATGCTACCAATCCATCGCATCAGTTTCGCCATATGTTCAAGAGAAGTCGTTCAGAAAGAGTCAACTGGGTCCCATCCACTGCCATACATTATCCTTCATCCATTCATGACCGACACCCTAAATCATATGTCACAGATCGTTTTCACCTCCATTAAAATCATTAGCTCCGTTCCATGTCACTGATGTGGGATTCATTAAGGCCCTCCTTTGACGGATCACTTCTTGTCGACATCAGCTCATTATCCAAGAAGCTGATCTAGGAACAACCCCTTCAGTACTTTGAAGCTTGCATGCCTCAATGGCAAGTTTCTCACTTCCGGCGACAGGTATACATCAATGACCTTCGACCACAAGATTTTGCGTGGTGTTCGACACCAAGTCCTTTATTCACACCACGTGAATTGTACTGCAGTACCTTGAGGGTCATTATCATTATCGGTGATTCCTCTCGCGCTTGTTAACAGTTTACATCATTGACCGGTAATCAAGAGATGCCTTTCCATGTTCGACTTCAGCGCAATTCTCACATGGATCGACTTGTACTTAGAGTGAAGATCGAATGAGTTTGAAGACCCCGGATCTAGTTTCATCCATCCGGGCTGTGATATATATTCAGGAAAGATAAAGACATTTGACATGTACATCATTGCAGCAGATGATCATCCTACTCAAAGGATGATAATTTCGCCAAAATTATCAGTCTACCATCAGACGATCGTCTGTTCTATGTACAAAAATGAATTTATAAAGCTGAGCATGGGAATGCCCGCCTCAGCTAGATCATGAAAGCAGTATGAATCATAATGTATTGCATTGTATCTTATTACAGGTCTCCTCCCAGCAGATGGATGAACTTCGGACCCTCCTGGATAAAGCATTTCACCCGATAAACGGCCTCATACTTTAGGGGGCAACTGTTATAGACATTTTTGTGCCTTACAGCATGGAGCATGAAATGTCCATAATCTAAGGGATCCAAAGTCCCTAAACATGTTGTTCCTACCCCTAAAGGAACAAGGCAAACCAACCACAGCAATTCACAGAAGTTCTCCACCCGAAAACACTCAAAAACAAGCCAATTCTGGATCATGTCAACTGCTCCACTGAGCATCTGCGCTGAATTTCAACTGCTCCACTGTCTACCTGCGTTGAATGTCAACTTCAACAAAGGCTACCTGCGCTGAGCGTAATTGGACAAGTGGCAGGCTCATTCCTCAATGTGTCAATGCCCAGGAAGCTTCCAAAATGACACTTGCATCAAGGAATTCGACTGGTGATGAGTAAGAGGTTCCAAATCTCCAAGTGGACTCAAGAACTGAGAGAGGGAGAGGACACTAGTCAGATCTCAAGCTGACTCATCCCCTCTCCAAAATAACTATATATAGATCTCTTCTCCATGGGATCTAGGAGGCTGGAATTTTGTTATTGCAAAGAATTGTTGTTGGTTTGTGACTGGAAACATTGGGTGCTTAATGCTTTGAAGGGAGCTGAAGAAGGAATTCCATTCTATTGGGAAGGAGATGCTGGATTGGAGCCCTTTGGGTTGTATCTCTTCCTGAACCCTGTTATCAATCAATAAAGCTATCTTGGTTCTTTCCTATATGCTGGTGTATTTTATATGATTGCATTAGTGTATTTGATTTACTTCTAATCCTGAATCATTTAAGAATATGAATATTTGCCTTTGTGATTGTGTTCTTCTCTTGTCGCAAGTAGTTGTTCTCTTGTCACAGGTAGCTGTTCTCTTGTGATCTCGTGGAAATCAAGTAGTTGTTCTCTTGAGCAAGCGAGGAGGCAAGTAGCCGTGAACACCCAAAGAGAAGAGGATCTAGATTGAGGGACAAACGGAAGACAACGGTAAGTCTATTGATCTCCCCTCTTTCACATTTCATAAAGGAAGAAACCAGTGTAGCTATATTCGTTTGTTGCTAAGGTACTGTCACACCTTAGGTGGATAGGATCGTCCTGCATAGGCATTTTTCCCCACAACAGTCTACCACGGATAAATCCTTTTTTTTTGCATGTAGAAGATCAAAACTAGTTTATAATGCATGCATTTTCTATTTCATTTGCATTAAAAGATAAAATAATAAAGAGAATCAAAACATAAATTACTACATTTTATGTCAATTATCATGGATTTGATATTCATATTTAGTTTGAAATTTTGAAATGCACAATTTTTAAAGAGATATCATTAAACATGAAAACATTGCATATCGAAGGTTATAGGGTGTATTTTTCTTTAATATTAATGTTGAAGACAATCATCAACTAGAAACTTTGAAACAACAAGATGTTAATTCATAATTTTTTATTAGGGTCAACCTTCAAATACAAAAATGCATTCTAAATCAAATTGGTTAGATGATTGACCTAGAGAGTAAGCCACCTTTATAATTATGTGTAACACTATTAGTGTCCTCTGGTTCCCAACTAGGTGTAGGGGACATTCATACAAATAAAGTGGGTAAAAAGCATAAAGTTTCTCAGAATGATGATGGTACTGCAAAGGCCTTGGAAAATATCAATGGGATTCTCTGAAACTGTGTCGATTGTTGATCCTTATTTGGTAGAAAAAGTTCTCTGATGTGAACAATTGGAAAATTAGAAAAAGTTCCTTGGTAAAGTTAAACAATTTGATATAGCTTGGAAGTGATGGAACAGATGAGTAAAGTAAAAAAGGAAGGCTCTTTGGTTACTACAAAAACTTTTGGAATCATGTTCAGGAGGTGTGCTACAACCCATATGGTGATGGAAGATGTGGAGACATTTCATAGGATCAAATATTTTAATATTGAACCAGACAGGACTGCTTTTCACGGTCTTATCAATATTTTGTGTGAGCACAATCATGTTGAAGAGGTAGAAGACATGTCTATTGGGAAGGATTCGAAATTCTCTCTGGATACGAAGACCTTCAACATTCTTCTTACAGAATGGTGTAAGAGAAAATCCTGGCAAGAATGTAAAAGGTTTTGGAAAGAAGCAAATGAAATTGATAGCTTTTGCCCAAACCTGTTTTATTATTCAATATTAATGGCTGTATTGGCCAAGTCTGGGAATCTGAAGAAGGCACTCAAGTTATTTCAGGAAATGGAGGAAAGAGGGATCCAGCTAGATGTCACAGTCTATGACATTCAGATTCATGTTCTTGGCCAAGTATACCTTGTTAACTAGTCATTGGAGGTCATGCATAAGATGTTGGAGATAGGATGTCGTCCCAACATTATGACATACAATTCATTAATCAGGAATCTCTGCATAGCTGGTAGAATGCAAAAAGCTACCGGCTATTGGAACAAATGGTTCATCAGCGGTGCATTCCCAATGCCACCACTTATCACTTTTTCTTCAGTAAAATAAGAAGGCCGAAAGAGACACTGGAACTTTTGACAGAATGGTTAGAAGTGGATACATTCCAACCATTGATACTTACATCTTGTTGATGAGAAAATTTGGAAGATGGGGTTTGTTGAGGGTATTTTTTATAATTTGGAATCAAATGCAGTAAAGAGGTTGAAGTCCAGATAAGTGGGCTTATGAGGCTCTAGTCTACGCGCTCAATAAGCGGGGTAGATTCTCTTTAGCTCGCAAGTACAGAGAAGAGATGGTAGCAAGAGGGTTCTCATTAAAATGTAGGAGGGACGTTTTTCTAGATATAAGTTCGACAGAATCAGGCAATGAAGATAGTTGAAGTTGTAAAATATCAAAAGAGGTTACTCCTCAACCATAATATGGAAATGATTCACAATAATCTCATATTCGTAAGATCTGATACATATGATTTATTACCATCATGTTATTGGAATGATAACAGTACAGGCTCCTTAATAAAAATGATAATACAAAGGCATCTTATTTGAAAGCAAATGTTCTAATTCTTTCTTTTGTTTAGGTATTTGATGTAACTCTAACGTTATTCAATACCGTTGATCTTATTTTTCCTTATTCTAGTAAATTACGTTTTATTGGATTCTGTCCGCCTTCGATTTGAGATTAATCAAATATCATGTCAAGGACTTTGCATGTGGATTACCTAACACTTGTGAAATCCGCCAGAAAATTTGAACTTATCTTTGGTAAATGTTGTATAGGTAATTTTGGATGTTCACTCATTCATTTCAACGATCTAGCGGAAGAGCCCACTCTTACTGGTTTGTTTATCCCCAAACTCTCTTCTTATAAATCTAGCTATCACTTATTTGCCCGAAGACCTAGAGAACCTGCTGGCAATATAATTTTGCAGATTATTACATTGTTGTTGTGGTCCTAAGGTGCAATTGCATGTCTGGGTTCAGTATTTTCAAAGTTTGTGGTAAGTTGAACACAAGTGTGAAAAATATGGATACAAAACAATATTTAAACCATAATATTTAAACAGATTATGACATCATAATACTTTAAACCAACAGAAAAGAATATGATTTGATAAGTTCATTAGTTCAATGACAAAGCAATTGAAAATATAGAATGTAAAGGTTTGAATGGCTGAACTTATATATTCTATATTTACATTATTTAGTTCCTCTTTTCAAGGTTTGTGCTAGTACGTGGATTAATACAAATGTGTTAGTTTTCTTTCTACCCATTTCTACCTGGCTTTCATTAGAGAAACCGTGAGATTTGAAGGATACTTCGTGGCATTATTTTAGGATTCCTCCAAGGGAAGATTGGAGACTTCTCTTTGGAACCAAAGGAACCTGAATGCAAAATCATTGAAAATCATTGAAGTAGACAAACAAGGACTTAAAGTTTTCCCATCCTTGCAGCAATGACAATAAACTTTTAGGCTTCCAATCAAGCCAAATCTTTTGGTGAAATGGAGACACAATTAGATATGTTTATCATCGCTTTAAGCTCTTTTTTGGTCATTGATGAGCACCAGTATTGCAGCAATAATGTTGCAACTCCTGGGGCTTCCTACTTTACTTTTATCAACCCGGTAGTTCGTAACAAACTTGGAAGCGATGGTACTGTATGCACAAGTACCAGCTCTTACTGCAGGCTGTCACTTGGTTAGCTGGTGCAAGATCACTAGGAGCTTAAGCAAACTTCTATGAATTCTCAGAAGAAGATTTTAACTTTGATGAAAGAAAGCTAACTCTACAGAGACTATTCTATTTGTAGAAAGAGAAGGAAAACTTAAATGTAACACAAACCCTAGCAAACCCTAATTTGCCTACTAACCCTACTTTTGCAGGAAAAGAGATGAAAACTGATGAAATGAGTGCCATTGACTATTGAAAAGGTAAATTGCATTTATTTAATCTACTTCTAAAAAGAACTGAGAAGAAAACATCCTTTTTGTGCTTTTGAGTGTTTTTATGTGAAATTATTATGCTTGTGATTTATCTGGTTGTGATTGTGCAGAGGTTTGGTGGCAAAGGAAGATGGAGTTACCTTTTGTAGAGGTGGAGGAAGCTGTGGAGAGGTCCTAAGAATCCCCTAGTACCCTTCTGAAGACTTCCATTGCAATCAGATTCCGAAAAACCACTTACAGGGAATTCTACATGAGGTTGCAGGGGATCTACATGAGGATGTACATGAGGAGGCGGAGAGCTATTTTTGGAGTTTTGAAGGTGGAAAAATGATGGGAAAGGGTAATTGAAGGCTAGATGAAGGTGTTGATGTGTCTGGAGCTTGTCAAGGAAGATCAAGAAAGAACATGATGGTTGGATTTGTTCAAATGGCAAGAGGGAAACTTATGGAGAAAAATGCAGAAATTAGGGCAGATTGGGGAAATGTTGCGAGTGACTTGGGAAATCTGTGAGAAGTGAGCTAGTGTTGGCTGCTTGATGGGTGTATGGCGAACTGAGGTGTCCTGCAAGAGATCTACACATCTACCTACAAAAAATGATCAAAGAAATAACTAACTATATCATGAAAATAGAACTTTTTCTAGCTTGACCTAATTTCTGACCTACAAATAGAAAATGTTGAACAGTAACCCTTGAAAAGAAAAGCATGTAGAGAGATATATTTTAAAAGAATAGGAAATGATCTAGGCAACTGAATCTGAATCAATATATTAATCTTTCCGAATCAAGTCATCACACTAGCAGTTGCATGGAAGAGAAAAACTATGATTTTGGTGGCAGCAGTAGTGCCTTGACCTCAGATCATAGTCCCAGGAAGGGAGAAAGGAGATCAGGGCCTCCTATTGGCCTTTTTGAATCTTATTTTTTCACTACATTAACCTACTTGAGCAACTGAAACAAAAACAACTATGCAAACCATCAAAAGCAACCTAATCTAAACAAAGTAAAATGAATCTATGTAACATAAATTAACTCATCAACTAAAGAAAAAACATATAAGTGCAAAGAAAGGGGTGCTAGGCAGCTTGGGTTGGGCCCTAACCCAAGAGCTTCAAACCTCTGAAAGAGATAAGTGCTGGCTCAAAAACTGTTTCATCTTCATTACCAAAAATAATAGTCACATTACATAAACTCTTCTAAAAAAGGAACTCGAAAATAAGCTGAACAAGTGCTGCACAAAAGTGCGAAAATTATACTCATGATTGGCTAACCTCCTGAGGCTCTAAGCCCCCTTATTTATACAAATGGTGTCCTCCAACAGTACTCCTAAAATCAAGGAGCTCGGCTTCCCAGAATTGGAGATAAACAACAGTCCTTGTTTACTTGCTCGGTTGTCCCTTGGATGCATTAATGTGTACCTTTGTGCTCCGAGTTGCTGGTGGAGGATTCGAGGAAAGGGGCCATAAATGAAGGATACATTCCCTTAAAAATCCTATTCCCTATTTTCCTCGAGTATTTGCTGCCATTTGCTCATAAATCCCTTGACTTTGTCCAAAATTGACCAAAAAATCTACATAAAGCACACATTAGACTACATGGAAAAATGAATAACCCAATTCACTCTATTAGCATAAATATATTTAAAAAAACATGCAATAAACTAATGAGAATGGTGTATTAAGTCAAATTAAGAGGCAAAATGAGCCCATATAATTACCCATTTCTGGGGCTCATCAGTCATGGACAACAATTTGTTCTTTTCCAGTCCTATTTTCAAATTGTTTGTATTATTATCACCTTTGGCAAGGAGAAGATTTGAAACTGACCACTTTCACCAAGGCACACTTTGTGAAAACTTTGTAACTTATGCCTGTTACAATTCCATATAATTGGAGATTAGCCATTCGAGGAATCATACTAGAGTTCTACTTGTTCCCTGTGGCCTCAATTCTAGGTTAGCTGATTCCTTAGCATCTTCTTATGCTTGTATTTTTTGTTTACATTGAACTGGTTCTTCTAAGAGTTGAAAGAAATAGTGAGAGAATCAAATGGAACCAACACAAACCCAAATTTTTCTATAAAGAGAAGAATAAATTGGCTCTAGGGCAACACAACACTTGAAGAGAAATCAGTGAATAAGGAGGGTTATTCTGATATTTCGGGGACTTTGGAACTTCTTGGAAACATTTCAAAATGCTTGCATGGAGCATTCTTGGCAAGAGGAAGACTCCTAATTCCCTTCATTCCTTTATTTGGAATGGATGACTTCCAAGAGGGGGATTTCTATTTTCCTTGCCCCTGGGTTATGAGAGTTAATTTTTCATTGTCATTTTCCTCTTGTGACTCCTATTGCTCTTCTTCACTGTCCAGAGGTCCAAATTTGTTTCCCTAGGTAGCATTTATCCTATCCTTGTTTAAATATGATGATTTCCCTTCTTCTGGCAGTGGGGTTACACAACTGAAACAAAAGGTGCAACATAGAGATCCACTTACTCAACAACAAATTGGAGAGAAAAATATTTCAAAGGAATCCTCTTCAAAGATTCTTGAATTCTTGCAGCTTTCTCCTCAAAATGTGTTTCATCAGCACAACATCTTCTCATGTGAATAATTACCCATCTATCATTTGGTTGTAAGATAGAATTATATCTACTCATTAACGTCTCTTGTTGTCATTGGCTTCAAATTCAGCCTTCCCATCATACTAAATGAAATCATACTGAAATAGAACGTTAATGACAGGTAAGGAACATGATCTCAACTACCTTAAGGATGTCCAAAGGGGAAATAGGAATCAACAAGTTCTTTGTAAGCTGAGTTTGCAATTGTTGTAGCAGCGAGAGTCCCTACGTGTTCTCCTGGAGATGAATGATCCAAGCTACTCCCAGACTCCATCTTGTTTGAGGAATTACATGCTACTAAAGAGTTTATGTTCCCATATTCAAACTGAATGAGAAATTTTCCACAAGCATCTTTGATCGTCCCATCATAGAAAATCGTCAAATCAAGTAGAAATGCCATTAGATTCTTAAAAAGAATTCCTAGTTCTTTCATTCCCATCTTCTGATAGAAAAGACCTTCTCTGGAAGAGATACAATGAATAAATGCCTCGCAGTGATTTAACCCACAAATATAGGATGATTTAACGATTCCACAAACTTATAAGCGAATCATATTTCTTGTGTGGATCCAAAGGATGAGAACCATTGAATGGAAGATGTGAAAAAATAATTTTAAGCCAATCTTTAAGAAACGTTTTCCTCGAAACATTTGAAGCCCTAAGAAGCCAAGTTGTTGAACCACTTTCTTAGCAGATCTTGCATTTCCACTTTCAACCATTAGAAAAAATGAAATTGAAGAATAAATAGCCTTGGTAACATTTCCCAACACTCCAAGTAGATTCTTCTCCACTTGGGAAATGATGACATTATCATATATTCCTCAGCTCACATGCTTCATAAGCCTAGAAATTTCAGTAAGTTCATTTCCTAGCTCTTCCATAGATATCTTTATCCCAGAAACACAGTGAGCAAGAACCAAATCATCCAAACCTACACTAAAACCATTTAAGGTTAAAAATTAAATAAAAAAACTTTGAAATGAATTCAAATAATTCATTGTCAGTCCCGAACCTTTTCATTTAACAATTGCATTAAAAATTTGAGTCAGATAACTTAGCAATTATGTTTTATCACCATTGAATAATATTATTTCACTATTGCTTATGAGAAGTCCATTCTCCTCACAGTTCAATTCCAAGGTAAAGGCATCTGAAAAAGTTGGCTAGCTTTCCAAAATGGCCCTCCATCATGCACTTTAGTGACTACTGGTTTAGGAAAGGTTCTAAAAGTTCATAATGATAGCTGATTCGGTGTGGTTTTCTCCAACAGAGATTTTTTGGATAGTAGCTTAGCAAACAACAATGTATCTTTTTTCTTTCAACTGAAGAAATAATGTTTAGAGTAGCTCTGGGGTGTACATAGTCCTACCTGGGATTTCTAACAACCGTGGGAACCTAACCTCCCCACCTAACTATTAGATCATATCCTCATGACTAACCAACCAATAATGTATCTACTATCAACACTCAGTGCTATGTTTGCCTCTCCACAATGGGAACTAAACATTTTTTGATCCACACTTATAAGCTACAGAAGCTCAGCTTGATATTCTAAAGATTGGGGATAAAAAACATGAATGGAATCCCCATCAAAATCTGCACCAAGTGGCCAACTTATCAGAGGATTAATAATCATTGTAGATCCTAGATGTATGTAAGTTTTTAATGCCTAAAATGAATGTTTTTGGACACTTGGAGGACAATTAATCAAAACAAAATCCCCATCATGAAGTCCATGGTTGATCACTTCACCAATTTCAACTTTATTCATTGCTTTTCTAAATGCATTTGAACAATAATTACCTCCTATGTCAACATAGTCTACAATTTTCTGCAATTTTTCCCTATAGTAAACATTTACACACTGCAAATATTACTCTCTTGGCTATCTCTACAGGAATACAAATTTCATTTATCCTTCTATATGCATTTCCAGTGACAAGGCATTGAGATGATAGATTAGAACTATTACTAATAAAAACACTACGCAATTTTTCAAATCTTTTACTTTTTTCATTTCCAGAAAGATATTTGTTGGAAATTTGCTTCCAGGTATCTAAAAAGATATCGTGGAATGTCAAAATAAAAAATATTGTAAAAACTATTAAGATTGATATCCATCCTAAAGACTCTTTTAAGTTTCTACTACTACTTTGTATACCTTTCTCCTTGCCCTTACACACAGATAATTTGTGAACACGAATTGTAGATCCTTTGATTCAGCCTCATGTGACATGAATTTCACTGTGCCGTATCTTGAATCTTTGATCTCGTCAACAACACT
Source organism: Pinus tabuliformis (assembly GCA_031772625.1). NCBI lineage: Eukaryota > Viridiplantae > Streptophyta > Pinopsida > Pinales > Pinaceae > Pinus > Pinus tabuliformis. The sequence continues at coordinate 1,960,866,656 of CM062816.1, read as the reverse complement.
AACAATTTTCTTCAATGTGTGTGCAACACGTTTCTATGACAATGAGACTAATATTGACAATATAAATTTAATATTACCATTTAGATCTGAATTCCCATAAAATAGTTGTTTATACTGCAATTACAAAAATGAACTAACAACAAAAATCATGTTACTTACATATGTCGTTAAGTTTTTCCCCACATAACAAGAATTTGTACATAGTTAGGAGTTCAAGGTAGAAGTTAAAACAGAAAATTTCTCTTGCTTGAGGGTTAATTTCAACTAACCTCTGAGAAATTTGTCATCTGTGGAAAAATCTTCAATATCATTGAAATCAATCTGGGGTTTTCTAAGTATAATCCCTTGACCTAAATTTTGTCAGTGGGATTCAGCAGCGAGGATCAAATTATCATTAGCAGGGGTTGTCATCTTAGTATCTTGAGTCTTGGAATCAACTCTTCTTTGTAGCACTGTAGATCTTCATGTCTTAATGTGGGAAAACTTGAGTTCTTGTGCTTGATCCCTGCCATTGGAAGCCTCGGGGTCTAGGGAACGATTCCAATATGTCAATGATCTCTGGATGACATTTGATTTCATGATCTTGGTTACAAATGGCTGGGTTTTCATATTCTCCGTCATTATTTTCATAGCCAAGAGTGAATGACTAGCGTTTCCATTCAAAATTGAGGCCTTGGGAGAATGTAGGAGCTTCAAAGTCATCCATTAGAGTAATTTGAGAAAAATGCAATGCAAAAATTCAAAATTTTCTTTGAATTTAAGAAAATTAGCACCAAATTGGTGGGATGATGTTGCAATATTGGAGTTTATAACTCAATGGATCTAGCATAGTTTGTGACCTTTTGTTGTTGATGTTGCAAACATCTCCATTATGGTCTACAATCAATTGGATGGATTTGGCTTGGTATCTTTAACTATTAGTGTGGATATTAGTATTTTCATTTGCTCAAATTTTCTCCTACTTCTTAGTATTGTAGATGGTTTGGAACAATCATTGTGCTTAGTGCTATGTGGGAGGGTGAAAGTGAAGTTGGAATCTATGATTTGCTAATATTTATTTTTTCATTTATATTATTACATTAATAATCCATAGCTTATATTGGGTGCATTAATTTAAATAATTATACAATGCAAAATGATTATATGCATTGATTTAAGAAATAGTAGTGAGAAAATTGATAAGTATTAATTTCAACTCTAATATATAGTGAAAATTATCTAAGTGATTTCAAAACTAATATATTGCAAAACAGTTTAGAAATACATATTATAATGTTATAAAATAAATATTCTATTACAAGGTAAAGACCAACACTTTGTTTATCCAATACTAATCTTTTAGTATACTTTTTTGATGAAAAATGTTTAACCAATGAATGTGATGCATTGATTTTTAGTGAAAATACAATCCATTTTTTCACTCATTCAATATATGCAATGTATCAAATAAGCCTGAGAAAAATCAAGTAATTGCATTGATTTCAATAATCATATAATGTATCCCTAGATGGGTTAGCTAGCATGAGACAGATGGGAGGAATGAGACCATAGTCCCACTCACTACAAGAGGAGGGAGACATTCCATCATTTCCCCCAATGAATTAAAATGCACATACAATTGCATTGTGTGCCATAATTATGTTACCACCCCATCAATCATGTCACCCGTGTTTGTTTAATGGCATATTTCCCTTGGCTCATTAGTATTTTAACCCCTCTTGTACTTGGAATACTAACATGGTTTGTAAGCCTACTCTAAATTTCCACATTAGTCATTCTAGGAGGTAAACAATTATGATGGCACCTGAGCCATCTCTCTATACATGAGGGTCAGGCTAATAGTTTGTATGCAATTGTATATTGTGTAGTAATGGTGTAATGGTGTTTGGTATATTTTGTGAGTTTCAAGCCTGATCATAGGTATTTAGAAGGAACATTGGTCATTTTTGTATCATTTTATGTTTTTCACCTTGTAGTGATTCATCCCCCTTAATAAATTTGGTGGTATTTCTTACTGAACTTACTATGTTGAGACCATTCCCCTAGTCCATTAGAGCTACTTCTACTGAATTTTCCTCATTTTTTCTTGGCCTTTAGCTAATTACTTCCTCACTATATTTTCTTAGCTTGAATTCCTCTCCCCTTTTTAGGCACACAATCTCGCCCTCTAACCTCATTAGGCCCCACCACTTTCACCTTCCACTTCCCACTAGCCTATCTTTGTGGAATTGTACCTCCTATAAACTCTTTCTTTCTAATTTCTTATAGTTTCCTTCTCCTATGGAGACCATGGTGAGATAGAGAGCATAGGTCTACCATGGAACTACCTATTATAGGGACTTTGGAAGCCCCAAAACTCAAGAAAGAGTTGAAATCTTTGCTACTCCATATGTTAGGTCCCTATACTACTAGTGTAACCCCTTATTGTTATTAGTAAAACCCCCTTATTATATTGTTGTGCCCATGTAGTCCCCATATTGTTATTATTGTGCCTCATAGAAGCCCACTATTGTTATTATTGTGCCCTTACATTAATATTGTTATGCCGGCTCTCATTATATTATGACCCCTTAGACTTCTATATATAGAAAGGAGGTATTTTCATTTGTATCATCCAAGAATTGTTCATTTGTGTAATGTAAAGGAGGTTGCTCCCCTCGAAGAGGCTGAATTCTAAGGCATTTATCTCTCTTTTCTATCTTTTTGTGAGCTGCTTTCATAACATTTGGTATCAGAGCTTTCGATTCTAGGGTTTTGCTGCTCCAAATAGGTCATCATGGCATTTTCGCTACAAAATTATTTCTGTGACGTTTCCGAAGCTAAAAAAAAAAACCATTTGAGAAGAAATCACGTTGAACCTCGGGTCCAAATTTCAATACTTGTATCACTATATTTTAGGATATATGATCTGAGGACGTTAGGGTTGTTGCAAGCTCCAAAATTTTCATCTCAAAACGGTCATCATGGAATGTTCGCTATAATTTGTTTTCTATGAAGGTTTAGACTCTAAAATTAAAACCAGTTAGAGCCACAGTCATGGGGAAGCTCGGGCCCGAATTTCAGATCTTGTTTCTCTACATTTTCAAAGATACAGTCCAAGACATTTAGGGTTTCTGCATGCTCCCAAATTACATCCCAAATAGGTAACCTGGGGAAAATCGTCATAACTGTCTCTATGATCATCATATTGAAATTTCGTAAGAATTTACAGAAATAGGATGGACTGTAGTTTTCTTTGTATATTTTTCAGATCTGAAGGTCAAAATAGTGACACGTGGCACTTCATACAAGTTCTCTCTTTTGAAAGGATGAGACTAGTGGCATTGGAAGGATGACACAGAGGGATACTGCAGATCGTGATTTCAAAATTGGAAGATCCGAAATTACAGAGTTACAGTCATTTGAAGATCGAGCACCTAAAATGAAGAAAAGGCGTTATGAGAAAGATTGGTGGTAAGGATCCGACAAATTGGATACTACAGATGGAGCAATATTTTGATCTACATGAGGTGCAATTGTTACAAAAGGTACATATTGCATCTTCATATTTAGAACCAGATCAATTTTTATGGTATAAAGGGCTTTGTTCTCGTAAACCACTTGTTACGTGGTCAATTTTCATGGAGGAAATGATAGCACATTATGAGGATACAAAGAGAAGAACCTTCTTTAGCCAATTGATAAATCTCGAACAAAAGTGTTCAATGGCAGAGCACATTAGGGACTTCCAAAAATTGAATATAAGGGAAAATGATATTTGAGAGAAGTAGAGGATTGATGTCTCCATATGGGCTTTAAAGGATAACATTCAAAATGAGGTTCGTCTTTGGGAACCTGATTCATTGGAGAAGGCATTCAGGTTGGCAAGAAAAATGGAAAGCAAAATTATGGAAACAAGGAAGTCTACCCCTCACAACTATAAATATGGAAGTGTTGTTTCTCCTAGCCTTCCACAATCTACAAGGTTGAAACCACAACAATTGGAAGAAAAAAGAGCAAAAGGACTTTGTTACAATTGTGATAACAAATACATTAAAGGTCATAAGTGTGCTGAGAAGAAATTATTTTACATTGAATGTGAAGAGGAGGAAGAAAAGGATCAAGAAACATCAAAAGAAGAGTATATACACCAGGAACCAACCACAGAGAAAGAAGAAATGAATCCAACCATATCTTGTAAAGCATTGGCAAGAATTACCACTCCTCAAACTCTCAAGATAGAAGGACATATCAAGAAGAAAAAGGTTCAATAAGTGAAAGATCACATCGAGAAAGAAGAAATGAATCCGACCATATATTGTAATGCATTGGTTGGAATTACCACTCCTCAAACTATCAAGATAGAAGGACATATCAAGAAGAAAAATGTTCAAGAAGTGAAAGATCACATCGAACATCAAGAAATGAATCCAACCATATATTGTAATGCATTAGAAGAAATTACCACACAAACTCTCAAGATAGAAGGACATATCAAGAAGAAAAATATTCTAGCAGTGAAAGATCACATTGAGCATCAACAATAAGTTCTCGAACTTTTAAAGGATAATGCCACTTTGGTGCAGAATCGAATGAAACAATAGGCAAATCAACATTGCAGTGAAAGAAGTTTTGATGTAGGCGATTTGGTTTTTTTACGACTACATCTCAAGCAAGCTATTTATGAGAAGGAAATTTTGGCAATACTACATGCACTTAAGAAATGGTGACCTTACCTAATGGGAAGACACTTCAAGGTAAAAATGGATGATGATAGTCTTAAATAATTTTTGAAACAAAGATTATCTTTAGAAGAACAAAAAAAATCGGTCACAAATATGTTAGGTTATGACTTTGAAATCGTCTACAAAAAAGGGAAGAAAAATGTTGCTGCAGATGCACTCTCAAGAAAGGATGAGGACGTGGAAGCATTGTTTTGTGCTATTTCTATTATCCAACCAAATTGGATAAACAAAGAAAGGGATGAATGGAAGAAGGATGAAGAAGTGTGGCCACTCATTCAAAAGTTGCAGAAGATCCCAGTTCAAACAATATTGCGAGAACTTGACGAGGAAGGAAAAATCATATTGGAACCTAGAGCAGTCATAGAAACAAGAACCTGAAAACTACGAAATCGATCAATTTCAGAGTATCTCATCAAGTGGAAGAACTTACCCATTGAATATTCCACATGGGAGGACAAGAATTTTATACAAAAGCATCAAGAACTACTCAAGCGTTGAGGACAACATTTTTTGAAGGATAGGGGCATGTTAGGTCCCTATACTACTAGTGTAACCACTTATTGTTATTAGTACAACCCCCTTATTATATTTTTGTGCCGATGTAGTCCCCATATTGTTATTATTGTGCCCCATAGAAGCCCACTATTGTTATTATTTTGCCCTTACATTATTATTGTTATGTCAGATCTGATTATATTATGACCCCTTAGACTCCTATATATATAAAGGAGGTCTTATCATTTGTATCATCCTAGAATTTTTCATTTGTGTCATGTCAAGGAGGTTGCCCCCTCGAAGAGGCTAAATTCTAAGGTGTTTGTCTCTCTTTTCTATCTTTTTGTGAGCTGGTTTCATAACACCTTATCATGAGTTTACTCCTAGAAGTGTTCAAGAGGGAATTTTTCAAGATAAACATGACATTGTAGATGAAATGCATTATTAACTTTGAGGTGCTTACTAAGGTGGAGAGATGGGTTGCAAGCATGGCCCACTACTAGAGTTTCCTCAATCACTATATACATATAGGCAATCTTTACTAGCACCTCGGGTTATTTTTCGGTTGCATGGCGATGGAGAAGAACACTACCTAAGAAGAGATGGTTTTCAATTGGATGAATTGTAGTTGTTAATGTGCTTCATGGAAAACAAACTAGGGAAACTTAAAGCCCACTTTGACTTGCCCCATACTCTAGGAAGTGAAACAGATCCTATCCATGTGGAAGCCTTAGAATATAGAAAATATTAAATTTTAATTATGTTCTCTAGTTATCTACTATATCAAGTACTAATAACTTTTTTTTTGCTTCAATATATCCCTATAGCCAATGTATTTTTGACAAACTTTTTCATTTTTTGGTACACTATTGGTAAACTTTTTTTGTGGTTCTTAAGGAAAATGAAATTGTGTGCTTGGTTTGGTTTCTATAGTGGCATACCATGAAATATTTCAACCTCTTTTGATGTAAAATAATGATTTGATGGAATGAAAACACTTTCACTTAAGAAAAAAATACAATCATATAATGCAAATCAATAAGGTGTATTGATTTCACTATTAGTAAATTGAAAACTGATTTGGTGCATTCATAACAAAAAGTATTAAATTAAATGGATTCATCATGGAAAAAAAAATTCAAAATGTTGATTACTATGATATAAGAGATGTTATTTCTTGTAAGTTATAATACAATGCCTTCTTTAATTGAGTGTGAATTATATCCTATTAGTTTTTGCAATTAAAATCGTAATGATTTGGTGCATTGATATCACAAATTATTAAATTAAGTGGATTCATCATGGAAAACAATTTCAAAATACTGATTACTAAATTGATATAAAATATGTTCTTACTTGTAAGTTATAATCCAATGCTTTCTTTCATTGAGTGTAAACTATATCCTATTAGTTTTTGCAAATTAAAATCATTATTTTGTTATTGTTATAATGTTAATCTAGATATGGAGTGAAGTCATATATAGAATACATTAAAAAACCAAGAGCATGTTAGAGAGGCTAAATATAATTATGATAGGAATATGAGAATATAGTTATTTACTACTACTTGTTAGTATTGTATATGCTTTATAAAAATTGTTGTGCTTGGTGCTATGTGGAGGGTGCGAGTGAAGTTGGAGTCAATGATTTGCTAATATTTTTTCCCCTCTCATTCATATTACCACGTTAATAACCTATAGCCTAGATTTTTCTTAGTTGATTTGAGCATCATTCAGGGTTGTGTAATATTTAGAACCAAGGATTGAGGATTCTGTGTATGTTTATTAGTGTTTCCTCTTCATTACATGGGTTTTTGTTGGATGTTGGCATTTTTGTATTTGTCTATCAGTATTTCTAGACGATGTGTGGAAGTTGTGTGAGGTTGTTGTTAAAGTTGAGGGTTCACAAGGATGTTATGTGAATTCACTCTTGACAATTTGAATTTAATTCCTTGTGAATGCTATCAAAGGATATAACCTTGAAGATTCTAATCAACTCCCTAATTGTAACCATGCACTGATCCAATAAAGAAGTGTTTAAGGAAGTATAACCTTTCAACCAATCTATAAAAACCTTTGAATCCCCTATCACTTATAAGTTTAGATTGAAGAAGTCACACAATTAAAATGACTAACTTAAACGTCTAATTTCTATTATTGTAGTACTTGCAAGGTAGTCATATTTTTGTTCGTAAACTAAATTAGTCATTATTTTTAGTCATTTTTATTTGTATCATTTATTATCTAGTTGTATATTTTAATCCGCGACTAAATTAGTCATTTATGTTAGTTGTTTTTAGTTGGGTCAGTTGAGATTGCTTAATTTTGGTAGTATTTCACTTGGAAAAGCTACAGTGACTAACGTTTTTAGTCACCTAGTCACTAATTTCATCATTTTCTACTAGTGAAAGTTAAATTAATAAAAATAATAAAATTCAATTTGTTATACTTTTATTTTGTTATTAACTTGTGAATAGGATTTGTTAAAATACCATGGGTCAATACCATGGCTTATCAATACCACAAGCCCGGAAACATAACTTATTTCACAACCAAAATATTTTATAACAATCTGACAAGATTCTTAATCATGGATATTCATCCCCACATTACCGTGGATACTATTAACTTGTAAAAAATAGGCCTTGTTACAATACCATGGGTCAATACCATGGATTATCAATACCACATGCCCAAAAAACATAAATTATTTCACAATCAAAATATTTTATAACAATATGACAAGATTCTTAACCATGGATATTCATCCCCACTTTGACATTGATATTATGAGCTTGTTGTTGGCATTATGATGCATGTGTTGTACTTGATGGCAACCCACTCGTAGAAGAACAACTCACTTATATATATCTAGATGAATCTACAGAAGAGATATTAGATGTCATAGAATACATGGGAATCAGATGGTAGTTCTCAGTATGACAAGCTAGCTTTTCCATCAAGTCCAAAGGGGGAGATTGTTGGCATTATGATACAAGTATTGTCCTTGATGGAAACTCACACAGATGACAGATCATAGTGCAGTAGGTTAGTAGCAAAGCGTTGATGATCAGACTACAAAGAACGAAGAAAATAAGGTATACGCAGGTTCCTCTTAGCAAAGTCGCGTATACAGGCGGGATCATCAATCAAAAGGCGTGTATGCGTATACATGCACTTTCATGCAAGCGAAGGCGCGTACATTGGGTTTTGGTCCATGGTATTTAGTCCTTGGTATTTGGACCTATGGTTTTGGACCATGGTATCTCGTCTAAAGTGTTGAACCCAGGTATTAGGTCCAAGGTATTGATTATTTATGGTTTTGGACCATGGTATTGAGTAAGGCCTAAAACTATAAAAGAAGGAGAAGCTCATTAGGCAAGGTGTTGAAAAAAAATACTTGAATATCTGATGAAGGATGAGATCCAAGATGTAGGTTATGGGTTCATGATGCTTTGCGGTTGATGGAGAACAAGATCTAAGGATAGATCAGGATCTAACAGCTTGGAATGAATCATCTCTATACGGTTTGATCATGCTTATTCTAGATCTATATACTGACGCATGTAATGTTCTGTAAATGTTATGATATGGGTATGACTGATGTCTGGAGCATCTGCAAAGTTACGAGAAAATATTTGTAGATCTGTACGCGGGTTGGCTTTGGTGAGAGCGTGTATGTACATGGTTTTGGTTCGTCATAGTAGCGTATACATTATGATATATGATATTTGAAGTTGCAGCTGGATCTGGTTATTGTTGCAGAGTTTTGTTGTTTGTTTTGTGTTCTGGTGACTGTGTTGTTGACAAGGTTTCAGTGTTTTTGTGATTCAGAGATTGATGATGCTAGTATTGATTGATTTTGTGATTCAATGATATTGATGGGTCAAGTATGAAAATTGGATGAAACGTGGCCTTCAGATTATTGTGTTGTGCTTCAGGAGTATCCAGTATGAAAATTTATGAAATGTGGTACCTGGAGGAAGAAAGAGAAGGTTATAGCCTTCTATAGGCCGACACCTACGTACTAGTGCATCAGTTAGTACAAGAGCTAAGGGGGTGGTAGCTCCCTTCCAGTAGCAGCTGGAAAACGAGTAATTATTGGAGCATTTTAGTAGGCCGACACCTACGTACTAGTAAATGGATCAGTTAGTACAAGAGCTAAGGGGGTTGTAGCTCCCTTCCAGGAGAGTCTGGAGAATGAGAGAAGGTTGTAGCCTTCTGCAAGTAGAAGCCTGCATACTAGTATAAGACTGCACCAGTACAGAACTATTGTAAAAAGTTTCTTATTAAAAGAAGATAGAGACAACTTGCAGTAGGTGGTTTTCACTCACATTGAGTTTCCACCTTATATCATGGTGTTCATGTGTGCTTCTTGTGTGTGATGATCTATTCTGTTTTACTGAACTTTCTTACTGTTCATATGGTTAATGAAGTTCTGATGCACTAACTAAAGATCAACATTTAATGGATTAACTGAATCATAAGTATTCTGGATATATGCTAGTTTCATTAGACACAGTTGCGTATACACATGGGTTCCATTAACTGAAGTAGCGTATATGTATCTAAAGTATGGAAATGAAAAAGTTTTATTGATTTGATAATACTGATTCACCCCCCCCCTCAGTATTATTTCCAACAATCGGTATCAGTGCAGGTCCTTTTGTAGAAGCTTGATCGCTTGAAGGAGATCCGTAGATCAATGGGAAAGAAGCTTAAGAAGAAGGCGCCAAAGAAGAAGAAGACATCTCAAAAGAGCTATGGCAGTGGGAGAATCGATTGGGGAATATGTGGAAGAAGCACTTCAGATTCAGAATCACTTCAAGATGAAGAACTATCAGGTATGAATTTTTTATCCTCTGGTGATACATCTATTTATCCATTTGAAGACGATGAAAGCGATAGCGAAACAACTAAATTTTCTCTTATGGGTGAGCAAGAAATATATCGAACAGAGGCAGTATTTAAAAGGCTTACAGACAAAATTAGAGACCAACAAGATCTATTAAACAAAAGGGAATGTGCTTTCAAAGAAGAAGCTACCAAACTAAAATCTCAACTAGAGGAAGGTAACAAGGTAAGGAAGTTGTTCAAAGAAAAGGAATATCAATGTCAAAAGTTGTAGGATGAAGTGAATGAAAGGAGCACAATAATCAAGAAACTCAGAGATAGATCCAGTTACTATGAAAGGCTTGAAGCTACAATCCTCTCGCTAAAGGAAGATCTTGAAGAATCAAAGAAGAAAAATAAAGAACTACTCCAAGCTCATGAAAAACAAGAAAATGAAGTTCTTGATCTAATACATCAATTGGAAGAAGGAAGAAATGTTGAAGAAAACATGAAGAAGCAGTATCTTGAAAAGGAAGAGCAACATCAAGTTGAGGTAAATATTCTAAAAGATAAATTAGAAGAAAAAGATAAGCTCTTACGATTTCAAGATAGTACTAAGATCTTGGACGATATTCTTAGTAGTCAAAGGTCTCCTACTACCAAAGTTGGTCTTGGTTTTCATGAATCTGTTGAAGAAGAATCTAGTTCACGAAGTAAGACAAGGGAATCTAATGCAAAATCTGAAATTCTCAACAAGGAGATGAGAGGTCAACCCCATCAACAGCCAAGGAAAGAAATTCTACAAAGAAAATATTTTACTCCTCCGATGAATAATGTTGAATGTTATGTATGTCATAATTTGGACATGTTCCAGCCAGATGCAGAAGAAGAGTGGTTCAAGACCGTCATGCAGAAAGATCATCACATTCTAGGTACTTTAATGGATATTGCTTTTCTTGCAATATGTTTGGTCACAAAGCTACTGATTGCTAGAGAAGGAATATGAAACATGTGAGATGTTATGCATGTAGCAAGCTTGGACATATAGCTAAGAATTGCAGGAACAAAGTACGGGCACCATACCAAAAGGAGAAAACATCATCACGCTTGAAGATATGGAAGAAGAAGGGAGTATAGACAGAAAGATGTGGCACAGCACAATATACAGACATAACAGACTCAGAGGGAGCTGAAAGTGTAAAACTTAATTGTCCTAAATCTCATATGCAAGTTTCGTAAAGGGAAGTCGTGTATATACGCGATTTAGTTACTGCACAGTCACATATATGTTAGTTTGAGGAAAAGCAGTAGGGATAGGCTCAGAAAAAGGGTCTGATATGATTCAATCCATTATTTTCTCTGTTTGATAATGGTTACAATCTGCTAATGATGTGTGGAAATGTCTTGACACTTGTAATATGTTTTAAAGTGTTTTGATCCTAAATTAATGATGATGATGCCTTGATACTTCTTGCTGATATATGCATGATCAGATCTGACAGTGAATAGATGGAATAGGTTCAGGGGGAGCATATGCTTTTAATAATGCATTGTTGGCATTATGGTTAGTATTCCTTAGTGATGATTCTTATATGGCTAAATGATACAAATCTCATATGATTCTTGGGTTTACATAGTTGGTGTTCTGATCAGATTTGTGGATACATATATGGTGCTTACATGGTGATCTTCATAAGGATAAGGAGAAGTACAAAGCTTGAATACACTTGATGATGAGTCACTCATATGCTGCTAGCGTCATATGCATAAAGATCATATAATACAATTATGATGCAGGATTCATATAGTTCTTGGTGCTTGAGGATTGTTGTTGTTGATGATATCAAGAAGTCTTGACAAATGATCTTGAGCTCAAGATACATAGTGCTGGATACATGAATGTTTACTTAAAGTTGCATTGTTGGAGACATGATGATGATAATTTCTTACCTATATGATGATAGGTTGATACTTACATCTATTGATTGATGCAAATGTTCCGATGTGATGATACTTGGATCATGCAGATCTTGTTGTTGAGGAGATGGATATGGTGTTTTTCACATATGATATAATGTGAATGATTATGTATGTCATATGCAGAATTATGTTCAAAAGGATGAGTTGATATCTATATGCAAACATACCTTGTTGATGACTTATACACTAATGGACATATACAAGTTGTTGGTCTAGATGTTGTTGACAGATGCTTATGGAGCAGATCATACATTGTGTATGATAGTTGTTGATGACTATCATGGTCTTATTTAGATGTTTGGTCTCTGGTATAAATGTCATGTAAAGGTCATATCAAGACTCATGATGTAACAATTTATCTCTATCTATTCATTTGATGAATCCCTTTTGGTCATATGATGTAATTTGTACCCCCACTATGCATGGGAAAGATGATGTAATATTTCAGTCATGTATAAACAATTGGTATCTGGTGTATCCCCACTTGGTTGGGTGGATGAGTCAATATTGGTATATTCCCACTTGGTTGGGAGATGGATGTATGTATGAGTCTTTGGTGGTGGGAAGGTCATTTATGATAGAGTCATGTTCTTCTTGTAGAACATCTTTTTGCAGACCTTGCTTACAGTCAGGGGGAGCATGAACAACACACTTCAGCAGAGCAGAGACTTCAACATGTACTCAGAGGGAGCATGGTCAGATTGGTACACCTTGGCATATACAAAGGGGGAGCTCATTCAGAGATTTCAGCAGGTACTCAAGAGGAGTATGGACGGCGGAATGTTTATCAAGGAAAGAGAATATCTTGGTCCGCCCTTTGCCCTTGATGTCAAAGGGGGAGAGTAATTTGGTGTTGTTGCCATCAAGTCCAAAGGGGGAGATTTTTGGCATTATCATGGGAATCAGATGACAGTTCTCAGTATGACAAGCTAGTTTTGCCATCAAGTCCAAAGGGGGAGATTGTTGGCATTATGATACAAGTATTGTCCTTGATGGCAACTCACACAGATGAGAGATCATAGTGCAGCAGGTCAGTAGCAAAGAGTTGATGATCAGGCTACAAAGAATGAAGAAAATAAGGTATACGTAGGTTCCTCTTAGCAAAGTCACGTATACACGCGAGATCATCAATCAAAAGGCGCGTATGCGTATACACGCACTTTCATGCAAGGGAAGGCGCGTACATTGGGTTTTGGTCCATGGTATTTAGTCCTTGGTATTTGCACCTATGGTTTTGGACCATGGTATCTCGTCTAAGTGTTGAACCCAGGTATTGGGTCCAAGGTATTGATTATTTATGGTTTTGGACCATGGTATTGAGTAAAGCCTAAGACTATAAAAGAAGGAGAAGATCATTAGGCAAGGTGTTGAAAAAAAAAAGACTTGAATATCTGATGAAGGATGAGATCCAAGATGCAGGTTATGGGTTCATGATGCTTTGCGGTTGATGGAGAACAAGATCTAAGGATAGATCAAGATCTAACGGCTTGGAATGAATCATCTCTATACGGTTTGATCATGATTATTCTAGATATGTATACTGACGCATGTAATGTTCTGTAAATGTTATGATATGGGTATGACTGATGTTTGGAACATCTGCAAAGTTATGAGAAAATATTTGTAGATATGTACGCGGGTTGGCTTTGGTGAAAGCGCGTATGTACACAGTTTTGGTTCGTCATAGTAGCGTATACATTATGATATATGATATTTGAAGTTGCAGTTGGATCTGGTTATTGTTGCAGAGTTTTGTTGTTTGTTTTGTGTTCTAGTGACTGTGTTGTTGACAGGGTTTCATTGTTTCTGTGATTCAGAGATTGATGATGCTAGTGTTGATTGATTTTGTGCTTCAATGATATTGATGGGTCCAGTATGAAAATTGGATGAAACGTGGCCTTTAGATTATTGTGTTGTGCTTCAGGAGTATCCAGTATGAAAATTTATGAAATGTGGTACCTGGAGGAAGAAAGAGAAGGTTGTAGCCTTCTATAGGTCGGCACCTACGTACTAGTGCATCAGCTAGTACAAGAGCTAAGGGGGTGGTATCTCCCTTCCAGTAGTAGCTGGAAAACAAGTAATGATTGGAGCATATCAGTAGGCCAACACCTATGTACTAGTAAATGGATCGGCTAGTACAAGAGCTAAGGGGGTTGTAGCTCCCTTCTAGGAAAGTCTGGAGAACGAGAGAAGGTTGTAGCCTTCTGCAAGTAGAAGCCTGCGTACTGGTATAAGACTGCACCAGTACAGAACTATTGTAAAAAGTTTCTTATTAAAATAAGATACAGACAACTTGCAGCAGGTGGTTTTCACCCACATTGGGTTTCCAACTTATATCATGGTGTTCATGTGTGCTTCTTGTGTGTGATGATCTGTTTTGTTTTACTGCACTTGCTTATTGTTCATGTGGTTAATGAAGTTCCGATGCACTAACTAAAGATCAACATTTAATTGATTAACTGAATCACAAGTATTCTGGATATACGCTAGTTGCATTAGGCACAGTTGCATATACACGCGTGTTCCATTAACTGAAGTAGCGTATATGTATCTAAAGCATGGAAATGAAATTTTTTATTGATTTGATAATACTGATTCACCCCCCCTCTCATTATTATTTCCAACACTTGTGAATAGGCTTTGTTACAATTTCATAGCTTATCAATGCCACATGCCCAAAATTCATAACTTTTTTTACAATCAAAATATTTTATAACAATATAAAAATATTGTTAACGGTGTATATTCACCCTCACTTTACCATGGATTTTAACTTGTAAATAGGCTTTGTTACAATACCATGGACTAATACCATTTCTTATCAATACGACGTGCCAAAAAAACATAACTTATTTCATAGTAAAAATAGTTTATTTTAATATAATTTTTAACATTTTCTTAATTGAATCTAAAAGAGAAAATGTTACAATTTGAGATATATCTAAAACTTCTATTCTCACTACTACTAAAAATATTCCCATAAAAATTAAATTAATGTTTTAATAAAATTAAGCTAATATGGATCTATGCTGGTTAAAGAACCATATATATCCATCTTAGCTAAAGATATATAAAGAAGCAGCATAGATCCATCTTAGCTAAGGATCCAAGGGATGAGAGCAAGCAAAGTGACTAGCAATAATATATTAAATATAGTGCATGATTTTTTTAAGTTTTTCATTATTTTATTTTCTTTGACATGATTGATCCAAAATATAGTTTAATATTTTACAACCAATTTAAGTTTTTTTTAATTTAGGTAATTTCTTAAACACAATACAATGCGATCAAATTTAAGAGAGAGTTGGGGGTTGGGGGGGAGTGAAAAAGTTGGACGGCAGAGAGAGAGAGAGATAGTGATGAGAGAGTGAGGTGGGAGAATGGGAGCGAGAGGAAGGAAGAGAGAGAAGGATAGAGGGAGAGACAAAGAGAGAGAGAGAGATGGTGTTGGAGGGGGAGAGAGGGAGGAAAGAAAAAATACATAGAGAGATAGAGGTGGATATAGTGAGAGAGGGGATGAGAAGGGAGAGATGGAGAGAGAGTGAGGGAGAGAGGAGAGGAGTGAAGAGAGATAAGAGGAGAGGAGAGAGATATGGAGAGAAAGGGAAGGGAGAGAGATGGAGGCATAGAGATGGAGGGGAGAGAGAGAAGGAGAGGGGGAGGGAGATAATGATAGAGTTGGACAGAAGAGAGAGAGAGAGATAGAGAGGGAGAGTGATTATGGGGGATAGGTAAAGGGAGGTGGGAGAGAAGGGAGAGAGAGGAAGGAAGAGGGATATGAGGAGAGATAGATGGAATTGAAGGGGGCAAGAGAGGAAGGGAAGAAGAAAAACATAGAGGGAGAAAGGTGGAGAGAGAGAGGGGGGTGACAAGGGAGCCATGGAGAGAGAGTGAGGGAGAGAGGAGAGCGAGAGAGAGAGAGAGAGAGAGAGAGAGAGAGATAAGGGGAAGAGAGGGAGAGGGAGAGTGTGTATGTTTGGGGGGTGAGATAGAGAGAGGGAATAACAAAGAGACACAAATACAAATATAGATATTATATAGTATTATATAACCAACCTAGATCCATCTCAACCCCAGATCTATCAAGTGTCAAGAGGGATCCAATATCTTGAGGTGAAAACCTTTCCTCAAGTTTTGCACTAAAAAAATAAGTTTACACCTTGAGAGATTGGATCCCTCTCTGAAATTGATAGATACGGGGTTAAGATGGATATAGGTTGGTTAATATGAAATTAAAGTAGTTGTTATTTAATATTATAGCCTTAAAAATTAAAATTGCTCTTCAAATTATTTTCAAATTGGAAGTAGATCTAATTAGATTCAATGAATAGATTTTAAAAAATACATAAAAAAATTATTTTTTATAAAAAAATTATTTTTAAAATTACAAATTATTAGAGATAAATAATGCAAAGTTGGCACAGCTATACACCATGTGAGGATGAAGAAGTGTTTAAGGAATGGTAACCTTTGAACCAATCTTTAATAGCCTTTGAATCCTCTATCACTTGTAAGTTTAGATTGCTTGACACAATTAAAATGACTAACATAAACATTTGATTCATATTAGTGTATTACTTGTTAGGTAGTCATATTTTTGTTCTTGGACTAAATTAGTCATTCATGTTAGTCATTTTTAGTTGTATTTCTTATTAAGTAGTCATCTATTTTAACCCACGACTAAATTAGAGATTTATGTTACTCGTTTTTAGTTGGGTCACTTAAGATTGGTCATATTTGGTAGTATTTCACATGAAAAAGTTATGATGACTGAATGTTTTAGTCACCTAGTCACTAATTTCTCATTTTCTACTAGTGTACAATCCAGTGTTCTGATCTCCACCCTTAGCATTTTGATAAATTATGCATGAAGAAACAAATTTATTGACATTCTTCCTTATCTCAAGCCAAAAAAAATTCTCACTTAGTAAGTTGTATGTTTTGTCTCTACAAAAATGAACACCCAACCCATTGAAGTGCACTTCTCTAATCAACTTTTCTCTTTGGGATCCCTGAGGAATGCAAAGTTGGAGTTCCTTAAACAAAAATCCATCAACTAATTTTTTATCTAGAAAGACTCCTAAATGCATGTGTTGGACTGTTGAGAGTCTCGATTATTTAACTCAACTAGAGGTCTGCAACATATTCCTCCTTCATTACTTAAAACCTAACAACCTCATTAGTCATAATGATAAGTAGTTGACGTCTCTACTTAAAGCATCAACTACAACATTTGTTTTTCCACTTATATGTTATACTACAAAAGTATAACTTTGCATAAAAGAGACCCATTTAACATGCTTATGGGACAACTTATAACTCTCATAATTTATATATTTTAGTGCTTGATTCTCAGTTAACAAGATAATTGTCGGTACAAAAGGTAATGTCTCCATTGTTTCAAGGTTTGGACAATTGCATATAGTTCTTTATCTTAGGTACCATACTTTCTTCTTGCATTATTTACTTTCTTACTTAAAAAGGAAACTGGTAGGCCTTCTTGTCTTAAGATCCCTCTAAGTTCTACAGTTGAAGCATCACATTCAATGGTAAACACCTTATCAAAATATGGTATGGCTAGGATGGGGGCTTTAGTTACTTTTCTTTTGAGATGTTCAAAAATTCTTTCAATTACCTTGGTCCATGAAAATGACTTTCCCCTTGTACAAATGGTTAAGGAAGAACTTACACCACTAAAATTTCTAATAAATTTCTTGTAAAAGTTTACCAACCCATGAAAACTTCTCCATTTGCATAAATTAAATTCCCAAGGAAAACTAATTTGTCTATACAATTTCACTCTTCTCAAGATTCAGAAACAAATTTTCTTATCTAAGTGTACTAAACACTATCTTTAAATTGTTCAAATGATTTTCCAGGTTTCTACTAAAAAACAAAATTTCATAAAAATAAATAATGAAAAATTTCTCGATGTAAGGTCTAAATACTTGGTTCATAGTTCGCATAAAAGTAGCAGGATAATTAGACAATCCGAATGGCATAACTAACAATTCATACAATCCATATTGGGTTTTCAACATTGTTTTCCATTCATCCCCTTCTTTGATCCGGATTTGATGGTAAATACTTCTTAAGTCCACCAAAGAGAATATTTTTTCACTAGCTAAGAAATCTAAGATGTCATCCATATGAGGTAGTGGATATCTATACTTCATTGTGATCTTGTTGATGTCCCTATAGTAAATTCATAGCCTCCATTTTCACCCTTTCTTAGGTGAGAGTAAAACAAGAGTGGCACAAGGACCCATGCTCTCCCTAATGAACCATTTTACCAGAAAATATGAAATATGTTTTCTCATGTCATTATCTTGAGGGGATAACTTGTAGGCAACATGATTAGGAAGTTTTGATCCTGAGACAAATTCAATATGATGCGTAATACCCCTTGAATGTGGTAAGCCTATAGGAATCTCCATTGGGGTTACATCTTAATATTGTCAACAATTCTTGCAACCCTCGTGAGAGTGTTCATCCTTCTAGTTTCCTTTACTCTTTCTGATACAATAGATAATAGATCCCCCTTTTATTTTGCTTGCAGATCTCCTTATAACCCAATGTCACAAGTGACAATGTTCTAATTTCAGAGGCCTCTTCTTCTTTCCATGGCTTCAAAAGATGTTTTTTCCCATTATGTTGAACTTCATAGGTATTTTCTACACTATAATGGACTACTTCCTGATCATATTGTCAGGGTCTCCCGAATAATAAATGACATGTATCCATTGGAATATGTCACCTAACACGTTTTATTCATAAAGACCGATTTTAATGCCGCCAAACAAGATTTATTAACAACCACACTATTGTCACTTTTCAACCAATAAATTTGGTAGGGATTGGACTTTGGAATGCAAGCAAGCTATAACTTTTCTACAATTTTGGCACTTACCAGGTTATCAGTAGATCTCGTGTCAATTATTACCTTGCATACCTTATCTTGGAATTTACATTTAGTGTAGAAAAATCTCTTCCTCCTCTAATTATATTATGTTTCTCTTTATTTCCAATTATCCAACTCCTTTGTAGCATTAAGGTCTCTCTATCTTTCGCTTCAACTTCTTGGAATACAAACTCCTCTTCTACTACCAATGCTCTTTTGTGGTTTTGGGGATATTCTATTGCTTTGTTTCCTTCTCCACATATGAAGCACTTTAATAGCCCTCAATAGCTCAAGTTCTGCCCTCTTCCCCTACCTATAAAACCCCCTCCTCCTTTAGAATCTGGTTTCACTTCCTAGTCATCTTTAGGCCCTTCATTCCTAGCAACGTTCGAAGAGCTTCCCCCAAGTGGTGTGTTAATATATTTTCAGCTCACTATCTTACCCTTACCACAGGACAAATTCTCTTCAACTTTAAAAGCATATTGATATGATTCACCCATTGAATGCAGCTTGACTAAATCCAGCGCATCTTGGAATTGGTAATGAAGTCCATTGACATATCTAGTTGTGGATTATTCATTATCTTCTTGGAGTTTTTGTTTGATCTACAACTTCATAAACAACCCTGTGTACTCCTTAATAGATATCTCCTTTTGTCTAAAGTTCTGAAATTTCTTGAACACAGTATAATCTGAAAGAAAAAAATGGGTCTTCAATTCTTTTAGCATCTTAGGCCATGACTTGATTGTATCCTTACCTTGTTTCTTCCAGGCATTTTGAATACTATCCCACCATAAGGCAGCATGTGACTTCTTCTTAGTCATTACAAATTTCACCCTCCTAGGGCCGTCTTCATCTACGTTATCTAGATCAAAATACCTCTCTAATTCATGCAGCTAATCCATTAACAACTCAAGGTCCAGGTCACCATTGAAGTCTAAAAGCTTAGCCTTCACCTTTGTTCCATATTTCGAGATTACTTCTATCAATCTTTCCATGTGATTCATTACTTCAGCAAGAGTTGGGGAATTATCCAATTTGTCCTCTAACTCATCTCACAAGAATCTAGCCTCAAGGGATGATAACCTCATCAACAATTCCTCTGCCTCATTATGTCTTAATCAGCCATTCCTTCTGCCCTCCTTCCCCAATTCAAATGGATTACCCTCAGGGCCATTTTGATTTGGCTCTGATTCCAAAATGATACAAATACCTTAGGCTGTTACTGGATCAAGAATTCTTTCCTTTGCTGGAACCCACTCCCTGCACTAAGAACCTAGCTAACAAGCACCCCAAAAATAAAACTAGAAATAAAAACTAAACTACTTTCTTCCTTATTCATTTCTTTTCTAAAATTTCCCCCTCTTTTCCCCCTTGGGAGTAGTTACAACAACTATAATTCCTGCCCCAATAGATCGCCTAAATTTATGAGGTTATTTACCTAACTAAAGTGAACTACAGTGGCCTAAACACAACTCTAGTCATAAGTATTCAATGAACCTTTGCACATTTAAGGAGTCATAGTGCATCAACAAAGGAACTAGAAATTATGTCTTTGAATTACGCATTACATCATAACAATTGTAAACATCATGCCAACATCATGGGAGTGACCATATTTCTAAAAAGGCTAATCAAAGAAGATAAATTGTGCATTAAGTTCAATAAGTATAATATTGGAAATTGGTCTCTCTGATTGACTTAAAGTAGGAAAAATATGCTATAAAAGATGCCCCCTAATATAGAAGGTTAGAAGAGACAATGATGGACAAAATGCATTATGAAAATATGGAGCTCAAAACCGACGGAAGGAGCCAGGACCAAAGGATTGAATCAAAGTAACATTGATACTCAAGTCTCAACCATAATAATAATATCTTCCCCGAATTTTGCAATACCCATGCTTGACATAAAGAGAAACTAAACATGGTTTCCAAGTATACACTATAGATCCATGAAACGAAATGACACGACATGACCACTTAAGATACACAGTGGGTCCATGTGACAAATCAAAACATCATAGCCACCAAAAAATACTATGTGGATCTATGTTGCAATATACATCAGTGGGACCATGGATAGAAAAAGAGCAGTTCCTCAAAGTAGTCCTTAAAGTACATAACATAATAAATAACTACAACGCAGCTTGGGAAGGGTTCCATATAAGAGTGAGATTTCCTTAGCCCAAGGTATTCTACATAATCCTGATGCTATGAATCTATGACATGCAAATGAATGAGCTAATGTAGAGCATGGTAGAAATTGCCTAATTACTGGTCATCAAGGTATATCATTATTAGATGTAAGGGGACCCATCAATGATGAAAATGGACCCATGTTACTTAGCACAATCCACTAAGTGTGAATAAATGAGTTGACTTTGAGCACTTGTTGACTCAACTAATCAAAACTTAGCTACCAATCAAATCAGAACTATTATCTCAAAACGCGAACTCTAGCTAAAAAACCCCAAAAAAACATGAAAAAAATAGGTTGAAAACGAAAAGTGTTTATGCTGGAATAATATATTTTTTTTGCACATTTTAAACATTTTTAAAAAATGGCAATAAAAACCATTTTTTTTGTGCAAAAGACACCCTGAACACGAAAAGTGTTGATGCTAGAATAACGCTTTCTTTTTTCAAGGTAGATTTTCAACATTTTTTAATAATGACGTTAAAAATAAAATATCATGACTCCAAAAAACTTCAATTTTCTAACGATTTTCAAGCATGATATTAAAGAAAAAAATATCATGTCTTTGAAAAGCCTTAAAATTCCAACGATTTTTAGGCATGACATTAAATTTAAAATATTACGTCTTTGAAAAACATTAAAATTCCAATAATTTTCAAGCATGGTGCTAAAGAAAAACTAATTATCACTGCTTTGAACTATAGCATTAAAGATAAGATATCATGACTTAGAAGAACATTAAAATATTGACAATTTTTCAACCATGGAATTAAAACTAAAGATTATGGCTACAAAATAACCTTAAGTTTTTAAAATATTTTAAGCATGACATTATAGAAAGAATTTATGACTAAAAAAACTTTAAAAATGAACACTTGAATGAAAGAGTTATTATACCAAGAGTAAGTTATTTTTTAAATGCTAAATGTATAACGATTTTAAAATCTTATTCTAAAACAACTTGATACATTGCAACAAAAAATAGAAAATCAACCATCAAATTGACACGCAGTGTCGGTGTCGACCCATTGTAATGAAAACTTAAAGACCAACCATGAAATTAACACATTATGGGGGCAAACTTGATTCATTATAACAAAAAATTTAAAATCAATTATCAAATTGCACATAATGGGATTAGGTTGCTAGACAAGCATCAACATAGATCCTATAGAAAAAAAATAAAATAAACAAATAAATAATAATAATAATAATAATAAATAGAAAAATAAATAAATAAAAATGAAAAATACAAAAGAAAACAAAAATTCAAATAACGAAAACAAATAAAAACAATAAAAAGAAACACAATTTTTTTTTAAAATAATAACAAGTAATAAAACATAAAAATAAAACTAAAAAGCATGACAAAAAATCAAAAATAAAAAAGACTATTAAAAAAAACTATAAAATGTAAAAAACATCAAAATTAATTTGTATATATATATATATATATATATATATATATATATATATATATCAAAATTAATTTGTATATATATATATATATATATATATATATATATATATATATATATATATGTGGGGAAAATATTTAAAAAATACACAATTTAAGAAAAAAATTAACAAAAAAAATCAAAAATATTTTTTTAAAGTTAAAAAAACAAATTAAAATAAAGACCAAATAATTAAAATAAAACATTAAAATTAAAAAGAAATAAATAAAATAAATAAATAAATAAAAAATAGGCCCTTGGGTGGCAAGGGCCAATTCTAGGAATTGACACCTACCATCCCCAGGCTAGTTAGGCTGCGAGGGTGGGCGAGGAGGGAACTGCATGCAAACCCCTCCCCATCGACCCCCGTAGTCCAACTGGCCCTGGGGTGGCAGGGGTCGATTCCCAAAATCAGCCCTTGCTACACTTTGACGGGTTATCGTTGTAACTTCTTCTTCTTTTTTTGTTTTTTTTTTTTTTATAACAATTTTTTTTAATATAATTTTTTTAATTATTTTATTTATTTATTTTTATTTTTTTCAACTTAAAAAAAAAATAGAATTTCTTTCTTTTGTTTTGGTTAATTTTATTTTTTTTCTTCTTAAATTATATGTTTTTTGAAATATTCTATATATATATATATATATAATTTGTTTTCTATTTAATTTTTTTATTTTTACAAGTTAATTTTGTTTTTTACATTTTTATGGTTTTTTTTGTTTCTTTTTCCATATATTTTTTTATATTTGTCTTTTTTTTTACCAACATGAAAATCATTAACATTTAAAAAACAATCCACACTTAATATATTAGAAAATTTAAATTGTAAAAAATATGCCCTCTAAACAGAAAGGGTTGATGTTGCATCAACACTTTTTAAAATCAAGATGAAAATCATTAACAAAAAAAATGTTTATACTTGATACATAAAAAAATTTAAAGTGTCAAAACTAAGCCCTCTAAAAAATGTCTTGATGTTACATCAACACTTTTCAAAATCAGAATGAAAATCACTAACATTTAAAAAAAAATGGTCATACTTGATACATTAAAAGATTTAAAGTGCCAAAAATATGCTCAAAAAAAAAGGTGGTGTATTCTGAATCACCATTTTTCAAAATCAGGTGATTTTTTGCTACCTCAAAAAACTAGGTACTAGGTAATTTTCTCATTTGGTCAATACCTATGTTTCAAGAATAAATGAGGTAAACCCACCATCGATCACAATGAAGCATGCCATTGAGATATGCAAGCTCCAAGTTACTACTACTACCTAGATCAAGCTCCTAGATAATGAGCTAGTGTGAACAAGGGAAGTTTCATCAATGGAGGTCCTTAATGTATCCCTCACAAATTGACACATAATAGATCAAGAAATGATGTGAATGGATGAAGTCATAAAATGAGATAGAAATGGTTGACACAAAAAGTTAACAAGGACCGTAGATGGCTGACTAAGGCTCAGACTTCCGTTGAACATGTAATGACACAACACAAAAGTGACTTGGAAGCTTTCAATAATGAGCACCACATAATATCATGCAACAATCTAGAAGGTATTGAGGAATACTCCATAGTGACTATAATAGTAACCAACTAAAGTAGTAAATAGACTCATATGTATTAAGGCTCCTAGAAAAGCTAAAACATGTTTGTGAGGAAATGATGCAAATATGTGCTTTGTCAAGGGCAACATGATCGATTCTTCCATTTTGACTGATAAATCAAAAAATTCTTAACCTTCCCCTTTTTCGCTATTCAATCTTCTTCATAATTTAACAATCATGAAAGAGAAGAGAAGTAAGCTTGAGTGTGTCTCTCTAATTCAGTTTTAATTAGCATGAAAAAAGAGATAAAAGGATACTTAGTATATTTTAGTTTTTAACGAGCATGAGATGGTGATGCGGGAGCATCCAACCTCCAATTCAAACACATTTGACTACACCTGGGGGTTTTCATTTACCAAGGGATTCAGTTCCCTAATTGAGTTTAATTATTTAAATTAAGGTAATTTTCTATGTTTTCTTTTTATTGTACATAAGTCATGAGAGTGAGGAATATTATAATTAGATATACTTCTAAGAAGAGATCTCAAGAATGTTTAGAAGAGTTAGAGAGATATTAGGGTTACTTAGATCTCTTAAGAGAAATGAGGATCTAGAGGATCTATAAATAAGATTTTGTTGAGTAATTAGTGGATCTAAACCATATTATGGTTTTAGAATCCCTTGTGCAAATATGTAGGCTGAGGCAGAGTAAATAGATATGAAATTGTGAGAGTAGTGTCGAGAAGATTGGCTGAGTAAGGCCAAGTATGTCCACAAGTCCAAGAGGGGATGAATCATATGTAAATCATACTAAAATAACCCTTTTTAAACTATTTGTGTATTCATTAATGGAGGAAACATCTCGTTTCAAGTGTCTTGCATCTGTGTGTCAAGGTTGTACTTATTATTGTGTAGAATTGATCTCTGTAAATCGTATTAAATACAAATGTGTTGTAGGCTTGTTGCAATTCAGATTAGGAGGGATTATGAGGATTTTCAATTTAATCAAAGCTCAGTAGGAAGAGTGCTTAGGGGAGTAGCACAAGAATGGAATAAACACAGAGGGAGTCGAAGGCCTTTGGAAGAGGATTAGTTGAAATAATTGATTTTTGATCAAACCATGCGATAAATGATCCATCGGATGAGAAGGAGTTTGATGAAGACGCATTTTTGAGGTGTTAGTATGAGTATCAAAACCTTGCATTGAAACCTGTGAGCAACCACCCTTTTTTCAAAATAGAGTAAAGGGTCGAGATAAAGCATAAAGGCCCCGACTTCATTTTATTCATGCATGTAGGAGTCTATCACAGAAAGAAATTATAAATAAGTCACCCTAGAAGATTTGAAAGGAGAACTTTTTGTGCTCAATTGAAAAATGTTGGGGTCTAGGATTAAGTCCCATGTGTAGAAGTTTTGAATAATAAAAACTTATTCACAGATATTATCCCAATTATACACTATTGCGGAATACATGCATAATACATAACCTCCTCTACGTTGATCATCAATTTAGCAGCATTAAAAACAATGAAACATCAATCGCATGTGCACATCAACACAGTATGTAACCCAGGGAAAGCATACATCTGAAAACCCCACACTATCTGTATATTATAATGATAGAGAACATGTAACAATACATAGTACAATACTCCTCTCAAGTACTCAGTACTATCTCCACCTGTTACACACAAACTAGCTCAGATCTGATGCCTCAAATCTCCTCCACTGTTTGCCTGCCTCCACTGCGCAATCCTGCAAGAGAATCAATCACTCTGTGAAATCGAATTCCCTTGGTTATACTAAGCAAACCTCATGGGCAATCTCCATCCATGCATGTGCAAATCTCATGCACAACTATAGTCACAACTGATAGCAATCTCAACCTCTAACACCTGTCTCCACTGAACTGTACATGCACCAAGTTAACTGATGTATTCTTTAGTTCCTTTATGAGTTAATAATTAATAATTAATTCACACAACTCATCACTAGTGTATTCTTTAGTTAGATTAAAATACAACTAGTTTAACCAAGTCAAACTGAACACAACTCCATCAACTCCACAATCAACTCCACCAAACTCAACCACATGAGTTCTAACTGAAGTCCTGCATGCAATAACTCAACTAACCCACAAGAAAAGTGTATTTCCTTCTGACAGCTACATGTGCCACATCTGTAGCTCAAACTGAAGTGCTCCAAGAGGATAAGATAATGTTTATAGTCCAAATATTATTATGAGTTAATAATATTCGACTGTTCTATTTTTAGCCTAGCAGTCTAAAAATAGAAACCGCCCATATGTCTAAAAATAGAAGTCCATCTATTTTTACCAACATGACCAATCATCCACAAATAGCATCCTGAAACTCATAGACCATGATCCATATGTCTAAAAATAGACATAGTCTAAAAATAAACTTTGCGCCAAAAATAGCCTGCGGGCCCACTTAGTGAAGGCGACTTCTTTCCACTAAGCTCCATCATCTTGTTTCATTCTCAACACTCCCTCTCAACAAGATATGGATTATCAGCAACCCCTATCCTGCCTCGGTGGTACTCGAATTTGCTCCTGGTGAGTGCCTTTGTCAAGATATCAGCATCCTGATCCTCTGTTGGAATGTATGAAAGTAACATGACTCTCCGCTGCACACAATCTCTGATATGATGGTACCTGATGTCAATGTGCTTGGATCTATCATGAAATACTGGATTAGCCGAGAGTTTAATGCAACTCTTGTTATCACAATAAATCACTGTAGGCTCCAAGTGAGAACCGAACAACCCGACCAGGATCTTCCTCATCCATATAGCCTCACATGCAGCCAAACTTGCTGCCATATACTCGGCCTCTGCTGAACTGAGTGCCACGGATCTCTACTTCCTACTGTACCAAGAAACTGCTGTCGACCAGATACTGAAGACCCCTCCAGATGTGCTCTTTCTATCCGTTGGGCTTCCTGTCCAATCTGCATCCGTGAACCCACATAGCTTCACCTCATCCTCCTGTCTGTACCACGATCCATATCCTGATGTGCCTCTCAAATAACACAATACATGCTTGCCTGCCTTCCAGAAGAGCTTGGTTGGCTTAACCATAGTTTGTGAAAGCTGGTTAACAGCATAGCATATATCGGGTCGTGTATTGACCAGATACATAAGTGACCCCACCAACTTTCGATAAATAGTGGCATCCACTACTTCTGCTAAAGTAGCATCCTCCTTCCTCCAACCTCCAGGAAGAGGAGTATCAACAAGCTTGCAGCCATGCATGTTGAACTTCTCCAATATCTCCCAAGCATACTTACCCTGAGAAACAAATAGTCCATCACTACGTTGCCAAATTTCCAATCCCAGGAAATAATGAAGGAGGCCCAAGTCCTTCATCTCAAACTCCTTAGCAAGATCATCCTTGCATGAAAGTATCAACAGCTCATCACCTGTTAGAATCAAATCATCTACATAAATTACAATGATAAGCAACTTACCCTCCACCACAATTTGGTATAGGTTTGGATCTGCCTCACTCTTGGAGAATCCAAGTCCGGTGAAATAACTGTCTATCTGTGTGTACCAAACACATGGTGCTTGTTTCAACCCATACAACGCTCTCTTGAGCCTACACACATGTGACTCGTTGTTGAAGATCTCGAAACCTTCGGGCTGCTCTATGTACACCTCCTCCTCAATGACTCCATTGAGGAATGCAGTCTTCACATCCATCTGATGAATGTGCCACCCCATCTGCGCTGAGGGAGCAAGAATCATACGTATGGAAGAATACCTTGTGAAAGGTGCAAAGGTCTACTCATAATCGATCCCCTCTATCTGTGAAAAGCCTCGGGCAACAAATCTTGCCTTGTACTTCTCCACACTCCCATCAGCTGCTTGCTTAACTTTGTAGATCCATCTCGAACCCACCACTGATTTCCCTTCCGGTCTTGGGACAATCTCCCATGCATTGTTTTTGACAATCGAATCATACTCTTCCACCATGGCATCTACCCATGCGGGATCCTCCACATCTTCCTCGAAATAGGATGGCTCAGTCACAACACATTTTCTCACAAGAGCCATGTATCCAGTGTACCGATCAGGTGACTGTCTCTGTCTACGTTGAGCTGTAGGTGGTCCTACAACCTTCTTTGCATCTTGAGCCAGTCGCTCAGCTTCTGTCAAGCGCTTTCGCCCTTTGATGGTTGGCACTGCATGAGTGGTCTCTTCCACTCCATGAACTTCGTCCTGTGGCTGATCCATGTCCTGAATCTCATCCTTAGGAACTAATAGCTCCTCATCTGCATGCAAGTGTGGCTCCCTGTCAAGCGAACACTTCATGGCTTTCTCCTCCTGAAATTTTATATCCTGTCGCACAACAGTCTTGCCACTATCTAGAAAATACACACGATAGTTGTCGGGCGTATCGGTGTACCCCACAAATATCCCAACCTCTGCGATTGGCTCCAACTTCTTCCTGGCATCCTTCGTCACATGCATATAAACGTTAGAACCAAAAATCCTCAAATGAGAAATATCAGGCCTCTTACCAGAATAAGCCTCCTCTGGTGTACTCATGCCAAGTATCCTGTGAGGACAACGGTTCTGCACATATACTGCAGTATTGCGTGCTTCCGCCCACAAGTGAAGGGTAGGCCCTGATCATGCAACATCGGCCGTGCAGCACCCACGATTGTTCTATTCTTCCGCTCAGTAACCCGTTCTGTTGTGGGTTATGGGGAGCTATGAGCTCTCTTCGAATCCCTTCTGCGTTGTAGAAGTCCTTGAACTCGCCAGAGATGTATTCACCACCATTGTCGCTCCTAAGAGCCTTCACCTTCTTCCCTAATTCCTTCTCGACCAGTGCTTTGAACTCACAAAACTTTGAGTATGTCTCGCTCTTCTTCTGCATGAAGAAGATCCAACACTTTCGAGAGAAATCATCAACAAAGATCACATAGTACCCGTGCTTTGCTGTCGAAGCTACTGAGAAAGGTCCACACACGTCTGTGTGAATTCTCTCAAGGATCCTTGTGGCACGACTATCATTCTCGTGAAAGGTGGCTTTCACAAACTTTCCCAAAGTACACCCCTTGCACTGATCTGACTGCGCAAGGGTGCCTTTAGGAAGCCCTGTAGTAATCTGTTGTAGTATCTTCAAGGCTCCATGGTGAAGGTGACCCAATCTCTTGTGCCACAGCTCGCCATCATCCCGGCTCACCAATCCTTCTGCCTTGCATGCCATTGCTGTGTAGCCATCTTATGCAACTGATAAAGGTTCCTCACTCGAACCCCTATCTTTCGGGTTTCTCCAGTTGTCTTATTGCGCGGGAAAGCCTTTCCCTCGCTGAAAACAACATCATATCCCTTGTCTTCTAACATTGCCACAGAGATAAGATTCTTCTTCAATCCTAGAACATATATCACTTCCTTCAATACGAATGGTTTACCAGACTCCCTCTCAAAGGAAATGGTGCCGATACCGGTCGCACTGTATCTACCATCATTGCCCATCTCGATGTGCACTCCAAGATCTTTCTCCTCCAGATCAGAAAACAAATCTCGATCTCATGTCATGTGAAAAGATGCACCACTGTCCAAGAACCATACCGATCCCATCACACTTGATACCAAGCATGCGATCAATGAAAAATCAAGCTCAAACTGTGAGGATAAGGCCTCTCCCACTACAGATCCAGCAGCTTGCTTGTTCTTCTTCTTCTGCAAACAATTTGTGGCATAGTGTCCGTGCTGGTGACAGTGAAATCACTTCACCTTGGACATGTCCTTATTCTTGCCTTTCACACTGGAATGAGAAGCTTTCTTGTTCTTCGCCTTCTTTGCTTTGACAGCCAAAGCGCAATTTTCTTCATCAGTTCCCTTTGATGAAGATCCATCCCTGGTATTTCTCCCGACCATTGACAGAGTCCTGATAGGAATTCCAACTCTTCGGAAGACCAAGGAAAGCCAAGCTCACCAAGTCCTCATCATCAACAGTCACCCCCACACTTCCCAGCTCATCCCTGCACTGAGTGAACTTCGTGAGATACTTGGGCATACTGTCTCCCTTCTCGCATTTAATGTTTATGAGTTTATCCTTGAGCACCAGCTTTCTCTAATTGCTCTTGCTTTGGAATAGATCTATCAATTCTTTCCACATCAAGTATGGAGAAGCCTTTCCATGCGGGCTTGACACAATGTGATCCTTCACGCCCTCCAACAGAATCCTTCAACACTTTGTTGTCTTCTTTTGCCAAGCATCAACTTGCGCAGTATCAATAGGCTTTGGGACCTCAGCCTCTATGAACTCCTTCAACCCATTATCATCTAACACCACCTCCATCTTGTCCTTCCATGCAATATAGTTCGAGCTGCCCTCAAGAGCATACTCCAATCGCAATCCGTTGAAAAACATTGCCACGTTGATATAAAAAAAAACACTGCTGCAAATTCGAATTCCACTAGCTCAAAACTCAACCGCCTCTGATCTAGAATTCGTGATAACAAAGTATTTCTCGTATAGAGATTGATTATATGGGCTTTTACCGGATATCTCACCTTCCAAAGGAAGGATGAATCCAGAGGCTACCTGGCCCAATTACAGACTCTGCCTGAAGAAATAAAATGTAAACACTTTCTGAATAATAGATTTGATGATCAACAGCTCTCATACCATGTAGAAATTTTGAATAATAAAAACTTATTCACAAAGATTATCCCAATTATACACTAATGCGTAATACATGCATAATACATAACCTCCTCTATGTTAATCATCAATTTAGCAGCATTAAAAACAATAAAACATCAATCGCATGCGCACATTAACACAGTATGTAACCCGGGGAAAGCATATAGCTGAAAACCCCACACTATCTGTATATTATAATGATAAAGAACATGTAACAATACATAGTACAATACTCCTCTCAAGTACTCAGTACTATCTCCACCTGTTACACGCAAACTAGCTCAGATCTGATGCCTCAAATCTCCTCCACTGCACAATCTTGCAAGAGAATCAATCACTCTATGAAATCGAATTCCCTTGGTTATACTATGCAAGCCTCATGGGCAATCTCCATCCATGCATGTGCAAATCTCATGCACAACTATAGTCACAACTGATAGCGATCTCAACCTCTAACACTTGTCTCCACTGAACTATACATGCACTGAGTTAACTGATGTATTCTTTAGTTGCTTTATGAGTTAATAATTAATAATTAATTCACACAACTCATCACTAGTGTATTCTTTAGTTAGACTAAAATACAACTAGTTTAACCAAGTCAAACTGAACAAAACTCCATCAACTCCACAATCAACTCCACCAAACTCAACCACATGAGTTCTAACTGAAGTCCTGCATGCAATAGCTCAACTGACCCACAAGAAAAGCTTATTTCCTTCTGACAGCTGCATGTGCCACATCTGTAGCTCAAACCGAAGTGCTCCAAGAGGATAAGATAATGTTTATAGTCCAAATATTATTATGAGTTAATAATATTCAACTATTCTATTTTTAGCCTGGCAGTCTAAAAATAGAAACCACCCATATGTCTAAAAATAGAAGTCCATCTATTTTTACCAACATGATCCTACAACTCATAGACCATGATCCATATGTCTAAAAATAGACATAGTCTAAAAATAGACTTTGCGCCAAAAATAGCCTGCGGGCCCACTTAGTGAAGGCGACTTCTTTCCACTAAGCTCCATCATCTTGTTGCATTCTCAACACCATGGTTATGGGAAGTGGTCACATAGTTATTGACGAGGTGTAAGGGAGGTTAATGACAGGGTTGACAAAGACAAGCTCTGGTAGTTGACAGAAAGTAATCTTTATCCCAGCTTCTGTTTTCCTGGAAGATTTCAACGTAGGTTCAAGTGGACATGGTGTTGGATGCAACCCAACTTGGTCCAAGTTTTGGTCAAAGACCTCGCATTTTTAGGAGCGGAGTGCACAGAGTTGGAAAATTTCTATTCATCCTGCAGTCTTTAGGGGCTTGGGTTGGGTCAAAAGTCCCTTATTTTGTAATGAGTATCGGGTATTAGTCCATTGTTTTGTTGGATCCATGGTATGTGGACCATAGTCTTGTAGTAAGAAAGCCTATATAAAGAGGATGTAATACGTTTTTGAAGATAACTAGTTAAGCATAGATAGAATTCATAATTGATCATATTTTCTAAGTTTGTGTTTTGGGGAAGGCTTCACAGTTGAGTGCGCAGAGGCCTTGAAGAGTCTGCATCTGAGCGTGCAGACCACCTGCAGTTGTGTGCGCAAGTCAGAGAAGTGCATGTATTGAAGATCCTTATTAATAAAGAAGAAGTTTTGGCAAAGTATTGTGTATCTTTCTATGTTCATTTTCTGTTGTTATTGATATCGTTATGCATGTTTTTTATTGAATTATGCAAAAGAATACATGTTATATTATTCTTTGTTAAGCTTATGCATTAAGTACCAATCTATGAAGTTAATAATCAACGCAAAGTTATCTGTGTATGCAAAGTTATAGACAGATATAAGACATAAGTGAACACAAAGGCGCCACAACATAGATATCCCTCTGCCTACAGAAACCTGGTTCTGCAACCTCCCATAACGACTTCAAGTGAGACTGTGATATGCTTGTAGGTTGTTGCTGAAAGGGCGAGTGGTTGAGCATTTTGTTGGTGCAATACCCCTTAAACCAGCAAATGGTTGCGTTGCCGGGACCGAGATCTGATTAAGGGATATGTTTTGGTGTCCATCAAAGAAATAAATCTAGGAGTGAGAGAATGATAGTTCTTGCACTTTAGATGTAGAAGAGGAATTAGAGAACTGGAAAAAATGATTTTATAAAGTGTCTACAAGGAAATGTGAAAGGATCACCAAATAAGTGTGTTGTAGACAACTGAGAATACGTGATTTACCTTTGTATGATGGTTTGGGTAATATAAATACTTTCCCTAAAGATTATGAAAGACGGGTACCTGAATGTTAGAGATCGCTAGCTTTGGATCAAGAACTGAGGGCTACTCCTGCTAGATGGGGGGTATGCATAAGAAGAATATAGGAGACTAGAAACAATGTAGAATATTAATGTGGGTAAGGTTTGGTCAAGTAGAAACAAAGCTCATAGACAAGTATGATGGCGAGAATGATCCTAAAGACCACATACAACTCTATATCGCAAGTTGGGGAGAAATTCTACGAGAAGAATGGGTGCATGGCTTCATCCATACACTCGAGACAATTCCTCAGAATTGGTATTTGGAAACTGAGCTTCGACATGGTACTTCTAGTTGGGTAGAAATGGTTGATGGATTTATAATGACATTCATATTTGAATATGACTGTCCACATATAGATGCAGCTCTGAATATAATTACGAAGAAGATTTTTGAGAATGAAACTCCATTTATCTGGCAACCTAATTGTGTTGTGCACATACGTAATGTAATGGAATGTTATAATCTCACTGCGGAAGAGGATGAAGATCCTTGCATATTGACATCAAAGAATCAGAAGGTCATCGTGAAGTAAATGGACCTAAGATAGCGATGCCTGATATAATGAAGCCATTGAAGATGAAGAAGGTCAATATACGGTGAGAGGATGAACCAAAGTACGCAACAATAGGAGATTACTGGGATGAAGACATAGTTAGCAAGATAACAGATCTCTTGCATGAATGTCAGGAGTTGTTTCACACTAATTTTTCAGATATGAAGGGCTTATTAGGAGATTTGGGAGTTATGAGGACTACTTTGAAGCTTGATGTGAAGCTTGTCAAGTAGATACCTTATAGACTGAATGCAAAATAAAAGGAGAAGGTGAAAGAAGAATTGGACAAAATGTTAACAGCTAGGATAATCGAACTTGTCAAAGAATCTGAATGGGTAAGTCCCATGTTGGTTCAAGAAAAGAAGGCAAAAGGGGAAATCAAAATCTGTGTTGACTTAAGGAATTGAATGATGCATGCCTACATGACCACTTCTCTACACCATTTACAGATGAAGTATTAGACAATGTAGGAGGATAGGAGGCCTATTCTTTCATAGATAGATTTTCAAGATACCATCATATTAGAATTGCGCCAGAAGGTAGACATAGGACAACTTTTACTACAGAGTGGGATCTTTTTAGTACACAGTGATGCCTTTTGGATTGAATAATGTGCTTGCTATATTTTCTAGAGTTGTAATTGCGGCCTTTAAAGAATATATACACAAGTTTTGGAAGTATACTTGGATGATTGGACAGTCGTTGGACTACTAAAGAAGCACGTGGCAAGCTTAAGGTTGTTGCTAGATACATGTAGGCAGTACCAGATCTCATTGACTTGAAGAAGTGCATATTTTGTGCACCATTTGGTATACTATTGGGACATGTAGTTTGTAAACAGGGATTAATGGTGGATCCCACGAAGATCGCAATTATTGTGAACTTGCTAGTACCAAAAAGAGTGAGACAACTATGCATGACACTAGGACACACTAGCTACTACAGAAAAATTATCAAGGGATAATATGCACAGGTAACTGCGCCAATGGAGAAATTGTTGAAGAAAGATGTATGTACTGAAAGAGAAGATGGTAAATGTGCCTATTCTAGTTTTCCTGGACTAGAAGAAGGACTTCCATGTACATGTTGATGCATCTTGCATAGCATTGGGTGTAGAGCTAGAGTAGTCAGGAGCAGGAGAAATTGATCATCCCATATTCATTACAAAAGTTTAGGCACTACTTGTTGGGAGCACATTTCAAAATGTTCACTGATCACTCCGCACTGAAATATTTGGTGAATAAGCCTATTTTAGGAGGAAATATTTGTCGATGGTTGTTATTATTTTAGGAGTATGACTTCGACATTATAGTGAAGCCAGGGAAATTGAGTGATGGGCCTGATCATCTATCAAGAATAGAGACAAGAGAAGATCCCACAAATATCGAATTTAACCTAGCTGATGCACAACTATTCACAATTATAGTCACAGATGATCACCTCAAGGATATTATTTAGTTTCTAGCGACAGGAATGGCACCTGCGATGTACACTATGAAATAAAAGAAGGAGTTGGTGGTTCGAGCAGCTGATTTCTCATAGATTGCTAGACACTTTTACAAAATGGGACCAAATGAAGTACTGCGTAGATATGTCCCTCAACATGAATAACAAAATATTTGACAGAAGCTCATGGAGGAGTTGCAAGTGGGCACTATGCAGGAAAAGCCACTATGCAGAAAATCTTGAGAGTTGGGATATGGTGCCCCACAGTACATAAGGATGCAAA
Organism: Pinus tabuliformis; assembly: GCA_031772625.1. Classification (NCBI taxonomy): domain Eukaryota; kingdom Viridiplantae; phylum Streptophyta; class Pinopsida; order Pinales; family Pinaceae; genus Pinus; species Pinus tabuliformis. The sequence goes on along the minus strand of CM062816.1, from coordinate 1,960,831,245 downwards.
ATAATTCTATCAAGCATGTGATGTATGTCAAAGAATAGGAAATGCATCTAGAAGAAACAAGATGCTGCTAGTACCACAAGTAACTTTGTAGGATTTTGACAAATGAACTACTGACTTTGTTGGACCTATCAGTCCACTAGGAAAGAAGACTAGTGTGATCAATGCCACTCATTATTTGAAAAGATGGTCTAAGGCACAACCAGTGAAGGATTGTAGCACAGAAACTGCTGCGAAGTTCATCTTTGAATATATATTGTGCAGGTTTGGCTATCTGAAGATCTTGATGAGTGACCAAGGCACACATTTCTTGAACAAGACCATTGAAGCATTAACTGAGGAATTTTAGGTTTACCACTAGAAGATCACTCCTTATCATCCTTGGGAAAATGGAACAGTGGAAGCTTTCAATAAGATTCTGGAGAATGCATTGACCAAGGTATGCAATGTGAACAAAGATGATTAGGATTTAAGGATTGTAGTGGTGTTGTGGGCATATAGAACAACATGCATGAAATTGACAGGACAGATACTGTTTAGGTTGGTATATGGACAAGAAGTAGTTATTCCTATGGAATACATTGTGCCAAGTTTGAGAATTGCAGCTGTCCCAGATATGGTAGACCCTAACATTATGAAGGAAAGAATGTTGCATATACTAGCTCTAGAAGAAGACAGATTCATATCAGGGTTCCATCAGTAAGTGCAAAAAGTAAGGGAGAAATCCTGGCATAACAGGTGTATCAAGAAGAAGACATTTCAGGAAGGAGATCTTGTATTATTACATGACAGCAAATTCTTGAAGGTCCCAAGAAAATTTAAAACACATTGGTTAGGAGCATATATCATCAAGCACATCTATGATGGTGGTTTAGTTCAGCTCGCGAAGTTGAATGGTCCGTTGATTCTGAGATGAGTGAATGGTAGCAGGTTGAAGATATAGGGATGACTCTATCCTTGGAGCTTTGCACTGAAAAATGAAGGGAAGGAATTCTTAGTGCCACCTACAGTTGAAAGTGGGCGCGGGACTATAAACTACTCTGCAGAAAGGGATTTCGCAAAAAGAAGATTACTGCACGATACTCAGGGGTATGATGAAGTCCAAAGGAACTGCGAAAAAGAAAAGGTGACTACACTGTGAGGGAAGGTTCATAGAAGTTGGATGGAAATATGATCGTTGGAAGGAAAAAACTACCATTAATAGGAAATTATCATTAAAGGGCGCAGGAGAAGAGAATTGTTTAAGCACAACTTGTTGTATCTAGCCCCCTACCTACATTAAATGAGAAAATATTGAAATAATCATGAGTCTAGGAATTCAAATTTGTTATAAAAACCATATCCCGCGCCACATTTGACACTTTATTGTCTAGAGAATTTGAGAAATTGCATCTAAGTGAAGAGAAGAGAGATACTATATGTCTGAGAGGAGTTTTTAGGAACTTGTTAGAATATTTGAAGAGAGAGGAATAGCAGGTATTATGGAGGGAAAAGCAGTGAAGGTACCCATGTCCCCAAGGTGCCAGAGGTCGCCTAGAAAGTAGGTACCCAAAGAACCACAACCAGAGAAGAAGCAAGAGAAGAGAACATCTGAGGTATCTAGAGTGGAACTCAGAACATCCTTGAGGAAGAAAACATTGATGGAAGTCCACATAAAGAACAAAGAAGATAAGGGGAAGAAGCCTGTGCATAAAGGAAAGAAGTTGATGCAGCAGAAGGCGCCTCAACAAATCAATGATAGTGAAGAGGAGGCCGAATTTCACTGCATGGAGACAGAGGATGAAGAGATTCCTATTGTGCTCCCACCTTACATGTTTCTATGAAAATTGAACACCAAGCTGGTTAAGGAGCCGAATGAAGGAAATTTTTCCACGTACACTCCATTTTTGCCAGAGGAAGTGTCGTTTTATGGCGAAGTGTTGGAAATATCCCCCAACTAAAGATGGAAGACTGGGACTTTAATGACCAAAGAAAATACCCCCAATTTGAACTAAGTAGATATCTGAAGCAGGTTTGGTACTTAAAAAGTGGATTCACAAGGTTGGAGTCGTACCAGTGGGTTGCAAGACTACAAAGAGGGGGCCTCTTGAAAATGCTGAATGTGCCACACTTTGACCGAATCACAACTAGTACAATCTTTGTGTGATAGCTCCTCGCATTGGTACATGATGGATGCATCTGGCTAGGAATGAGGATCCCAATCGATGAGATGTTAATAAGAAAAATCACAGTTTTGCCTCATCAGGGAAAAGACCCTGCAGAAGAATTTGTGGGAAAAAATATGGATAAGGAGATGACACAAATGATGAAGGAAAAGTTTAGACTAGTGAAGAACTCGCGGGGATATGACATCAATTCCATTGATGACCAAGGATTGTGTTTCACTACAAACATCTTGGCAGGTAAGATAATGAGGAAGTGCAAGGCCAATGAGGTGCCTACAACTGTAGTATATTTGGCTGCGCAGTGCAGCATAGGGGTCCAATTTAACTGGGCTGCCTATCTGTGCAAGGAATTTTTGACAGATTTTAGGGAAGCACATGAAGAGGGGAGGACATTCCACTACACTTGGCTGATAATACTTATCATGCTAATTGCATGGAAAGAACCATAAGATTCACAGTTTGCATCCGTTGAGGTGGATGTTTGTGAAGTAGCAAGGTATTCCTCCCTCTAGTTTACTAAGGAGTCGATGCGCAAAATAGAACATAGGTTTTTCTTTGTGGTGATGGAAATGGATCTACACATGGTGGTGAATCAACATCCAAGGTTGCCATCGAGTTTATATAAGTAGTATTATCACATTGCGGACTTCAAAGAAGACTTCCATAGAAGCTATGTGAAGGCAATGAAGAACCCAACTAGGACATGGCACCCATTGCCATACTTAGTAACCGAAGATGAATTTCTCGCAGTAATACAACAATGGATAAAGAAAGGATTACTACACCCAGTGGAGCGGTTGGAACAGAGAAGGGTACCCCATAGGATACAAGTACAAGTGGAAAGGATGTAGAGATGGAAATAGAGGAAATAGAGCAAGAGCATGAGGAACCCCTCATTGATGCAGGAGTGTTAGAGGAGTCACCTTTTATTGTCAAAAGGAGAGACAAAAAAATTGCGACAAACAAGAGGAAAAAGCAGAAAGAAGATAATTCCAAGGGTGCAAAGGCGTTTGTCCTCATTGATGGGGACATCGACGAAATCAGAGAGAAGGTAAAGGAGATCACAACGAAGACCTAGGACAAGATTGACAATCGTTATAGAACGATCTTTGATGAGGTACAACAGGGCGTTGTGGAGTTGAAGGCGTTGCTCCAAATAGAAAAACAACCAGAACAAATCACTCAGCCATTGCATGTAGAGTGAAGAATAGAGACATAGTTCAGTGCTATAATTTTGCGAGTGCCAACTAGGGCACTAAATTTCTACACATCAGAGGAAAAAGAATGATCTAAAGCATGGAATATTGTCAACATAAATATTTTCATGCTGCCCATTCAGGTGTTGCATGAATTCCATCAAAGTTTAACAATAGAGATGCAGGAGCAGGAACAACGAACCTCAACATTGACGATGCAGGTGGAAAAGGAGAAAGTTGCACTAAAGAAGGAGTTAGAGTAAGTGGCTAAGCAAAGAGATGATGCATGTTAGTGACACTAGCAGTTGGAAAAGTCCATCGAAGATAGTTGCAGCATAGTCCCGCATGTGAAGGTCGGTGAGGAGGAACCACCAGCAAAGAAGGTAGCAAAGCTCGCCCTCGTGATCAAGGAATCAAATAATACACTGGAAAAGATAAAATTCGAGTATGAAGTGGAGATATCAGAGTTGAAAATAAGGCTGCATGCAGCTATGCCACCAGAAGTATGGGAGCAGAGGCAAAAAGACTTAAAGGCAGCATTGAAAGGCATCTCCGACATAGTGGCAAACTACGTGAAATTATTGGATGACACGATGAAGGTTTGGACCTCACTGCAGGAGGATCCAAAAATCCAAAAGATTAAGGAGGAATTACAGGTGAAGCAGAAGCAATGTGACAAGCTCTTGGCAGTTGTAAAGACCCTACCAGTCTTGCAGAAGCTCACCAATATTATTGAAGGAAAGAACCTCCAAAAGAAGATATATGATCTTTGGAGGTTAGAGAAAATTTTGTAAGCGAGGACTCAGCCGTGGCAGGATGAAGCCCTTAAAATTTCATAGGTAGTGGATGAAAGGCTCAAAGAGTTGAAGAAACGGGAGGCAGAAATATTACAGAAGACAGTTGGCCCAACTATAGAGGCATTGTTGGAAGAGGTGCACTGAGAGGAGAAACAAATGGTAGAGATAGTCTAGTAGTAAAATGTAGTCTACAACGGAATTGCAGCAAAAATCAAGGGAACTGTAGCTGAGTGACTCGGAACTAGTCATGTGTGAGTGTTGGGGGCTTGTTGGGTGCAAACCAACTTAGTCCAAGGTTTGGTCAAAGGCTCGGCATTTTGAGGAGTGGAGCTGGCGAAGTTCTATTCATCACGTTGTGTTTAGGGGTTTGGGGTGGCTAAAAAGCCCTTATTTTGTAATGGGTATCAGGTATTAGTCCATTTTGTTTTTGGATTGATGGTATGTGGACCATGGTCATGTAGTAAGAAAGCCTATATAAAGAGGATGTAATACTTTGTTGAAGATAAATAGATAAGCATAGATATAATTCATAATTGATCATATTTTCTCAGTTTATGTTTTGGGTAAGGCTCCGCAGTTGAGTGTGTGAAGGGCTTCAAGAGTCTGCAGTTGAGTGCGCAAACCACCTAGAGATGGGTGCGCAAGTCAGAGAAGTGCATGTATTGAAGATCCTTCTTGAGAAAGAATAATTTTTGGCGAAGTATTTTGTATCTTTCTGTGTTCATTATCTATTGTTATTGATATCGTTATGCATGTTTTTTACTGAATTATGCGAAAGAATATATGTTATATTGTTCTTTGTTATGTTTATGCATTAAGTACCAATATATGAAGTTAATCATCAACGTGAAGTTATTAATGTATGTGAATTTGTAAAAAAAGATAATATATAACTGAACATATAGGTGTCACAACGCGGATATCCCTCTGGCTGTAGAAACCTAGTTCTGCAACCTCCCATAACTGCTTTGGGTGAGATTGTGATCTTCTTGTAGGTCGTTGCCGAAAGGGCCAGTGGTTGATGGTTTTTTTGGTTTGCAGTACACTCTAAAGCTAGGTCAAACCCCCTTAAACCAACACACGGTTGAAAAGTTTTGGGGTATGGGGCCAACCGTTAATGGAGATTAAGCACTACAATAGTCGAGAACATTCCCATCCCATAATCTATTACCCTAGAAGTTTTGAAGTGTGATTTGATCCAAAAAGGACTTGGGTTAAGAGTGTTAATTATATCCCATGGTCACGAAGTGATACTAGCCATTGAGAGAAAGAGCTTTGAGAGAGAGAAGGGGCCACATCGTATGGAATGAACTTGTGATAGTTTTATAAAGGTAAATGTATCCCTGAATTTGTATATGGTATTACCATTCCATAGTCATGATTCAAGGGCATTGTTGTATAGTCAAAGTTATGCTATTATATTATATGGAATTTGAATCTGATGGTTTTGTATTATACCCTTGTGGATCCTCCCACTTAACTTTAAACAAGTTTTAAAAATGGATTTTTTTCAATTAATTGGGTGAAGGAAGTGCCTTTTTCCAGTGACTGGGCATAGTGAATTTTGCTGGTATCAAGTAACTAGGGAAAGAGGAAACTTTGGGAGGCATCAAAGTGGAAGGTAAATTGTATGAGGTAAATTGTTTTAAATTGAAGTAGACAACAGATGATTGCAGGAGTAAATATGAAGGTGGTAAGAGAAAGAACGTTAATGTTCTTTAAGGCACAAAGAAGGGTTAAAATTTCTCTTTAGATTGGAAGATATTTATTTTAGGAGGATACAATTTGAATATGAATTTGAATTTGCTTGTGAAGTTGATTTTGGAAGGAATCCGTAAACAAAAGTTGAAGAGGAGTCTCTTACTTTGAGAAGAGATTGGAGCAGGTTGACTTTGCATCTAGACAATTCTTAATAGATAGATTTATATAGTTCTTAGCTTCTAATCACATTTATATATTTCATCTTCAATGTATTTAACATCATCTCATGAAGTAGTGGAGCATATGGAAGGGAAAGGACTCATTAGTTCTTCTTTTTTAATGTGAAAATAGACAAAGTTTTCTTGTGTTTACTCTCATATGTTGTAGTAAATTGCTTGTGTGAATATTTTCTCTTCCTCCAATCATCATAGATAGTGATTAATATATCCGATTAGTTTTTTCCCCTCCGTTATTCACTTGGACTAGGTAGTTAGTATTTGTCAATACGTAATTCCAAAATGTATTTTCTACATATTTATGAAAAAAATAAGAGGAATAATTCATATTATGCTCTTGTAAATTCTTATGAGGGAGATGAATCACATGAGAAGGGAGAGGAACTTCTAGAAAAGGAGAAGGAATCAGATCTTGTTTGTAATGTGGTTTCATATAATAGCATGATGATACTATATTGGTGAGAAAGTTAGTCAATGAAAGCATATATACTCATACAACAAATGAAAGTTTCTATCCATTAAAATATTATAGGATTTCATCTTTAAAAGGGATGGATTTAGGTACAAACAATGTGTCTCATGATTACTAACTAGGTATACAACTATATAAATTGATGATTGTTATAATCCAAATAAGGCAACAAGACTTGTGTTTACGAATTTTTAAATAATTGGGTCTATCCAACCATTACTTGGTCATGCATGTGGCTATTTATATTGTATTATTTACACTAATTCCAATCTGGACATTAGTTTCCGACAACAAAACTACTCTAACTCTTTAGATCCCTCATTCTCTCAAATTCCCTAATATTTGAATGTGCTTTTGGTTTTTATTATAAGATTGTTTGAATCCATTCTTATATTGGATGTTTTAGCATTACAGGTATTTTCAAACTTGGTGAATGCTTCCCACTCATATCATCCCTTTGAAAATATCTCTAAAGTTTCTCTTCTATGATAGGATCCTTTTATGTGGCACATCAATCATTGAGATGAAACCTTTTTGAAATGATTATCTATGATAGTTGAAGTCCTTTTCCTCTTTTTTCAGGTCTCGTGAATTTTCATATTTTATGTATGCACAAACACTTACACTCTTTAGAATGATCAATCTTTTCCAACCATGCAAAGATTGCACAAAACCTATAAAGATAATTTTGATACAAAATTCACAATCAATAAAAAATATTAAATCCTTTTGAATATCATAAGCAACTCAACAATCCCATAAGACTTTCTATAGGGTCAAAAGTTCATATTTTCAAAGACTATGAATTTGTTAGAAATAAAGATAATGCGAGAGAAAATAACTATAAGAACAATAACGCAAAAAACTCAGGAACATTACAATCGAAAATCTGTAAGTTTTTTAAAGGCTTCATTACATGTAAGCCATGGTATCTAATACCAATAGGCCACCAAATACATGTGCAAAAATTCTCCAGTAATACTACATAAGATCAAAAGTTCACATTTTCAAAGAGTATGAAATTGTTAGAAATAAAGACAATACCAGAGAAAATAACTATAGCAACAATAATGAATAAAAGTGAGGGAAATTTCAGTGGAGAATCCCAAGTTTTTTAAAGGATTCATGACATGTAATCCATGGGCTTATAATACCATAGGCCACCAATACATATACTTGAAACCACCACTATGGACCTAGTAGTTTTGACTCTTTCATCGAATCAAGTTTATCCTAAGATACATTCCTTTAAACTTAACTAGGAAATCCATATTGCCTCCTCCCCTATCACCTAGGTCTACACGAATAATTTACCATGAGGGGGTACACATGCATAACCAAGTCTTACAGCCATATTCCCATATACATGTAATTTACAAATTCTATCTCCAAAGTTTTCTTTTAATTGTTGTATGATACTTATGCCACAATTCTCTCATGTTTACACACTTGCTAACACCAAGTGCTCTCCTCACCAGATATTTCTTTTGTGGTTTCATCTTACCCTATTAGGCCTCTATTTGTTCTAAGGAAATAATCACATATGTAGGTAAAATACTAATCAAGCTTCTCTATGTTAACTTGAACCTCAACATACAATGTGTCCAGATTTGCAACCATCACCTCCTTGTACAAGCCATGGTCCATTAGCGTTGATACCACTTGTTAATAAAAATGATAGAGATATTCTGAGGTATGACAAACAAATTGAACTAGAGCCTACTACTAGAGCCTAGGGCTAGGGTTATCCAATCCCAGAGTCATAGTTATAACCAGAGATAGATTCATGTTCCATGAACATTATTTAGTTGGTGGCCAACCTTAAAACACCATGAGTAGAAGACTTATGCTTTTGCTACACATTTCATTAGCTTTTTGATTAACTTCAAATCATCATTAGGGAGCAATTCCAGAATGTAGAAGATTTCAACTTCTAGCCAGATTCATAATTGTTATTAGAATAACTTTGAGCTAAGTTATAGAGTTGATGATCAACCTTAAATTGCCACCGATAGAAGACTTCAACTTCTACCACCTCATTTGGTTTGTGGTCTTCCTTAAACCAACATTTCAAATATCACATCAATCCATTGGATATTATATACATTTGTATTTAGCTCTCTTCTTGGACTCATATACACCCCTTTGGATTAAATGGAGGAGCGTTGGACACCTAATCCAGCAGGGTTGGAGTGGAGGAATTCCAACAGTGATATGAGCCTAAGAGACCTTGGAAGTTGAATCCAAAAGTCACACAAAATGTATTTAATTGTATATCTTTTGATTAATAAGTAACACATTATTTATCTATCTTAGTCTATTAGTTTTGTGTGTAATGGATAGTTTTGTGTAATGTTGGAAAATTTGGCACAATCACTTAAGTGGAAGGAAAAGCCTTCGGCGAAGGCCAACTATCATAGAATTCCAAGGGACCTCTTGGAATTTGAAAACTAAGTGTCACAAAAATTTTATTTATCTGTATGCTTTGTGAATAATATGCATATCAAGTTTCATTTAATTGTTGTCTATTTTCATGAGTGCTTCCTACAGTTGAATTCGATTAGGACTATACTTACCTTACTGATTTGTTTGGGCCATGTCTTTTGTGGCCTTTGAATTTGTGAACCATATATTTTGTGGTCCTTTTTTTGCAATCTTAGTTTTCCTTTGTGTCCATCTTTATGAGCCAGAAACCCTTAGTGCTTGACTGGGGTATCCACCTTAATTTGAGTTCCAATGCTAGCATGGGTTGTACTCTTAACTGCTTATGCTATTATAATCCTTTCATTATTAGCCTTCCTACAAAAGCAATGTGAGCACCCTCTATTCATCCCTCCTTGCTTTGGTGTCATTCACTAGTATTATTCATGGTGTGAAAGAGATCAGAAATGCCTCATCCTACTTAGACCTACCCACTATGCCCATGACTCTTGCTTCACTGTGATGTTAGATCCTTGATTACATGAATCTTATGCATGCAAAAACACTTCTACAATTGTCTGAGTTGGTGTTTTTATGTAAGCAAAGAACACTACTACAAAAATATACATCTTTAAAAACTTTTATTTCACTCCATAATTTTACTCCGAGAATCGTTTGGCTCTGAGACCAAGTTCAAATTTTGCATTTATATTTGTATATAATAAACAAAAGTATGCAACGTTCTGGCCCATTATTACAATTTACAATCTCTACATGAAGCTTGTGTGTTGTATTGTAGGTATGAGAACAAATTCATAGTATTGTTTGAAAGTGTTCCTAGAAGTATCTTCTAGTTACACAATATAAGGCAAGATTTCCTTCTTATCATTAGGCACATCAATGCTAAAGAATGTTGGTAAGTTGAAAAAAGTTATTTTGTAGTTTACCATCTAAATTTCATTATGAATAAGTGCATTTTCAGTTAATGTCAACACCCTTTGATTACTTGAGTTATTGAGAAAGTAGTTAGAATTACTAAGGTGTCAAAGTTATTGAAGACACTGATACCTTTCATGATACAGTCAAAATGAGCAACCCCATTTTCATCGATATTCAAATATGATCAAAACATGCACCAGAAAAAATCAATTTTCTCTAGCTCAAATCATAGCTCCAACGAGATGAATTACAACAAAGGAATCAACATTTTGAATTTGTTCTTACTCGAAATAAATCCATTTTTGAGATTGAGGTTTATTCCTATCAAAAACCAACACTTGATCATATTAATGAGGCCACTTCAGGAGCATATTTAAACAAATATGAAGTTCAACTTGCACTACTCAAGCCCATCATCAAACCTTCGGAAGAATTTATCAGCAACAAGAAAAAAATCAGCCTTGTATATGAAAATAAGTGTTCTTTCACATTCTAGACTACTCTAAGCTAATTGAGTTTTGTAGCATTGGATTTCATCAAGACTACTCATCCTCTCTTGCTCCACTTCCACAATCAAATTAGATTCGTAGATGCCAACATTGTAATTGAGTTAGCCATTTGAAATATCATTGTTTTGATCTTCACCCTTATGAGCATTTTGGAAAACATACTCATCATTCAAACAAACGTTTTATACATAAGAATCCTACAAGAGATAAGATTCACCTTAGATGGATCACTTCTTTGCAATGGTCTTCAACAACCAAGAATATATATTGATCATAACTCATATTTCATTCTTGAGTATTGACATGTCTTGCAATGAAGATATATTCATATTTTCACCTTATATCTGGCATGGGGGAATTGATGGTCAACTATTGGATTCGAAGTTGTATCAAGCAAGTGTGAGCCACACCCTGAACTAGGTCCTGCAGCTATAGCCTAGAACCAAAGTCATCCAACGCTAGAGTTAGAGTTGCAGGTAGAGACAGACTCATGTTCCATGAACATGATTTTCTTGGTGGTCAATCTTAAACCACCACATGTAGAATAATTTGGCTTTTACTACCCACTTGAATAGTTTGTAGTCATCTTTAAATCATTATCAGGGGGCACTTTCACTTCACAAAAGACTAGCTTCTAGCCACATTCAGAATTGTTCTAGAATTTGCTTTGGGCCTAATTCTAGAGTTGGTGGTGAGCCTTAAACCACCATTAGTATAAGACTTCGACTCTTACTACCTCATTTGGTTTGTGGTATTCCTTAAACCACCGTTTCAAAGAGCACATCCAACCATTGGTTGGCATACACTTTTTTATTTTAGTTATGTACTTAGACTCGTATACACCCATTTGGATTAGGGGGGCATGTTGGTAACATAATCCTTGGGGTTATGTAAATTTGGCACAAGCACTTAAGTAGAAGGTGAAAAGCCTCAAGTGAAGGCCCAGAGTCATAGAAGTCCAAGAGACCTCTTAGACTATGAAAATCAAAGGTCACGGTATTTATATGTATGTTTGTGAATAATATGCATCTCATGTTTCATCTAATTGTTCTTTATTTCCGTGAGTGTTTCCTCTAAGTTTATATAGCCTTTGTGCAAAACACTAGTTGTCAAAGCTCATTGTATTATATCAAAATATCAAAACTTGAGGGTGATGGAACATTTATTAACGCTTCATAAAATACCTTTTGGCCATCCTTAACTCGATTAGAGTCATCAAAGGGCCATGGAAATCAAGTTATGCTTAGGTATATCTTTTATATGTAATATGAATAATTGTGGCATAACATACCTTCTATGATCGAAAAAAAAACTCAAGGTGGCAAACCAATGCAGATTTTCATTATTCTCTTATGCAAACACTTTACATCATTCTGAAAAAAAAAATCAAAATAAAAATAACAATATTTATTTTCTTTTCTCCCAATTTTATAAATTCATCTTTAATATGGAATAGAAAAATAATCTACTCAATTATAAAGTACTATTAGATAAATTATAAATAATAATTTTTATCCCGCACATTAACATTTAATTCCATCGTTAATCACTTTTCACTTTTGTAAAATTTAAACCTAAACATAATGAAACTAACATCCACACGAATCCATCCATTGATCTGACACCTGAGGGGTCTCCAACAAGTGGTTGGATAAGCGAAGAAGAAAGTTCCAGAAATATCATTTCCAAGGATCCACATGATCTCCTTTGGGATCTGAACTTTCAACTGACTTTGAAAAAGTTGTGTTTTATTGGGTGCCATATCCAAATCAACACGATGCAGTCATATCGATGAAGCAATAAAGTGTGCAAATCACTTTTATAAATTGATGAGGTAAGCATATCGTATCTGATACGTCAGCGTAACTTAACTTAAACGAGGGATTTAATTTTTCGAAGTCGTAATTTTTGTCATTTTTAATTTTATATTTGGTATTTTTTTAGATAATACAAAAATTTAAAATGTAAGAAATTTAATTTTTTATTTAATCATTATAAATTATATATATAATTCTTTTTAACATTATTTTTTCTATAAATTACATAATTTCCCTTTCCATTTAATTTAGTCCACATGTTCGGATAAACTGTTTTAATGGAAAATGTGGCAAAAATTGTATTAAGAATGGACATTTGTTCTTTTATCATTTGACTCAGTGGTGGTTGACTTTTTTTTAAGGGATTACTCTATTTTTGCCATATTTTTCGTATTGGGTATCTCACAGTGGTTTCAGGGTGAAATCCCTATCTAGTTGTGTAATGTAATGCCAAGAAAAATTAGAGGGACACCAAGAGGCATTTCCATTGGTTGGAAGGGGCAGAGAGCCAAAAGTCAATGAATAAGACATGATACTAAAGAAGATTTGGAGGTCATTCTGAAGGACACGAAGAGCAAGAAGAATTGATGGGAGACCAAGAGGATTCAAGATTTGGGGATGCTCTTGATAAGATCACCACAACCCAAGAAGCAATCATGCAACTTCTCATAAAAATGTCTTGTACACAACTCAAAAATTCTAACCAGGAGAGCAGCATTGGAGAAGGTGATTCACATTCCAATGTGGGTGGCCATATATATGCACATACCAACCCCTAGAATAGCCCACACTTTTATGGAAATAAGCCAGGTATGCCTCCATTTTTGGATGATTCCTCCAGGGAGTAGGAATCCTTCATATCCATAGCAAGAACAATCACAAATTGGATGAGGGAGTACCAAACACTACCTCTTGAAGTAAAGACGACCTTGACCATAAATGATTATTATTTTATAAGGAGCAAACAATAGAGGAAGGCAACAACGTATCAAGATTCTTAGCCAAACTAGGATCTGCAGAAGGTTGTGTGGAAAGTAACTCTTCCCTATTTTGATAGATCGGGAAAATGTTCAACTAGGCCATGGGTGTAGAAGTTGGACACATATTTCCATATTAACCCCATGTGTGAGATGGATGCTATCAAATACGACACATCTTAATGGACAAGTACACGAATGGTGGAAACACAGAATAATCACACTAGGGAATGCGAGCATCACTTCCTATACTGAGTTCACACAAAGGCTAATAAAGAGATTTGTTAAGAAGGATCCTAAGTTTCACTTTAGGGAGTTAGCTCAGCTTCGGAAGACAGGAAGTGTTGAAGCCTATATCACTAATTTTTAGAGATTAGCTATGATGTTCACTAACATTTCAATAGCCCGAATATTTATGTTGTTTGTAGAAGGTCAATCAAAAGCCTTGCATGGGTGGGTAAGAGCTTAGAAGCCCACAACCTTACAAGATGCAATTAGTAGGGAAAGGGATATGTAGGATGTAGTACCAAAGACTAGGTTTCCCCCCAAACTAGCCTTTCCTCAAAAGGGCAAAGAGATAAGGCAACTATAAAAGGAGTGGTTAGGGAAGAACCAAATGGATGATGAGGCCAGAAGGGACTTCAAAAGGAGGAGATTGTCCTTCTCCTGTCACGAACCTTAGGTGGCAGGTCATCGATGTACTAAGCAAAAGGCCCACTATATCAAAGTATTTTCTGATAGCGAGGATGAGGGAGAAGAACTAGAGCAGGATCAGGGAGAATCACAAGGAATGGGGCTAGAGAAGTTATAGGAGGAGACTCGTGAAGGAGTCATTGCCTCAATTACATGAATTTTGAGATATCACACTCTTTGGATCAGGGGTACCATAAAGGGGAAAAAGGTGACTATGTTGATTGATGGTGGGGCCTCCAACAATTTCATTGATGCAGAGTTTGAAGCCAGAAGGGGATTGATAATTAGAGATTTTTGAGGATTTACAGTCCTAATTTCTAGAAAGAAAGAGAACAATTGCATGTCATGCACCAAAATAGTTCCCAACATGAGTCTAACAATGGGAAATTACATAGTTACCGATAACTTCTTTGTAGTAGATTTCCTAGATTCCCATGTGGTATTAGGGGTCCAATTGTTGTATTTGATTGGGACACATACAATGAACTATGAAGAGTTGGAATTTCTATTTACGGGGCTAGATGGTAAGAAGGTGATGCTAAGAGGGATACATTCGTACCTGCCTAAGATCATGACATCCAACAAAATGGAGGTAGATATTTGGCATGGGGATATCATGTGGGCAATAGAATGTTGAGTTATGGAGAGAAAGCCAACAAAATGAGCATAGAGAGTATCCTCCTGTCATCATGGTATTATTGCAGAAGCACCAAAAGTTTTTTTGGAGATATACCACTAGGTCAACCACCAGATAGAGGATTTGAGCATATCATTGAATTAGAGGAAGGGGTCAAAGTTTTCATCACTACACATTATTGACATCCCAAGGCATATACAAATGAGATAAAGAAGGCCATTTAAGAGTTTTTGGCCTTAGGACACATCCAAAATATCTCAAGTCCTTTTGCGTCATTAGTAGTATTGGGTTAGAGGAAGGATGGGTCCTTGAGGATGTGTATAGACTATCAAGCACTAAACAAGAAGACTATCAAAAATCGATATCCTAACCCCATCATTAACGAACTGATGGATGTGATGAAGGGGGCTAAGTACTTCTTAAAGATTGATCTTCGCTCAAGATATCACCATATCAGAGTTCGGGAATAGGACATCCCGAAGAGAACTTTAAAATGTCACTATGGACACTAAGAATTCTTGGTTTTTCCCTTTGGGTTAAACAAAGCCCTGATACATTTTAGTCTTATATGAACCATGTGTTCAACAAGTAGCTACGTAGATTTGTGTTTGTACTCTTCGAGGACATCTGCAATTACAGTCGAATGTGGGAGGAGCATCTATAACATTTGGTCGAGGTGTTGGTAATTCTAGAGGCGCAACAATTCTATGCCAAAATCTCCAAATGTGAGTTTACCCTAACAAAGATGTTTGTAGGAATTTACAGGGTAAGTTCCTCAGACAGAACACCAAAGGACACCGCTCACAAATAGATCATAGATCAATACACCAATATTGTTGACGTGGTTAAAACCCTCAAATAGGGAAACAGTCCATGGCCTGAGCCAACGCGACCACTTCAGGAAATTTATTAATAAAATAAATAAAATTTACATAAGCTTATCTCATGAACGGTTACCCTACAAATGACTCTTCATGCTCTTTAAATAAATATCATGGACCAATCAAGTGTTAAGCCATGATCAAGTGTCGGTAATACTGAGGAGAGAATGAATTGTCAGATCACTTCATGTGTAGAACATATCGTGACCGTTGGATTGTAAGTTACAAATGTACATAGTAAAGAAACACATTTTACCTAACTGTACACTAGACCAAGTTATACATAACTATTTCCTATGTGTCGGAATATCCTAACATCCCTCCTTAAGAACAACTTGGGATAGGATTGAAGGATGTACAAATATGACACAATAGGAGAAGGAAGGAGGAATTAGAGCCTATCCCCCCTTAGTGACAACTTCCTAAACTCCAACCATAAATCGAAGTTTAGTAAACTTTGCCTCTGTGAGAGTCTTTGTAAAGATGTCTACAACTTGATCATCTGTTGAACAATATTTCACTTCAATAACATGGTCATAATGAGCTTTCTGATGAAGTGCATGTGAAGTTCAATGTGTTTTCTATGCTCATGTTGGACTGGATATTTGCATAGTTGAATGGCACTTTGGATATCACACCAAAGTGTAGTTGGATGTTGTTTCTGAAAGCCAAACTCTAACAGGATTTGACAAGTCCATAGGGCTTCCTTACTAGCTTCTACAACACCACGATACTCTGCTTCTGCTGAAGAAAGAGAAATGGCACTTTGTTTCTTGAAAGCCCATGTAATAGGTCCTAAACCAAGAGTGAACACATAACCTGCAGTAGACTTCTGATCATCAGGGTCACCAACCCAATCAGAATCAATGAAACCAACCAATAGAGGAGATGCTTCTGCACTGTAATGAATCCCAAACTGAACTGTACCTCGAACATAACGAAGTATTATTTTAGCTTCTTTCAAATGAATTTCATGTGGGTTTTGCATAAACCGAGCAATAAGGCCAACAACAAAGGAAAAGTCAGGACGAGTATGGGTCAGATACAAAAGTTTTCCTACAAGTTGACGATATAAGGTAGCATCAACCTCAGGGGAAGTACAAGTGACTGAAAGTTTGGCTCCAGACTGAAAGGGATAAGGGGCTGGATTACAGTCTTCCATGTCGAAATGGTGTAGAAGATCATAGGCATACTTGGATTGGGAAAGGGAAATACCTTCCTTCGATTGAAAGACTTGAAGACCGAGAAAATAATGCAAGTGTCCTAAGCCTGTCATTTCAAACTTCTTTTTAAGGCTGGACTTCACATGGTTTATAAGGATGGGATCACTACCAGTAAGGATAAGATCATCAACATAAAGAACAAGAATGATAAGAGACTTGCCCACTTTCCTTGTGTAGATAATATAGTCAAAATGACACCTAGAAAATCTAGTTTCTAAAAGAAAGCTATCCATTTTGGCATACCAAGCCCGAGGGGCTTGCTTGAGACCATAAAGGGATTTCTTAAGCCAACATACAAGGCTGGAGTCTGTTTGTATAAAGCTAGTAGGTTGTTCCATATAGATTTCTTCATGCAAGTCCCCATGCAAGAAGGCAAATGTAACATCCATCTGATGGACTTCCCATTTGAAAGAGGCACCAAGGAAAGAACACATAGATAGAGTTCATTTTGGCAATAGGGGAGAAGGTTTCAGTATAGTCAATACCTTCAACTTGTGAAAAACCATTAGCAACAAGATGAGATTTATGTTTATCAACTTTTCTATATGGTTCATACTTGGTTCTATAAACCCATTTTCATCTAACAAGTTTTTGTCCCTTTGGAATAGGAACAAGATCCAATGTATCATTTGCCAATAATGAACGATATTCTTCATTCATAGTTGCATCCCAATCTATATGGCCTGAAGCTTCTACAAAGGTGTCAGGATCATAATTCACTGAAGCTTAAGCCAATAAAGAAGAGGCTCTATCGAACTGAGAACGTATACGTCACTGATCTGTAGGATCACCAGTAAGAGCACCTGCTGCATCCCGAGTAGCACGGACCCATTTTGGAAGCTGAGGAGCTGAAGGAGGATCCTTAGAAGGTGGGGGAGGATTTTCATCCTCACTGTCATCATCTAAAGAAGAAATATTTTCAGAAGTAGAAGGGATAGAGAGAGGTGGCACATCCACCGAACTAGGCTCGTATACCGATATATTTTTAGCAAACTTTACATCTCTTCTAATGATAACATTTTTGGACTTAAGTGGAATAAGTTTATATCCTTTGACATCTTCACAATATCCAACAAAAATACATTTTTCACTCTTAGGTTCTAAATCTTTATGTTTCTCATATGGAATATGGGCCCATGATTCACTTCCAAAAACACGAAGGTGACTTACATCTGGTTTAATTGAGCTCCATGCTTCTTTTGGAGTGATATTCTTTAAAACCTTAATAGGAGTGCGATTTACTATGTAATTTGCACAGTTAATTTCTTCTGCCCAAAAATTAAGACTAAGTCCTTTATATTGAAGCATACAATTAGCCATTTCCTTTAAGGTGTGATTCTTCCTTTCAGCTACACCATTTTGTTGTGGAGTATATGGAACAATATGTTGCATTTGAATTCCATTCTCAATGCAAAATTTGATGAATTTGTTGTTAACATATTCTTCGCCATTATCAAATCTTAGCTTAAGAATTTGATGTCCATATTGTTTTTCAACAAAGGCCTTAAAGGCCAATTAAATACTTCACTCTTGAGTTTTAAGAAGTATACCAAAGTGCGTCTGGAGAAATCATCAATGAAAGTTAAGAAATACTTGTAGCTAGAGAATGAAACAATTGGAAGTGGACCACATAAATCACTATGCACAAGTTTTAAAGGGGTTGAGGCGTGCCAAGGGCACGTTTTTCAAAACTATCCCGATGATGTTTTCCGAGTACACATCCGGAACAAACACCATCTCTGCAAGATACCATTGGAAGACCTGTCACAATATTTTCTTTACATTGATTCTGAAGGGAGCGATAGTTTAAGTGACCAAATCGCTCATGCCAAAGTTTCCTCACTTCATCATTATGAGAAAAAAATATCAAGGGAAGATTTAATGACCCAAAGTTGTTAAAATTATACAACCATGTAGAATCATGAGAAATGCCAGTAGCTAAAATCTATCTAGGATCTCTTAGGTCCTTAATTACAACATCGTGAGGTGAAAATTCAATGATTTTACGTTCACTTGAATAAGTTATCTAATATACAGATAGAATGTTAAAGGATAAGGTTGGAACACATAATACATCATTAAATTGACCATTATCTAGATGAACAGTTCCAGTCCCTACAACACTAAGAGATCTATCATCACCGACATATATATTTTTGGCGTTACAATCATTTAGAGAAGAAAACATGGCTTTGTTTTTGGCCATGTGATAAGAAGCTCCAGAATCAATAAGCCACTCATGAGAATGAGAAGAAGAAGATACATTTAGTGCATAACCAAACCGAGATGCTTGACCATCACATGCAAAAAGTGTTATTCCTGAAGATGAAGTTGAAGTTGAAGAGTGCTCCAAATGGATGTTATGCTTCTTCATTGCTACTTCCAAGGCTTCCATCTTCTTAAAGCATTTGGATTCTAAGTGGCAATCTCGATTACAAAAGTGGCAATGTATATCAGTCTTCTTCCCTTTCTTTTTATTTTCCTTATCATTTTGTTGAAATGATTTTTCATTTTGAGACTGGAATTGCTTAGGACCCTTGTTTGGTTTAGAACCATTCTTTTTAGGATACTGCTTTTTAGGATTCTTTGAATTTGGTTTTTGCTAGGTGGCTAAGGCTTTCTTAGAAGAGTTTCCAAGATTAAGAAGACCAAAATATAAGAGATTTTCTGGTTCTCTTATTAAAGAATCACAAAAGGCATCAAACGAGGGGGACTTGTAGTCTTGTCCTTAAGAAATAAAGGCTTCTCTAGTAGATTGGAAGGTGGAAACAAACACAGAGTAAATTGGTCATAACTTAGTAAGAATGGAATAGATAAGGCTACAATCTTCTTTCTTAACCTTAACACCTTCCATGAGAAGTCTAAGGGTCTTGAACTTGGACAAAAAATCTTCAGTGGAAGAAAAATTATTGGGGTCTAATGTAGGCAACTCATTTTCGAGTTGATGGGCTCTAATTTCATTTTTAATTCCAAAAACTTTAGTGAGTTGTTTCATTGCTTCATTAAGAGTATCAAGTTCTGCGATATGGAATCTAAGGTCTAAAGAAATAGACATCCCTATCAACCCACGTGCTTGATCTTGCCTATTTTCCCATTTGGCTGCCTTATCTTCATCTTGAGGTTTGGTTTCTTGGCTTGAGGCTATTATGTAAAGACTTTTACTTCTAAGTAAATCCACAATGTAGGACCACCATTTGAAGTAGTTGGTGCTGTCAAGAATAACTTGGCATGGACTTTCTATTTTAACAGAAACTAAAGCTGTATATGTTGAAACTAAGTGTTCCAATGGAAAGATCTGGAAAATTTAGGCTGATTAAAAAAAACGGCTCTAAAAACGGCTTCCGGATGAAGAAGTTATGGCTTTTTGAAGAAAATTTGTTGAAGATGACGACGAAGTGCGTGAATGTGCGGAAATGAGTGATAATGTTATATTTAAAAAAATCTCCCCCCCCCCCCGCACTTTCCAAAATTAATCTAATTAGATCACTTTAAAAAAAAGATTTTGTGTGACTCACTTTTATAAATAAGTGAAAGTCACTTTTACAATGGTACTTTTTGAACTACCCTCTCAATTGTAACTTAAATAAAAGATAAAGAGACTTTAGAATTATAAGTGACTCACTCTTTATAATGGGTGAGAACACTTTTACATAAAGTAACTTTAAAACATATGTTACATGTGCTTTTTGAAAAAGTAACTCAACAAAAAGAAAGACTTGAACTCAAGGCCTCTATTCTTAAAGTAACTTTGGATCAAGTGAGCTAGTTTAAAAGGTTAGTAATTTTTGGAAAAGAGGAAGGGGTTTTTTTTTAGTCACTGAAGCTTTGGGGTGCGTGCTTACTTGAAAAAACTCTTTTTTGTCTACAAAAAAAAAACCAAAATACCCAACACAGACATACAAAAAAAACAAACCATACGGCTTGAAGTTAGCTTTATTCGGAAACTAAATATTTTCCTCAATGTTTCTAATTTTCCGAGATCACACTAAGGCGCGGCGGAAAAGAGCATACGCATGAGAAAAATCCTTCATTTCCGTTACTTATTTGCCCAGATCGCATAGATTCGCGGGGCAAAGAGCATACGTAGAAATGAAAAGTATAGATCCGGTAATAAAAAACAAAGAGCTAAATAAACTGAAATAAACAGAGACATAATAGCTAGAACTGCAAATAAAGACTGTATACCTCCATATCTTAAAAATGACGTAGCTAGGACTACCAGAAACCCTTTCGTCTGAAACGAAAGGAGTTCCTCACTGGAACATATGCTCCTAACACAATAGTACAGTTCTCTCGGCCCGAAAGCAGTCAGAAATAATAGATCTAGGAAAAGGCAGTGGGATGCAGTTGTACCGGCTTCGGATTTGGATCACCAATGGATGCGGCCCTCAAATAGCTCTGATACCATGTAGGAATTTACAGGGTAAATTCCTCAAACATAACACCAAAGGGAACCGCTCACAAACAGATCACAGATCAATACACCAATATTCTTGACGTGGTTAAAACCCCCAAAGAGGGAAACAATCCACAGCCTGAGCCAACGCGACCACTTCAGGCAATTTATTAATAAAAGAAATAAAATTTACATAAGCCTCTCTCATGAATGGTTACCCTACAAATGACCCTCCATGCTCTTTAAATAAAGATCATGGATCAATAAGGTGTTAAGCTACGGATCAAGTGTCGGTAATACCGAGGAGAGAATGAACCGTCATATCACTTCATGTCTATAACATATTGTGACCGTCGGATTATAAGTTATAAATGTACATAGTAAAAGAATACACTTTACCTAACTTTACACTAGACCAAGTTATACTTAACTATTTCCTATGTGTCGTAATATCCTAACAATGTTGTATCTAGGACACGTGATTGGAGGCCTAGGTGTCAAAGTGCATCAGGAGAAGATTGAGTCGATTCTTAATTGGCTCACTCACAAGAATGTAATAGAGTTGAGGGGCTTCTTGGGTATCTACACTTATTACAGAAGATTTGTCTATAGGTATTCACAACTAGTATCCCTGCTTACCAATCTCACTAAGAATGGGGCCTTCATATTTTCAAAGGCAACATAGAAAGAATCTGAGAAACTTAAGACAGTGAAGAGTTCATGTCTCATTCTAGCCTTGTTAGACTTCTCTAAGCCATTTGTATTGGAGTGTGATTCCTCTGGGGAAGGCATCTAGACCGTTCTGACATAGGACCATCACCTGATTGATTTTGAGAGTAGGAAGCTCAAAGATTATGAGCATACCTATTCTATCTATGATAATGAGATGCTGACAATTATGCATGCATTGGCCAAGTTTCTCCCATATTTGGTGGGAAATCAATTTAAGGACAAAATAGATCATAACTGTCTTAGGTACATCCTGGATTAGAAGGGGTTGAACGAGAGGCAACAAAAATGGGTAAGTAATATCCAGGGCTATTGGCTTAGGGGGCCTTGACCTAGGTTCGGAGTTAGTTGACGCAACCAACAAAACCCTTCACTACTGGCCCTTTTGGCAACAACTTGCATAGTGCAGGCCGTAGTCTCACTCGAAGCAGTATGGGGAATGTAAGAACCAATTTTCTGCATCTAGAGACTAGTAGGATGTCTTCCAACACCTTGGATCTTCCTTTGCGCAGATCGATAACTCTTAGGGCATGTTACTATAATTCTGTTAAAACAACCTTCAGACCTTCATGAAGGTCCACGATCAGTGCTTGTGGACCTTTAATAGTCAATTTACCTACCTACGCGCATCATAAAGTGATCGTAATTTGGTGTTCACGTAGATCTACTTATTCCATTGGAAAATATAAGAGAAATTACTAAAAGTGTTTAAAAATGCATTGCGTACATTATTAAGACTAATTCAAGAGAATTGCATAGAATTCAACCAATATTTCATAAATAAAGTCATTCAGCAACGACATATACATAAATAGACATGAACATAAATAATCAATAATTTTTCAAAAACTTGTCTTTATTGATCTCAATTCACATATTACAGACGCAAAACTACTCCATTCACACAACTATAGGAGTTTGCACACTCAATTGTGGATTCTATCTAGGCCTCCACGCACTCAGCTATGGAGCCTTTCTTTTTCTATCTAAGCGTAGGAAGCAGAGCCTTCCTCTACCCTAGATTCTTCAATCAACCCAATTCCTTATCTTAGGTTTTCTCTTCTCCTCTCTCTTTCTTTTGCTAAGACTCACTATTTATAAAAAAATTCATACAATGCCATGGTCCGTGGACCATGGGTGAATCTCAAAACCGACTCAAAACTTTATCCAAAACAAGGGGCTAAGCCCCTTTGACTCCTAATAATCTATGCACTCTGCATCCACAAATTGCGGAGACTTTACATCATTTACAAAATTGTATCAAAATTTGGGTTATCTTAACCCCAAACTAACTGAGGGGACCCCATCCCAATAGGCCCCCAACACAAATATCATGAATCGCCCTCGAGTCACTCTACTAGGGACATGATATTACTGTGAAGACCCCCCAGCTCCGCCTGGATCATTGCAACTTCAGCAGCTCTCTGTGCCATGCCTGACGAACCTCCTCGACCAATTTTCAGTGGCTAGGCCTTCAAATACCAACCTCATCGTCTGCTGCAATCCCTTAATATTATCTTGAATAGAGAGCGTGATCTGATAAGCCTCATCCAACCAACGTTGTAGCTTGGCCTTTAGCAAGGCTTATTTCTTCTGCGCTTCCTCTACCTGTGCCAGTAGCTGCTTTCCTTCCTATAACATGGCAAGGCGCTGCACTGGTGCTAAGGTGTGTGCAGTCGCCCTGACCTCATCATATTGGCATTGCAGCTCCCTTGCCTCTGTGTTCAATGTTTGTCGGTTCAGATCCTCCTGCAAATTGGTCAATAGCTCCATAGCCTGCTCAAACAGTGCCACAAAGTTAGTGACTATGGCATCCAAGCTAGCCATGTCCTCCTTAATTTCGATTCCACATGACTCCCAGACATTAGGTGGAGTCGTGGGCTACAACTTCAACTGTAGCTCTGTAATCTTCATGTTGAACTCGAAAGTGACTTGTCCAGCTTCTGCTCTAGCCTCACACACACCAACGACTAATTTTCTGATTTTGGCATCAAGTTGTGCATCCTCCGGGATGTGAAGTTCAGGCACTGTCTTACAGGCCTCTGCTACTGCTGACTCCAGACTTGAACTACGTGCTTGGACTGCCTTCTTTTCCTTCAAAGCTTGTGTATTTTCAACAAACATGTGTTAATTGTTGACTTTGTACTCACTGATGAGATTGAAGGCGCGCTACTCCCTAGTTCTCAACTCATCTGCCACCCCTTTATGTAGTGCGTGGAGGGTTTCATTGGAGAGCACTGCTATATGCAACCCTGTATCCTTGATTGTACCAAGTATACTATGATTATCAATGGACTCTCTGTGAATGGACTCGTCTGGCAATGGTATAGTTCAAAGATCTAGGGTCCTTACTAGCTCTGATGCTTGGCTTGTACCAGGTATCAGGCTCGCTTTCTCCACGCTCGCTTGTCCAATGTCGGCCTGTATTCTACTTATTTGGATCTACAACATGTACAGATCCTCCTGGATGCTCCCCAGTGTCTGCATATATTGCTTCTCAAACTGCAACAACATTTATGTCGTGGTATCCCTAATTTTATCGTCGATCTCATTGAGATCACTTTATGTTAATACCATGGGATCAACCTGTGTTTTACTGGATTTATGCTTTTTTTTCATTCCACCCTTCTGCTCCATGCCACACCTTTTCAAAATAAAGTTGGGTGCTCTGCCCCTCATCACCGCCTCCACCTTGGCCTAAAATCTCTTCTTCTTGTTATATGGAATTTGTATCTACGGATAAACACATTTTCCCTAAGTGGGTAGTTACACTTAGAACAATAGAAAGAAAGTGGTTTAACCTTTTCCTATAATAGATAGATGAGATGAAGGAACTTACTTGTGATCTTTCTCTTCCTTGATCTCCTTTGAATTTCTCCCGTCGCTCCCACTTGAATTGAATCCGCTCAATTGGTACCTGTCAATAGAAACAGAAAACGACAACGATCAAAGCATACATGATATATCTACTATAAACCAATGGAATCGACAACATTGAAACAAATAATCATCATAGATATGAACAAGAATATGAGAAAAGGAACAAACAACTTTATTATTTTAGAAGGAAGAGTTACACCCAATGCAGTTCGATCCTGTGTCACTCATCCAGCTTCAGTCCAACCCTCGTCACACCAAAAGCACACCAATCCAACAGCATAACATTACTTGACATGAACTCAAATCTCAAACCAACAATATTTCTCTACAATCTTCAAATTCTAGCCCCCTGATCACTATGATGAGTGGTCAATTTATAGGGAAATGGAGGTGGTTATGTCATAAATTGGGCATTGAATGGCTTTCCAAAATTGGAGTTAGTTTCCATGGAGAAAGGGATGAGAGGATAGAGGGATAATTGATCCATAGCCTATCCAAAGTCGACCTCATAGGATGAGATAAGAGTTGGGCATCCTTCTAGAATGCTATAGAATTAAAGAATATTCCTAGAATCCAATGTGAATTTCGCTCATTCTTGCCCAACGTAGGTAAAAAAGGGCCTAAGTGCACTACGATGCATGCCTGAATGGGCCTACCTACTCTGCAACGTATTTACCCCTAACCAAAGTTGCGCTGGTGTCCCAAGGAGGCATTGAGCAGGGTTTCAAGCTAGGAAACTTCCATGGATAAAAGCATTCAATTTTATGACTTGTCTAAGGCATGTAGCAACTAAATTAGGGTTTGATGAGCCCTAATTGTATTGATCTGAATGTCAGGAGTGATGTGCCCAAATAGACCTGTAACAGTTGCCCCTAAAAGCACGAAGTCGAAAATGATAATGTTGAGTGATATGCTTTATGATGTGATGAGGAGGATCTGAAGTGGACGGTGATCTGCATTGATTACAATACATAATATCATGATATATTTGATTTTTCATGAATTGCTTAGGGAAGGTATACCCATACTCAACATATAAACTTTTCGTTACATGTACATAAATCAGATAGTCGTCTACAAATATAGACCCTTGATAGGATGACCATCTGTGTAAAGCCATTGTACAGATGATTTAGTACTCTCCTGAAATCATAGCTCGGGCGGATGAAATTAGATCTGGGGTCTTCTATCTCGTCTAATCGTTCGCTCAAGTACAAGTCTAACCATGTGAAAATGTGATATGAAGTCGAACACAAGAAGACAACGTCTAATTACTAGCCAATGATGTAAGTTGTTAACAGACGCGAGAGAGATCACCGATGATGATAATGATTCTCAAGGTACTATATTACATTCTGCATGGTGTGAATAAATTTTTTGATGTCAAACACCATACAAAGTCTTTTTGTCAAAGTCCAGTGATGTCAACCTATCGCCAAAAGTGAGAAGCTTGCCATTGATGTATGCAAGTCTCAAGGTACTCGAAGGGTGTTTCTATGTCAACTTCCTGGATAATGTGCTAATGTAGACAAGAAGAAACTCATTGCAGGAGGGCCTTGATGTATCCCCCATCAAGGACACGAAATGAGTGTAATGATTTTGAAGACATAATTTCACTGACGACACAAAGTTCAGGAATGGCGGTCATGAAAATGAAGGTTTATGAGTATTGCAATGGATGAAGTTTACTGAGTGACTTCTCTTGAACATGTTGGCGACACTGAATGAATTGGTAGCATTGACCCAAAACCAGAGTGATAAATGGTGTGATAGACCATAGGTATGATAACCATCAAGTAGATAACCCAACCCAAATAGTCACAAAGATGAAGTGGAAGTGTCATGTTCAAGAGCAACTTGCTACCATAAAGTGATTTATCCCTTTTCCCATTTTCTCTAGTCATTACTGACTAGTACCTCTTTATTTTTAAACAGGCTTAAGGAGGATAACATATGCTTGTAGTATAATTCCACCCTTCAGGTGAATCCATTGATATGTGATGTTTTAACGAGTCTAGTGAAGGTGAAACTCGGTCTTGTCATGATGGACAAGTTTGCTGCTATTTGATGTTTTAACGAGTTCAACGACAATGAGAACTCGGTCCTTTTCATGTTTAGAGAGTTTGAAAAGGGACAAAAATAAAAATCCACAAGTTCTTTTTCGTAAATTTGTCTCTCAAGTCTGAAAAAGCGTAAAATAATACAAGAGAGAACCTATTGACCATGTTCGATCAACGTATTCCTTTTTCGTAAGTAATCTATCTCAGTCCAGAAAAGGGTTAAACTTATACTGAGTAGATGTCATTTCCAATCCATTTACGAGCTGAAAAGGACAAGCGCTCGACAATATTTTCATATTTTGAGAGTTTGAAAAGAGCTTAAAGAGGACTCCACTTAGAGGAATGAGTGGTGTCTAGGATTTATGTGAAGAGCCTGACTAATAAGACCATTCAATGCAACTGTTCCTCAAAAAGGGTAAAACAACCAAGTGAAGGCGTGTGATCAGCCAAGCAGATAGTGACGATGGAAGGAGGAAAACCAAGGCTCATCTAACGGAAGAGGCTGATAGAATGGAAATCACGAGGGTTAAAATGGAGATGGGTTCATTTTTACACAAGCTTTAACCATATGGAACTATGCTTGGATTCAGTTTCATATTTACACAAGCTTGAAACGAA
The DNA here is from genome assembly GCA_031772625.1 of Pinus tabuliformis. NCBI lineage: Eukaryota > Viridiplantae > Streptophyta > Pinopsida > Pinales > Pinaceae > Pinus > Pinus tabuliformis. Next base: position 1,960,803,901 of record CM062816.1, on the reverse strand, counting down.
AAATTATGCTTGAGATTGGTTTACATTCCCGCAGCATGATAACTTGATTCTAGGTGCATGCCGCCCAAGCTTCATTACATTCAACTAAGTAGATTACTCGTGGCTATGAGGTGGATGGAATGAAGGTTCAGATATGAGATCAAGTGAAAGACTCGACTGGGATTTTACGAGATCTAATCAAACACTCGAATTGGAACTTTGCTCCAGGGGACCTTGTTTCATTTTTTAATGAGCTTGGCATAAGACAAGGAACTATGCTCAGATTCCTTGTTTCATTTTTTAACGAGCTTGACATAAGACAAGGAACTATGCTCTGGGAACTGTTTCATTTTTTTAATGAGGTTGACACAATAAAAGAACTATCCTCATATTCCTTGTTTAATTTTTTAACGAGCTTGACACAAGACAAGGAACTATGCTCATGATCCTTGATCACGACCCATAAGAGGTCATGACTTCCAAGAGGTTCTCATCAAATGGGAGAACAATGCTCTGGAAGGGATACATAGCAAGGAATCCATTAGAGATATCTGGTTCCCATGCTCCCAGTACATAATGCACAACATCATGGAATTGATCGTCAGTTGATGTAGGCATGGAACAGGTTGCCACATAATTGACCCGTGGCAGGGAAGATACCATTGGGACAAAAGGACCATTTAGGTAACACGGTTGACTGGAAGCCATATTTGGACCAAGAAATGAAAGCTGATCAACGATGAAAATTCTGCCTTCATGTGGGAAACACATCACTCGAAGGAGTGTTAAAACAATAGATCCCATGTCATACACATAGTCGCACCCAATAAGTAAATTTAATCTAAAGGGCCTAGGACTACCATCACATTGAGGTAAACAATTTTTCCTCCCAAAGTAATAGGCAACTGAGGAAGGATCCCTAATGGTTGATTGGTTCCTCTGTTAAAAGCCAACAGATTTTGGGTAATAGGCACAAGTGGCAGAAAACCGAGTGCTTTCCAAGCTATGGAGGAAAGGATACTCACAGATGCACCTTCATCTATAATAGTGCCAGATACAATCATATTATAACCTTGTACTATGATCTGGAAAGGAACATAAGAAGGAAGACAACATCCTGCCAATCGATTCCAATCAATGGAAGTGACTAGACTATGTTGGGTCCCTATAATACTAGTGATTACCCCATTACTATGGTAGTTATACCCCTTATTTATATTGTTGTGCCCCTATTACACCCATGTTTTTATTTCTGTGCCCCATAGAATCCCTCTATTGTTATTTTTGTGGCTTTATATTATTATTGTTAGGTCGGCTGGATTATATTGTGACTCCTTAGACTCCTATATATAGAAAGGAGGTTTTGTCATTTGTATCATCAAAGAATTGTTCATTTATGTAATGTAAAGGAGGTTGCCCCCTCGAAGAGGCTGAATTCTAAGGCGTTGATCTATCTTTTCTATCTTTTCTTGAGCTGGTTTCATAACATTTGGTAGCAGAGCTTTGGATTCTAGGGTTTCGCTGCTCCAAACAGGTCATCGTGGAATTTTCGCTATAACTTTTTTCTGTGACGTTTCAGAAGTTGCAAAAAAAACCCATTTGAGAAGACATCGCGCTGAACCTTGGGTCCAAATTTCAGAGCTTTCCGCGTGATATTTGCGGAGATATGATCTGAGGAAGTTGGTCTTTTTGCAGACTCCTGAATTACATTCAAAACAGGTGACCTGGGGAAAATCGTCATAACTTTCTCTCTGGGGATCGGATTGAAATTTCGTAAGAAGGTACAGAAAGAGGACGGACTGTAATTTCTTGTATGTATGTTTCAGATTCAAAGGTTGAAACAGTGACTCGTGGCACGTCGTACAAGTTCGCTCTACTGAACTAGTCTAAAAGCAAGTCACTGTGGGAGATTTCACATAACTCTTCCTTGGAGAATCCAATTTGGGTCAGACTTGTGGCATTGGAAAGAGGACGCAGAAGGCTACTACAGGTCACAATTTCAGAACTGGATGATCCAAAATTACAGAGATACATCAAATTCAATATCAGGCTTCTATAAAGTGAAAAAAGGTGTGTAGTTTTTTTTTTATTTTTGTGTAAGCTTGGTTTAACGGAATTCAAAGGGCATAGTAAAGCATTATTATCGGTAACTGATGCCCGAGGAAAGAAAATGCAAACACCTAGTAAGGAACCTGAAAGCTCTAGCATGACTCATGAAGAAGAGGAAGAAATGCTACATGATATATCAAAATTACAAGAACAAGTGCAACAAATGTCACGCTCACAAAAGCTAACAGAAGCTAAGATAAGTGGCGTGGAATCTAAGATAAATGGCATGGAATCTAAGATAAATGGCGTGGAATCTAAGATAAAGGGCATGGAAGCTAAGATGGATGATTTGAAGACAGATTTGAGGACAGATTTGAAGACAGACATGGCAGATTTGAAGACAGATTTGACAAATTTTCTACAAGAAATACTTACTAATGGTGAAAAGGTTGTAAAGGAAACTCATGATGTGAACAAAAGTAATGTTAATCATGATTCCATAGACGCTAATGTTGGATCGAAGACCCACCATATTCCAAAAATCGATATGAGGAAGTTTGATGGCAAGGATCCCGCCACATGGATATTACAGATGGAGCAGTTCTTCGATCTCAATAATGTGCAAAACACACAAAAGGTATGTATGGCAACTGTATATTTGGAACCAAATCAGTTTGTATGGTATCAATGGCTTTGCTCTCGTAAAAAATTTATCACTTGGGCAATTTTTACGGAAGAATTGATAGCACATTATGAAGATACAAAAAGCAACACTTTTTTTAGCCAATTGATAAGTCTCAAACAAAAGGGTTCAGTAATGGAGCACATTGAGGAGTTCCAAAAATTGAACATAAGGGTAAAAGATATTCCAGAGGAGCATAGGATTGATGTGTTCATAGGGTCTTTAAAGGATAATATCCAACATGATGTTCGCCTTTGGGAACCTGATTCATTAGAGAAGGCATTCAGGTTAGCAAGAAAAATGGAAAGCAAAATTATGGCAACCAGGAAGCATACCACTCACAACTATAAAGACGGAAGTGTTGTTGCCCCTAGTCTTCCACAACCTATAAGGTTGACACCACAACAATTGGAAGAAAAAAGAGCAAAAGGGCTTTGTTACAATTGTGATAGCAAATACACTAAAGGTCATAAGTGTGCTGAGAAGAAATTATTCTACATAGATTGTGAAGAGGAAGAAGAAAAGGAGCAAGAAAGGTCAAAAGAAGAAGATATACTCCAGGAACAAAGCCTAGATGAAGAACAAATAAATCCGACCATATCTTGTAATGCATTGGCGAGAATTACCACTCCTCAAACCATCAAGATAGAAGGACAAATCAAGAAGAAAAAGGTAATAGTGTTGATTGATTCAGGAAGCACCCACAATTTTATTCATTGTAGGGTAGCAAAAGAATTGAATTGCTTCCTATATCCAGCACCAGAGTGTCAAGTGATGATTGCAAATGGAGGAACAATAAATTGCTCTGGAAGGTGCCATAATATCAAGCTATCCATGGGAGAATATGTATTGACTAGCCCAATGCTTTCCATTCCAATGGGAGGTGCTGATGTTGTACTAGGAGTCCAATGGCTACAATCCTTGGGTACAATAGCTTTTAATTTTCAAGAACTTTTCATCAAATTTTCTACGAAAGGAAAGGAAGTTGAATTAAGGGGTATTGCAGGGAAACCAGGAAAGATAATCAGCTCTAATGGTATGACAAAGCTTCTAAAAAAGGAGCAAAGAGGTGTAATTGCACAATTATGTTCGCTAGATGTTTCCACATTGGAATCATCTATTTCTCCAGATCTCCAAAAAGTCCTGGACAATCATTCCAAGGTATTTGAGACTCCCAAAGGTCTCCCACCTATGCGTGATCATGATCATGCTATTCATCTGATTCCAGGAAGTGTTCCTCCAAACATCAGGCCGTACAGATATCCCTATGTCCAAAAAAGTGAAATTGAACGTATGGTTGCAGAAATGCTAGAGGCTGGTATAATTCAACCAAGTCAAAGTTCTTTCTCTGCTCCAGTAGTATTGGTGCACAAGAAGGATGGATCATGGCGCATGTGTCCGGATTATAGGGAGCTCAACAAGCTCACTATTAAAGATAAGTTCCCCATTCCTGTCATTGATGAATTACTGGATGAATTGCATGGATCAATTTACTTCACCAAGTTGGATCTTCGTTCGGGATATCATCAAATCAGAATGAAGATTGAAGACATTCCGAAAATGGCATTTAGAACTCATGAGGGTCATTATGAATTTTTGGTCATGCCTTTTGGCCTTACCAATGCACCTTCAACATTTCAAGGTTTGATGAATTCAATTTTCAAACCATTCCTTAGAAAATTTGTGTTAGTATTTTTTGATGATATACTAATCTACAGCAAGTCTTGGAAGGATCATGTTGAACATGTTGACAGGGTGCTACAACTATTGGAGGAGAAACAATTATATGCAAAAAGATCCAAATGTTTCTTTGGAGTCCAGGAGGTGGAATATTTGGGTCATATTGTATCTCATGAAGGAGTTAAGGTAGACCCTAGCAAAATTAAAGCCATTAAGGAATGGAAAATCCCCACATCCATAAAGCATCTGCGAGGATTTCTTGGGTTGACAGGGTATTATCGCAAGTTTGTTAAGAATTATGGGAGAATAGCAGCACCTCTAACAACATTATTGAAGAAAGATGCATTTTCATGGACTCCGGAAGCAACAAAGGCCTTTGAACATCTTAAAGAGGCAATGTGCCAAGCACCGGTCTTAGCTACACCGGACTTCACAAAAACCTTTATTGTGGAATGTGATGCTTCAGGAAATGGAATTGGTGTTGTTCTAATGCAAGATGAAAGACCCATTGCTTTTGAAAGTCGTCCAATCAAGGGAAAGTTTTTAAGCAAAGCTATTTATGAGAAGGAAATGTTGGCAATACTCCATGCACTTAAGAAATGGCGACCCTACCTAATGGGAAGACACTTCAAGGTAAAAACGGATCATGATAGCCTTAAATACTTTTTAGAACAAAGATTATCCTCTGAAGAGCAACAAAAGTGGGTCACAAAGATGTTGGGTTATGACTTTGAAATCATCTACAAAAAAGGGAAGCAAAATGTGGTGGCAGATGCACTCTCAAGAAAGGATGAGGATGTGGAAGCATTGTTGTGCGCCATTTCTATTATCCAACCAGATTGGATAAACGAAGCAAGGGAGGAATGGAAGAATGATGAAGAAGTGTGGGCACTTATTCGAAAGCTACAACAAGATTCCAGTACGTCTGATACATTTAGCTGGCAAAATGATTCATTATGGTACAAAGATCGCTTATACCTCTGTAAGAATTCCCAGCTAAAACAAAAGATTCTTATGGAATTGCACACTTCTCCCTTAGGAGGGCACTCAGGATTTTTAAAAACTTACCACAGGGTTAAGAAGGAATTTTTTTGGGATGGCCTTAAATCAGATATTCAAAAGTTTGTGGCGAAATGTTTGGTTTGCCAACAAAATAAAGTTGAAACAATTAAGACACCGGGTCTATTACAACCTTTATCCATTCCAAGCCAACGTTGGGAGGAGGTTTCAATGGATTTTATCACAGGTTTACCCAAGTCTGAGGGAAAGAGTGTCATCATGGTGGTAGTTGACAGACTTACCAAGTATGCACACTTTTGTGCATTATCACATCCATTTAAAGCCAGTACAGTTTCTACTGCATTTATGGAAACAATTCAAAAGCTACATGGAAACCCAAAGATTATTGTAAGTGACAGAGATCCCATTTTCACTGGAAATTTTTGGACAGAATTATTTTCTTGTCTTGGTACTCAGTTAGCTCATAGCTCATCTTATCATCCTCAATCTGATGGGCAAACTGAGATAGTAAACAAATGTTTGGAAGGATATCTTCGTTGCTTTGTATCTGATAAACAGACACAATGGGTCAAATGGTTGCCTCTGGCTGAATGGTGGTATAACACTTCCTTCCATACAGCAACAAAAATGACCCCATTTATGGCACTTTATGGGTATCAACCACCATCCATCACATCATATTTAAGAGAAAATTCTAAGGTTCAGGCAGTGGAACATCACATCGAACATCAACAACAAGTCCTCCAACTCTTAAAGGATAACCTCGTGTTGGCACAAAATAGAATGAAACAACAGGCAGATCAACATCGCAGTGAAAGAAGTTTTGATGTAGGTGATTGGGTATTCCTACGGCTACAACCATATAAGCAAATGTCCCTAAAGCAAGCTAAGAAGGATAATAAATTATCACCAAAGTATTATGGTCCGTACAAGGTGTTGCAAAAGATTGGTACTATGGCATACAAATTGGAGCTTCCTGTAGCTTCTCGATTGCACCCAGTTTTCCATGTTTCATGTTTAAAGAAGGTTATAGGCGACAAGCTCCCAGTTCAAACAATATTGCCAGAACTTGATGAGGAAGGAAAAATTATATTGGAACCGGAAGCAGTCACAGAAACAAGAACTCGACAGCTACGAAATCGAGCAATTTCAGAGTATCTTATCAAGTGGAAGAACTTATCCGCTGAAGATTCCACATGGGAGGATGAGAATTTTATGCAGAAGTATCCAGAACTACTCAAGCATTGAGGACAACACTTTTTTGAAGGAGAGGTGCATGTTGGGTCCCTATAATACTAGTGATTACCCCATTACTATGGTAGTTATACCCCTTATTTATATTGTTGTGCCCCTATTACACCCATGTTGTTATTTCTGTGCCCCATAGAATCCCTCTATTGTTATTTTTGTGGCTTTATATTATTATTGTTAGGTCAGCTAGATTATATTGTGACTCCTTAGACTCCTATATATAGAAAGGAGGTTTTGTCATTTGTATCATCAAAGAATTGTTCATTTATGTAATGTAAAGGAGGTTGCCCCCTCGAAGAGGCTGAATTCTAAGGCGTTGATCTATCTTTTCTATCTTTTCTTGAGCTGGTTTCATAATAGACTACTTGGAAGCGGTACCATTAGAACGAGAGAATTACCCCCTTGAGTTAGGAGAACGTGAGGATTTTCCTCTTGTCTTGATGGAACAGGAGGGTTGCCTCCAAGCTCATTGGAATATGAAGAAACGAAAAAAACCTGAGTGGTATCATAATCACTCTCTACAGGAAAGGTAGGATTAACTAAAGGTGAAATCGGGTCAATTGTTTCCTCGACTTGTGATTGGTCAAGTATAGACTCATGGGATTCACATTCAGAGAGAGTGGGTTTGATTGACGGTTGATTTGGGTCAGTCTCTTCATCAACTAGTGAAGGATTAAGGGAGAGTCTCCTGTAACTAGATGGAAGTTGTTGTGGAGAAGCAGAATGGTTATCCAACACTTTTTGGGCTTCATCCAGATAGGGACAAAGGTGAATGGGGTGATTCCCTTTGCATAAACTACAGGGAAACTTAAGTTTACCCTTCTTTCCATGAAATTTACTACCACTAGTTGATGGTGTGTCACCAGCATGATCTCCAAAAGTTGATGACACAGGATGATGTGAATGAGAAGATCATTCTTCTAAGACCTGAGGAATACCAAAACAATTTCGAAGAAGATGATCTCTTGTACAAAGTTTGCAAGGATATCGAAGTTTGTGAGGCTTATCGGACGGTTTCTCATTAGCAGTTGCATTCGAAGCAATGTTTGCTTGGTTGCCCCCCTACTGAATTTTCTTCTTCTTCTTCTTCTTCTTCTTCTTCTTCTTCTTAGCCACCTGCTTACTAGTGCTAATACTTTCACTAGGCGAACATGAAGAAGGGGAGGAAGAAACAACCGACGAAGAAGGTAAACAATCAACTTTAGGATCAACTGGAGGTTGATTTTGTCTAGTTGTAGGAATATTCAGTTGTGGGGCAGAGGAGGTTGAGAACAACCATACTGGTAAGCCAATGGTCAGTCCCGGAAGGGACAATGTAGCCATATAAGGAGCACTAATATTTCTGAATGGAGAAAAAGGACTAGGATTCACATCAAAAGGAATTCCTTGATCGGTGGACTCCAGAGTTGTTTCCATATGTGTCAACCTAAGATCAACTAAGGAGTGATGTGGAGGATATTATCCACAGTCAATTAATTTTATTTTAATAAAAATAACATAACAAAACAAAAGAGGGATAATATAGGAAAAAGGTTTACCAAGTAACTGTGAACTACAATATACTGCCTCAGTAAACTAAGGACTTAACCTATGTGCAGGAAATATCCCCGAATGTTGTGTTCGGTGTGTCACAGTGTACCAGGCAGCCAACTCAGTTACCTAAGGATGGATAGCAACCTAATGTAGTCCTTCCATATATACCCGAAAGTATGTGGAGGCCCAATCCATGTTAGTGTTGTCTAATGCGAAACCACGCAGTGAGAGCAATCCTTTATACTTTTCGTACTATAACACCGCCCTATATACCTGAAGGTACGTGGATGAGCTATGATATACTTACGTACGTGGAATGAGGTATCACACTCGGAATGTAGCGCAGACAATTAGCGATAGCTTCTATGTTTAACTACGTCGGAACACGTCTCTAGCCTAGAACTCTAAATGTTATGCGTTAAGTTATAATGCTCCATTAGGTTAATTGAGATAAATTTTAGTTGATCTTGTTTAAAAGTTTACCTTTCAGGTTCACCGCGTGATGTTTCTGAAACTCCTAGAATGCAACTATGATGAGAAACATTCTTTTCATTTGATTTGAACAATGAAAACCGTAACTAAAAGGGATAGAGCAATCATAATCTTTAAACAAAGAGCATATAGCACATCTAATGCGAGTTTCCCTATACTATTCCTACAAGCACACACAAACCTCTAAATTCATAATGCATGTGTTTCTTTTCATTTACTTTCATGTTTAGATGAAAAAAAGAAAACTAAATGCACAAACGATCAATCAATACTTTTCACAAGAAACAAATACTTTACGACAGTTTCTTTTTCAAAGAAATGAAGACTTTACGACACTTCTTTTTCAGAAAAGACTAATCGATTATAAGCTAACTTTGACAATGAATTGGTAATGATAAAGAAATCACTTAAGAAACACTAAAAAATCAAGCTTAAAGTAGGGCTAGGAGAAGAAATACAAACTAATTTTAGAACCATAGAAAACATTTATCTTTCAGCAAACAACATCAGAAGCAAATTTGGAAAAAATCAAGCTAAAGGTGGGTTTTTCAACCTAACAGGGATCATCATAGCCTAGAGTGGGAGACAGTGCATTGCAATGCTCTGTCTCTAAGATAAGGCTACTCTGCAGTGCACTGTGTCAAGACCAACAATGCGCTGGTGTTTCTGGGAAAAACTAGTGTCTTTTCGATCTGCTAGTCCCACTAGGATTGGCAGCTATCCTAGAAACAAACAATCAAAGCAATTTGCAATTTCCTTTACGTATGATAGATAAGAGACGAGAAAAGGGACCAACCTGGATCTTTTGCTTGACTCCTTGCTTGATTTATCTCTCCCTTGATCAAGCTTGCAACTCCTCTCCATACTTATCCCTCTTGGAGAGTACCTGTAGAAACACAGTAACAAAGAACTATCAAAGCATCTTGATCTATTATATCATAAACAATGCAGAATCAAAAATACATTGAACATACAATAGCATTCACAAATAACAAGATTCACAAATACACGATTGTATGGAGGAAAACTCAAAGAACTTTATTAAAATAGAAGGGAGAATTACAACCCAGCTGTCTGATCCAGCATCATCCTCCCAACATCAAAGCCATATTCACCTCATGAAAAGCAAGATCACCCAACAATACAATGTTCCTTCTCAAAGACAAACTATCAGCATTTCCCTACAAATTACAAAATTCCCGCCTCTAGATCTCTTAGATGAGGGATCCATTTATAGATGTCTGCAAGGGTGTGAGTCATATCTGGGTTTTTGATTAGTGTCATTCCACTTGTTGTCCTTAGTTCCACTTGGAGATTTCTTAGATCTCTTACTCATCCCTGGGCGAATTCAAAGAGGAAAGTGTCATATGAGAAGTTTCTGGAAGATTCCATGAGCATCCACTTAGCAAACTGTCTCGGACATTTGTCCATCCTCACTCATCACACCCCACACAAGGCCTCTTCAGTATGCACCGAACCTGGCTAGTGTAGAAGTCAGTCTACATCGCACCTTGATAGTGGAGTAGTGAGTATGGTCCAGTTTTGGCTAGTTCTGAGTGGTTTTTCAGGTGGAACTTTTGGGGAATGATGTAATCAATTGACCATGATCCTTTAGGGTATGAAACAACACTTTTAGGGGTTAAATAACCCTTGGTTTATAGACATATAATATTGGGGTTGCAGTGCCCAAATATGTCTATAACAATTGGTGCCAGGGAGTCAAATCAAGAGTCATTCAAGCACACTTTTTGACCAAAAAACACTTCAAAATGACTGAAAGAGATCAATGAAGTCAAGTAAAGTCTACTAGGATGTAATATGATGAGGATAAACTACCAGGAATGATAGTTGTTCCCTAGTATGGTTGCCAATTTTTTATATGGAATTTGTATCTACGGATAAACACATTTTCCCTAAGTGGGTAGTTACACTTAGAACAACAGAAAGAAAGCAGTTTAACCTTTTCCTATAATAGATAGATGAGATGAAGGAAATTACTTTTGATCTTTCACTTCCTTGATCTCCTTTAAATTTCTCCCGTTTGAAATGAATCCGCTCAATTGGTACCTGTCAACAGAAACAGAAAACAACAATGATCAAAGCATACATGATCTATCTACTATAAACCAATGGAATCGACAACATTGAAACACATAATTATCATATATATGAACAAGAATATGAGAAAAGTAACAAAAAAATTTATTATTGTAGAAGGAAGAAATACACCCAATGTGGTTTGATCCCGTGTCACTCATCCAGCTTCAGTCCAACCCTCGTCACACCAAAATCACACCAATCCAGCAGCATAACATTACTTGACATGAAATCAAATCTCAAACCAACAATATTTATCTACAATCTTCAAATTCCAGCCCCCTGATCACTATGATGAGTAATCAATTTATAAGGAAATGGAGGTGGTTATGTCATAAATGGGGCATTGAATGGATTTCCAAAATTGGAATTAGTTTCCATGGAGAAAGGGATGAGAGGATAGAGGGGTAATTGATCCATAGCCTATCCAAAGTCGGCCTCATAGGATGAGATAAGAGCTGGGCATCCTTCTAGAATGCTCTAGAATCAAATAATATTCCCAGAATCCAATGTGAATTTCGCTCATTCTCGCCCATCACAGGTTAAAAAGGGCCTATGTGCACTGTAGTGCAGGCCTGAATGGGCCTACTTGCTCTACAATGCAGTGACCCCTGACCAAGGCTGCACTGGTGTCCCAAGGAGGCATTTCAGTAGTGTTTCAAGCTAGGAAACTTCCATGGATGAAAGCATTCAATTTGATGACTTGTCTAGGGCATGCAACAACTGAATTAGGGTTTGATGAGCCCTAATTGCACTGATATTAATGTCATGAGTGATGTGACCAAATAGACCTATAACACTTCCTCTGTTTCTGACGAAGGTGACTTATCACCTTTCTATGACTCACGTTGTTCTAAGTCTGCCTGCTCCTTAGCAGCGCATTCTTGCTCTATGCGAGCCTTTGATGCAACTTCCTTTTGTTTCTGTTCTGCCAGTGTACATGGAACTTTCTTAGCAGCCTCCTTTCTTTTCTGCACAGCAGAATTTCTCTGCCTATACTTGTTCCAACATCTAACTCTGATAGGGCGCACCACTCTGTAGGCCACAATCCTACGATCTCCTGCACGTCCGTTTTTGACACCAAATTGGGCAACTGGTTCTATTTCTACATTGGATCCTTCCATGCTTGGATGTAGACACTGTGGAAGTTAGCCTTGAATGTCGTGTAGGCTGACAACTACGTGAACAAGGTTGGGGACAACCTTGGACATTGATTGATTCCCATACAGAGATCCATTTGCACAAAAGTACAAAATATCTTTGTTTCTGTAATCCGTGCGACATACTTTGTAGCCCATAAAGAGGAAAATTGCATGGTCTCCCGCAATCCTTCCTCAAGTGGAGGAAATTGGCTATCCTCCAATACTATCCATGCAATGTGCACAATTGATAGCAGCGACCAAGCATATTCGAATGGCTTGGTTTCCTCCTGGGCCTCGTGGCAGTTCACTAGGAACTCCTAACAAAGATACCTGGCCCAATTAAATTGTACCCCTTTCATGCTCTCCGCAACAAGTGAAACTACGGGTGTTGGAACTTAGTCCGCGTGGAATTTTCGCATAACCTTTCTTTCTAAAATATGGGCAGAAAATTGAATTGCCTAGTCTATAATAGAGATAATGGAATACCCTCGTGACTTCTTGAGGAGGCTGTAATCCTTCTTCATCTTGTCTGCAAGCTCTTTCTCCCCAGTCTTCCCTTCAAAATCCTTGCTAGGGTTCGTGCCTTTATAAGGCAGGCATGTGATTATGTGAATCAACATGTCTATGATGGGGATAGGATCTCCTAGCCATAAGCACCCATCATGCACCAGTGTGAGCAGATAGTGCACACATATCGTATTAATGGGGGTGCGGTGATAATGTGGCACCAACAATAGATTGAGCAACCTTGATTTCTCAACACCACAGACCCATTCCATAAGCTCCAATGCTGTAACACCCTTTCCTTCATAATAGATCTTGCCCATATATTTTTCCGCTAAATGTGGAAACTTAGTATGGTCCGCGAGGTCCCAATCCTCCATCTTTAACAACGGGATTCGCGAGAGACAAGGACCTTCAAAGGGGACCTGCTCAGGTAGCAGGGGAGTGGATACTATAAACTTCCCATTATCAGGGTCCTTCATTACCTTTGTTTTCCCTTTCGGGGAGGGATATACTTTGGCAGCCTTGACATGGGTTCCACCCCTTTAGCATCAATGTCCTCCATTCCTTGGAATTTTTCTGCCTCGATGTCCACTACTCTTTCTGGTTACTTATCTTTCTTATTCTTTGCCTATGTTTTAGTAGGCCTCCTAGGTGATGTGTGCACCGGAACCTTCTTTTGTTTGTCCTTTGTGGATTTCTTGGCTGGTTGTGTTTCTCTAGTAAGGGTGTGCCTCAGCCTAGGTGATCTCAGTGTCGTAGGCACAGTAGCTGGAGCTTCCATACTTACAACTTCTAGGGCCGTTGTGTTAGAGACAACATCGCTAGCATTAAAAGTTTCAGTAGGGCTTGTTGCAGACATTTTCTCAAGAATAATCTGTCGGTTTACGTCATACAATTCAGCAAACACTGCCCTTGCAACTAAATCTTCAAAAAACGCTTGGTTCATAGGTGACAGACAATGAAATTTAGCAACAAATCTTAGGGCACCAAGTGTTCTCTGTTGGACCAACACGCGTGATTTATAGGGGGTTTTGAATTCAAATTCAACTTTTCCTCCCAAATTCTGATAATAAATGTTGTTTTGGCAGTATATCTTCAAAGATTTTTGCCTTAATTGTCGCCACCCCACTCCTCTTAACTGTTTTCGTATTGTCAAGTCATGAATAGTAATTCCAATGGCCATTTTCCTGCTGGGTTGGGTGGTACCTTCTCTTTTGGCACAACTTCCAGAGCACAGCTTCATTGATTGCATCTTCGTCACTCTCCGCGCAGCCTGCTTGCTACATTGTCCATCAAGCCGGGCAATGTAGTTTATAGTCCCATGCTCCCTTGCAACTTCATGGAGTACTAAGACTATCCTATTGCCATATAGTAATTGTGCACAATCCCCTATATACAACTTCAATATGCTCCCATTCACTTTTCCCAGGAAGGGTTCCCCATTCAGCTTCGCGAGCTGAACTGTGCCACCACTGTAATTTCTTTGAAAATATATGGCCCTAACCAATGCATCTAGAATTTACCCAGAAATTTAGTGAATTTGCGATCATATGATAGGACAAGATTGTTTACCTTGAATGTGCAAAGCTTGATATGATGATCATGCCATGCTTTTTTCGCGTTCCTTCTACACTTGTTGATGGAATCCTGCCAAAACTCGATCTTCTTCGAGCTCCATCAATTGTGCAAGACGTTCTTCCAAGGCCTCACGATCTGCCATATCCATCAAAGCTACTATGCGCAGACTAGGCACAATGTATTCCATCGACATTACGACTTCGACCCCATATACTAATTTGAACGACGTTTTCCCTGTCAGCCTCTTACAAGTAGTCCTATAAGCCTAAAGTACTGTAGGTATGCACATATCCCAATCATTCTTCTATGCGTTGCAAATATTCATCAGTGTGTTCTCCAAAATATTGTTAAAGGCTTCAATAGTTTCATTTACTTACGGGTGATATGGCGTACTCTTTTGATGGTAGACCTGGAATTCCTCAGTCAATGTGCAGATCGTTTCATTCAGAACTTGCGTACCCCTGTCACTCATCAACACTATCAGGCATCCAAATCTAGTTAAGACATACCCAAACAAGAATTTGGTTGTCATAGCACCTATACAATCCATGACTGGCTATGATTCCACCCATCTGGTTAGATATTTCGTTGAAATGATAAATATAGTGCGCACCCATTTTCCTTCTAGGGGGCTGAATTGACCCAACAATTCAATCGCCCACTTCTAAAATGCATGCAAAGACACCTGAGGATATAGTGGTAATTCATCCCTTCACGATGGCCTGTCAATTCTTTGACAGGCATTGCACCCCTTACATTATGCCTTGGGATCTTTATGCAAGGTTGGCTACCATAGATCTGCGTGCAAAATATTTTGCGCAATTATTTTTCCTGCATAATGGCCTCCTGCATCTCCCCCATGAGCTTCAGTGAGAATGTTGTCTCGCTCAAAGTCCGGCACATATCTCCGCAATATTTCATCTGCACCCATTTTATACAAATGTCCCATAATAACTGAAAAATCGGCTGTGCGCACTACTAATTCCTTCTTCTACTAACTTGTATATCCTTTTGGTGCCATCCCCATAGTCAAGAAGTGAATAATATCTACAAAATGGTCATCCGCTACATGCACTACAAAGAGCTATGCATTTGGCAACCCTTCCTCCAAATTATTAGGTTCTTCTTCTCTTTTAATCAATGACAGATGGTTAGGTCCAACACTTAACCTCCCTGGCTTCACATTGACTTCAAAGTCATACTCCTAAAATAATAGAAACCATCTACAAATCTTCCCCCCCAACATAGGCTTGTTGACCAGGTATTTCAAGGCAGAACGATCTGTGTACATCTTGAAATGCCCTCCTAACACAGAATTCTTCAATTTTTACAGCACGTACACGATGGCCAACCCTTCGCACTCAGTCGTTGAATAATTTTTCTCGGCCTTCCATAGCTTCCTACTTGTGAAGGCTATAAGATGGTCCATTTCTCCTTCAATGGCCTGTGTTAAAACTACACCCAACGCAATGCAAGAAGAATCCACATGTACATGAAACCCCTTTTTCCAATCAGGAAATACTAAGATCAGTGCAGTGACCATCATTTCTTTCAACACATCGAAGTTGCACTGACATTCCTCGTCCCAACAGAATGTCGCGTCCTTCTTGAGCAATTTCTCCATGGGCACAGTAATTTGAGCATAAGCTTTGATAAATTTTCTATAGTACCCTGTATGTCCTAGCATTGCACGTAGCTATTTGACATTCTTAGGGGCCTCCAAGTTCACAATTACTGCAATCTTTGCAGGGTCCACCATCAATCCTTGCTTGCACACAACATGACCCAACAAGATCCCAAAAGGAACACAGAATATGCATTTTTTCAAATTCAGCGCGATCTGGTATCTGCGATATGTATCCAACATCAGTGGCAAACTTGATACATGGTGCTTCACTAATCCAAACACCATCCAGTCATCAAAGTATACCTCTAGAAACTTATGAATGAACTCGAACACTGCTATGACTACGTGGGAAAATATCGTAGGCACATTTTTTAGTCTGAATGGCATCACAGTGTACTAGAAACAACCCCACTCTATTGTGAAGGTCATTTTGCTTCTATGCTCTGGCATGATCTTGATTTGATGACACCCTCAAAACGCATCAATAAAGGAATAGGCCTCTTTCCCTCCAACATTGTTTAGCACTTCGTCTGTGAACGACATCGGAAATGGATCGTGGACACATGCATCGTTAAGCTTTTGCAGATCTACGCAGATCCTTATTTCTCCTTTTTGTTTCTTCTCTTGAACAACCATCGGGCTCACCCAATCAGATTCTTCAACAGGTTCTATGATGCTAATGAGCCTCAGTATTGCAACAAGAATGCTGCAACTCCTAAGGCTATTGACTTTACTTATCAACTCAGGGTTCGTATAAACTTAAGAGGTATCGGCAATATATGTGCAGCATATAATGTGTCCTTCCTTTGTTGTCATGATGTAATGGAGTGCATGTACTGAAAACAAATCGCAAACTAATTGCAGATAATGAAATGCTCGAAATGGAAACCTTAACCTATTGCAAGAAATAAAGTACAAGGGATGAAACCTATTCTAATTACATAAAGATCATGAACTAAATGTAAAATAAACCTATCTTAACCCTATTTATCACATATGATGATTTAAACTAACTGAGCATGGAATCTGATCCAGAGAGGGCTAACTGTTGTGTGCATGAAGAAATATAAAATAACTTTTCCCTTTTTGTCTTTTTCCTTGAAAAATGTAAATGTCATTCTTGCTTGGTTCTTTGGCAGGGGCGACAGGTATGGAGGAAAAGGAGTTCAATGGTTGAGATGGATTGCAGGGAAAGTAGGGGTCTATTCCTGGCTTCCAGTGATTATTTTTCTCAATTCAGGCTCAAAACAGGCCACTATAGGTTTTCCTGCAAGATGTCTACATGAAGTACTAGTTCCTACAGGATGTCTATAGGATCCCTTGTTTTATTACAAAAAGCAATCCGAAAGCTTAGGAAGCGGTTTATAAGGTGGAATGGAGCTTGGGAAAGGTGGATAATGGAAGAATAAGGCATGGAGGTGGTGGAAACTACCCATAACTCAAGCAAGGGCTTCAAGATTGGTAGATTTGCTCAATGGAAATGGAAATTTTTGCTTATAAACAAGAATTCAGATTGAGACTTTAGTGGATTTTGGCGACATGGGTGGATGAGGCGACATGAGGTCTCCTTGCAACGTAGAATATAATACAATAACACACATTATTGTTTGCATCTATCCACAATTTCATTTATACATGGGAATTATTTTTTAAATAACGGAAAATTACTAGTCTAAAAATCACAAATTTGAGAATTAGTGAGCTAATAAATCTATCAAATGCCTAACCTAATCAAGTGAAAATGCAATGGGGTAAATTGTTTTATTAAATAGAATTTTTTTTGTGATCTAATGCAAGTGAAACCAACTCGATTGAAGCTCGTTAGCATGCTCTAAAAAATAACATAAATTTACTGTTCTTTGCTAAAAGGGAGTTCCACAAATCTAGATTTGGGAATAAGAAGACTAATCCTAGTAGCTCAATGATTACTATGACCTTCCAAATATTTTCCAAGGATGAAATGATTCTTGTGATCGTACAAAAGAACTTAAATCAACCATTTAACCCAATCCTACAACAAGAAATGATTAATACTAAATGCAGAAATAGAAAGAAACAAAAACAAGAGATGCATTTGAACAAGAAGTGAAAAGAAGAAAAAAATGATACAAAAAGGGATTTGAGGCTCCTAGGATGGCCAAGACCAAGGAAAATCAAAGACCTATGGAGGAGAACAAGATTTAGAAGTTGAACATGACACCGTGACACCAATCTTCATTATTTTCATCAATACAATTACATCCCTGCAAGAAAATCCAATGGAGCTGCAGAAATACGAGTTCTCTCCACAAGAACACTAATGAAAAACTCCCCCTGGAGGAAAATTCAACTTGGTACTTATAAAAAATGATTAGGAATCATTCCCCATGAAAGGAGGAAGCTTTCCCTACCAAAATCCCTTGATTAGTGGATCTGGTTCCCAATACTAGAATCTGCATTAAATGGTAGGGAACACATTCCTAGATTTTCTCAATCATTGGAGTTCCACAATTTGTGCCATAATTCAATAATATCTTGTTGATTTATTATTTAATATTGATCCTCCTGTAGTAAGGAGAAAGTCCCTAAATTATCTCCTCCAAATCTTCATAATCTGCCCAATATTCTCATAATATTCCACAAAAATAAATAATATTAGGCACAAATATGCAGTTCTTCACAAACCTTCCTAATGAATGTATTAAAGTTAAAATTATATTATCTAATGCAAAAAGAGAGGTTTTAATGTGCTAAAGGATGGTCATATGCCTTAATTTATTTCTAATTTAGAGGTCCATAGATGCATGCCTCTAGCATCTTATCGAGCTCTTGGTGAACCTTTTCCTTATACTTAGGATTAAGGCAGTAAGGCCTCTATTTAATAGGATTCATGTATGGTTGCAATGTGATCTTCATAACACCCAAATCACTGATTATGCCCTTTAGATATGAAATTTTTTTTGGAAAGATATCCTGGTATTTGTGGAGTAATTCAACAACTTTATCTAATGTAGCACCGTCCCAGTAATCTCCAATTTTCACAAACTTCAGTTCTTCCTTAGTGCCAATGTTCACTATATTTTTTTCAAAGGTGTAGAGCTATCTGTGTTTTCTATTTGTGGGCCTTCGACTTTGTGGTGCCCTTCCGCCTCCGGAATATTGATGTTCCTTGGGTATTATTCTTCCTCTTCAACGATCACATTATAGCACTCTAGTGCGTGGCGCAGCTAAGCGCTTTAGTCTGGTTGGGTCCATTCCATAGGTTCCATTGGTGTTATGAAGATAATCGCTTTAATTTCCTGTAGTGCTTCATCTATTCTTGCAAACTCATCCTCAAAACTGAAAGTCAATAAGAACCTTTCCTTTAATACATCCCATTCCGTGATGCCATGGTGGAGCTCTGTTTCAAGATACTAGTTCATGGCAATTGTATCCAAGGTATGACAAAATATGTTTACCCATTTTGGCTGTGGTTCTATCCCCCACGCTTTAGTCCACTTCGCCAAGTGATCATGCAGATCATCTTTCCCATTATACTTCTCAGTCATTCTGGTATTAGCACACCCAAAACCTAGCTTCATAATTCTTCTGTAATCTCGCCATCTAGCAAAACTGTCCTTATGCGTACCCCACCATCATGCAGGTGTAGCGTGCAATGCCAACTCTAATGCTTGGAAGCGGTGGTCTTCAGGGACCTCATGCTCAAATTCATCCAAGAATAGATCTACATCAGTAAAACCATCATAATACGGTAATTTTCTTACGTCTGATGAAACACAACGCAATGACTTCGTCATCATATTGCATCTCAATGTGGAAACTTCATGCAAGTGATTCTTCCAATGCTCTAACTCTTCTTATGAATCAAAGGTGCAGGAACTCTCTCAGACCCATGTAATCCATCCATCTACTGTAAGATTGATCCATTCTTGATCTCATGCTATTATCTTGTAAATTTGATCGAGTTCATCATCACTTTCTTCATAATCGCGGACTTGTTCAGTATAGTGCGCCCCTTCTGCAAGATCCAATGGCACTATAACCCGAAGCGAATTTCTTTCAAATGACATTCTTCTTTTCTTCAAATTAATGACCCCATTCATATCAATAACCTAGCCAATTCCAAGGATCATGGGGTAGGGATTACTGTCGTTAATGATTGCCATAACGTCAAAGTCTGCTACTGCACTCGCAACTTTAATATCCACTGTAACTCCATATAATCATCCCATGGGGATGATTTTCTATTGATTTTCCATTCTGAGCTGAATCAAAGACCACTGCAACACAGGTCTCCCCATCCTCTCCCATGTTTGCTTCAGTAAAACATTCGCGTCGGAGCCCAGATCCAAGATGACCTGGTCCATTTCATAATCACCTATCTGCACGATTAGCCTCATCTCTCGCCCTGTTCGTGCCTTATTCTTGCCAATCTTTCTAACTGCACGATGTTCACTAGGGGCCTTTTCCTTGCTGGAACATTTATTTATTAGCTCCTGCATGCCTTCCATAGCCTTCCTATTGCGCAACAGTTTCATGTAGGTCTCCAAACATGTAGTGAGAACATAAGGATCAACATTTACAAGTGCGCTGAGTTCTTTTATCGTGTCTTGGCTTCCTAAGGTGGAGGCCTAATCAAATCTCTTCTTGGCTTCCATAAAAGTTTCCTTAGCCCGGTCTAGGTCAAAGCTGACTTCTTTCTCTAGCGCTTTGTGGACCCATCCTTCTTCTCTAGGCTATTTAACTTTATCAGTGCCAGTCATAATTCCACTTCTTAGCACAATATTAAAGCTTTGATCTTCCTCGTGGGGCTTAGCCCTCATCATCTGTAAATTCTGTGTAGGCTGCTAAGGCTATGCTTTCTTCTCTTGCATTTTAACTATCAACATCGGGCATTCTTCTATAGTATCATCAAACTATCTGTAGTATTGACATGATGGGTGTGTAGTATTTTTGCAGTCTCATGCATAGTGCCCCGGTTGTCCACAGTTGTAGAAGATAATCTGATCGTGACCTCTGCCAAGTCCTCCTCCTCCTCGGTCCGTCCTTGACCTTGATAACCTTCATGCGCTCCTCAAACTCCTTGATCTAGGGGCCAAGTTTCTTCTTGCATACGGTACGTAGGGGTTCTTTCCATCATCAGCTCGTAGCTTTGACAATGGCACTCATCGTGGCCCATAGATTTGCAAAAATTACGGAACAACTGTTGGGCTGTCTGAATGAACTTCTGAAGTAAATGGAAATTATCCGTCATATGTTGCCCAATAACTTGACAATGGTGCACCCTAGCGCAACCCCCATGTTCAACCTTGCTAGGGCTTCTAGCTTCAGGGGAATTGGCCCCCTTCCTGTAATAGAATTCGCGTACACGGGACAATGATCTTTATCATGCCCATGGTCCTTGCACTTCAATCACCAAACTTCCACGCATACTTCAGGCTTAATTTCCTTGTCCTTATTCAAACTCTATATTTCTAAGTCTAAGATTTCTAACTGTGAGTGGATCTGCTATATTGCCAGGTTCGTAATCTGAATAGATGATGCATGTAGCCTCATCGCAATCTCCAAGGATTCTGTCTATGTTTCTATCTTCTACTGTGATAGAGAAATTCTCAAGTGGGGCAAAAGCGACACTATAAACCAATTGCAGTGCTGGCTATTTGTGATCTACATGTTAGATTCTCTGATTTGACACTTCAACCTCTGATCAAATTCCTAAGGGATCTCCTCGACCCTCATCATGATCTCTTTAAATCCAATTACTAACTGTGAGTCAGATTTAGGTTTACTAAACTCTTTGTTGAAAGACGTCTTAGTCTCTACTGTTAGAGCCTAGATTTGCCTCAGGCTGAAAAGACAAGGTTCTAGGCCCACATCAAACCACGCTTAGCCTCGTAGCTAGCCCTATGAGGACAGGAGAGGGCTCTCTCCGGGTCAATCTCAGTGAAAGATAATCGGTGGGGCTTGAGATGACTGATTTAACAACTAATCTTAGGCTAGGTACGAAGTGCAAGGATTTGATTTGAGTTTTTAAGGGTTTTGTTGGAAAAAAGGGACAGGCAAATTTTGGGTCCGAGGATGAGGCCTAGTTTTTGCAGAGTTCTGATTGGGGCAAGGAAGGCAATCATTTTGATGCTTTGGATTGAATGAATGGATGGATCAAACTGGTGTGGAGCTAAGGAGGGCAAGAGGGTCTCAAGATTCCTCCTCAAATAGATGAAAACATGTAGAATTAAACAAAATTTCAAGGCAGAGCATAGCAGTCCAATGAATTCTACCTTAATCACTCATTTGTTTAATTGCAGAAGAAAAGATAAGGGAAAATGATACACATAAACATCAGTGAACTTACAAATACATAGAGGAAAACACCATCAAAACATAGAGCCACATGGATCCCAACAAGTGCTGCAAAACTCTGGTCTTTCCTTTGCCAAAATTGCAGAAATGAAATGTACAATAGAGTGCCAAGCAATCTCAAGTATCCAACCTTCTACCAAAATCCAACCCCTACACTATGAAATTCATAAAATATATACATTTTCTCATCCTTGTACTAAGAGATTGAGCTCAACCATTTTCTTCAAAATAGAATCAGTTACATTAAACTTGGGGCGAGTTTCTGAAAATGGGTGTTGAAGATGAACTCGTATCTCCTAAAAAATAGCACCTGTTACAAAAATAAAAGAGGTTTTTGTAGATAAGGTCATGCTGAAGAAAAACCTCTCTCAAATTTGGGAAATTCGTTTCCAGTTTCTCGCAATCGGTTCCAAAAAATCATCTCTAAAATAGAAAATCATTAAAAATTTAAATCTGTGAAAATGAGCTGTAAAGATCCAGTAACATATCCCAATCCATGACACCTGTGAATAAAATGAAAGAGGTTTTTGTTATATGGCTCATGATTAAAAAAATTTCCTTGGGTTTTGCAAATTTACTTTCCATCTACTGTAAAATGGCCCCGCACTAAAATGACTAAAACAGTAAAAAATATGAAAATTTTGCTTTGTTAAAATGTAGGCTCCAAATATCACTGTATATCTCCCACATAGTAGCACCTGTGCATAAACTGAAGGAGGTTTTTGTTATTTGGTATGTGATGAAAAAAATCTCTTTCACTTTTGAAAAATTCCTTACCATTCTTTTAGAAACTGATTTTGTACTAAACTTGTCATTGTGTGCAGCAACTGACCTCAAAACATGCATAACCAAGAATCACTCATTCATTTCTTCTAATCCAGGAACTGGTTACGGGAGTGTGATATACCGTTGGAAATATTTTTTCGAGCTTCTTCTGATGGACACACTTGTGACATGTTTTGTGCTGAACATCATGTGCAAAACATCTAACAAAACCAGACATAGTAAGAGCTCATGTTGATCCCTGGTGACAGGCTGCGAAGACTGGAACTAACATAGCTCCAATGGGGATGGTAGCTCCTTGGAGGTGCCAAGAACTACAGATCTCTAGAAATTAGACAGTGCCTCTTCCATTGGGCATGGATGGTTAAATAACTGCAAACCCAAAACAACTCATACCAATCCAAAAACATATACATATTGCAATTTGTACATAAAAAAATACTGAAAACTGAAATGCTGCCTTGGGAAGCTTATTTATATACAAATCTAACCCACTTTGCTGCAAAATTGATAGATCAAGTAATGTTTTAATTCCATATCAACCAATCAAGTAACTGTGACAAGGATGCTGCTTGAAAGTGCTTCAACCATGACACAAATGTAAAGGATGACAGCCATACATGCACATAACAAGTCTGGTTATGTAAGAGACAATTTGATCTATCATTCAAACTAAAAAAAATTTCCATGTATGTTGCAATAGGATCAAAAAAACCAGACTCTTGTTGCTGCCCCAACTCCTCAATATTGACCTCCAACTGCAAACTGTCAATGCAAATATCCACGGGCAGCTCTATTTTTTCTTGTTTTGAAGGAGGGAGAGTTTCCAAGAACTTTTTGGGATCTTGGAATTCATATGATTGGATCTGAGCATTTAAATACTGAATCTCCTTCTCAGCTTTTTCAATAACTAACTCAAAGAAACCAATTTTAGCTTTAGGAGGAAACTTTGGAGATCTCAAACATTGAAGCACGACAATGAAAAATAGTTCATCAATTTCAAAATCCACTAACTGATCCCTAACTTCTTTTAAAGCTTCACAAAAAATAGTGTTTGCCACATACCCTACCATTTTATTTTAGTGCATGAACGGATCAGTGAGCGCTGGAATCTCTGGATTGAGTTGGAGTCGCCAGGTGAATGTTTCAGCCTTCATATGTATCTGACTGTTGTCCACCATCAACAATCAGATCTAACTTGATACATGTACTGGGGCAATTTTCAGGTTAGATATTCCGTTTATAAGACTAGACCGAAGATTGACTGAAGCAGCTCTTATCTACTTTCGCTAATGCAAAGCAAAAGCGTTTCGAAGGCTAACTGGCTAATATTTAGACTCCGTCTGTAGTTTCAAAACAAAGAATACTAACAAACAATTAAACTTTTTTCCCTAGTATGGTCACCACTATGTTAGAGCCTAGATCTGCCTCACGCTGAAAAGACAAGGTTCTAGGTCCACATCAAACCACGCCCAACCTCGTAGCTAGCCCTACGAGGACAGGAGAGGGCTCTCTCCCGGTCAATCTCAGCGAAAGATAATCAGTGGGGCTTGAGATGACTGATTTAACAACTGATCTTAGGCTAGGTATGAAGTGCAAGGATTTGATTTGAGTTTTTAAGGGTTTTGTTGGAAAAAAGAGACTGGCAAATTTTAGGTCTGGGGATGAGGCCTAGTTTTTGCAGAGTTTTGATTGGGGCAAGGAAGGCAATCGTTTTGATGCTTTGGATTGAATGAATGGATGGATCAGACTGGTGTGGAGCTAAGGAGGGCAAGAGGGTCTCAAGAGTCCTCCTCAAACAGATGAAAACATGTAGAATTAAACAAAATTTCAAGGCAGAGCATAGCAGTCCAATGAATTCTACCTTAATCACTCATTTGTTTAATTGAAGAAGAAAAGATAAGAAAAAATGATACACATAAACATCAGTGAACTTACAAATACATAGAGGAAAACACCATCAAAACATAGAGCCACATAGATCCCAACAACTGTTGCAAAACCCTGGTCTTTCCTTTGCCAAAATTGCAGAAATGAAATGTACAATAGAGTGCCAAGCAATCCCAAGTATCCAACATTCTACCAAACTCCAACCCCTACACTATGAAACTCATAAAATATATACATTTTCTCATCCTTGTACTAAGAGATTGAGCTCAACCATTTTCTTCAAAATAGAATCAGTTACATTAAACATAGCACCTGAAAATGGGTGTTGAAGATGAACTCGTATCTCCTAAAACATAGCACCTGTTACAAAAATAAAAGAGGTTTTTGTAGATAAGGTCATGCTGAAGAAAAACCTCTCTCAAATTTGGGAAATTCGTTTCCCGTTTCTCGCAATCGGTTCCAAAAAATCATCTCTAAAATAGAAAATCATTAAAAATTTAAATCTGTGAAAATGAACTCGTATCTCATAAACCATAGCACCTGTTACAAAATGGAAGGAGGTTTTGTAGATAAGGTCATGATGAAGAAAAAACTCTCTCAAATTTGGGAAATTCATTTCCAGTTGCTCGCAATCTGTTCCACAAAATCATCTCTAAAACAGAAAATCATTAAAAATTTAAATCTGTGAAAATGAGCTGTAAAGATCCAGTCACATATCCCAATCCATGAAACCTGTGAATAAACTGAAAGATTTTTTTTTTATATGGCTCGTTCTTAACAAAAACCTCCTTGGGTTTTGCAAAATTACTTTCCATCTGCTGTAAAATGGCCCCGCACTAAAATGACTAAAACAGTAAAAAATATGAAAATTTTGCTTTGTTAAAATGTAGGCTCCAAATATCACTGTATATCTCCCACATAGTAGCAGCTGTGCATAAACTAAATGAGTTTTTTTTTATTTGGTATGTGATGAACAAAAACCTCTTTCTCTTTTGAAAAATTCCTTACCATTCTTTTAGAAACTGATTTTGTACTAAACTTGTCATTGTGTGCAGCAACTGACCTCAAAACATGCATAACCAAGAATCACTCACTCATTTCTTCTAATCCAGGAACCGGTTACGGGAGTGTGATATACCGTTGGAAATATTTTTCCGAGCTTCTTCTGATGGATACACTTGTGACATGTTTTGTTCTGAACATAATGTGCAAAACATCTAACAAAACCAGACATAGTAAGAGTTCCCGTTGATCCCTGGTGACAAGCTGCGAAGACTGGAACTAACATCTGCTAGCGATGCAAGAGAATTATCATAACAATAATTAATATACCAAGTTAGCACATGATCCTGCAAAGAGGTAACCAACTGTTCCTTCTTTATATTTTGATCAGTAATTTGTGGCGCTGTCCATACAACGTTTGCAACAAACTAGAACTGCTTCGGTTCTTCACTTCCTATGCACTTGAAGACTGACATGTTCATTGCATTCACCATATTGAAGGGTGGAGGCGGAGGTGGAGGGGTGTGCGAAGGTGTATGCGGTGGAGGTGGAGGCGGAGCTGGGGTGGATGGATGATTTGTTCTGGGAATCCCTTGAGTGATTAGCTGAATGGTGCTTTGCGGTGTAGTATGTCCTACCCCTTCATCGTCACTTGAAGGAGATCCAATCAATGGACTATACTTTGGTCCTCATCCTTCGCTATTTCTAAACAATCATCCACTTCACGTAGCTCTGAACATCATGGTAATGGCATCACCCATTTTTCACATAACAACATTTTAATCCAAGTATTGAATGATATTAAATACTTACCTTGCGGTCCCTTGAACAATCTTCTCTCTGCTTCGCTATAGTTGATTGAGGTATCAAGTTCAAATTTTGTAACAAATCCTCCAAGAATCCAGTCGATCCAGTAATTGACAATCCGCGCGATCTTGTTTTCAGAGGCTTATAGTCGTCGCACTAAATCTAGAGTCCACACTATAGGACTATCGAGCTTCCACCTTCCTTGACTCTTTGTCAATTTAGCTAACCATTCATACAATTAAATGGGGAAGGTGCAGAAGAAGATATCGTGTATTTCTGTATACATGTACCTGTTCAACCACTCTTCCTTTGATAGGTGTGGATTCTTGTTTTCTTGCGCTGCGAAATCGTGAATCTTGCGATCCAACCACTTTTCAATTTCTTTCTTCGTTGGATTCCAATGATGCGACATCACACATCTCTTTCAAGAAGATCTTGGTCCCGACAACAGAACCATTTTTTGGCTTAGGACCCAGGTTCAGAGTTAGTTGCGCCAACCAAAATAACCCTACACTACTGGCCCTTTCAGCAAAAGCCCGCATAGCACAAGCTGCAGTCTCACCAAAAGCAGTATGGGGTGATGCACGAACCAAGTTTCTGCATCTAAAGACTAGTGGGATGTCTTCCAGCACCTTGGACCTGCCTTCTCGCAGACCGATAACTCTTAGGGCACGCTACTGTAATTCTATTAAAACAACCTTCAGACCTTCATGAAGGTGCACGATCAATCCTTCTGGACCTTTAACAATCAATTTACCTACTTACATGCATCAGAAAGTGATCCTAATTTGGTGTTCGCGGAGATCTACTTAATCTGTTAGAAAATATAAGAGAAATTACAAGAAACTTCGTGGAAATGTTTAAACATGCATTGTGTACATTATTAGTACTTATTCAGGAGAATCATGTAGCATTCAATCAATATTTAATAAAGCAAGTCATTCATCAATGGCATATAACAGAAATAGACATGAACAAAAATACTCAATAATTCTTTAGAAACTTGTCTTTATTAATCTCAATTCACATATTACAGCCTCAAAACTAGCCCCCGCACAAAGCTGCAGAGGTCGGCGCACTCAACTACGGACTCTACCTATGCCTCTGTGCACTCAGCTACGGAGCCTTTCTCTTTCTATCTAAATGCAGGAAGCAAAGCCTTCCTACCCTAGCTTCTTTAATCAACCCAATTCATTATCTTAGTTTTTCTCTTCTCCTCTCTCTTTATTTCTCTAAGACTCACTATTTATAGACTTTTTTCATACAATGCCATGGGCCACAGACCATGGGTGAATCTCAAAACCGACCAAAAATTTATCCAAAACAAGGGGTTAAGCCCCTTTGACTCCTAATCATCTACGCGCTCTGCATCCACAAATCGTAGAGACTTTACATCATTTACAAAATTGTACCAAAATTTGGGTTATATTAACCCCAAACTAACCCAGGGGACCCCATCCCAAAAATTCCTATCACTCTGAGATCAAATATGTCAGAGGCAAGAGAAAAACAGTAGAAAACCCCTTATCTAGGAGATCAACTACCTTTTCTCTCATAGACTTGCAACACATTGGAAGTCCTATCTTTTGGTGGAATATTTGAACAACCAGACGGATTGTGAGATCCTTGATGGGTAGTTACAAGATGGATGATAACAATTTGTCAATGGGATTATCTATTAAAAATGATGAATCTGTTTAGTACTAGAGTCCTAGATAAAGGTCAAGATCGTATAGGCAACCCACAACTATTCCCTAGCAAGACACTTGAGGTTTATGAAGGCATAAGACTATCAGGGAGAGGTTCACATGGAAGGGCCTTAAGGAGGATCTTATCAGATATGTTCAAGAGTGTAGTGCCTACCAACAGAATAAGGTAGAATATACACACACCCAATAGGTTTGCTACAACATTTGCCCATTCTAGAGAAAAAATGGGAAAGTGTTTCCATGTATTCTATCATAGGGATACCCTCAACACATGGTAAAAATTTTATATTTTTGGTGGTAGATCAGCTAACCAAGTATTCCCACTTCCTCACTATTTCCTCAAAAATCTCTACATCATAGATAACATAATTATTTTTGAGTGAGTGTTCCAATTGCTTGGTTTACCCAAGACCATCATCAACGACTGTGATAATAGATTCATTGGAGTGTTCTTGTAGGATTTATTCAAATTGGTGGGTACGAAGCTCATTCCTGGCATGAACTACCATCTACAGACACATGGACAAACATAAGCAGTGAATTAATTCTTGGAAGGCTGCTTGCAGAACTATGTCATAGGGAAGTAGAAGGCATGGGTGAAGTGGTTGTATCTACAATAATATTTCTATAATACCACTCACCACATGTCCACATTAATTTCACCCTTAAAAGAATTTTAGGAATATGAGGCATTTCCTTTTGCATATACAAAAATTGGAGAGATTCGAGCTCCACTAGCTAAGGATTGTCCAAGAGTGCCAAGATATTCTCAAGGCACACAAGGATAACTTGCAAAAAACCCAGAATCAACAAACATTATATGCATATCGGTAAAGAGTGAAGAGGAGTTTCAAAGTGGGAGATATAGAGTATCTCCATATGCATCCTTACTGACCGTCCAATTTGAAGTAGGAAGGGGCATAAAAATTGAAGCCATGATTTTATGGACCCTATCGAATTATCCAAAGAATAAGAGAAGTGGCATATGAATTGGAGCTTCTAGTAGAGAGCAGGATACATAATGTATTTCATGTCCCTTTCTTGAAGAAGGCTATTGGGAAACTTATTATCTCATCACCTAATTTTCCTCCATTAGATGACATGGGGCACCTTGAGTTGATTCTAGAGGAGGTATTGGAAATGTAAGAAAGGAAGCTACGAAGTGTGACCATTAGGGAATATCTAGTTCGATGGAAAATTTTACATTCTGAGGATGCCACATGGGAGGGAGAGAAGATATTGCAACATCAAAAAATTAAATTGCTTGAGGCTGAGCGATTTCGGGTGGGGAGAACTGTAATATCTGTGACCAATGAATTTTCAGGATATGTCACCCTTGTTGGCACTTTGTTCCCTTAAGCTGGAAACACGAGAAGTTTTGGAAGAAGGGGACCATTGATTTATAATAAAAGTATTGGAAACTAGATCACTACTGAGAGGTGGGCGGTGAATTAGTAGTGGTGACCTTTACATCAATTTTATAAATTTTTGCTCGATTACCAACTAATAATACACATCCACAACATTATCTTATAAAAACATGAAAGGAATAGTAACTCATAACATAATACACATGAGAAACATCAACACAAGCATGCACACAAATAACACAAGTATTTCTGGTGGAAACCCTTTCAGGAGAAAACTAACATGTTGCTATTGGGCTGCTCAATTCTTCTATTAATATGTTGAAATTTTTTCACATGGATTGGCTTATGTTGACTTCATGGGCCTTGACCCGAATTCAACATTAGTCAAGCCAAGCAAATCCCTACACTACTGGCCCTTTCGGCATCAGCTTGCAGAGCGCGGACCGAAGTCTCACCTGTAGCAGTATGGGGGGATGTAGGAACCAAATTTCCACACCCTAAGATGGTTGTGATGTCAGTCTATACCTCCTGATCTTTCCTTCATTCAGATCGATAAGTCCTTAGGGATTATCGATGTTCCTTCTCTTCCGTCCTTCAACACCTCCGCGAAGGTACTCGACTGATCTTCGTGCAGCCCTAACCCGGGGTCCAAGCACTTACGTGCCTCTATGATTGAGTTACTGTATAAGTTCCCAAGTTATCGTAAGTGTTACCTAATCTACCATGCATTTACCGTTACCTTCGCACAATCCTTTACTCTTACTTGCGTTCAATTAACAGATATAATCAAATACATCCACGCATGAAATCAGCATTATAATGTAAACCCAAATCATAACATAATATAATGAAATGCATTAAATAGATACAAAATACATAATGATTAGGAAATAATTCTCTTTATTGATATCTCAAGTTCAGTACATACTCTACCTGCCCAACGCACACAGTTGTAGGGGTCCGTGCACTTAGTTGTGGACTTCCAGCCTAGGCCTTTGTGCACTTAGCTACAGAGACTCTACCTACGCTACGACTCGAGAAAAATTAGAAATTATTACCCAAAACCCTTATTTTTCATCTCTACTCCTCTTCCCCCTTAGACTTACAACCGACATGATACTTCACAAAACAAGGGCGGATAACCATTTGATATCTTCCCGCTCCGTGAGCACACAATGCGGAGACTTTACATTTTTATTACACCTTTTGGGCTTTCTAACCCAAAACATGGGCTTTTAGCCCCAAAACTTGCTCTTGGGAGAACTCATTCCCAACAGCCCCCCAACACAAACATGGTGACTCACCCTCGAGTCACTCTTTGGGTGCGAAGAGCCCCCAGCGCAACCTGTATGATGCTACCTCGGTGGTGCACTGAGCAGCCGCTTGCTTTATTTATTTGACCAACTGCTCTGTTGCTGGCCCTGCACTGTCAGCCTGAACCTTCTACTGAGTCTCCTACAGACTAGCGAGCTTGCCTTCAATGGAGGCCATGATCATGTAGGCCTTGTCTAACCAAGGCTTCAAGCGCACCTTCAAAACTACCTCTTTGTGCTGAGCTGCATCTGCCTGCTCCTTCAATGCATTGGCCTCTTGCAGCTTCACGAGTCTCAATGTGAAGGCAACAATATGCGCTATCCCTTTTACCTCATTGTAGCATTGCTGCATCTCTCACACCTCTATTTCTAACCTCTGTACAATAAGGTCTTCTTGTAGGCCAGTTAATACTTCAAACGACTATTCAAAAAGAATTATGCAATCTGCCACTACACTTTCTACTGCTGCTATTGCCTCCGTGATAGCAGTCGTGCTCTGATCCTTGACATCCGATGGAGTTGAAGGATAGGCCTTCAACTGCAATTCTGTAATTTGGAGGTTCAACTCCAACTGAACCTTTGCCAATTCTGTGTGAGCATCACGCACCCCCGTATCGAGTTTGTGAACATGCACATCTACCGTCTCATCCGTAGGAATGGCCAATTCTGGGACCATTCGGCATGCTTCCTCCACGACCTTAATCATGCGTTGATTCGTGTCAGTGAGTTCCATTATCGATGCGAGGGTGGAGTCTCGTTGCATGCCCATCTTATTATTGTTGATATTCTACTCATTGATCACTTGCAAAGCACACTGTTCATGGGCCCTCACCTCCGCGATCACCCCATCGTGTAGCAGGTGGAGTGCTCGCTAGGAATTGTTGCTTAGTTTAGCCCTACTCCCTTGAGTGTGCTAATAGTGGGCTTGTTGGCTTCAGTCTCTATCATCAGTGCTCCATCTAGCAACACTATGGCTCGAGAGCCCTTCGCACGTAGTATCCTGGCGGCTTCCGAAGTACCAATGGCCAAACTGGTGGGCGCCATGCCAATCTGTATTGCCTGAATCTGCAACTCTCGCAGATTCTCCTGAATGTCCCCCAATGCTTTCTTTTGCTACTGCTTAAACTGCTTTAGTAGTTACTTGGTGAAATCACGCACTGCATCCCCAATGTCGCTCAGATCTCCCTCTGTTAGGGTGATCGAGTACATGGACATTTTGCTGGCCTTGGACTTCTTCCACGGCCCTACTTTTTCTTGTCCCCTTGGATGCTTGATACAGAATAGAGGTGTTTGCGGGTCCACTCCTCCCTCTTCTTTCAAATCGTATTCTTCTTCCACTTCTTATGGGGAGGGCAACTTCTCTTTATCGGAGTCACGCTCCTCTCCTCCTATCTATCCACCCATCTCCTGTGTGGCAGTGCAGTCTGCCCTAGCCTCGTCCTCAACCTCCCTCCTTTTCTCAGCTAGCTGCTCCATCTTAAGCTTGGCTTCATCCTTCTTTAGTTATGCGGCTGTCTTGCTGGATCCCGCCGTTAAATTCGAGGCAGTGTGACATTCTGCCAGCCAGCTGTCAATAACCTCTTGAATCGCATCATCCATCGCTAAGTAGGGAAAGTCATGCCACTTCTGCTTGGGGTCCTTTCGCGCCCTTATGGATACATGGTGGAAATCGGCCTTAAACTCTGTGTACGACTACAATTTATCAAAGATAGTAGGCAAAAAATGTGGCTTGCAGTTGATGGCCATGTGCACGTTCATCTCCATCAAGATCCAAAAGATCTTGTTGTCCTTGATCTGTTGAGGATCCTTAGTCGCCCATAGCGAAGTGTACTTCGTGGCCTCAGGCAGGTCTGACGCGACCGAGGGAAATTGGCTGTCTTCAGGTAGCTCCCAGGCTACCAGCACGATGGACAGTAAGAGCCACGCATAGTGGAAGGTCTTGCTGAGATCTTTCGCCTCGCAGCAGTTTGTGAGGAACTCCCCAAAGAGGTAGCACGCCCAATTAAACTGAACCCCCTCCATGCATTGGGCCGCTAGAGCAATGACGGGCGTCCATACTTCATCGGAGTGACACTTCCGCATGACCTTTCCTACCAATATTTGTGTGGCCATTTGATCGCAGGGTCGAAAATACTTGTAATCGCATAACCGCGCGACTTCTTTAGTAGTTTGAACTTCATCTTCATGGCCTCCGCGAGGGCCAGTTCGCTAGCCTTTCCACCAAACATCATAGCTAGATTCTTCTCTAAATATGGCAGCCTCGTGATTCTGTGGATTAGTCTACTAGTGATGGGTATTAGCTCCTCCAGCCACAGACACCCATCATGTACCAAGCACAGTAGCTGCTTGATTACCAACAAGGTAATGGGTGTGCGATTGTAGTGCGACACCCATAGCAGGTTGAGTAAGCCTGCCTTATCCACTCCTTTGAGCCACTTTCGTGGTTCCAACGTGGTCACCTCAGTGGTCTTATGGAGGACGCAGTGCATCAGATGATCTGTCGGTGAGTGAGGGAATCGCTCAGTATCAGCTAAGTCCCAATCCCCCAATTTAAATATTGGAATCTTTGCCAAGTGCAGTCCTTCAAAAACAATCTTTTCCAGCATCAGAGGTGTGTGTAAGGTTACCTTGCTGTCGTCAATGTCCTCAGGCACCTTGGCCTTGCCTCTACATGGAGGGACGTACTTAGGAAATTTAGTAATGGGGTCAGACCCCTCAACATCGACCTCCTCCGTGTCGATCCCAAGATCCTCATTGTCCATTGGGATATCCCCAATTTCTTCCTCCTCCAGTTCCAGGTTAATGGTTTTGCCCTTTTCCTGAGTAGTGGGCTTTTCCTTCAGCGAGTTTCTTCTAGGTGACGCATGCACCGGTGGTGTCTCAGCCTGCTTTCCTTTCTTTCCTTTTGCACCTTCCTGGGTCTAGGTTGGCCTTGGTTTAGGCGACCGTGGTGAATTGGGTATTTCTGCAACCTCTGGAGTAGTTCCTTCTGCTTCCATAGCAACCTTTAGCACAGCCCCATCGGCTGTCACAGCTTCCCCAATATCTACGGTTTCTATCGATTTAGACATGACGCTATCCAATAGTTCTTGGGTCTCCTTTGGTAATTTCTCAAATGGAAAACTCACTATCAGAGCTTCAAAGAATTCCCGGTTCATACACGTCTAAGAAGTCAACAACTCAATGCTCAAAATGCCAAGTTTTCTTCATTGGGCAGTGTTATAGACATTTTTGTGCCTTACAGCTATAAGCATGAAATGTCCATAATCTAAGGGATCCAAAGTCCCTAAACATGTTGTTCCTACCCCTAGAGGAACAAGGCTAACAAACCACAACAATTCACAGAAGTTCTCCACCAGAAACTGCTCAAAAACAAGTCAATTCAGGATCAATTCAGAGGCTCCACTAGCTGTCTGCACTGAAATGCAGAGATTACACTGGCTAGGTGCACTGCAACGCAGGTAGAAGCACTACCAGGGTGCGCTGAGCGGGAAGTGACAAATGGCAAGTTCATTCAACGAGGTGGAAAGACCCTGGAAGCTTCCAGAATCTTCTCCAATGACACTTGCCTCAATGAATTCGACTAGTGATGAGTAAGAGGCTCTTAGTCTCCAAGTGGAAGCAAGAACTGACAGAGGGAGAGGACACTAGTCAGATCCCAAGCTGACTCATCCTCTCTCCAAACATCTATATATGGATCTCTCCTCCATGAGATCTAGAGGCTGGAATTTTGTTATTGCAAAGAATTGCTGTTGGTTTGAGATTGGAATCATTGGGTGCTTAATGCTTTGAAGGAAGGTGAAGATAGGAATTTCATCTGCTGAGAAGGAGATGCTGGATTGGAGCCCTCTGGGTTGTATCTCTTCCTGAACCTTGTTATTCATCAATAAAGCTATCTTGGTTTCTCCTATATACTGATGTATCTTTGATGTATGATTGCATTAGTATGTTTAGTTTATTTCTAATCCTGAACTAGTTATGAATATGAATCTATGTCTTTGTGTAGCGTTCTCTTCTTGTGATCTTGCAGAAACCTGTTGAAGCTGGGTGAGCGAGAAGGCAAGTAGCTGGGAACTCTCAAAGAGAAGAGAAACCGGATCAAGGGACAAATGGAAGACACCGGTTAGTCCATCCATCTCTCTTCATTCTTAATTCATAAAGGAAGAATACTAGAATAGCCGTTTCTGTTTGTTGCTAAGGCATTGCCACACCTTAGGTGGATAGGATCGTCATGCATAGGCATTTTTCCCCACAACAAATTGGCGACTCCGCTGGGGAGATCTGTTTAGTCATTTATTTGTGTTTCTATCATTGTTTGTTTCATAGACTCAACAACAACAATCAAACTGTATCTGCTATTCTCAGATGCAAAGTAGACAGCTGCTGCTTTGATCCAATCACTGGATTTGTCTATGATCTGAACAATGGACTCACAAATGATTTGATGATCCTTTGTGATAGATCTTAGCCCTCCCTCAAAGCATCCCTTTGATTGTACCTTGCTTGTTGCTTTGAGTTTGCCTGAAACTGTAGATTAAATAGCAAACTGTGACCCAGAACCCAGTGAGGAACTCTCGTTTCTCCTTCAACGCAGACTCTGTGAAGAGGTTCTGCATTTCAACGCAGGTCCCGTGAAGGCTACCTGCGCTGAATGTCAAAACCTCTGTGTTAGGGGTGCGCTGATCCAGTTAGGCCTTGTGCAGCTGGGGTTCTCTGCTCTGTTTTGCCTTATTTTGATCTATGATTTTTTGCAGCCTGTAACCAGCATAGGTACTTGTCTGATAACTCCTTTTCTCTGCTTAAATTCCGCCTCCTTTTGTGCAAAAAGACTGTGAGTGTTTTTATGTGTTTGTGGCGTCATTTGCAGTTTTCCTTTGCAAGAGTGAAATAGTCATCCTGTAGCCCTTGATTCAGATCTGTTGATTGTGATCTTAGGAGAGAGTTCATTGGTTGTTTACAGTTGATTATACATTTACTTTTGCTTTTGGTTTGAGTTTGTCTCTTTTGAGTGTCAAAACAAGTATTCATTTCGAAAATCGTTAAGTGTTGTAATCTCTTCTACCCTTTCTGATTTCGAAAAAGTAAACTTGTTTGTAGTTGTCATTTAAAAGCAAATTCAAAGCTGTACAAAAAGCTTTCTTTTTAGGCATCAATATTAAGAGAGCGGAAAACAAACACCTGCATTGTGCATTTGCATCTTGATAGTTTGCATGTTTGATTTAGGAAAAGTGCATTAGAGTGTGCTGATTGCTCTTTGAGAAAAGATGGTGTCTTTCTTTTCCCTTTGTAGCTAGTATTTTCATTGTT
Organism: Pinus tabuliformis; assembly: GCA_031772625.1. Classification (NCBI taxonomy): domain Eukaryota; kingdom Viridiplantae; phylum Streptophyta; class Pinopsida; order Pinales; family Pinaceae; genus Pinus; species Pinus tabuliformis. The sequence goes on along the minus strand of CM062816.1, from coordinate 1,960,767,744 downwards.
GAAAAGATATAAAAGCTTGCTTATCATCTTTAGACTGCATTTAGGAATTGTATCATACATCTCGTGGTGAACCTCAAAAGGCAAACTTCTAAAAAGATCAACCTAAAATAAATTGAATGAACTTAACAACGCTTTGTAACTTAACGCACAACATAGAGGTCTAGGCTAGAGACGTGTTCCGGCGTCGTAAAGCCTGGTGACTGTCGATCTCGCTGATGGTGGGTGATTCCTCCTGAGGGACGATAGCGCCAGTACGGATTGTGCTCCCACGTACCGTCGAGTATATATTGGGAGACCCCTATAGGCATAAAACCTTTATCCTTAGGAAGTCGTGTCGGCCGCCCTACTGATCGCAATGCACTGAACACAGCATTCAGGAAGATTGACCGCCCGTACCTTAAAAAGTATTCTGCGGTTTTGCGAAAAGTTTGGCACACCCTCTACCTAGAACTCTAGAGCAGTTCCTTTTGGCCTTTCTCAGACTCTATAACGGAAAAATTCCATCCGAGCATTTGTCACTTCGGGCTCGTTAAAACATCGAAGGAGACTAGAGTCATCTTTAGCTTTTTCTCGACTCTTTAAAATTGAAAAAGCAAGTTGTGTCTAAAGCGTCTAAAAAATTCATTTAATTTGGAAACACACTTTCCCCTTTTTTGTATTTTGGTTGATCGAGTAATCCGTAATCGTGGAAGAAATTCAATTGAAACCCCGTCGTTCGCGGAGGCTTACGAGTCAACCGTCTTTGTCTCCGGAATCGAAAACAGTATGGACAAAGCGAACTCGTTTAACTAGTTCGAAATCTCCTGTCAAAGTTAGAACAAGTGTTCCAACAACATCTGAGATTCCGGTTACTCCAAACATTTCTGGAAACCTTGCCTCTACAGAAGAAGTTCAACAATCACAGAGGGACAGTGATATTGATCCTAGTCTGAGAACAAACACTTGTGTTACTGAACCAGTTCCATCTGTAACCGGTTCAAAGAGTCTTGTTCTTCAAACATCTGTCGCTGTTGATTCAACCCCTTCTTCGGCACCAGAAATATTTTACGGACCTGACGGTCTTCACCTTCCACCTGGTTTGATTGCGATAGAGGAAATTGTAGAAGATCCACAATCAAGTACTCCAACACATTTTGGAGTCGGGGTCACTCTATTTCCTTCGACATCAAAAGTTAGTCTACCACCAGTGGAAGTTCCTGTAGAATCGCTAGGTAATCTCTTGGATAGACTCAAAATGTCTGAACAACCGTCAACATCTAGGACTGTGTCGAATGACACAGCGATAGCAGAACTCCCTGCCGTCACTCCGACAATGTTTGCCGGCATACCATCTGTCTCGACTAGCTCACAACCGCTAGAAGGAGTCCACCCAAGGACTATTTCGACAGTGTGGTCCGTTCCAGTTTGTTCCTCCGGAATAATATCCGACAACTCTTATGATGAAACTCACTAGATTGATCCATTTGGAGGTCAATTTGGGCAATCCAATCCCCAAGGACAAACAATCCCCTTGAGTTCCGGATTGCCACCGTATGGGGGGCAGTATGCCCTTTCATTATCCCCTTCGGGAGGATATCCATACGGGAGTTCACAATAGTATTCAGGTTATACTGGAGTTACATCAAATGGTTGGGTACCTATGCTACCTCAACAACCAAGGGTTGTATATTCTATGCAACAATGTGTACCTGTGTCGAACATCCCGACCACACCGGCTATTGTGACAGTGTCGCAAGTTCAAACGTTGCCTGTTGTATGTCAACCTCAGATTTCTCAGGTTGTAATGCAACAGCCCCTTGACCCTGTGACTCAACCACAATCACCTACTGGTGGGGCGACACAGGTCCAAATGGGTACAATTACCCCACACCTTGGTCCAACGGTTAGTATAGCGCAACAGAACATGGCTTCGCAACCATGGTTAGTGCAATACCAACAACCACAATTCCAAAAAGTATACCAAGGTTCTGAGCAGCAGATCTTTGCGAACAGTGGACAACCGTACATTCAAAACGGTCAAAATCAACCATTTTACGGTGGTCATGTCCACCAACCATATCAGTCATACCAGCATCAATTACATTATGCTGGTATGCAAAGGCCAACTGCTCAGGCAATCCCATCGTATCCTGGGTATGCTTCACCTAACCTGAATCAACAGTTACCATTCGTTGCAACTTTAGAGTTACCCGATTTACACCGGTTAACAAATGATCCAATTGCTTATGCCCCTTGGTGGCCAACAATTTCTCACAAACTTCCTTCAGACATTCCTAAATTTAATGGAAATCCGGGTGAAGATCCATCGAATCACGTGATGACCTTTCATCTATGGTGTTCGTCAAACACCTTAAACGATGATTCGATAAGGCTTCGCCTCTTTCAGAGGACGTTAACGGGTCCAGCGGCTAAATGGTATATTGAATTTCCTAGAGCTTCGTTCGACAATTTCAGCACCTTAGCCATGACTTTCTTAACCCATTTTCAATTACCGATAAGGTATGAAACGGGAACAGAAATCTTAACCAACTTGAAACAGACGACGGCCACTCACATATCTGATCATATACATGAGTGGCGACGTCGTCGTAGGATGGTAAAAACATACATTCCCGATCAGCTATTAGCCGAATGGTTTATCAAGTCGTTACTTCCTGTTATAACGGAAGATGTGGCAAAGGGGGGAGTCGTAACGGAAGAGAAAGTTATCGCTCGTGCACAGTATCTAGACTTAGTCTATACTCAGTCTGGCACGCTCTATGACAAAATACCTGACGCCCCTAGACCGGAATTCTCAATTCCTCCTCCTCCTAAATCAAACAATGACTCTCATGCCGGCGATGGCGTGATTGGCACGACAAACGCCAAATCGACAAAGGCCAACTCCAAGAAGGCCCGTAAGATTTCAGATCAAAATGCAAAAGAATAAATTCTTGCTTCGGAAGTAAATGCCGTATCGGCAGATAAAGGCAAAGAAACCAAACAACCAGGGAGAAAGAAAAAGCAAAACAAAGGGAAGAAGAAGAAACAGGGTGAATCATCTCCTGAAAAAACTTCTTCAAACCCTCCTGGAGATAGGAAACCCCCCTTCGGGTGTCAGATATGTGATGAGGATCACTGGACGAGAGATTGTCCGTACAAAGCTGAGCTTAAAAGGTTCTTTAAAAGTTCGCAAACCTCAGCTGTGTTAACTGATCTGTTTCCAAATCCAGGACAAAATCTGGTTGATAGTGGAAATGCTTCCCCGTCGCAAGTGCTTAGGTTGTCGGTTTCAAAACAGCAAAATGATGCTTTGATTTCGATAAGGAACAAATATTACGGGAATCCGCAGCTGTCGAATGGCAAGGAAAAAGACCAACCAAGCAGTTTGACAACAACTTCGACAGAAGTTGTACCACCCATCATTCCTGAATTAACAATAAAACCGCCAAAGGGAGTAGTACACAAGTCGACATTTAATCCTCGCGCCAGAGCAGCGCAACATTATAACATAGTGGAAGATTTGGCCCAATCGCCATCCACTATGTCGACTCTTGAAGTACTACAAAATTGCCCATCCCAAAGGCAGGCTTTGTTATTAGCCATTGGTGGGGTTGATCCTATGGATTCCAATCTTATATCCTTTGACCACAAAGGATACGATCCTCAGTTACCAACTCAACTAGCTTTCCTTATCCAAGTGAAAGCCCTCGACAAAACTGTTCACCGAACAATTATTAACGAGGGGGCATCTACATGTATTATGTCGATGAGTTGCTGGAAAACTTTAGGATCTCCAACCTTGTCGCGATCTTTGACAACATTAAAAGCATTCGACGGAAGGACATATACCCCATATGGTATCCTAAATAACTTGAAAGTTGAACTAGGGGGAAAAACGGTAGAAATAGATGTGGAAGTCATCGATGGGAATCTTGATTACAACATCCTATTGGGAAGACCCTGGATATATGCCATGGAAGCTGTTGTGTCGACCTATTTTAGAAAGATTGCATTCCCTTTCCAAGGAGGGATTACAATCGTCGATCAACAAAACTTCCTCCCCAACGGTTCTCAAGTTACTGGAAGCATTCCAATGATCCATGGAAGCAATCATTCGCTCCAAAATATCGGAGTAGGTCTCCTAAAAGACCCTGCCTTAATGGGTACTTTTTCCCTACCGCCTCCGAGTAATCTGGCAGAAGTGGCCACAGTGGAATATGAAACCTTCTATATCTAATGGATTTGGACTCTGAGGACGGTTCTTATCTCGTGTCAACCTCGTTAAAAAATGAAACAAGGAGTCATGAGGATAGTTCTTTTACTGTGTCAACCTCATTAAAAAATGAAACAATCCCCTTTCCAAATCTCAAAGGTAAACTTTCATTCCAACCACCGAGTTGAATGCAATGAAGCTTGGGGGGCATGCACCTCGATTTGCGTTGTTATGCTGGGGGCATGCAAACTTATCATGGGCAGTGTTACCACAGGGTTCAAGCTTGTTAAAAAATAAACTAGCATCGAGCAGTTTTAGCACATAGTTCATGCTTGTTAAAAAATAAACATAAGATCGAGCAGTTTTAGCACATAGTTCATGCTCGTTAAAAAATAAACATAAGACTGAGCAGTGTTTTTCCGCGTTTAAGCTCGTTAAAAAATGAACTATCTTCCGGTAAATAACAACCGTGAATGTAACATTATCAAACTAAAGCCTTGGTCTTGTTTGCACCGTCACCTCCACTTTTCCATTGGCCGATCGTTCATCTCCATATGATTGTTTACCCATTTTGAGGAACAGCTGCGAAGAGTGATTTCACTAGCCATCCTTGTGACACTGCCGTGCTTGGAAAATTCCAACCCGTACCTGGAATCAGCTGCTAACCCATTTCATCACTCGTTCCTCAAAAGACGAGTCTTCTTTAAGCTCTTTTCATCTGACTCGTAAAATATGAAAAGATTGCCGAGTTTTGGCCTTCCAGCTCGTTAAAGCGACCGGAAGAGCTATCCCTCCTCTAGATTTTAATCTTTTGGGACCTGAGGGATTATTGCACAAAAAGATCGAGCGCTTGTTTTATTCGGCTCGTTAAAACTATCGAAAACTCATCCCTTCTGTATTGTTTTATACTTTTTCGGACTTAAGGGATTAGATGACGAAAAAGGACTTTCGGAGTTGACTTTACGTACCTTTTTAGACTCTCTAAAAATGAAAAGGACCGAGTTATCTTTGTCGTTAGACTCGTTAAAAGCATTAAATAGCGACAAACTTGTCTTTAGACGAGAACGAGTTTCACTATCGCTAGGCTCGTTAAAACATAGCGATGGGCTTTCCCGAAGGGCAAGTTATAGAACAAGCATATGTTATCCTCCTCAAGCTTGACAAAAATAAAGAGGTACTGGTCAGCAATGACTGGGGAAAAATTGGGAGAAACTCAAGAAAACTTTGATGGTAGCAAGTCGCTCTTGAACATGACACTTTTCCTCCGTACCACAGTCGGGTTGGGTTGTTTCATTCACCGGTCACATCACCATGGTCTCGCCATACCATCCATATTTGGGGTAATGCTACCGATCCATCGCATAAGTGTCGCCACATGTTCAAGAGAGGTCGTTCAGAGAAGTCAACCGTGTCCCATCCACTGCCATACATTATCCTTCATCCTTTCATGACCGCCACCCTGAATCATATGTCATCAGATCGTTTTCACCTCCATCAAAATCATTTGCTCCGTTCCGTGTCACTGATGTCGGATTCATTAAGGCCCTCCTTTGACGGATCGCTTCTTGTCGACATCAGCTCATTATCCAAGAAGTTGATCTAGGAACAACCCCTTCAGTACTTTGAAGCTTGCATGCCTCAATGGCAAGTTTCTCACTTCCGGCGACAGGTATACATCAATGACCTTCGACCGAAAGATTTTGCGTGGTGTTCGACGCCAAGTCCTTTATTCACACCACGTGAATTGTACTGTAGTACCTTGAGGGTCATTATCATTATCGGTGATTCCTCTTGCGCTTGTTAACGGTTTACCTCATTGACCGGTAATCAAGCGATGTCTTTCCATGTTCGACTTCAGAACATTTCTCACATGGATCGACTTGTACTTAGAGTGAAGATCGAACGAGTTTGAAGACCACGGATCTAGTTTCATCCATCCGGGCTGCGATATATATTCAGGAAAGATAAAGACATTGACATGTACATCATTGCAGCAGATAATCATCCTACCCAAAGGATGATAATTTCATCAAAATTATCAGTCTACCATCAGACGATTGTCTGTTCTATGTACGGAAAAATGAATTTATAAAGCTGAGCATGGGAATGCCCGCCTCAGCTAGATCATGAAAGCAGTATGAAAAATAATGTATTGTATTGTATGTTATTACAGGTCTCCTCCCAGCATTGAATGAAATTCGGATCCTCCTAATAAAGGATTTCACCTGATAAACGGCCTCATACTTTAGGGGGCAACTGTTATAGACATTTTTGTGCCTTACAGCTATAAGCATGAAATGTCCATAATCTAAGGGATCCAAAGTCCCTAAACATGTTGTTCCTACCCCTAGAGGAACAAGGCTAACAAACCACAGCAATTCACAGAAGTTCTCCACCAGAAACTACTCAAAAACAAGTCAATTCAGGATCAATTCAGAGGCTCCACTAGCTGTCTGCGCTGAAATGCAGAGATTACACTGGCTAGGTGCACTGCAACGCAGGTAGAAGCACTACCAGGGTGCGCTGAGCGGGAAGTGACAAATGGCAAGTTCATTCAACGAGGTGGAAAGACCCTGGAAGCTTCCAAAATCTTCTCCAATGACACTTGCCTCAATGAATTCGACTAGTGATGAGTAAGAGGCTCTTAGTCTCCAAGTGGAAGCAAGAACTGACAGAGGGAGAGGACACTAGTCAGATCCCAAGCTGACTCATCCTCTCTCCAAACATCTATATATGGATCTCTCCTCCATGAGATCTAGAGGCTGGAATTTTGTTATTGCAAAGAATTGTTGTTGGTTTGAGATTGGGATCATTGGGTGCTTAATGCTTTGAAGGAAGGTGAAGATAGGAACTTCATCTGCTGGGAAGGAGATGCTGGATTGGAGCCCTCTGGGTTGTATCTCTTCCTGAACCTTGTTATTCATCAATAAAGCTATCTTGGTTTCTCCTATATACTGATGTATCTTTGATGTATGATTGCATTAGTATGTTTAGTTTATTTCTAATCCTGAACTAGTTATGAATATGAATCTATGTCTTTGTGTAGCGTTCTCTTCTTGTGATCTTGCAGAAACCTGTTGAAGCTGGGCGAGCAAGAAGGCAAGTAGCTGGGAACTCTCAAAGAGAAGAGAAACCGGATCGAGGGACAAACGGAAGACACCGGTTAGTCCATCCATCTCTCTTCATTCTTAATTCATAAAGGAAGAATACTAGAATAGCCGTTTCTGTTTGTTGCTAAGGCACTGTCACACCTTAGGTGGATAGGATCATCCTGCATAGGCATTTTCCCCCACAACAGGCAGCCACATATAATTTATAAACCATTTTGAATTCAAATCAGACTGTTCCCCCCCAAAATCGGTTCATTAATGCTAGATTGGCGGAATATTTTCGAGGATCTCGCCCATAGATTTCATCTTAAATTCCGCCCCCCGCTCCATTTGGCCATTTTTCCGTCATCAAATCATGAACAGTGATGTTAATGTCACTTTCAGGCTGACCTGCGCAGTTTTATCCCCGGAAGTGCAGCCTTCTATGTGCTCGTGTGGTCTCGATGACATATCCTCATTCCACGCAGTTCCTTCATCGCATAGCTCCCTAATACTGGCAGTGCAGTTCATAGTTCCGCAGCTCCTTTCAGATTCCTGGAGCACTAAGACTGTTCTTCCTTCATATAGTCACCTAGCCAGATCACCAGTGTATGGCCTCAATCAAGTACCATTCACTTTTCCTGGGAAGGGCTCCCCATTTAACTTAACCAACTAAACTGCTCCACCACCGGTAGTCTCTTTGATGAAATAGGGCCCCAGCCTGTGCATCCTAAATTTTCTTGGAAATTTATCAAACTTTGTGTGTTGTTTTCTTCCGAAGTTCTCGCATCCATGATTGATTGTATTGACGTTTCAAGCCATCCACCGTGGCTCATCATCAGGATAGATCAATGATTGTGTAGGACATATATCCTTGGGTTTGAATAAATAGGGTTAAGAGATGCACAGGGAATGGAAGCCGACCTTGCCAGACTTGTTTTGTAATTTTTGGGTTTTGATTTAATTATATGCTATTTAATAAAATAAAATAATTTAAATTGAATTTGAAATATTTAATTATGTAATTGAATGGTTTAATTATTAATTTTATGTTCATATCAGTAATAATTTAATTGTTTAATTTGGTGTTCTTTGTTTTTTAGTTAAAATGTAAATTAGTATTTTAATATTTAATTATTTATTTATTTATTTTATTTTATTTTATTTTATATGAGAATTTATGTAATGGGTTTTTAATTTATTCTTATTTCTTTTTTATTTTTATTTATTTTTGTTTTTATTTATTATTTATTTATGAGTAATTATATTATGTTTGTTCATAAATAAATAATAAATAAAAACAAAAATAAATAAAAATAAAAAAGAAATAAGAATAAATTAAAAACCCATTACATAAATTCTCATATAAAAAAATAAAACAAAAAAACAAAAAATAAAAAATAAAAAAATAAAAATAAATATATATTTAAATATTAAAATATTAATTTACATTTTAACTAAAAAACAAAGAATACCAAATTAAACAATTAAATTATTACTGATATGAACATAAAATTAAAAATTAATAATTAAACCATTCAATTACATAATTAAATATTTCAAACTCAATTTAAATTATTTTATTTTATTAAATAGCATATAATTAAATCAAAACCCAAAAATTACAAAACAAGTCTGGCAAGGTCGGCTTCCATTCCTTGTGCATCTCTTAACCCTATTTATTCAAACCCGAGGAGATCTGTCCTACACAATTACTGATCTATCCTGATGATGAGCCACGGTGGATGGCTCGAAACGTCGATACAAACAATCATGGATGCGAGAACTCCAGAAGAAAACAACAAACAAAGCACTGATCGCAGAAGCCTCAAAACAATAATTTATCAAACTTTCTGTCATATAGCAAAACCAGATCATTTACTTAGAAGGTGCACAGTTTAATGTGCCAATCATGCCATGCCTTTTCATGCTCCTTTTGAACTTGTTGATTAAATCCACCTAGAAATCGATCCTCTTCAAGCTCTGCTAGCCGCGCGAGCCTCTCTTCCAAGGCTCCACAGTGCACCATTCCTGTTAGTGCCGCTATCCGTAGACTAGGTACAATGTATTCCATTGGAATCACAACTTCTACGCCATACACAAGTCTGAAAGGCATTTGCCCAGTCAACTTCTTGCAAGTCGTTCTGTAGGCCCATAGCACCACTGGTACGCGCATATCCCAGTTACTTCTCTGAGCATTGCAGACCTTTGTCAGTGTGTTCTCCAGTATTTTATTCAATGCTTCCACTGTCCCATTAGCCTCCGGGTGATAAGGCGTGCTCTTCTAATCATACACTTGAAATTCTTCTATCAACGAATTGATTGTTTCATTAAGGAAGTGCATACCGCGATCGCTCATCAAGCTCTTTGGACAACCAAATCTCGTTAATACGTATTCAAAAAGAAAACTTGTTGCTGTCACGCCAGTACAGTCCTTCACAAGTTGCACTTTTGTCCATCTGGTCAAGTACTCTGTCACAGTGATGATGTACTGCGCACCTGTTTTCTACCTCGGAGGCTGAATTGGTCCCACAAAGTCAATCGTCCATTTCTCGAATAGTTGTAATGTCACCTACAGTGTCAACGGTAGTTCATCCCTTCGTGATGGCTTGCCAGTCCTCTGACATGTGTCACAGGCCCTACAATATGCTTTCGCGTCCTTATGTAGAGTTGGCCACCACAATCCAGCACGTAGAACCTTCTGTGTTATCGCTTTTCCTGCATAATGTCCTCCTGTAGCTCCTCCATGAACCTCCATGAGGATGCTGCTCTACTCAAAGTCAGGTACATAGCATCGCAATATTTCATTAGACCCCATTTTGTACAAATGTCCTGCAATGACGGAAAAGTCTGTTGTGCACACTACTAACTCCTTTTGTTGGCTTCTATACCCTTCTGGAGCAATCCCTGTTGTCAGGAATTGTATGATATCCTCAAAGTGACTGTCGGCGATGCGTACTACAAAGAGTTGCGCATCAAGTAGTCCTTCCTCCAAATTAGTGGGCTCCTCTCCTGTTTCAATGCGCGACGGATGATATGGTCCCACGTTCAATCATGCAGGCTTCACAATAACTTCAAAATAATACTCGTGAAATAATAACGACCATATGCAGATCTTCCCCCCCAACACAAGCTTATTATCTAGGTATTTTAACGCAGAATGATCCGTATACATCTTAAAATGTCCACCCAGCAAATAGTGCATGAACTTTTGGAGTGCGTATACCATGGCTAGTCCTTCGTGCTTTGTAGTGGAATAGTTCTTCTCAGGCTTGGACAACTTCCTGCTCGCAAATGCTATAGGATGGTCCAATTCCTCTGTGACATGGTGGATCTCAATTTCCAAGTACCAATTCATTGGTATGACGCCCAAGGTATGACAAAACAGATGCACCCATTCAGGCTGGGGCTCCGCGCCATAAGCCTTATTCCATTTAGCTAGGTGATTGTGCGAGTCATCTTGTCCGTCATACTTATCTGTCATCCACACTTTTGGCTACCCAAAATGTATTCTCATCATCCTCCTATATCCACACCAATCACTAAAACTATCCTTGTGCGTACCCCACCATCTTGCAGGCGTAGCACGCAGTACCCAGTCCAAGGCATGGAAGCGATGTTTCTCTGGTAATTCTCTTTCAAATGTATCCAAAAACCAATCAACATCAGTTAGCCCATCATAATGAGCCATATTCTTGACCTCAGATGACACACAGTGCAATTATTTGATCGTCATATTACAATGCAGCGTCGAGACTTCATGCAGCCGGTTTCACCAATGCTCCAATTCCTCATCTGAGTCTGACGTGCAGGAGCTTTCATGATCCCATGCAATGCATCTGTCTGCTATCGGATTCACCCAATCCTACTCTCAAAACGTTATCTTGTAAATATGGTCCAGATTTTCATAACTTTCATAATCTCGGACTGGTTCTGTATAGCGCAGTCCCTCTGCGGGATCCATTGGCACCACTACGCGGAGCGACTTGTTTTCAAATATCATACTCCACTTCTTAAGCTTGATTACCCCATTCATGTCAGTGGCCAATTGATTCCTAGGAGTGGAGGGTAGGGGTTGCTATCATCCAAAATATCTATTACCTCAAAATCTGCCAGTGCGCTTGCACCCTCAATGTCAACTGTGACCCCTTGCAACCTCCCCATTGGGATAATTTTCTACTTATTCACCATCCTTAACTATATCGGAGACCATTGGAGTGCAGGTTTCCCCATTCTCTCCCAGGTCTATTTTGGCAAAACATTTGCGTTGGACCCCAGATCCAAGATAACTTGGTCCATCTCGTATTCCCCTATTTGCGCGGAGAGTCTCATCTCCAGCCTGGTCCTTGCCTTATGCTTGCCAAGATTCCTGACCACACACGGTTCACCAGTAGCACTATTCTTACCAGCGCATCGATTGATCAATTCTTGTAGTCCCTTCATAACCTTACTGTCACGGAGCAGCTTCATGTAGGTCTCCAAGAATGTGCTAATCATGGACGGGTCCATTTCTTCAACTGGTTTCTCCTGACTTCCTGAGGTAGAGGCCTCAGCGAAGCTTTTCTTTGCTTCCATAAATGTTTCTTTTGCACACTCCAAATCAAACCCAGTCTCCTTCTCTAATGCTTTGCGGACCCATACACCTTTTTTAGGCTACTTCCCTTTATCCTCCCCAGTCATGGTTCTACTCTACAACATAATGTTTACGGAAGACCCAACCCTCATCATCTCGAGGTTATGCGTCGCCTGCGGAGGTTGGGCCCCCTTTTCGCAAATATTAGCCAACAATATTGGGCAATCCTCAGTCGCATGGTCAAACTGAGTACAGTAGCAGCATGACAATCGCGTCAGATTCGGACAGTCCCTCACGTAATGCCCTGGGCCTTTGCAATTCTAAAAATCAGTTGTCCTCAGCCTCTCCCAAGCCCTCCTCCACCTCGGCCTCGACCACGCCCCTGATACTCACCTCACATTCCCCCAACGCCATGGTCCGGAGGCTGTGTTTCTGTCCGCATTTTGTAAGTAGGTGTCCTATCCATCATCAATTTGTAACTTTGAAAATTGCACTCATCATGGCCTACTAATTGACATAAATTGCAGAACAGTTGTTGCGGTGTTTGTACAAATTTCTGTAGCAAATGGCAATTATCAGTTGTGTGTTTCCTTGCTACCTAACATATATCACACCATAGCATAGGTCATGTACTTGGCCCTACTGTGGCCTCTGGTCGTAGAGGCATTTTTCCTCCTACTACAGCGTAGTTCACGAACTCTGGGCAGTGATAATTCTCATGCCCCTGACCCTTGCATTTTATGCACCAAACCTCTTCGTGCGCCTCTAGTTAAGCAGTTATGTCCAGCTTCAGACTTTTCATTTTGAGACAAAGGTTTTGCAACTACGCATGAATCTGCTGAACCCCCAGATTCAGATCTTGCATCGGTGTTTCGTGCAGTCTCATTGCAATCTCCAAAGCTTCTACTTCAGTCGTAATTTTCTGTTATGACAGTGCAACCCTTAGGTGAGGCAGGAGCGAAGCCACGAACCACTCACGGCGCTACCCATCCATAAAATTCATATTAGTTTCATGGATTTTACACTTCAATCTCTTATCTAATTCCCAGGGGGTCTCACTTGGGTTCATCGCAATTTCCTTGAATCCCACAATCGACTGCACTTTAGACTTTGGCCTATTGAATTTTTTATTCAGCGCAGTGTGGATCTCTGCCAGTGTAGTGACCTGGTTGTCATTAGAGTACTTGATGTACTAGGTTAGTGTGTGATCCTGCAAAGCACTAACCAATGTCGCCTTATTCATGTGATAATCCACAACGCCCTGAGCCTCCCATACAGCCTTTATGACGAACCAAAATTGGTCTAGGTCCTAATTCCCTATGCCCTTGAATACATGTAGTTTTACGGAGTTCGCCATATTGAATAGTGAAGGTGGCGATGGTGTGGGTGATGGGGTGAGCAATGGAGGTGAGGATGGAGGTGGTGTGGATGGATGTGATGAGGGCAGAGGCGGTGTAGGTATTTGTGGGAACCCTTGTCTTATCAACTGACTAGTGCTCAGGGGAGAAATCTGTGGTTTCCCTTCATCATCACTTAAAGGGAGTTCGATCAGTGGGATATACACAGGACCTTTTCTTCCTTCGTCCCTGAAATTTTTCTGCTTCAGGTATCTCCAAACATCAAGGTAACCGCATAACTCGCTATTCGCACAAGAGCATCTTAATCCATGTATTCAGTGATTTTAAATACTTACCTCGCGGTCCTTTGAAGAACTAGTGCTCTGCTTCGTTGTAACTAAAATAGGTATCAACCGCAAACTCAGTCACAAATCCTCCTATGATGCGGTAGATCCAATGGTCGACAACGCGCTTGATATTATCTTCAGAAGCTTCTAACCTCCTTACTAGCTCCGATGTCCAAACAATCGACTTTTCAAGCCTCCACCTTCCTTGACGTCTACCAACTTCACAATCCACTCGTATAACTCAACCGAGAAGGAATAGAAGAAGATTTCATGTACTTCTGTGTACAGGTATCTGTCCAACCACTGTTCTTTCATCAATTGTAGGTTCTTGTATTCTTGCACTGTGAATTCGTGGATCTTTCTATTCAACCAAGTTTCAATTTCTTTCGTAGTTGGATTCCAATGATACGACATCAAACATCTCGTTATGTAGATCTCAGTCCTAGCAATGGAACCATTTGTTGGCTTGATGGGCCTTGACCCAAGTTCAGCGTTAGTCATCCAAGTAAATCCCTACACTACTGGCCCTTTCGGCGTCATCTCGTAGAGCACGGAACGAAGTCTCAGCCGAAGCAGTATCGGGTGATGCAGGAACCAAGTTTCTGCACCCTGAGATGGTCGTGATGTCAGTCTATACTTCCTGATCCTGCCTTCGTGCAGATTGATAAGCCTTTAGGGCTTGTCGATGTTCCTTCTCTTTGGTCCTTCAGCACCTCCGAGAAGGTACTCAATTGATCTTCGTGCAACCCTAACCCGGGGTCCAGGCACTTACGTGCCTCTATGATTGAGTTATTGTATAAGTTCCCAAGTTATCTTTAGTGTTACATAATATACCATGCATTTAGAGTTACCTTCGCCCAATCCTTTACTCTTGCCATGTTTAATTAACAGATATAATCAAATATGTTCACGCATCAAATAAGCATTATAATTTAAACCCAGATCATAACATAATATAATCAAATGCATTAAACAAAGACAAAATAAAAAGTGATTGCAAAATAATTCTCTTTATTGACATCTCAAGTTTAGTACAGACTCTACCTGCCCTGTGCACACAACTGCAGGGGTCTACACACACAGCTGTAGGGGTCCACGCACTCAGCTACAGACTTCCACACAAGGCCTATGTGCACTTAGTTGCAGAGCCTCTACCTACACTATGACTCGAGAACACTTAGAACTTCTTACCTAAAATCCTTCTTTCTCATCTCTACTCCTCTTCCCCCTTAGACTCTTCTAAGACTCCCTTTTTATACAATCCCATGGTCTGCAGACCATGGGTATATCTTTACAGCCAACATGATACTTCACAAAACAAGGGCGGACAACCCTTTGATCTCTTCGCACTCTGCGACCACAAAATGCAGAGACTTTACATTTTTATTACAAAATTTGGGTCTTTTGCCCCAAAACATGGGCTTTTAGCCCTAAAATTGGCTCTTGGGGGAACCCGTTCCCAACAGCTTACAACCATAAGCCAAAAGACTTGGCTTCCTTCATATTATGCTGGCACCTATTAGTCAGGAGATATGCTTCTCTCACGTATCTTTGGAAATCTATTTGTTGGAAGCCCCCACAACTAATGATCCTCAACCAACTCCCAAAGGACTATCCAACTCCTATTGGACGGAGAAATTAGTTCATTCTACTGAATCTGCCGAATCATTGTCTACTCTTAGGCCTCCACACCTTCACTTCCTCCATGTGAACCACGTTTCATAAATGTTTAAAAATGGGTTCCCAATCTGCTCAACATGAGAAACCCAACAACACCATCATTCTGCACATAAAATTTGAATAAAATACTCTTCTCGGGGGGGGCGGGGGGGGGGGGGGGGCTACTTCTTCTCTTCTACTCGCAAAAAATTCTTCACTTTAACACACCATAAGTTGTCAATTCTCTACCACCCGCAACACATAAAATCTGAATTTACTTCTCAATTCTATCTTTGGTTTTTGCATATAACACTCTGATAAAACACTGTAAAACTATGTGAGTAGTTGCTGCAATCTCTACTCACTCTAAATTCCCTCACAATGAAATGCTCTCACACTCTCAAGAAGACTAACCAAATAGATTCAAAACCTTCCTCCATCATTTTCCGAGATGGTTAACTCAGTAAATGCTACAAGTGATGGGGTGCTCGAAAATTCTAACTAGAAGAGAAATATTGGAGAAGGTGGTTCACATTCCAATCGGGGTGGCCATATATATGCACATACCAACACCTAAAATAGCCCACACATTTATGGAAATAAGCCAACTATGCCCCATTTTTGGATGATTCCTCCAGGGAGTAGGAATCCTTCATATCCATAGCAAGAACAATCACAACTTGGATGAGGGAGTTGTTGTGGCCAGCAACAACGCCCCCCTTTTTTCATTTAAGTGTTGTCCAAAATACTAAATGAATGGGGACCCTTAGTTAAAATTTAGGAAAAGCAAGAGTTTCCTTTCTTCAAAATAAGGTTACCATCGTAAGCTTAGGAAGGTCTTTTGAATATTTTAAGACCTAAGTCTATGATAAGAAAAAAATCTTTAAAACCGCGTTGCAAAAAAGATAGGAAGTGCTTCCATTTGAGTATAATCCCAGTATGTACAAGACCCTCATGCTAAGCAATATATCACATCACAATAAAGTAATACTGATAATGGAAAAACTTCAATATTTACCGATCTGCGATAACACCGATTGCAAGATCGCATATCGCAGAAAATGAGCTGACAAGATTTGGCAAGCATAAAACTTTTGCGATCTGCGATGTTGTGATCGCTGTGATGTTATATTCGTGTGTTTGCGCGATCTGCGATGGTGCGATTTGCGATGGCGCAATCTGCGATGTTACGTAAGCAAATCATAAAATCACTTCATCACGAATCCTTCGGGCACGCTATTCAAGAAAATCCACTTACCATAATCTGACTCAAGATCATGCGCTTTTAATGATAGTAAAGGGATTAGTTGTCAGCTATTAAATGAAATGTAGACGCGTGCTTTTGTAAAGAATTACTTCACGTAAGGTGGCATATTTGATATATCTGCTGCATTTAAAACTCTCCCATCACCTTTCTTGATCAGTCATTTCCATTTCACTGGTGAGCTGCAGGAACGGAGAGCGAAAGACGATACATAGCCATACGCAGGAAGAAATGGGAAAGAAAAATAGAGCTCAAGGCTCTGAGGCTAAGGAGAAGACAAAGGAAATGGCACCTTTGTATACAGACACAGCCTGTAACAAAGACGCAGGGATATCGACGTGGGAAAGCATGTACAGACTGCTTGAAGAAGAGAATCCCAGAATAATGAAGGTTATTGCTGTCGCGGGCTCACAACGCTCTTCCGAACCGTCCTTAGAAGAGCTAGCATGCTCATTTCTTCATCGGATAGCAGCAAGGCCCAAAATTCTACCATATACGGATATGATCAAGTGGATACTTGATAATGCAGACATGGACAACAGACAATTCAAGATTCAAGGGCAAGGGCTCATCGGATCATTCGCTGCACAAGATTTAAAGCTTATGTATCATCTTCCTGAACCGCAGGAGACTTACAATGCACAATTCGTTAAGAAATTTGTGGCGGAGAACCCAGACCTATCAGAGACCACCAAAGATTGGTCCAGAAAAGAGGAACCGCTCAAGAAAGACAAAAACAGTATGTACAGCACTGGTTCCCTCACCTCTCCGTATTGTTTCGCTGCGGCCATGCTTTGTAGATTATTTGGGATGCCAGATATCAATAAGTTTTCGTCTGAATGGTTACCATTAATAGATGCTGCCACAAATGCCAATATTATGGATTGGGCCAAGATCTTTTCTGATAATCTATACACGGCTATTATCAATTACCGGTCTAAGAGATCCTTGTCTCAAAGGATCTATCCTCCTTTTTATCTATCTGCATATGTTATGGATTCTATTTGTTATGTGTCTAAATTTCCCATTATGGGTTGGAAATAGACTACCCAGGACCCATTACCTATCCATTTTTATCATAAGATACTGTGGGATTCTTAGTTCATCCCACATTTCTACCAGATTTGTCACGGGCTTATCTTACCCTTGTATAGAATGATGTATGATGAGGACCCCCCGAAGTGCTCACCCGAGGCACAGATAGATATCATCCCCATCGCAAGATGGTTCGAGGAAGAATGGTTCACCTATATTAGAGTATTTGGAAGCACCGTCCCTCCTCATGTCCTACCCTTGTATATTCCTGACAAACTGCTGGCTCGAGAAATTGCTTATCAAACCTGTTTAGAAGGCGGCCTAACTAAAGACCTAAAAGACAAAAAGAAGGCCATATGGCCTCAGTTTCTTGTAGCTTGTGGGGCCTTTTCATTGTTCGATGTAGGGCACGCGTTCACCAAAGTGGAGAATGTGATGTGTCTGCAATTATTTAAATTCCCGGCAAGGCCATTTGACCCAAATGAAGTTGCTCAAGATTTCACAACGAATGTCAAAATAAAGGTATTCGTTGGAAAGAAGGATTTATTTGATGATTTATTTCAGAATAAACACTCACTCCAGGAAATTTTGCGGGAATCTCAGTCAAAATTGTCTCTAGAGGACCTCCAAAAGTTCATGGTATACAGGGAAAGAAGACTGGCCAGTGTTCCTTTAGAAAAGCTGCGACTGTCTGCCAGAGAACCGACTCCAAGTGTTAGCCTCAGTGGGAACTCAAGCACTTCCAGATCTAAATCTAACACTGCGCAAGGAGTACCTGAACATTCTAAAGTGTCTGGAAGCGACCAAGGAAAGAACGAAGAGGTAGATAAAGACACAACTCAGTCAAGTGAAATGTCGCAACAGCAGGTTATCGCCTCCCCGCCAAGAGATGTCCCCCCTCTCGTCATTAAAACGCCACCCGTCACGACAGAATTAGACAAAGAATGGGAAACCTTCACCGAGCTGATCAATCTTGAAGGGCAAGCCCCAAGAAGGCCTATGAGCAATACACAGGTAGCACAAGAAGTGGTTTCAACCATAGTCAGTAGTGTCACAGAAACGGAGCACATCCCTATCGCTCCACCTTCCGAGCTTCTACTTAATGTAGAAGAAATTCCCCCACTGGACGTATTCTATAGTCCGCAACATAAAGCAGTTGTAAGAAGACAGAGAAAGAAAAGAAAACTAGAAAATACACTGTCACAAGATGTTGAACAATTGGACGTCTTATGGAAAGACCCCAACAATAACCCATCTGAAAATCTCACTAAGTTGTCTCAGATCGCAGGAGCATATGTTTCTGCAACTATTGACAAGGCATCGGAAGTTCAACAACTGTTGAAAGAACAAGAAGATCAAATACAGCTACTACAACGACAATTGCAACAAGCCAATGCTAATATTGAAGCTAACAAACAGCTCGAGAAGTTGCAGGAAGACTTTCAGCAGATGCAGATAGGCTATCAAAGAAGTCTAGACGAGAAAGGAAAACAATTACAAATTTTCCAAGAAATGCATAAAGATGAGCCTAAGCTTATAGAATTTATTTCAGAGTCTATTGGCTTAAATGAACAACTACTACAGCAACAGGAAGAGTTGGGACGTAAGATATCACAGTGGAGTCATTATTGCGAACTGAGCGATAAAATCACCAATCAAGTGGTAGACTTGTGGAGTGACTATGATCAGAGTGACAAACGGGTGACGGAGTACTTGGCTTGGCCGGATGAAGATGAAGGAAAAAGAGCAAGTGCACCCAGAATAAACGAGAATCATAAAGAATTGCTCTTTAATAAATGGGACGATCAGATCAGAGAGGTGGAACAAGCAGTGGAAACAGTAGCCACGCAAGCAAGCATTATTATCGACTGTGTAAATGAGAATTTGCACAGAGCAAATTTAATCGAAGAGACCACCCCGGGGTATCTACCAAATAAACTACGACTGGAAGCAGAATGGAAGCAGAAGGCGCAGGAAAAGGGAAAAGCGATCCAGGCATTAAATAGGTTAAATTGGGAGTGTTACTGGGTATACTTGGTCAAGCCGCATAGTCAATGGATGACTGTGAAATGCATCATAAACGTGGCTGAAAAAGTAGTGCTAGCTCTCATAGATTCCGTTTTCGCAACCCAGCTCAAAGCAGAAGTCAGCCAGTCGACTCTCGTCAAGCCCATGATGAACACTTGCAGCTTTAAAGATCAGATTCAGAAATAGCCTTATTTAGAATGTTGTTTTCTCTTTAAAATTAGATTAGAAAAAGGACGGTCATTTGAAAACCGCATCCTAAATTTTGTAAATAAACTATTATTAGAATTAGGAAGTAGTATTTTAACCCTTCTCATTGCATTTGGAGAAGGGTCCAGAAATTTGTTAGAAACTTGTCCTCAGAACATGCACTTCTGCACCCTCAAAGGAGGTTTTGATGAATGGATGGATCGAGGTTTATTAATGTTTGCATTTGATGTCTACTACTGATGTTGCACTTTTGTACTCTTAGTAGATGTTAGAACAAGTAGAGATAAATCATTTTTGCTTGAAGCTTATGAGTAGGATCAGTCATAAATGGTACTTTTATCTCTTGGCCATTTCTGCTTATATTTTGAAAGTGATATACAGTTTTAGTTGTTTATATGTTATTGCATGAATGAGTGAGTTACCATTTGGCAATTTTGTACGGTGGAGCCATTTATTTATATCTGATATATGAATAACTTATTATGTGATATGTTGTTCACAACTGTTTTGCCTAACTTTTTATGCAAAGTAGTTCATCTTAATTGATTTCTATTCTTATGATAGTTGAATGATCTTTATTACCAGTTATTGTCTAAAATATTTTTAGATCGCATAATAGAAGAGATACACCCTGGGTTAGCATAGATTAGATGTGCTGTTTTTCATTAGATTACAATAGCATAGAGTTAATTTAAAAGTTTGAATTAGATTAGCTTTAAGTATTCTTAGATCAGCAACATCCAACTCTGCACACACACACACCCTTAGATTGGGAAACTGGTCCCATTATCCCCAGTCGGACCCGCTATACCAAACGGATAAGGAGTTGCCAACCAAGGTCCGGACCGGGTGGGTATCCCCCTTGTTGTCGACCCGATTTTCTGGGCTTCAACAGGAGTACCAAACACTACCTCTTGAAGTAAAGGCAAACTTGACCATAAATGATTATTATTTTATGAGGAGCAAACAATAGAGGAAGTCAACAATGTATGGAGATTCTTAGCCAAACTAGGATCTGCAGAAGGTTGTGTGGAAAGTAACTCTTCCCTATTTTGATGGATTGAGAAAATTTTCAACTAGGCCATGTGTATAGAAGTTGGACACATATTTCCATATTAACCCCATGTGTGAGATGGATGCTATCAAATATGCCACATAATAATGGAGAAGCACACGAATGGTGGCAACACAGAATAATCACACTAGGGAATGAGAGCATCGCTTCCTATACAAAGTTCACACAAAGGCTAATAGAGAGATTCGTTAAGAAGGATCCTAAGTTGCACTTCAGGGAGTTAGATCAGCTTCGGAAGACTGGAAGTGTCGAAGTCTATATCGCTAATTTTTAGAGATTACTTGTGATGTTCACTAAACTTTCAATAGCTCAAAAATTTATGTTGTTTGTAGAAGGTCTGTCAAAAGCCTTGCATGCGTGGGTAAGAGCCTAGATGCACAAAACCATACAAGATGCAATTAGTAGGGAAAGGGATATATAGGATGCAATACCAAAGACCAGGTTCTCCCTAAACTATCCTTTCCTCAAAAGGGCAAAGAGATCAGGCAACTGTAAAAGGAGTGGTTAGGGAAGAACCAAATGGATGATGAGGCCAGAAGGGACTTCAAAAGGAGGAGATGGTCCTTCTCCTGTCAAGAGCCCTGGGTGGCAGGGCATCGATGTACTAAGGGAAAGGCCCACTATATCAAAGTATTTTCTGATAGCGAGGACGAGGGGGGAGAACTAGAGAAGGATCAGGGAGAATCACAAGGAATGGAGCTAGAGAAGTTATAGGAGGAAACTCATGAAGGATTCATTGCCTCACTTACATGAGTTCCGAGGTATCACACTCTTTGGATCAGGGGTACCATAATGGGGAAAAAGGTTGTTGTGTGTGGAGCCTGATTATCTTCTGTATTCAAAGGTATCGCCATATTTGACACTAGTTCGTAATGGGGTGGCAAATCCACCCATAAAATATACGCTGCAGCGGGGGGCGGTTGCGACCTTTGGGAGCCCCCCCTAGCGGGGGATCGGGGGTAGCACCCCTAAAGCTAAAAATAGATGTAAAATTTCCTTGTAAAATGTTGTAATTTCGTAGTCAATCTAGGCTATTCATTAGGCGTAGATATGACGGTAGAAGTTATGTTTAATTTAGGGGTTTTTTTTCCCTAGAACGAAACCCCTCGCTATATATGAGGGAATGGTATTGCGTCTATGTATATCTATATTCTGAGTGAGGAAGAGAGAGTATTTTGAGAGCGAAGAGGGAATTATAGCGAATCTTTTGTAGGTTGTATCTCTTCAGTTTGCTAGATAATATAAAATGAAGGACTGGTTGTTTCTCCGTGGACGTAGCCCAAACTGGGTGAACCACGTATATCTGTGTCTCTCTTGTTTTATAAATTTTTTGTGTTTATATTTCTGCAATATTTTATGTGTTCCATTGCTCTGTAATATATAATTTTTTGACAACTGGTATCAGAGCCGAAGGTCTATTTGGCTGATAAACTTGCAAGAGAGAAGGGTTCCTGGTTCGAGTGGGAGCAATGGCAGAAGAAGGTAGGTTTAGGGTCGAAACATTTAACAGCCAAGACTACCAGATGTGGAAGATGGAGATGGAAGATTATTTGTACCAGAGAGATCTATACCAACCATTGAGTGGAAAGGCAAAGAAGTCGACAAGTATGTCAGACACAGAATGGGATATTCTTGACAGAAAAGCACTTGGAACAATACGGATGTGCCTAGCGGTGTTGGTAGTGTTTAATATTTCTAAGGAAACAAAAATAGAGGGTTTAATGTCGACATTGGCCAAACTATATGAAAAACCCTCAGCCTCAAATAAGGTATTTCTTATGAAGCGTTTATTTAATATGAAGATGTTAGAAGGTGGATCTGTTGCTGATCATTTAAATGAATTTAATACAGTTACCTGCTAGTTATGTTCTATAGTGGTAACTTTTGATGATGAAGTTAGGGCTATGTTATTTATGTGCTCATTGCCAGAAAATTGGAAGGGTTTAGTTATGGACATTAGTAACTCTGTCTCTGGATCTAGTACTTCAAAGTTTGATGATGTTGTCGGTGCAATCCTTAGCGAGGAAATGCGACGGAAAAGCTCTAGTGAGACATAAGGTAATGCTTTGACTGCAGAGGAAATGTGGGAAGAAAGGACACCTAAAGATAGACTACAATTCTCAGAAGGGAAAAGAAGGAGACGTGCAACAAGAAAACAATCATGAAGCGAATGTGACAAGTGATGTGTTGCAAGATGCTTTGATTCTTTCATTAGAAAATATTATTGATGACTAGTTGGTAGATTCAAGGGCTTCATTCCATGCCACACTTGATAGGAAACATTTTCATGATTATGTTCAAGGAGATTTTGGACAGGTTAGATTGGGTAATGATAAACCCTGTAAAATCATTGGAATGGGTATAGTTTTCATAAAACAACAAAATGGAAATCAATGGCTATTGAAGGAGGTAAGGCATGTTCCAGATCTGAAGAAAAATCTGATTTCAACAGGGCAGTTGGGAGGTGAAGATTGTGTAACTACTTTCACAGATAAAACCTGGATGGTCACTAAAGGAGCCCTGGTAATAGAAAAAGGAGAAAATGTTGGTACATTGTATTTATTTAATGGTATTTCTAATTCTGTTAATTCTTTAACCTCTACAAGAGAAGATATGGCATTGTGGCATCATAGGCTTAGGCACATGAGTGAGAAGGGATGTAGATCCTTCACTCAAGAAATTGGTTGCCAGGTTTGAAGCATGTTGATTTTGAATTTTGTGAAAATTGTGTTTATGGAAAACAAAAGAGAGTCAAATTTCTCAAAGTTGGGAAATAAAAGAAGAGCAAAAAATTAGAGCTTGTGCATATAGATGTATGTGGACTTACTCATGTATCATCTCTCGGTGGCTCTCGTTATTATGTTATTTTTATTGATGATGCAACCAAAAAAACCTAGATTTATTGTATTCGAAATAAATATGATGTATTTGATACTTTCAAGAAATGGAAAGCCTTGTTTGAAAATGAGACAGGAAAAAGGTTGAAGTGTCTCAGATTAGACAATGGAGGTGAATATTGCAGCAAAGAGTTTGATAGGTACTATTCAGAAAATGGAATTCATAGAGAGAAGATAGTTCCAGGAACACCACAACAAAATAGTGTGTTAGAAAGGATGAATGGGACAATCATGGAGCGTGCAAGGTGCATCAGATTGCATGCAGGATTGCCTTTACAATTTTGGGTAGATACTGTAGATACTATTGTTTATCTAGTAAACAGAGGGCCTTGAAGTTCCTTGGATGGTGGTATTCCAGAGGAGGCATGGACAGGTAAAAAGGTAAACTACTCTTTTTTAAGGCTTTTGGTTGTGAAGCCTTTTTCCACATTAATAAAGAAAATAGAACAAAGCTTGAGGCAAAATCAAAGAAATGTACCTTTATTGGATATAGCGTTAATGATTTTGGTTATCTCTTTTATGATTTTGAAAAACACAAAATCATTAGGAGAAGAGATTTCAAATTCAATGAAAAGGTTTTGTATAAGGATCAGCTGTAGGAAAAGAAATAGGAAGAAGAAAACAAAGAATACACAGTGCTTGAAGAGATCATAGAAAAAGTGATGGTGCCTGAAAATCATAATGATCAACAGCCAGAACAACAACCACAATAGCAACAAGCACTTCAAACACCTAAAAGTGGTGTTAGAATATCTACCAAGATAATAGACCCCCTGAACAATACTCTCCTTCATTATATTATGTATTTTTGCTTGATTCTGGTGAACCAGAATGCTATGAAGAAGCAGTGCAAGTAGAAACCAGGAAGAAGTGGGAGCAAGCCATGAAAGAAGAGATGGACTCCTTAGCACATAACCAGACTTGGGACTTAGTTAGGTTTCCTGCAGGTAAAACAACATCGCAGAATAAATGGGTTTACAAGTTGAAGGAAGAAGATGGAGGTAGACAAAGGTATAAAGCTAGACTTGTGGTGAAGGGGTTTTCATAGAAAAAGGGCATAGACTTTGATGAGATATTTTCTCCTGTTGTTAAAATGACTTCAATCAGAACTATTTTAACTCTAGTAGCGGCTGAAGATTTGCATCTTGAGCAATTAGATGTAAAGACAAATTTTCTCCATGGGGATTTGGGGAAGAGATATATATGCAGCAGCCAAAAGGATATGGGGAAAAGGGAAGGAGAGACTAGTGTGAAGGTTGAAGAAGAGCTTGTATGGCTTAAAACAGGCTCCAAGGCAGTGGTATCTAAAATTTCATAGGTTTATGTCTGAACAAAGTTATACTAGATGTCACTCTGATCATTGTGTTTATCTCAAAACACAAAATGGTGGCAACTATATTATATTGTTATTATATGTAGATGACATGCTTGTTGTAGGTTCTAACATGCAGGAAATAAATGTTCTCAAAAGAAAATTGGCAAACTCATTTGTAATGAAGGATTTCGGTGCTGCAAAACAAATCCTTGGTATGAGAATAACTAGAGACAAGAAGAATCCCAAATTAACATTGTCTTAGAATGAGTACATACAAAAGGTGTTAAAAAGGTTTAATATGTAGAATGAAAAACCAGTTAGTATACCTTTGGCTAGCCATTTCAAACTAAGTAAGGAAATGTGTCCCAAGACTCAGGAAGAAATAACTGATATGTCTAAAGTTCCATATGCATCAGCAGTTGGAAGTTTAATGCATGCAATGGTCTGCAAAAGGCCTGATATTTGACATGCAGTGGGAGTTGTAAGAAGGTACATGAACAATCCAGGAAAAGAACATTGGATGGTGGTGAAGTGGATTCTCAGGTATTTGAGAGGTACCACAAATCAAGCATTATGATTTGGTGGTTCAAACATTACTCTACAGGGATATGTGGATGCAGATATGGCAGGTGATAGAGATAACAGGAGGAGCACAATAGGGTATGTTTTTATTGTAGGTGGAACAACTGTGAATTGGGTCTCAAAATTGCAAAGTTTTGTTGCACTCTCAACAACCGAAGCAGAGTATGTTGCTGCTACAGAGGCTAGTAAAGAAATGATTTGGTTACAAATATTTCTGGATGAATTGGGTAAGAAGCAGGAGTTGGACAGGTTATACAGTGACAGCAAGACTGCCATACATCTTTCAAAGAACTATGAATTTCATTCCAAGACCAAACATATATAGCTCAAGTACCATTTCATACGGTCAGCATTGGAAGATGGACAGTTGAAGATGGAAAATATACACACTAGCCAGAATCATGTAGATATGTTAACAAAAGTTGTAACCAGGGAGAAATTGAGAGTCTGCTCAGTTTCAATTGGTCTTCAAGTATGATGAAGAAGATGAGAAACAGTCAGGTCTAAAGTGGAGTCATTGTCCAACAAATGAAGTAGCGGTGGAGTTGCTATAATCATTCTCCAAGTGGGAGATTGTTGGGTGTGGAGCCTGATTATCTTTTGTATTCAAAGGTATCACCGCATTGGACCCCAGCTCATAATGGGGCGGCGAAGACATCCGTAAAATATACGTTACAGGGGGGGTCCAGGGGGGCGGATGTGACCTTTGGGAGGCCCCTCCTGGCGAGGGATCGGGGTAGCACCCTTGAAGCTAAAAATAGATGTAAAATTTCCTTGTAAAATGTTGTAATTTTGTAGTAAATCTGGGCCATTCATTAGGCGGAGATCTAACAGTAGAAGTTATGTTTAATTTATAGTTTTTTTTCCCTAGAAGGCAACCCCTTGCTATATATGAGGGAACTGTATTACGTCTATATATATCTGTATTCTGAGTGAGGAAGAGAGAGGAGATTGAGAGCGAAGAGGGAATTATAGTGGAATTTTTGTAGGTTGTATCTCTTCAGTTTGTTGGATAATATAAAAGGAAGGACTGGCTGTTTCTCCATGGACGTAACCCAAACTAGGTGAACCACATATATCTGTGTCTCTCTTGTTTTATGTGTTTTCTGTGTTTATATTTCTGCAATATTTTATGTGTTCCATTGCTATGTAATATATAATTTTCTAACAAAGGTGACCATGTTGATTGACGGTGAGGCCTCCCAATTTCATTGATGCAGAGTTTTTAGCTAGCAGGGGATTGACAACTAGAGAATTTGGAGGATTTACAATCTTAATTTCTAGAAAGAAATAGAACAATTGCATGTCATTCACCCAAATAGTTCTCAACATGAATATAACAATGAGAAATTACACGATTACTGATAACTTCTTAGTAGTATATTTTTGAGACTCCCATGTGGTATTAAGGGTCCAATTGTTGTATTCAATTGGGACACATACAATGAACTGTGAAGAGTTGGAATTTCCGTTTACAGGGCCAGATTGTAAGAAGGTGATGCTAAGAGGGATGCATTCGTACCTTCCCAATATCATGACATCCAACAAAATGGAGGTAGATCTTTGGCACAGGGATATCGTGTGGGCAGTAGAATGTTGAGTTATGGAGAGAAAGTCTACAAAGCGGGCATTGAGAGTATCATCTTGGCATCATGGTATTATTGCAGAAGCACCAAAAGTCTTTTTGGAGATATACCACTAGGATGACCACCAGATAGAGGAATTGAGCCATTCATTGAACTAGAGCAAGGAGTCCAATTTTTCATCAATACCCATTATTCACATCCCAAGGCATATACAAGTAGAAAATCCTATAGATTCACAAGCTAATGCAATTTTCTAAAGCAAGAGACAAGAATCTACTTCTACTCTTTACAGTGGAAGCCCATAAACATCGAGAAAACAATAATCAATAGAGGAAGAGAATCAAAGGCACATAACACAATAAATATCTGGGGAAAGCCACAACTCAAAACCCCACTATCTATTTTGTATTAATCTGGAAAATCAAGATGAAATTACAATGCTTTTTCTCTCTAGAACAATCTCAGCACTCAGCAAATTCAATCTCCAACTCATAAGCAAACTCAAGGCCAAATCTTAGCCTCTTCATAAGCTCTCCAAGTCTCTATTCTAATTCCTAATTCCTATGGAGGATAACTTGTATTTAAAGGGAAATAAAGGCTCTAAAAATTTTGCAATCCCTTAAGGATCAG
Organism: Pinus tabuliformis; assembly: GCA_031772625.1. Lineage (NCBI taxonomy): Eukaryota > Viridiplantae > Streptophyta > Pinopsida > Pinales > Pinaceae > Pinus > Pinus tabuliformis. The sequence goes on along the minus strand of CM062816.1, from coordinate 1,960,739,925 downwards.
TTCCTAAATGCATGCACTATTAGTGGAACTCAGAAAAATTTAAAACAAATAGCACATTGTCCCTGCACTCTAGTCTCAACTGGGTCTTTCTCAGAATCAACATGCATGAGTTTTTGATGAGTAAATATTCAGGTAACTAGAGTAGCACTGGTGGAGTTCATTAGTGACACCACTGATTGTTAACTCACTATTAGTTCTCTCAATCAATTTGAGAACTAATTTAACGAAACTGACTCATTAAATTGATTCTTCTGTTTTACAACTCACAATTAACTCACATTGGACTCCTACAAAGTACAGAGAACATACAAATGACGACATTAAGACTTCAAACTTTGATTTCCTAAGTTAAGTAAGATTAATAAACATAATTAACTATTTTTTAAGTTGCTATGAGAATAGAATTTGAATTTAATTCCTAGTTTAATTCAAGGAAAAATTAAACTGGACTCTCTTATCGCAATTTCTCAACACTCCCTCTCAACGAGAAAGGGATTATCAGCTACCCCCATCCTAGCTTTGTGAAACTCAAATTAACATCTTGACAATGCCTTTGTCAATATGTCAGCATAGTTCTCCTACGTGGGAATGTAATCTAACGACATGATCCACCTCAATACACAATCTTTGAGATGATGATACTGAATATCAATATTCTTGGACCGATCATGAAAGACTAGATTTTCGGAGAGTTTGATACAACTCCGGTTATCGCAATAAATCATTGTCGAATCCATATTTTGACCAAACAAGCCAACCATAATCTTCCTCATCTAGATAGCCTCACATGCTTCCTGACTTGTAGCCATGTACTCTGCCTCTGCTGAACTAATTGTATTGTTTCCTATTGTACCAAGAAACTACCACTGACCCAATACTAAATATCCCTCCTGATGTCCTCTTCCTATCAGATGGACTCCATTTCCAATTTGCATCAATGAAGCCTTGAATCTTCACTCCCTCTGTCTGTCTATACCATAACCCAAACTGAGTAGCGCCTCTGAGGTATCTCAATACATGCTTTGTCGCCTTCCAATACATCTTGGTAAGCCTAACCATCAATTGACTAAGATGGTTAACTACATAGCACATATCCAGTCGTGTGTTCACTAAGTACATGAGTGAATCGCACAAGTTGCCCGTAAACAATAGTTTCCACTACTTCCCCTAAAGTAGCATCCTCCTTACTAGCTAGAGGAGTCTCCATGGGTTTACTACTCTCCATGCAGAATCTCCTGAGTATCTCATTGGCATACTTGCCCTGAGATACAAACAACTCCCCATCTCTCTGCCATACCTCCATGTCAAGAAAGTAATGTATGAGCCCCATGTCCTTCATCTCAAACTCTGTTGCAAGGTCCTCCTTTCAAGATTTGATGAGCTTCTCATCACCTATCAGTATAAGATCATCTACATAAAGTACAATGAGCAACAACTTACCTTCCACAACTATGTGATATAGGTTCACATGTTCTTCACTCTTCGTGAAGCCCAACCCAGTGAAGTAGCTATCTATATTAGTGTACCAAACATGGGGTTCTTGCTTCAGCCCATACAACACTCTCTTGAGTCGGCACACATGTGAATCGCGGTCCAAGATTTCGAAACTGTCAGGCTACTTTATGTACACCTCTTCCTCAATCATCCCATTGAGGAAGGCAGTCTTCACATCCATCTAATGGATCTTACAAACCATATGTGTTGATAGTGCCAAAATAGATCTGATTAACGAGTACCTTGCAACAGGAGAAAAGGTCTCATCATAGTCAATCCCTTCTACCTATGACTGGCCACAAATATGGCCTTATGCTTCTCCACACTACCATTTGCAACTTGTTTTATCTTGTAAAGCCAACGGTAGCTCACAACTGACGTGTCCTTTGGTCTTGGGACCACATCCCAAACATTGTTTCGAATAATGGAGTCATACTCCTCCACCATTGCATCAACCCAAACCGGCTCCTGCATTTCTTCCTGAAAAGGAAGATGGCTTTGTCACAACACATGCACCCATAAGTGCCATGTATCTAGTGTACCTTTCTAGTGACCTCCTCTATCTGTGTTGAGAAGAGGGTGCTCCCACATTCTCTCGTGCATCATACAACAACCTGTCAACCTCTCTGGTGTGCTTTCTTCCCTCTCTGGAAGACTCTTCCTGAGTGGATGTCTCCACTCTCTAAACCTATGCATGTGGCTGCTCCACATCAATCTAAGGCCCCTCAACCTTAGGAGCTAAAAGCTCCTCATCCGCATGTAGCTCAAGCTCCCTCTCAAGGGATGCTTGCATGTCCTTCCCCTCATCAAACCTGATATCCCTAAGAACCATTGTCATTCGACTGGTCGACATGTACACCCGATAGTTGTGGGGTAGATCAATGTACCCCATAAAGATCCCCAACTCTGCTATTGGCTCAAGCTTCTTCCATGTATCTTTGGTCACATAGAAATAAATCGATGACCCAAAAATCCTCAAGTGACCAACATCTACCCTCTTACCAGAATAAACCTCCTCTGGTGTCTTCATCTCAAGTATCCGATGTGGGCTATGGTTTTGAACATAAACCGCTATGTTGCATGCCTTAGCCCACAAGTGTAGTGGTAGGCCCTGATCATGCAACATCACCCTTGTTTCACCTACTATGCTCCTGTTATTCCTCTCGACAACCCCATTCTATTGAGGGTTACGGGGTGCCATCAACTCTTGTTTAATCCCTTCCGCTACATAAAAGTTGTTAAACTCATTGGAGACATACTCACCACTATTATCACCCCATAGAGCTTTAACTTTCTTGCAAGAATCTTTCTATACCAATGCTTTGAACTCACAAAACTTTGTGAAAGCTTGATCCTTTTCTGCATAAAAAATACCCAACATTTATGAGAATATTTATCAACAAATATAACATAATACCTGTGTTTGGACGTGGATGTTTTCGAGAATGGTCGACACACATCTGAATGGACTCTATCTAGAATAGACTTTGCTCGACTGTCTCTGTCTCTAAAGGAGGACTTGGTGTATTTTCCCAAAGTACAACCCTTGCATGTATCAACTTTCCCAAGCGTACCTTTGGGAAGATTGGTAGAGATTTGTTGCAATATCTTCAAAGCCCCATGATGCAAGTGGCCCAATCACCTGTGCCACAACTTGCCAATGTCTCGGCTCAACATCTTTTCCACTTTTGAACTCAAAGAAGCACAATCCTCTACCTCTATATTATAGAGATTTTGAACTCGAATCCCTATCTTCTTTACTTGACCCATGGCTATGTGTCGAAGGAATGCCTTTCCTTTCAAAAAGATCACATCATAGCTTCTATCCTCAAGAATGGCAATAGATACCAAGTTCTTTGTCAATCTGGGTACATGCATAACATTCTTCAAGGTGAGTGGAGCCACATACTCCCTCTGAAAATTAATAGTGCCCACACCAGTAACACTATACATACCGTCATCACCCATCTCGATATGCATCTTGAGATCTTTCTCCTCCAGTTCACTGAATAACTCTTTGTCGCCAATCATGCGGAAAGTAACTCCACTGTCTAAGTACCAAACACTTCACATCATTGAAGAAACCATGCATGCAATGAGGGAAAAGTCCAATTTTAATTGGGAGTCCAAAGCCTCACCCACCGCTCCTCCTGAGGACTTATCCTTGGAATTATTCAATGGAAAATTTGTAGTGAAGTGTCCCATCTTGTGACAATGAAAGAATTTAACTTATATCATGTCCTTCTTCTTACCTCCATGATAAGAATATGATTTGGAATGGGAAATTTTACCTTTCCCCTTCCTTGCTTTAATCAGTAAGGCACAATTCTCTTCATCATCAGTATTTGATGAAGATCCATCATTGGTGTTCCTCCTGATCTCATCCTGCATCAAATCCGACCATAGTCTTTCCCAATATGGAATCTTCTCCCAACCATTGACAAAGTCTTGATAACTATGCCAAATATTTGGGAGTCAAAAAAGAGAAAGGCTCACCATATCCTCCTCGGAAAGTGTCATTCCAACACTTCCAAGTTCATCCCAACATTGAGGGAACTTGGTGAAGTACTTTGGAATCGTCTTTCCTTTCTCCATATCCATTTTACGAAGTTTATCCTTTAGTGCCAACTTCCTTTGATCAATTCTATTCTGATACAAGTCCGTCAATTTTTTCCACATAGCATGCGAGGTTTCCTTTCCATGGAGACTCGAGATAATATGATCTCGAACTCCCTTAAGGATTACCTGCCTTGCTTTCGCCACACACTTCTTCCACTCAGCCAAGTTTTGTGCATCAGTAGCTACTGGCTTAGGAATTGCTTGTTCAACAAATTCCTTCAAGCCATTTTCCTCTAGCACAACCTCCATTCTGTCCCTCTAGGCTATGAAATTCAAGCTGCCTTCCAAGGAATACTCAAGCCTCAACCAATGGAATTCCATCTGCCAATCCTGAAGTATGTATTGAAAATTTGACTTTCACCTATAACACAGAAACTCAAAAATTCAAAATCTCCTCTAGTATATTGTTCTTAGCTCCAATACCATGTAGAAAATCTTGTATATTCACAAGCTAATGTAATATGCTAAAGTGAGAGCCAAGAATATACTTCTAATCTTTACAAAAGAAGCCCATAAAAATCAAGAAAGCATTAATCAATAGAGGAAGAGAATGAAAGGCACATAACACAATAAATATCTGAGGAAAGCCACAACTCAAAACCCCACTATCTATTTTGTATTAATATGGAAAATCAAGATGAAATTACAATGCTTGTTCTCTCCAGAAAAATCCCAACACTCAACAAATTCAATATCCAACGCATAAGCAAGCTCAAGGCCAAAGCTTAGCCTCTTCACAATCTCTCCAAGTCTCTATTACAATATGTAATTCCTATGGAAGATAGCTTGTATTTAAAGGGAAATAAAGGCTCTAAAACTGTGCAATCCCTTAATGATCAGTTCTTGAATGCATGCATTGTTAGTGCAACTCAGAAAAATCTAAAATGAATAGAACACTGTCCTTGTACTCTAGTCTCAAATGGGTCTTTCTCAGAATCAACATGCATGAGTTTCTAATGAGTAAATATTTAGTTAACTAGAGTAACATTGGTGGAGTTCATTAGTGACACCACTGACTTTTATCTCACTATTAGTTCTCTTAATCAGTTTGAGAACTAATTTAACCGAACTCGCTCATTAATCTGAGTCTTTTATTTTACAACTCACAATTAACTCATACTAGACTCCTTCAAAGTAGGGATAACATACACATGACAAAAAAAAGACTTCCAACTCAAATTTCCTAAGTTAAGTAAGTTTATTAAACTTAATTAACTATTTTTTATGTTGCTATGAGAATAGAATTTGAATTTAATTCCCAGTTTAATTCAGGGACAAATTAAACTGGACTCTCTTGTTGCCATTTCTCAACAATACGAATGAAATAAAGAAGGCCATCTAGGATTTTTTGGCCTTAGGACACATCCGAAATAGCTTAAGTCCTTTCGCCTCATTAGTAATATTGGTTGAGAAGAAGGATGGGTCCTTAAGGATGTGTATAGACTATCAAGCACTAAACAAGAAGACTATAAAAAATCGATATCCTAACCCCAACATTAGCGAACTGATGAATGCGATGAAGGGGGACAAGTACTTCTCAAATATTGATCTTCGCTCAGGATATCACCATACCAGATTTTAGGAATTGGACATCCTGAAGACAACTTTGAAATGTCACTATGGACACTAAGAATTCTTGGTTATTCCCTTTGGGTTAAACGAAGCCCTGATACATTTTAGTCTTGTATGAACCATGTGTTCAACAAGCAGCTACGTAGATTTGTGTTGGTACTCTTCAAGGATGTCCTCATTTACAATCGAATGTGGGAGGAGCAAGTATAACATTTGGCTGCGGTGTTGGGAATTCTAGGGGAAAAACAACTCTATGCCAAAATCTCTGAATCTGAGTTTAGCCTGACAGAGATGTTGTATCTAGGACACGTGATTGGAGGCCTTGGTGTCAAAGTACATCAGGAGAAGATTGAGGCCATTCTTAATTGGCCCACTCCCAATAATGTAATAGGGTTGAGAGGCTTCTTGGGTATATACACTTATTACAGAAGATTTATCCAAGGGTATTCACAACTAGTATCCCCGCTTACCGATCTCACTAAGAATGGGGCCTTCATATTGTCAAAGGCAACACAAAAAGAATTTGAGAAGCTTAAGAAAGTGAAGAGTTCATGTCTAGTTCTAGCCTTGCCAAACTTCTCTCAGCCATTTGTGTTAGAGTGTGATTCCTCTAGGGAAGGCATCTAAGCCATTTTGAGATAGGACCATCACTCGATTGATTTTGAGAGTAGGAATTTGAGATATTATGAGCACACCTATTCTATCTATGATAATGAAATGTTGACAATTATGCATGCATTGGCCAAGTTTCTCCCATATTTGGTGGGAAACCAGTTTAAGGACAAAATAGATCATAACAATCTTAGGTACATCCTGGATCAGAAGGGGTTGACCGAGAGGCAATGAAAATGGGTAAGAAAGATCCAGGCCTATGACTCTGAGATCAAATATGTCAAAGGAAAGAGAAACACAAAAGAAAATACCTTATCTAGGAGATCAACTACCTTTTCTCTCATAGACTTGCAACACATTGGAAGTCCCATCTTTTGGTGGAATATTTGAACAACCAGATGGATAGTGAGATCCTTGATGGGAAGTCACAATATGGATGCTACCAGGTTGTGAATGGGATTATCTAGTAAAAATAATAAATCTATTTATTACTAGAGTCCTGGATAAATGTGAATATCGTATAAGTAGTCCACAACTATTCCCTAGCAAGACACTAAAGGTTTTTGAAGGCATAAGACTATGAGCGAGAGGTTCACATGGAAGGGCCTTAAGGAGGATGTTATCATATATGTTCAAGAGTGTAGTACCTACTAACATAATAAGGTAGAATACACACACACCCAATAGGTTTTCTATAGCCATTGCCCATTCCAGAGAAGAAATGGGAAAGTGTGTCCATGTATTTTATCATAGGGATACCCTTAGCACATGGTAAAGATTATATCTTCCCACTTCCTTACCATTTCATCCAAGAGTTCCGCATCATAGATAACATAATTATTTTTTGAGGGAGTGTTCTAGTTGCTTTGTTTACCCAAGACCATCATCAATGACCATGATAACAGATTCATGGGAGTGTTATGGTAATATTTATTCAAATTGGTGGGTACGAAGCTCAGTCCTAGCATGAGATACCATTTGCAGACACATGGACAAACATAAGCAATGAATTAATGCTTGGAAGGGTGCTTGCAGAACTATGTCATAGGGAAGCAGAGGGCATGGGTGAAGTGGTTGTATCTATGATAATATTGTTATAATACTACTCACAACATGTCCACATGAATTTCACCCTTCTAAGCATTTTAGGGATATGAGGTTTTCTTTGGCAGATACAAAATTTGGAGAGATTTGAGCTCCACTGGCTAAGGATTGGATCCAAGAGTGCCAAGATATTCTGAGGGCACTCAAGGATAACTTGCAAAATACCTAGAATCAACAAAAATTATATGCATATCGGTAAAGAGAGGAGAGGATTTTCGAAGTGGGAGATATAGTGTATCTCCATCTGCAGCCTTATCGAAAATCCATGTTGAAGTAGAAAGGGGCGGAAAAATTGAAGCCATGATTTTATGGGCCCTATCGAATTACCCAAAGAATAAGAGAAGTGGCATATGAATGGAGCTTCCAGTAGAGAGCAGGATACATAATGTATTTCATGTCTCTTTCTTGAATAAGGGTATTAGGAAACATATTATCTCATCACCTTATTTTCCTCCATTAGATGATGAGGGGAACCTTGAGTTGATTCTAGAGGAGGTATTGGAAATACAGAAAGGAAGCTGATAAGTACGATCATTAGGGAATATCTAGCACGATGGGAAATTTTAAATTCTAAGGATGCCACCTAGGAGGGAGAGAAGATATTGCAACATCCAAAAATGAAATTGCTTGAGGGTGAGTGACTTCGGGTGGGGAGAACTATAATATCTACAACCAATGAAGTTTTAGGAGATGTCACCCTTGTTGGCCCTTCATTCCCTTAACCTAGCAACACAGGAAGTTTTGGAAAAAGGGGATCATTGATTTATAATAGAAGTGTTGGAAACTAGATCACTAGTTAGAGGGGGGTGAATTAGTAGTGATGACCTTTATATCAATTTTATAAATTTTTTCTTGATTATCAACTTACCATACACATCCGTAATATTATCTTACCAAAACATGAAAGCAACAGTAACTCATAACATAATAAACATGAGAAACATCAAGACAAGCATGAACACACAATAACACAGAAATTTTTGGTGGAAACCCTTTCGGGAGAAAACCAACCTGTTGCTGTTGTGCTACTCAATTCTTCTATTAATATGTTGAACAAATTTCACATGGATTGGCTTACAACCATAAGCCGAAAGAATTTGATTCCTTCATAGTATGTTGGCACCTATCAATTAGGAGATATGCTTCTCTCACGTATCTTTGGGAATCTATTTGTTGGCAGCCCACATGACCAATGATCCTCACCCAACTCCCAAAGGACTATCCAACTCCTATTGGATGGAGAAATTTGTTCCTTCTACTGAATCTATTGAATCATTGTCTACTCTTAGGTCTCCACACCTTCACTTCCTCCATGTGAACCACATTTCATAAATGTTTCAGACTGGGTTCCCAATTTGGTCAACATGAGAAACCCAACAAAACCATTGTTCTGCACATAAAATATGAATAAAAAAATCTTCCTGGTGGGGGTCACTTCTTCTCTTCTACACACAAAACATTATGCACTCTAACACACCATAAGTTGTCAATTCTCTACCACTTGCAACACATAAAATCTGAATTTTCTTCTCAATTCTATCATTGGTTTTTGCATATAACACTCTAATAAAACATTGTAAGGCTATGTGAGTTGTTGCTGCAATCTCTACTCACTCTCAATGCCCTCACAATGACATGATCTCACACTCTCAAGAAGACCAGCCAAATAGATTCAAAACCTTCCTCTATCCATCATTTTCCGAGATGGTTAACTCAGTAAACGCTACAGGTGATGGAGTGATCAACAATTCTTTTCACGCTTCTCAATTTGCCTGGATCCAACTCCTTGACTTGATCAAGCCACTCTTCTCTACTAGATGATGAATATTTTCAATTTTAACCAACTTCTAGAATCTCCCTTACCCTTTTCGACCATATACTAAAAATTTTCGATCAAGAACATCACCACAAAACCAAAATTGGCTTAGATGTGTGAGGAATCTAGATAAAATATCAACTGCACACACAATATTTCTAGATATTAGTTGCAACCACATGGGTAGGCCTTCTTCCTAGTGGTTGGAGCCCTTCAAACACATGCAAAAGCTTGGCTCCATGCGATTGGGGCAGAGGATGGGAGAAAATCAATCAAATCACCTCAGATGTTTCCAAAACTTCTTCCAAATCTTGACAATCCTCTGTAGGACCTATGGAAGCCACTGGCACCTCTGCAACACTTCACCAAGTCAATGCCACATCACCATCATCATCACAAATTAAACTAGGTTGACTTGGATTCCAACCAACAAATATACTAACACTTAGGCCATCAACCTATCCCACAACGACCTTGCCATCAATATAGAACTCTAGAACATGTCAAACATCCTCTAGCACCTATACAACCAACTCAAGCATCCTATAACACTTGTAGATCCTCTCCAAGCCCTATGTATCATATCATCAACATGAAGACCTAATCTAGGACATGGAGACCTAATCTGTCAATCTCCTTAACTCTAACTCCTGTAGTAGCTAGAACCAACACATGTATGCAACAACATGATCAGGCAACATGATCAAGGAGGTCATCACATCTCCAACACAACTCTAAAAGTGCAACATCTCTGCACAACTTACCATAGTGGCAAAACATACAAACAATTGCAGCACACCACCATCCAATTCCATGCAACAACAAGATCACAACAACATGATCATGAGAACCATTGCATCCTCTACTCAAGTTTGTATGCAACACCTGTAAATCACAAATGCATCCTCACATCTTCATGTTTTTATACATGCCAAGAGAAATTCAACACATCATTAATGTATAAGCCATCTGTAACCACACATACAAGTGCTAACCAACTCTTTTACAATCCATGCTATCAAGTTGACATCAATGGAAACCAACAACACAACTACAACACTACAAGACACATCAATGCCAACAATCTCCCCTTTTGACATTGATGGCAACCCCAGCTAATCCAAACATTTGAACTGTCCTCTGAAAACTGATCTCCATCCTCAAATTCTCTCCCTTTGACATCAATGGAAAAGGGTTAAATATGTCAAGGAAAAATGTTATATACTCTTGTTGACAGTGCTGGACCCACCAACATGTCAAGGGGATCTCTTTGGTAAGAAGTCCCAATTAGGCCTCAGACCGTTTGGTGTAGGAGTCTCAGCAGTGGGTCATAAGGTAATGCCTTGACTGCGATGTTACACAGAGCCAGGTAAGATAACTCTATCAGTAGCAAGGGTGTGACTGATATAGTGAGTCAAGGAAGGTGTATGAGATGTTATAACACTTCGAAGGGGGAAGGAGGTGAAGGTGAGTTCCAGGTTGAAAGGGATCAATCCCAACTCCATTAGGAACACACAACACAAAAGGACATGCACAACTTCTAGCGAAGCAGTCCACTCGGATGCGGTAGTCACATCATACAAGGTAAGATAACACATACAACACTCACGAATAAATCCAAGACGAGTGTAATGGTTGCTACAGAAAGGTTCATGTGAAAGGTTTGTCTGATGCCCAGTAGAGAAATCGACATGGACGGTGGCAACATTAACAACAAGATTCATATAATTTCATGTGAATCAGTTCAAACACAGGTACGAAAGTTAAACAACATATATCATTAAGGCAACCGGAGCAGTCCAACTACAATAACAAACATATGCATGAAAATGTGTTGGCTCTTATTATATAAATAAGTTTAAGTCTCTGTCATAAAATACATCCATGTAAACCTGCTAGCCCCAACAATGGAACATTACAGCCACATCCGTGTGATCCTTCAAAGAGATGTACTAGCTGCGTGTAGTGGAAAAGACAAGGAACATTACAATACTGTCCAAGCCTTCTTCAAGATAGTCTTAGTAGAAGCTTGGTTGACCAAAAGCCCATACAATGAGTTATGAGGGACTATTTATAGCAAAGGGTGGGGTGACCCTTGACATTCCCCTTTATGACCATTCAACTACCCTCATGACTCTTCACCTACTCTATGACTGTTACATCCACTATTGAAACTTGACTTACAATTGACATGACTCAACATTACAATGCACATGTACCCATGTGAGCAATGGCTTGGACAAGCCAAACTAGACATCATTTGGACTTAGACAACCATACAAGTCCAACTTCTCAACATCCTCATGTTGATCAATAGTGACATATTGATGCCAAGATTGGTAGTCCTTAATAATGTCTGTGTGTTCTGCTGTGACATCCATTTGAAACCTGAACCTTGCCTGCATAGCATCTGGGTACACTGCTCGGGCTCCCCTATCCAACTTTTCTGAGAGCATGTGGATCATTGTCTTCAATGTGGCTGGACCAGCAATGTACTTGTGCATGATGTATGACTATTAGGCAAGTATGGGCTGGTGGCGGTGCACATCAACTCGTTGAAGTAAGAGTCAAGCTCCTATTGGACTTGCTTCTTTGTCTTCGCCTGGGTGAGAGTCCCAAGTGATGGGATAGAATGAGTGTGCACTATAACATCCATGATTTTGAATACTAATGCATGGGAATCTTGTATGCTAGTGATGAGTTGTGGTAAGTCTTCATAATTCCGGATCTGACTCCGAATACGTGCTTACAGCTCGATCGTGTTAGCCTTCATCATCTTTGGCAAGTGAAGTAGGGCTCCCTTGTACTTCATCATCCATGCTTGCATGTTATCAACAACAACATGCATGTTCTTCAAGATGCATGCTCTTCTCGCACCTCACTGCTTCCATCCGTGGAGATGGACGACTTCTTGGTGCATGGTACCAAACTTGGAGTACAATGCTCGCATAACTATATCCAGGGACAATACTTCATCTAGTATTTCCTTCTTTAGTTCGGCTCGAGCGAACATTGTCACCAAGTCTCCTCCTTGTTTGGCCACCTATAGTTCCTTCACCTTTCTTTCATTCTCAGGTATGAGGAAACAAACACTTGAGCTAGTGGCTTTGGCATACACTCTAGTTGCATCGGCCAAAGCAGCTGGATGCTTGTGCACATCACTCACTATCACTTTTTCTTCAACTTGCGCAGTGGATGTTTGGTCCTCTACAGTCGGTACTCTCTGAGACTGCACAACTCCGTGATGATATTTGTCAAAGGAGATGTTGTGCATCTCTGCTTTCGGTTGACCACCAAGGATCTCAGTGCCCCCTTGGTCATTTGAGACTTGCTCATCATCAGGATGCAATGAAGCCGGTGAGTCGACCTCTTTGTGGTGAGGCATGAGGTCGATATCCAGTTCCAACTCTTGCTGCTCCATGTCTACATCCAACTATTCAAGCGCCTATTCTTTCTGATGAGGAAAGTCTTTCCTCTCTGATGGTTCACCCTATTTTCCTGATGCCAGCTATTCAAATGAATCAACTACTTGTATGGGCACTGCTTCGTTTATCTGCACGTGATGCGCCGCTTGTTGAATCCGTTGTTGTTGTGTTTCCTTCTCCTATTGGTGCAACTCTTGTTCTTTCCAAAGATGCCCCCTCAGCTCATGGAACTCCTTCTCTGCTTCTTCCATTCTCTTATTATCCCTCTACCTTCGCGTGATTCACTTGTTGCATTGCTACCTCTTCGACTAAATAGCCATAGTTTCTTGTTCTACAAGTGGATCTATTTGAAACTTGAAACTTTTCTCCTCCTCCATGTGGTTGACAATCTTCCTCTTCCCTTTGTGGAACCCAGGTATGCTTGGCTCTGTTGCCTCTGCTTCTGCTACTACTATTTCTACTGTTGGTGCTCTCCATGATGTTGCTTCATGTTGCTTTGCTAACCACTCTATGATGAAGACGGCCTATTCATTGGGTCTGGAGGAATTGTAGCAGTACCTCCATGAGTCCTCCTTGGCCCAATGACATGTTCCATGGATCCAGTTGAACTAAACTCTCACTTAGTGACCCTTCACAATTCAATGTGGGTCATACGGTGTTGTGGGGAAAAATGCCTATGCAGGACGATCCTATCCACCTAAGGTGTGACAGTGCCTTAGCAACAAACAGACACAGCTATTCTAGTATTCTTCCTTTATGAATTAAGAATGAAGAGAGATGGATGGACTAACCGGTGTCTTCCGTTTGTCCCTCGATCCGGTTTCTCTTCTCTTTGAGAGTTCCCAGCCACTTGCCTTCTCGCTCGCCCAGCTTCAACAGGTTCCTGCAAGATCACAAGAAGGGAACACTACACAAAGACATAGATTCATATTCATAACTAGTTCAGGATTAGAAGTAAACCAAATATACTAATGCAATCATACATCAAAGACACATCAGCATATAGGAGAAACCAAGATAGCTTTATTGATGAAATAATAAGGTTCAAGAGGAGATACAACCAAGAGAGTTCCAATCCAACATCTCCTTCCCAGCAAATGAAATTCCTATCTTCACCTCCCTTCAAAGCATTAAGCACCCAATGATTCCAATCTCAAACCAACAACAATTCTTTGCAATAACAAAATTCCAGCCTCCTGGATCTCATGGAGGAGAGATCCATATATAGATGTTTGGAGAGAGGATGAGTCAGCTTGAGATCTGACTAGTGTCCTCTACCTCTATCAGTTCTTGCTTCCACTTGGAGACTAAGAGCCTCTTACTCATCACTAGTCGAATTCATTGAGGCAAGTGTCATTGGAGAAGATTCTGGAAGCTTCCAGGGTCTTTCCACCTCGTTGAATGAACTTTCCATTTGTCATTTCCTGCTCAGCGCACCCTGGTAGTGCTTCTACCTACGTTGCAGTGCACCTAGCCAGTGTAATCTCTGCATTTCAGCGCAGAAAGCTAGTGGAGCCTCTGAATTGATCCTGAATTGACTTGTTTTTGAGCAGTTTCTGGTGGAGAACTTCTGTGAATTGCTGTGGTTTGTTAGCCTTGTTCCTCTAGGGGTAGGAACAACATGTTTAGGGACTTTGGATCCCTTAGATTATGGACATTTCATGCTTATAGTTGTAAGGCACAAAAATGTCTATAACAGTTGCCCCCTAAAGTATGAGGTCGTTTATCGGGTGAAATGCTTTATTAGGAGGATCCGAAGTTCATCCAATGCTGGGAGGAGAGCTGTAATAAGATACAATACAATACATTATTTTTCATACTGCTTTCATGATCTAGCTGAGGCGGGCATTCCCATGCTCAGCTTTATAAATTCATTTTTCTGTACATAGAACAGACAATCGTCTGATGGTAGACTGATAATTTTGATGAAATTATCATCCTTTGTGTAGGATGATTATCTGTTGCAATGATGTACATGTCAATGTCTTTATCTTTCCTGAATATATATCGCAGCTCGGATGGATGAGACTAGATCCGGGGTCTTCAAACTCGTTCGATCTTCACTCTGAGTTCAAGTCGATCCATGTGAGAAATGTTCTAGAGTCGAACATGGAAAGACATCGCTTGATTACCGGTCAATGAGGTAAACCGTTAACAAGCGCGAGAGGAATCACCGATAATGATAATGACCCTCAAGGTACTGCAGTACAATTCACGTGGTGTGAATAAAGGACTTGGCGTCGAACACCACGCAAAATCTTTCGGTCGAAGGTCATTTATGTATACCTGTCGCCGGAAGTGAGAAACTTTTCATTGAGGCATGCGAGCTTCAAAGTACTAAAGGGGTTGTTCCTAAATCAACTTCTTGGATAATGAGCTGATGTCGACAAGAAGTGATCCGTCAAAGGAGGGCCTTAATGTATCCTACATCAGTGACACGGAACGGAGCAAATGATTTTGATGGAGGTGAAAATGATCTGGTGATATATGATTCAGGGTGGCGGTCATGAAAAGAATGAAGGATAATGTATGGTAGTGGATGGGACACAGGTGACTTCTCTGAACGACTTCTCTTGAACATATGGCGACACTTATGCGATGGATCGGTAGCATTACCCCAAATATGAATGGTATGGCGAGACCATGGTGATGTGACTGGCGAATGAAACAACCCAACCCGACTGTGGTACGGAGGAAAAGTGTCATGTTCAAGAGCGACTTGCTACCATCAAAGTTTTCTTGAGTTTCTCCCAATTTTTCCCCAGTCAGTGCTGACCAGTACCTCTTTATTTTTTTCAAGCTTGAGGAGGATAACATATGCTTGTTCTATAACTTTCCCTTCGGGCAAGCCCATCGCTATGTTTTAACGAGCCTAGCGATAGTGAAACTTGTTCTCGTCTAAAGACAAGTTTGTCACTATTTAATGCCTTTAACGAGTCTAACGAAAAAGATAACTCGGTCCTTTTCACTTTTAGAGAGTCTAAAAAGGTACGTAAAGTCAACTCCGAAAGTCCTTTTTCGTCATCTAATCCCTTAAGTCCGAAAAAGTATAAAACAATACAGAAGGGATGAGTTTTCGATAGTTTTAACGAGCCGAACAAAACAAGCGCTCGATCTTTTTGTGCAATAATCCCTCAGGTCCAAAAAGATTAAAATCTAGAGGAGGGATAACACTTCCGGTCACTTTAACGAGCTGAAAGGCCAAAACTCGGCAATCTTTCCATATTTTACGAGTCAGATGAAAAGAGCTTAAATAAGACTCGTCTTTTGAGGAACGAGTGATAAAACGGGTTAGCAGCTGATTCCAGGTATGGGTTGGAATTTTCCAATCACGGCAGTGTCACAAGGATGGCTAGTGAAATCACTCTTCGCAGCTGTTCCTCAAAATGGGTAAACAATCATATGGAGGTGAACGATCAGCCAATGGAAAAGTGGAGGTGACGGTGCAAACACGACCAAGGCTTTAATGGCTGATAATGTTACATTCACGGTGGTTATTTACCGGAAGATAGTTCATTTTTTAACGAGCTTAAACGCAAAAAACCACTGCTCAGTCTTATGTTTATTTTTTAACGAGCATGAACTATGTGCTAAAACTACTCGGATCTTGCGTTTATTTTTTAACGAGCATGAACTGTGTGCTAAAACTGCTCGAATAATCCAGGCATATGATAAGAATGTCTCATTGAAGATGCTATTTTTTATGGAGCTTAGATCTTAAAAAGCTTTGCTCCGGATCCTTTCGTTATGCAGGTTTGGAAACGACTAATCCTACGAGTTTAAAGGGTTAGACCTACAGGTTTAAAGGGAGGACCTGAAAATTTAAAAAATAAATAGTCGCCCCTTGCTTGCACTCCAAAAGGTTTGCATGCCCCCAGGCATAAAGTACGATTTCAAGGTTACCCCTCAATTTGCAGATAAAACATTAGTTTTACCAGGAAAGGCCTACCTCTTTCAGGTTACCCAAAGATTGTTCTATTAATCTTTCAAACAAAACACTTCTTCGGCAATGTCTACCGAAATAGACAAAGGTGAGAGACTCCGTCTGTCAACTCACATAACTTTGACAAACGAATCTTATTCTAGAATAACCCTCTTCCAGCATGGGTGGGGTACAGACTAGTCATATTCTCCCGCGGAAACCTACCCTATACCCAAAGTTTTCCTGTCGAAGCAGACCAGGACGCATGCCCCCTGGGTTCCAGTCATATCTTTCCGAATCACTCGCGCTCATCGGGAGGACGGACCGTGGGTTGAGACATTTCTTGCGTGAAGAGACCGTTTAGGGATGGTATATGGCTATTTGTGATGCGTGATCCGGGAAATGAAAGCTGGTCCACGAGCTTGACCACTCTTCCTTTGTGCAGAAAACACATTACTCTAAAGAGTGAGGAGATGATGGCTCCCATGCAATATATATAGTCTCATCCAAGGAGTAGGTTATAATCCAAGGGTCCTTGAACGACCATCACGTTCATTTGAACGGTCTTCCCTTTCAATGTGATAGGCACATTAGGGAGGATCCCTAAAGGTCGACTGGTTCCTTTATCAAAACCTATCAGATTTCTCATCTCAGGCAAAAGCGCTGGTGAACCAAGCGCTTTCCAAGCAATAGAGGAAAGGATACTCACAGATGCCCCCTCATCAGTGATGGTGCCAGCCATTACCATTCTGTATATTTGGACGATAATTCTGAATGGTATGCTTGCTGGCAGCCGGGGTCTGCCTAGTTGGTTCCAATCGAAGGAGACAACTAGGTTGCCTGGTGGTGGGACCGAATATACGGCCGGGTATGACTCTGACGAAGTTCCTTCCTGCGATAAAGGAATGGGAAAATTGCCCCCTTGTTCATTGGAGTCTGTGTTGATGAAGAGAATTTGGACGGTGTCGTCTTTATTCTCTTCTGTGATGGTATCATTCGAAGGTAGAACCTCTGAAGGCAAGACCGGGTCAACTTCCGCCTCAACCTTTTGACTTTCGTCAGGTATGGATTCGGACGGTTCATCCTCAATGATAGGTGCTTCGGCTGACCACCTGAGCGGGCCAGCTGGGTTCTCAACTGGTGAAGGACTTGGCAGGAGCTTTTGATATCCAGGAGGAAGTCGCGGTGGTAAAACCGGGCGATCTTCCAAAACTCTTTTAGCTTCGTCTAAGAAGGGACAACGGTGGATGGCATGGTCGCCTTCACACAGTTTGCAGGGAAATCTAGCTTTCCCTCTCTGTCCTGTGGCTTCACTTTCACTAGTTGACGGTGTGCTGTCAACATGGCTATCAGAGGTTGACGCCACCGAATTGTGCAAACGGGGAGACCAGTCCCTTAGTATCCGAGGGATGCAGGGACAATCTCTGTGGAAGTGGTCTCCCTTGCATATGACACATGGCAATTTAGGCCTAGTCAGTGCTGTGTGTGGATTTTTGTCAGACGACACTTGTTTGCCCCCAGTCGCTTTTGGCTCTTTCTTCTTCTTCTCTTTCTTCTTCTTTTCCTTCTTCTCCTTAGGAACTTGGTTTTTTGTTTTACCAGTTCCGTCAAGCGAAGAGGAAGGAGGAGAGGAAGAATTAGATGAAGTAGAAGGCTGGTGGGTAACTCTGGTCTGGTCTACCTGTTGATTCAACTGTTCAGGAATAGTGGTGTTCTGAACGACATTGGTTGAGAAGAGCTAGACCGGCAAGCCAATTGTCAGTCCTGGAAGCGATAATGTGGCCATATGGGGCACACCAACATCTCCCCAAGAGGAGAAGGGAATAGGATTTCCACCAAGGGGAATTCCTTGGTTGGTGTGCTCCATTTTCTCAACCTAAAGATCAACGCAGGAAAAAGGGGTGATTGTTCCGTTTAAAATAAATTTTAACGACGCTTTAGACACAACTTGCTTTTTACATTTTAAAGAGTTTAGAAAAAGCTAAAGCTGACTCTAGTCTCCTTCGATATTTTAACGAGCCCGAAGTGACAAATGCTCGGATGGACTTTTTCCGTTATAGAGTCTAAAAAAGGCCAAAAGGAACTGCTCTGGAGTTCTAGGTAGAGGGTGTGCCAAACTTTTCGCAAAACCGCAGAATACTTTTTAAGGTACGGGCGGTCAATCTTCTTGAATGCTGTGTTCAGTGCATTGCGATTAGTAGGGCGGTCGACACGGCTTCCTAAAGATAAAGGTTTTATGCCTATAGGGGTCTCCCAATATATACTCGACGGTACGTGGGAGCACAATCCGTACTGGCACTATCGTCCCTCAGGAGGAATCACCCACCATCAGCGAGATCGACAGTCACCAGGCTTTACGACGTCGGAACACGTCTCTAGCCTAGACCTCTATGTTGTGCGTTAAGTTACAAAGCGTTGTTAAGTTCATTCAATTTATTTTAGGTTGATCTTTTTAGAAGTTTGCCTTTTTGGATCACCACGAGATGTATGATACAATTCCTAAATGCAGTCTAAAGATGATAAGCAAGCTTTTATATCTTTTCAACAATGAAAATCCTAGCTACAAAGGGAAAAGAAAGACACCATCTTTTCTCAAAGAGCACTCAGCACACTCTAAATGCACTTTTCCTAAATCAAGCATGCAAACTATCAAGATGCAAATGCACAATGCAGGTGTTTGTTTTCCGCTCTCTTAATATTGATGCCTAAAAAGAAAGCTTTTTGTACAACTTTGAATTTGCTTTTAAATGACAAATACAAACAAGTTTACTTTTTCGAAATCAAAAAGGGTAGAAGAGAATACAACACTGTACGACTTTCGAAATGAACACTTGTTTCAACACTTAAAAGAGACAAACTCAAACCAAAAGCAAAAGTAAATGTATAATCAACTGTAAACAGCCAATGAACTCTCTCCTAAGATCACAATCAACAGATCTGAATCAAGGGCTACAGGATGACTATTTCACTCTTGCAAAGGAAAACTGTAAATGACGCCACAAACACATAAAAACACTCACAGTCTTTTTGTACAAAAGGAGGAGGAATTTAAGCAGAGAAAAGGAGTTATCAGATAGGTACCTATGCTGGTTACAGGCTGTAGAAATCAGAGATCAAAACAAGGCAAAACAGAGCAGAGAACCCCAGCTGCACAAGGCCTAAACTGGATCAGCGCACTCCCAACACAGAGGTTTTGACATTCAGCGCAGGTAGCCTTCACGGGACCTGCGTTGAAATGCAAAACCTCTTCACAGAGTCTGCGCTGAAGCAGAAACGAGAGTTGTTTCTGAGTTCTGGGTTACAGTTTGCTGATTAATCTACGGTTTCAGGCCAACTAAAAGCAACAAGCAAGGTACAATCAAAGGGATTATTTGAAGGAGGGCTAAGATCTGTCACAAAGGATCATCAAATCATTTGTGAGTCCATTGTTCAGATCATAGACAAATCCAGTGATTGGATCAGAGCAGCAGCTGTCTACTTTGCATTTGAAAATAGCAGATGCAGTTCGATTGTTGCTCTTGAGTCTATGAAACAAACAATGATAGAGACACAAATAAAATGATTAAACAGATGTCCCGAGCGGAGTCGCCAATTTTTTGTGGGGAAAAATGCCTATGCAGGACGATCCTATACACCTAAGGTGTGACAGTGCCTTAGCAACAAACAGACACAGCTATTCTAGTATTCTTCCTTTATGAATTAAGAATGAAGAGAGATGGATGGACTAACCGGTGTCTTCCGTTTGTCCCTCGATCCGGTTTCTCTTCTCTTTGAGAGTTGCCAGCCACTTGCCTTCTCACTCGCCCAGCTTCAACAGGTTCCTGCAAGATCACAAGAAGGGAACACTACACAAAGACATAGATTCATATTCATAACTAGTTCAGGATTAGAAGTAAACGAAATATACTAATGCAATCATACATCAAAGACACATCAGCATATAGGAGAAACCAAGATAGCTTTATTGATGAAATAACAAGGTTCAGGAGGAGATACAACCAAGAGAGTTCCAATCCAGCATCTCCTTCCCAGCAAATGAAATTCCTATCTTCACCTCCCTTCAAAGCATTAAGCACCCAATGATTCCAATCTCAAACCAACAGCAATTCTTTGCAATAACAAAATTCCAGCCTCCTGGATCTCATGGAGGAGAGATCCATATATAGATGTTTGGAGATAGGATGAGTCAGCTTGAGATCTAACTAGTGTCCTCTCCCTCTGTCAGTTCTTGCTTCCACTTGGAGACTAAGAGCCTCTTACTCATCACTAGTCAAACTCATTGAGGCAAGTGTCATTGGAGAAGATTCTGGAAGCTTCCAGGGTCTTTCCACCTCGTTGAATGAACTTGCCATTTGTCATTTCCCGCTCAGCGCACCCTGGTAGTGCTTCTACCTACGTTGCAGTGCACCTAGCCAGTGCAATCTCTGCATTTCAGCGCAGACAGCTAGTGGAGCCTCTGAATTGATCCTGAATTGACTTGTTTTTGAGCAGTTTCTGGTGGAGAACTTCTGTGAATTGCTGTGGTTTGTTAGCCTTGTTCCTCTAGGGGTAGGAACAACATGTTTAGGGACTTTGGATCCCTTAGATTATGGACATTTCATGCTTATAGTTGTAAGGCACAAAAATGTCTATAACATACGGGTTGAAGCTTCAGAGGTCGAAAGGATGCTTCCTCATCTATTCTGCTTTGACATCCGCTTGCTCGATACTCCAGATCTCATATAACCCAATCCGCAATGGAAGAGCAAGCCAAGGTGTCTTCTTATTTTGCTGCAGTCTAGCTGTCAATCCTGTAGAGATGTGGTACTCTACTTCTTGCATGAAAAGCACGTCCAAGGCAAACTTTGGCAGAAGATGCGAAGACTTCTTCGCACTGAACACTAGGATGAATGTGCTAGATGGTGAGGCATACCAATCTGCAATGCCTAGCAATGCCTTCATCGCTTCCTCTGACATGCAGGGTTGATCTTTTTTGAATATCAACCTATACATTGGGGTGAAAAAATGGTTGGATAGCCATATGATCACTCCTCTGAAGCTGCATTTAGACAACAACTTGAAATACGTGTTCACAATGGTCTCTACCTGTGACCATTCCCACTCCAAGCCCGGGAACTCATGTCAGGAAAAATTGCATATAGAATGTAAGCAGACATATAAATCTCTACATGCCTACCCTCGGGTGAATGTTGAACCTTTGTGACTTGTTCCTTCAGCTGGTGAGCCAATGTGCCGGACCAGTTGCATGGTCTTCCTTCTCTGGCCATTTAGTCCACTGCGATCACCTAACTCTAAGGAAAGGTTTCAGTGATTTCTTGGACACTCAGTCAACATGCGAATATGACCAAGTATTGGTACGCCTTCCTCAATATCTGGTTGGGTGTCAGCCTGAAGCGAGCTGGATCCTTTACCCAATCCTTCAGAATGTCTTTGGAGTGAGCTCTGATGTTGGGCAAGCTGAACGGAGGGGACATGAAAGTCATGGGCTCGGACATCTAATACATCTCGTCGTAATCTCGTTCCCATGTTGCAATCTTCGTCCCAGTGACACTGCTCAAGGTCATCATCTGGGGGTCAGTGTGAGAAACTATCCAGTGAATCATGTCTGCGCATGGGAACACAGGGTATTTGTATGAAATCCGGTACAAGCCAGACTTATGAATATTCATGTACACCTAACGGTCTTCGAGGTCTTCCCTAAACGTTCCTGCAAATGTTTCATTCACCTCTTGCCACTTCAGTTTGATGTCATTGTCTAGATACAACTTCGTATCTTCGTAGATTGGTAAACCAGAGGACACCTACTTAGTTGCTGCTCTAGCTGCAATACCATCAGGGCCTTGAGATCTTGTTCTCTTGGAAACCATTAAGATAGATGAACACCTGAAAGATCTGGAAACAAGCAGCATGCATGGGAAGAAATATGTCAGTGAAAACAAAGCAAATCCAGGGAAGGACACAACACATAATTGGGGAACTGATTAGAAAGATTGCGCAAATTTTACTGGGAAGCTAAGTGACTGGTTGCTAGAATTGCACAAAAGGAAGTCTGGGTTGCTTGGGAGGTAGGACTGGCTGCTGGATTAGTGAAATGTGCAATCTAGTTAGGCAGCTGGCTGCTGGGATTGCGCAATGCGCAATTCCAGCTGGGAAGGACTACTAGCCCAGGGACAGATTTCGCAATTTCTTGGGGCAAGCGCCCACTGTCCTCCAGAAATGCGCAAAATAGTCCTTGAGGCCAGTGTTGGGCAATAATTCACATTTCTAGGGAGGAAGGTGAGCCTTCCTTCCCCAGATTGTGCAATGCAACCTTGGTGAAGGCAGAGCCCGAGCCAAGGTTGGCTGGACTCACTGACGGGCAACTAAAAGCAACTAAGACTATAAAATTCATGGCAGCACTAAGTGATAGCAGAAGTGATTGACAGTGCATGCAAAACATGAATGAAAGATTCAACAGAGAGATCAACATGCATGTGGGTGAGGCAGTTTGCCGATTAGGCGAACGTCTGTGCAATATAATTTCATGCATGCGACAACAGTGAGATAGCAACGAAAACTGAAATAGATCTAGGAAAAGGTATAATACATGTAAATGACAGTATACGTTCAAATAAATCAAGCAAACAACACTCACACAAGCGAATACACAAAAAGCGACAGGAATGCTAAAGAAGATAGGTTGAGGCCACTTACCCGTGAATAGCTGAGATAGATGTGTTGAAGAGTCCTAGATGTGCTGTGGGATGTCAAAGCTCCAGGATTGATGTGAATGAATGAGCTCTAATCCATCAAATAAATAAGTTTGGTCTCATGACGTGCATGCCACAAATCTAGGAAAAAGAGACACTTGGAGGGAAACTTCTAAAACAACTTTGCATGTAACACCTGGCTGCTAAAAATATCTCCCTGAATGATGGGATGCATTTTGCATGTTGCCTCTTGCTATTCCAGGAAGATCAAGTCATGCATGATGCAAGTCAAGCTTCCTCGGTCCTGGGTGGAACTGGTCAACTAGACTGTCCATGCATGAAAGTGCTCAACTAATTGGGAAAAATGTGCATCCCTTGCTGGGAGCTGGGCTAGCTGCCCAGGAGGTTTGCAAAATTTCTGGGTAGAGTAGTTGACTACTACCCAGATTTTCACAAATCCTGGGATGAACAGCCTGTTGCTGGGAAATTTTGCGCAAATCCTGCTGGGAGGGTTGGCTGGCAGGATTGCTCAATCCTGAAGCCGAGTAGACTGTCAGAGAGGATTTTGCAATTTCTAGAGGGAAGGCTAGTTTCCCTCCAGAAATGCACAATTTTCAAGGGGAAGATGCTCAGCCTGCAGTTGGACCAAGTTTGGTGAGTAGCCTGTGAGGGGAATGGATCAGCTGTGATTGACAAGCTTCCTTTGTGCAAGGAAAAAACTGAAGCTTGAGTACTTGACGAAGCAAGACAAGGTTTTGTGTAAGGTTGGTAGGGAGGCTCCAAAATAAGCTAAGGAAAAATTTTGGAGGGTGGTTATAGCCGCTACAACACTTGGCGACACACTGGTAGAACTCCAGCTCTTTGTATAAACCTTCTTCATGAAAAGCAAGTCTAACACCTCTGGAAATATTTTTCAATTCCTATCTCATCTTGGTTTCACACTAACTTGACTGTAAGATGTATCATTTTCCAAGCCCTTGGTCGATTGACACACATTCCAAGCCAAGGAAACACAATTGTTTCGATTTGGGTTGAGGGGTATAGAGGTGCACAAGCAGTATAGTCGTAGAGTCTTAGTTTGATCTCTAGTGTTGCTCCATTACCAGTAGGCCTGAACAGTACCCCGGTGGAGTCACATAGGAACACAAGCATGGCTCCGCTACCAATGAGCTTGGTCAATACCCTGACGGAGTTACTTGCATCACCTCCCAGCGCAGGAAGCCTTTCTCTTCTTTTGCCTTATCCATTTTTCATTTTTTATTTTTTTTTTACTTTTCATTTTCACTGTGCATAGAACTTATTAATTTTAGAGGTGGAAGAGGGATCTCAACTTATTGAGAACAGAAGAGGTTGTTCCAGTAGAGAATTAGTTTATTGTATCTCTAACGTGCCTGTTAAGGTTTTCCCCCTCACCTTACTCTACATGACTGAGCTAAAAAGGGTTAAACCAAAAACAACCGACTAGAGAAGGTGACACTAGTTTGTGTGCAAGCATTATGTTTTCACGAAGGTTCACCTCGAACATTATGTACTTTCCTTCGATGTATCATGGACTAAAAGTAACAAGCTCATCACACAGAGGCAAGATAACAGATAACCAAGCAGTAATAGCTGTACAAGCCCTCTTGTACTTTACCCAGCTTGCTTCAAGAGTCATACATGGTTTCATGCAAGGCTAACCTACCAATGTAACAAACGAGCTAACGAACATCAAAGCAAAGAAAAAGTAGAAGCGAAAGTGAAAGCAAAGCAAGTAAGCAAACAAGAAAGCAAACAAACAAGAAAAAAAAGCATATAAGAAAACAATCATGCTAACAAACAACTAAAAGCAAACACTACTCCTACTCCTACACTAACGGTGCATGGGCCTAATCACATGAAGTGATACTTCCAATATAGCCACCGGTGCATTAGTAGACCCATGTTGGTGAAGGCTTGGTCCGCGAGCAACCCAATGGTGCGAATGAGCAAGCAAGAAAGATATAACAATGAAGACAACCACACTTCATGTTTCAAAGTGCCCACAGGACATGAGTGAGTGCATGTGTATGACGGGCAGTCCATGGACTTATCGTGATGCTATGTGACACTACGTGTAACTTTGAAGTCTAAGAACACTCTTGACCATGAGAAGAAAGCAAACAAGAGAAGAAAAAATAGCTTGCGTCGTGAATGAGTGCTTGCAATGTAAGACTCCTTCAATGCATGAGCAATGGGATTGTGCAGTTTGAGTGGAGGAAGTGTGATCTACTTGTGAGATGGATCTTCAATGCATACAGATGAGTGATGAGGAGCCTTGAGTGATTGACCAATTTCATGATCAAAAGTGAGACTAAGAGAGTGAGGGCCTGACATAACCATCAGCTCAGGCTGAAGTGCCTCGACAATCTCGGGTGTCTCAACTTCATCATCAGGTAGGTCATCATAAACTGGTGGCTTTGAAAAATCAATTGCGATAGATTCATGATCGTGATAAAAATGGAAGTAAATGGATCACGACCACCATGATTAGAAAAATCAATGAATTTGTCGTCATCCTCATGATCAGATGAATCAAAGAGAGGGGTAGATGAAAAGAGAACAAACTCATCCTCTTTGTTTCCGGAAACGAAAGATGAAGGATCAAGTGGATTTTCAATGATTAACTTATCCTCTCTGTGGTCGAATGATGGACTAACATCTGGGGAGTCCTGCAAGTGATCAAAAATGGGTGCATCCGTGGATAAAGACACACATGAAAAATCATGGATGGCAGGTTCACCAAAGAGGTTAGGAAAGAAAAGAGGGGGATCGGACAAAAGGGAGTCATGCTTCACCGTGTGTTGATGTTCAAGCTCCCATTCATACTCTTCATGAATGACAGCGCATGTTGGTTGTGCAACACCAACTCCGTTAGTGGGTTGTTCCTCGTTCACAAGTGAAGAGTCCGTAATGGACGAACACAAGACAACATCATCTGGAGGAACACCTAAGTGCAAAGACGGAGGTTGAAGAAAAGAATGCATATGAGAACTCGAAGGACTCACAACCAAATCTGCATGAAAATTGAGTGGAGTGATGTTGGGAGAGTGTGAAGGATGAACAGGTGTGTGAGCATGATCCTTAACATCACTGGGCAGTGGTGGAGCTATTGAATGAGAGGGAGGTGGACAGTCAATCGAGACAGTGCCCGCTCCCACATGAGATTGTGCAGTTCCATCAATGAAGAATGTTGAGTGAGGCTTTATATCAAGCTTCCTCTTAGGATGGGTAGAATAGTTAAGGTAATACTCGAACCAGTCCCAAAGATAAGCAAATTTCATTTGGCTCCTCGGAGCTTGAAATTGCAAGTCACAGAAGCGCTGCCAAAAGTCAATAATAGATTCATGCAGAGCCCTCCATTGCTGTAACAGTTTCTGGTCAAGATGGTCTGGATCAAAATGATAGAACATGTCTTCAATAAGATCATAAAAGTTCTCAAATGAGTGCATAGTATCAGCCGGTAGGCTGAGCACCCAACGAAATGGAGATTCGCGAAGTGTGTACGCAAGCAGCAAACCGACCTGTTCATCAGAAAAATCATCTTCCTCATGAATCATGGAAAGAAAGTTATGTAAGTGTTCAGGCCAGGCCACTTCGCCTTCACCATCACACATGTGAGTGGATAAGAGATCGAAAAGCTTCCCTGAGATGGATACATCTTCACGATTCGAAAAACACCTTGGGGGAAGAAGAGTGCAAGATTCCATGAAAGATATGCAGAGGTTCAAAACTTTTTAGAGGGCACTGCTTGTCATCAGACCCTCCTTCTAGCACCAGAAATGTTGACAGTGCTAGACCTGCTAACATGTCAAGGGGATCTCCTTGGTAAGAAGTCCCAATTAGACCTCCGACCGTTTGGTGTAGGAGTCCCATTAAAGGGTTTTAAGGTAATGCCTTGACTACGATGTCAAGGCAAGTAAGATAACTCTGTCAGTAGCAAGGGTGTGACTAATGTAGTGAGTCAAGGAAGGTGTATGACAGGTTCTTACACTTCAAAGTGGGAAGGAGGTGAAGGTGAGTTCTAGGTTGAAAGGGATTAGTCCCAACTCGGCTAGGAACACACAACACAAAAGGACATGCACATCTTCCGACGAAGTTGTCCACTCAGATGCAAGAGTCACATCATACAAGGTAAGATAACATGTATAGCACTCACAAATCAGTCTAAGATGAGTGCGAAGATTGTTACAATGAGGTTCATGTGAAAGGTCTGTCTAATGTCTAGCAGAGCAGTCGACATGGATGGTGATAGCATTAACAACATATACAACACATTAACAACATGATTCATATAATTGCATGTGAATCAATTCATAAACAAGTACATAAGTTAAACAATATATATCATTAAGAAAACCAGAGCAGTCCAACTACAATAACAACATATGCATGAAAATGTGCTAGCTCTTATTATATAAAGAAGTGTAAGTCTCAATCATACAATACATCCATGTAAAGATGTTAGCCCCAACAGTGGCATGTTACAGCCACATCTGCCTACTCCTCCCAAGAGATGTACTAGCTCCGTGCAGTGGATAAGCCAAGGCGCGTTACAATACTATCCAAGCCTTCTTCAAGAGAGTCTCAGTAGAAGCTTGGCTGACCAAAAGCCCATACAATGAGTTATAAGGGACTATTTATAACAAAGGGTGGGGTGACCCTTGACATTACCCTTTGTGACCATTCAACTACCCTCATGACTCTTCACCTACTCTCTGACTGTTACATCCACTATTGAGACTTGACCTACACTTGACATGACTCAACATTACAATGCACATGTTCCCATATGAACAATGGCTTGGACAAGTCAAAATAGACATCATTCGGACTTAGACAACCATAGAAGTCCAATTGCTCGAAATCCTCATGTTGATCAACAGTGAAATATTGATGCCAAGATTGGTAGTCCTTGATAGTGTCCATGTGTTCTGTTGTGACATCCGTTTGAAACCTAAACCTCGCCTCCATAGAATTTGGGTACATTGCTCGGGCTCCTCTATCCAACTCATTTGAGAGCATAAGCATCATTATCTTCAATGTGGCCAGACCAACAACGTACTTGCACATGATGTTTGCACTGATAGGCAAGTCTGGGTTGGTGGCAGTGCACATCAACTTTTCGAAGTATGAGTCAAGCTCCTGTTGGACCTGCTTCTTTATCTTCACCTAGGTGAGAGTCCAAAGTGATGGTATCACATGAGTGTGCACTATAACATCCATGATTTTGAATACTTGTGCATGGGAAGCCTGTATGCTAGTGATGAGTTGCATTAGGTCTTCATAATTCCAGATCTGACTCTGGATATGTTCTTGCAGCTCAATCGCGTTAGCCTTCATCATCTTTGGGAAGTGAAGCATGGCACCCTTGTACTTCATTGTCCATGCTTGCATGTTATCAACAACAACATGTATGTTCTTCAATATGCGTGCTCTTATTGCACATCACTGCTGCCATCCATGGAGATGGACGATTGCTTGGTGCATGGTACCAAACTTGGAGTACAATGTTCACATAATTGTATCCATGGGAAATACCTCATCTAGTATTGCCTTCTTTAGTTCGGCTCGATCGGACATTGTCACCAAGTATCCTCCTTGCTTGGCCACCTGTAGTTCCTTCGCCATTCGTGCATTCTCAGCTATGAGGAAATGAACACTTGAGCTAGTGGCTTCAACATACACTCTAGTTGCATTGGCCAAAGCAGATGGATGCTTGTGCACGTCAGTCACTATCACTTGTTCTTCAACTTGCATAGGGGATGTTTGGTCCTACGGAGTCGGTACTCTCTGAAACTACACAACTCTGTGATGAGATTTGTCAAAGGAGATGTTGTGCATCTCTGCTTCTGGCTGACCACCAAGGATCTCAGTGCCTCGTTGGTCATTTGAGACTTGCACATCATCAGGATGAAATGAAGCGGGTGATTCGACCTCTTTGTGGTGAGGCATGAGGTTGGTATCCTGTTCCAACTCCTACTGCTCCATGTTTGCATCCAACTATTCAAGTGCCTGTTCTATCTCATGAGAAAAGTGTTTCCCCTGTGATGGTTCATGTTGTTCGCCTGACGCCAGCTGTTCAAATGAATCAACTACTTGTACGGGAACTGCTTCATCTATCTACACATGATGTGCCCCCTGTTGAATCTGTTGCTGTTGTGTTTCCTTCTCTTGTTGGCGCAGCTCTTGTTCTTTCTGGAGTTGCTCCCTCAGCTCATGCAACTCATTCTCTGCTTCTTCCATTCTCTTCTTATCCCTCTTCCTTCACTTGATTTGCTCGTCGTGTTGCTGTCTCATCGCCTGAGTAGCCATAGCTTCTTGTTCTACAAGTGAATCTGCTTGAAACTTGTAGCTTTTCTCCTCGTCCATGCAGTTGATAATCTTCCTCTTCCCTTTGTCACTCACATGTATGCTTGGCTCTGCTGCCTTTGCTGCTGCTACTATTGTTGTTATTGTTGGTGCTCTCCGTGATGCTACTTCATGCTGCTTTGCTAACCACTCTACAGCGAAGCCGACCTATTCATTGGGTCTGGAGGAATTGTAGCAGTACCTCCACGAGTCCTCCTTAGCCCAATGACATGCCCCATGGATCTAGTTGAACTAAACTCTCACGTAGTGATCCTTCACAATGCAATTTGGGTCATACGGGTTGAAGCTTCGGAGGTCGAAATGATACTTCCTAATATTTTGCTTCGACATCTGCTTGCTTGATACTCCATATCTCATATAACTCAATCAGCAACGGAAGAGCGGGCCAAGGTGCCTTCTTCTTCCATTGTAGTCTAGCTGTCAATCTTGCTGAGATGTGGTACACTACTTCCTCCATGACAAGCACGTCCAAGGCGAACTTTGGAAGAACATGCAGAGACTTCTCCGCACTGAACACTCGGATGGACGTGCCAGAACGGTGAGGCATACCAATCTGCAATGACTAGAAATCCCTTCATCGCTTCCTCTGACATACAGGGTGGATCCTATTCGAATATCAACCTATACACTGGGGTGACAAAATGGTCAAGCAACTGTATGATCACTCCTTTGAAGTTGCATTCAAACAACAAGTTGAAATACGTGTTCACAACAGCCTCCATTGGTGATCAAGCCCACTTTAAGCCTGGGAACTCATGTCGAGTACAAAATGCATCTAGAATGTAAGAGGACATATAAATCTCTGCATGCATACCCACGGGTGACTGTCGAGCCTTTGTTACTTGTTCCTTCAGCTGGTGAGCCAGTATGTCAGACCAGTTGCATGGTCTTCCTTCTCTAGCCAGTTGTTCCAATGCGATCATCCAACTCTGAGGAAAGGTTTTAGTGCTTGCTTGGCCACTCAGTCGACATGCGAATATGTCCAATTATTGGTACGCCTTCCTCAATATCTTTGTCTTATAGATTTGGTTGGGTGTCATCCTGAAGCGAGCTAGTTCCTTTACCCAATCCTTCAGAATGTCTTTGGAGTGAGCTCTGTTGTTGGGCAAGCTGAATGGAAGGGTCATGATAGTCATGGGCTCAAACATCTAATACATCTCATCATAATCCCGTGCCCAAAAGGTTACAAGCTTCATCCCACTGACATTGCTCAAGGTCATCGTCTTGGGGTCAGTGTGAGAGATGATCTAGTGAATCATGTCTACGCATGGGAACGTGGGGTATCTGCATGCAATCTGGTACAAGACAGACTTATGAATATTCACATACACTTGATGATCCTCGAGTTCTTCCCCAAAAGTGCCTGTGAATGTTTCTTTCACCTCTTGCCACTTCAATTTGATGTCCTTGTCTAGATACAACTTCGTATCTTCGTAGATCGACAAACTAGAGGACACCTGCTCAGCGGCTTCTCCAGCTGCAATACCATTAGTGTCTTGAGATCCTGTTCTCTTGGAAGCCATTGAGACAGATGAAAACCTTAAAGATCTGGAAACAAGCAGCATGCATGGCAAGAAATATGTTAGTGAAAACAAATCAAATCTGGGGAAGGACACAACACATACCTGGGGAATTGATGAGGAAGATTGCGCAAATTTTACTATGAGGCTGAGTGACCAGCTTCCAAAACTGCGCAATAGGTAGTCTAGGTTGTTTGGGAGGTAGGACTAGCTGCTGGCTCAACAAAATTTGCAATCCAGTTAGGCAATTGGCTGTTGGGATTGTGCAATGCGCAATTCCAGCTAGGAAGGACTGCTGGCACAGCGACAAATTTGCACAATTTCTTGGGTCAAGCAACCATTGTCCTCCTAGATTGCGTAAAACAATCCTAGAGGCCAGTGCTGGGCAAGATTTCACATTTCTGGGGAGGGAGGTGAGCCTTCCTTCCCCAGATTGCGCAATGTAGCCTTGGTAAAGGCAAATCCTGGGCCAAGGTTGGCCGGACTCACTGACGGGAAACTAAAAGAAACTAAGATAGTAAAATGCATGTTGACAATAAGTGATAGCAGAAGTGATTGTCAATGCATGCAAAACATGAATGAAAGATTCAACAGACAGATCAACATGCATGTGGGTGAGGCAGTTCGTGGGTTGGGCGAACGACCATGCAAAATAGTTTCAGGCATGCGACAGTAGTGAGATAGCAACAAAAACTGAAACAGAGCTAGGACAAGCTAGAATACATGTAAACGATACTAGGCGTTCAAAGAAATCAAGCAAACAACACTCACACAAGCAAATACACAACAAGTGACAGAAATGCTGAAGAAGACAAGTTGAGGCCACTTACATGTTAATAGCTAAGCTGGATGTGTCGAAGAGTCCTAGATGTGTTATGGGATGTTACAACTCAAAGATTGATGTGAATGAATGAGCTATGATGCGTCGAATAAATATGTTTTGTCTCATGACCCACATGCCACAAATCTAGGAAAATGTGACACTTGGAGGGAAACTTCTAAACCAAATTTGCATGTAACCCCCAGCTGCTAAAAATAGCTCCCTGAATCATGGAATGCATTTTGCATGTTGTCTCTTGCTATTCTGAGAAGATCAAGTCATGAATGCATGCAAGTCAAGTTTCCTCAGTCCCGGGTGGAACTGGTCAACCATACTGTCCATGAATGCAACTACTCAACTGCTTGGGAAAAATGCGCATTCCTAGCTGGGCACTGGGCTAACTTCCCAGGAGTTTTGCGTAATTTCTAGGTAGATCAGCTCACTGCTGCCCAAATTTTCACAAACCCTAGGTTGAACAACCTACTGCTAGGAAAATTTGCGCAAATCCTGCTTGGAGGCTTGGATGGAAGGATTGCACAATCCTAGAGCCCAGCAGGCTATCAAAGAGGATTGCACAATTTCTGGAGGGAAGGTTGGTTTCCCTCCATAAATGCGCATTTTTCAAGGGGAAGCTACTTATCCTACAACTATGCCAAGTTTGGGTGAGCAACCTATGAGGGGAATGGATCAACTGTGATCGACAAGCTGCCTTTGTGCGAGGAAAACATTGAAGCTTGAGTACTTGACAAAGCAAGACAAAGTGTTGTGTAAGGTTGGTAGGGAGGCTCGAAAACATGTTGTGGAAAAATTTTGGAGGGTGGTTGTAGCCACTACAACAACTCCTCTACATGCAATGGGATCCAAGAACAACAATAGGAACTCAAAGAAAAAACCATATGCATGTGATGAACAATGGGATACAGTACTGAAAGATAATAATAATAACAATAATCCCCCACATAGAAAAAAAGATGTGCAATAAACCCCCCTTGGACACAACCTAGGTCTAATCAACAACACAATAATGTAGTTGCATACATCTCATATTAGCAACAAAATCCATGTCATATAGTAGCAGCAGAACAAATCACCAACACATAGCATCAACAACATAATATGGCCAACTAGTAGCAGTAACTTTGATAAACTATATAGCAAGAACAACATATATCCAATCATCTCCTAAACAACAACATCATACATAGTCTCTCCAACTTATATATGCATCTCCACATTGTACTATCCAACAACAAAAGACTCATACATCAACAACAACAATGACTCTATCAAAGAAACATCTCTCACTCTTATCTCAATGAGCAACAATAACACCTCTGAGGAAAAACATGGTGGCATCAAATACATGATGACAGGGTCACAATTGCATGACCAACCATACTCCATTGAATGCAAACATCTCCATGGCTGAATGTGTATTGGTATATATCGCTGCTAATGCCTCCTTGCCATATGCAAGAGACTACTCCACAGGGACCAATGACTATGACCCAATGATATGTAATAAAGTATAGGGCTTCATAGGCCTATTACATGGCTACCAAAATGATAATACATGGTTGCACAATTACATCAATAAGCCCATATATGGTTGAATCATGACTCATGTGCCTATCTCTCTCAATGCATGCATGACCCTAGATTGTCCCTCCATGATAAGTGTGAGAGTATGTATGGAAAATACATGAATTACATTGTTATATCAACAACACTAACAACCCACACTTAGGTGCACCAACTCTCATGACTCACTATACACATATGCCAAACATGGCTCTCAACGCTATGCATGAAACATACATGGCTATCATAACAATCCTCTCATCAATGCATGTCTAATAGAATGTCATAATGAAAGTACATAGAGCATATGATCAACCACATTTCCTCTTCATAACAATAAGATGACGTCAAATATATATACCACATAAGAAACATATGTCAGCCTCTCTAAATCACTAACCATAAACCAATATTTCAACAACACTAATCTGCAACAAATAACAATACATAGTAGCCCAACAATAGCATATGCCAACAACATCATGAACTAGCAACATAACACACCGATCAACCTAATATATTAGCTCTCTATAGATATACATAGTAGCAACAATAATCATCATATGGAGCACGATTCTCTGCAATATAAGCTAAACGTGAAGCAACAACAAGAATATAATGATGTAGTGACAATAAAAATCTCACATTAGCGAAACATCCTCATAAATATATACATCATGTACTGAATGGCTCAACAACATGAACCCATACTTCTATAGCACGCACACTAACAAATCAGAAAGTAGAAGGTAATCTTCAACCAACAAATGAGTCAATGCATCAATATGCTCTTAAGGAAAAATCTCCAACAAAAGTAGAAAGTGACCAAGCTAATGATATGACATGTGATAAGCAAGTAATTACCATGTGCAACAACAACAATAATATGAAATATATCCATCATGATCAACTTTTGGTTTTTCTGCATATAAGCTGCAAATCTCTAATGCACAAATGCAAGCAACTATAACCATACACCATCATGGTACTAATCTCCATGGCACCAACACATGCATGGGATCATCAAACCAAAATGCATAATACAAGGCAACTACATGTCAACTCATATATAGGTAGCATATAGTCCATGCACAACAAAGTTTCAAGTTCCCGCAACAACCTCATGTCAGAATAGAACATGACATGGAACATATAGTAAACTCTCCAAGGAACCATGATGCCATAAAAATCATCGAAACATTGGAAGCATACAAAGTGCTCCCCCTGAACATGTGCCATCACATTTGATCAAACTTCCCTCCTTGATATATTTGTGTTCAAGCTCACATCACAGATCCTGTATCATAATCTAATCACAACAGCTTTGGAAAGCAAAACATTAGTAGAAAAAATAAAATCCATCATCATGAATTCATAAGCATCATCAACATTAGATCCTAACTACATGCATAAAAAACAACTCCTTAACAGATAGATCTATTCACACACAATTCACTGACAATGGCAACACCATCAATGATTCTACATGCAAAACCATGATCACACCATAATGCACCATAACTCCCCCTGATGCCATGCAAACCTCAGTTTCTTCTTATGGGATCTTGTTGCTCCTTCTTCCTCCAAACTTTTGCTGGCTGATCTCTTGCATGAAAATGTCCAACCGCCTTCTGGTTTGGCCTACTTTACATAGTCTTCATTCTTTGATTAGGTGACCTTAAGTGTCTTGGAGTCTTGTAATATTTGGCCATATGACCAATATTTCCACACATAGCACCTTATGTGCCATAGAAATGGAGGAAAAGGCTCATATCTTCTGATCCTCATTCTACTCCTCTCTACATGCAACCTTCATTCAATAGCCTTGTGGCCAAAATCATTGCCTGAGTAGCAATAACCATAAAAATGGACATTATACCTAATTTTAGATGGACTTTTGTTATTCACTTGATGAAATCTTCTATCCAATTTCTTCTTCTGTTGCATGCTTCTATAATTTGCTGCTATTGTCTGAGAATCTGACAATTGAAGCATCTCACATCTCCCAAAGATGGGAATGATCTTCTTGATGTTTTCCTTGGCGTAACCTTTGGCTTATATTCATTGTGCTCTTTCTTAGACAGCTGGTTGTGTTGATGGACCTCCTTCTTACATCTTTTGCTATTGTTATCATCTGATATACTTGTGGCTGCAACTAAACTAGTTTCTCCTTTATGCATGCTGCAATCTGATTTGCAAGATGAGGAAATTTGGTTGCTCTTTAACTAAGTGACTTTCTTTTCCAAATCACTTATTAGTTAAACCACTTATGTTTCCAATCTCTCACATTCCTCCTCCTTTTCTCTATATTGCTCCTTCATATCAACTTCTATCTTCTTTTCCTCCTTTGGCCGAATTTCCAATCCATTGATTTTTTCTCTTAGCCCATTTTCCTTCTCATCAAAAATACACAAAAGTCTTTTACGATCTTCACATGTAGAGGTTAGAACATAGTTACCGATCAAACGAGAAAATGACCTAGTCCGCTTTTTTTTGAGGTAGCAAAAGATCACTCGATTTTGAAAAGTGGTGATTCAGAATAAACATTTTTTTTTGGAGCATATTTTTGGCACTTTAAATTTTGTTATGTATCAAGTATGAACATTTTTTTTTGTTAGTGATTTTCATGTTGATTTTGAAAAGTGTTGATGCAGCATTAACACAATTTTTTTAAGCGCCCCTATTTTTTGTTTTGAAAAGTGATAATGCATTATCAACCCTCTTTGTTTAGAGGGCTTATTTTTTACACTTTAAATTTTCTAATGTGTTAAATGTAGATATTTTTTTTTAATGTTGGTGATTTTCATGTTGATAATAAAACATAAAAAATAAAATAAATAAAACCATGACAAAAAAAAAATCAACCTAATATAAAAAGGAAAAACAATAAAAAAAATACAATTAACTTGTAAAAAAAATACAATAAAAAATATCAAAAAATTTAAATATTAAAAATAATAATAATAATAAAAAAACACAAAAAATAATGCAAAAGAAAACAAATATTACAAAAAAATAAAAACGATAAAAAAACACAAAAAATAATACAAGTAATAAAACTTAAAATAAAAAGTAAAAAACATGAAAAAAAATCAAATATAAAAAATGTGTAAAAAAGACAAAAACAAACAATAAAATGTAAAATGTAAAATATATATATTCGTAAAATTTAAACAAAAAAATAAAAAAATAAAACAAAAAAAAATAAAAAATAAATGGAAAATATTTTAAAAATACAACACAATTTAGAAAATATATATATATATATATATATAAAAGTTAACCAAACAAAAAATGAAAAAAATAATAATAAATAAATAAAAAGAAAAAAGAAAAAAAATTAATATTAAAAAAAAATTAAACATTAAAATAAGAAGTATTTAAAAAGAAAAAATTAAATATTAAACAAAAACATTAGAATATAAATCATTTAAAAAAAATTAGAAAACAATTTAAAAAACAAAAAAAAGGCTCTCGGGTGGCAGGGGCTGATTCCGGCCCCTACCACCCCAGGGCTTGTTGTGCCGCGGGGATGGGTGGAGTAGGCGCTACATGCAGCTCCTTACGAGCCCACCCTCGTGGCCCAACTCCTTCCCAACCCACCCCCGCGGCCCAACTGGCCCGGGGGTGGCAGGGGCTGACTGAGCCACAGGGGGAAAAAATGAAAAGAAAACAAAAAAAATGCCTAGTCAGCCCCTGGCACCTCACAGCCTTTTTCTCATTTTTTTCATTTTTATTTTATTTTATTTTATTTATTTATTATTAAATCAAGCCCTTGGGTGGCAGGGGCCAATTCCCAGAATGAGACCCTACCAACCTAGGGTTTTTTTTGGTTTTTTTTCCATTTTTTTTTTTTTAAATTGGGCCCAAGGTTTGGAGGGGCCGACCCCTGCCACCCAAGGGCCTTCTTTTTTTTCTTTTTTTTCTTTTTTTCAATTTTTGAAATATCTTTCATTTTTTTTTTTTTTTTTTTTTTTAAATTTTACTAGTAAATTTTGATTTTTTTTTGTTATGTTTTTTTATATTTTTTTATGTTCTATTTTTATTATTATTATTTTTAAATTGTGTTTTTATTTTTTATTGTTTTTAATTTTTTGCAATATTTGAAAATCTGTTTTCTTGTATTATTTTTTGTGTTTTTTTTGAATATTTTAATTATTTTATATTTTTTTTTAGTTGCTTTTTATAAGTTTATTTTGTTTTTTTTTTTCTTTTATTTTTTAAGGTATTTTAGTCATATTTTTTTTCCATAATGTCATGTTTGAAATATTTTGAAAACTTAATTTTTTTTTTTTTTGTAGTCATAAATTTTGGTTTTGTTGAAGCCTCGAAAATCGTTGCATCAACATGAGGGAAAACCACCCGGTGTTGACCATGGTCGCAACTCCTTTTCTGTTCGTAGTAGTGGCTCCGACTGGGGATAATGGGACCAGTTTCCCAATCTATTAATGCTTGTGCGAATGAGGTGATGTATGATGTTTTAAGGTAATGTCTAAGCTAAAAGTAATCTAATCCAAACTAATCAATCACAATGCATTTTATTCCAATTTAAAAATTATCTAATTATAAATATACCTGGGATTAACTTGATGTATGCGATCTACAATAATTTTTAAAAGCAATTGGTAATAAAGATCATTCAATTGCGGTTAGAAGTGAATCCGTTTTTTTTTTTTTAACTGAAACCGGTATTTTTATTTATGGGTGGCCGAAGCCAGATCAAGCATTACAATTCACTGTTTCAAACAATACATTTCTCTACTTTTACAAGAACGCCTTGCCCTTTTAGGGAATAGTTGCCACATTCGGTGCTCCTGCATTTATGCTGATCATGCTCTTTTCGAGAGTACATCCTGTGTTTTCCAGTCTGTCTACTTCTGTGATTAATTCTCTGAGAATATGGAAGAGTTGTACTGAGGAAAAGTCCTTCAGGAGTCTGTTCACTCTTGTAAGCTGTTTGTTTAGTGCTGGATCCTTGAGCCCTTTCTTGTTTATTAGAGATTTTATCAGCAATTCTGAGTCTCCAAAGACTATGATTTCCCTTGTTGGCATTATGATGCATGTGTTGTACTTGATGGCAAACAACTCATAGAAGATCAACTCACTTATATATATCTAGATGAATCTACGGAAGAGATATCAGATGACAAGTCCAAAGGGGGAGATTGTTGGCATTATGAGACAAGTGTTGTCCTTGATGGCAAATCACACAAATGATAAATTATAGTGCAGCAAATTTATTTGATAAATTATAGTGCAACAAAGTTTCCTTCATGTAGAGAAAAGTTCACGCACTTTTATGCAGAGAAAAGTTTATTCCGTGTAGAGAAACGTTCACGCACTTTTATGCAGAGAAAAGTTTATTCCATGTAGAGAAAACTTCACGCACTTTTATGCAGAGAAAATTTTATTCCATGTAGAGAAAAGTTCACGCACTTTTATGTAGAGAAAAGTTTATTCCATGTAGAGAAAAGTTCACGCACTTTTATGCAGAGAAAAGTTTATTTCATGTAGAGAAAAGTTCACGCACTTTTATGCAGAGAAGAGTTTATTTCATGTAGAGAAATGTTCACACACTTTTATGTAGAGAAAAGTTTATTTCATGTAGAGAAAAGTTTACAAACTTTCATGCAAGAGAAAAGTTCACACACTTTCATGGTTGGTTCATGGTATTAGTCCGACAGTTTTTGATCCTATGGTTTTGGCCCGTGGTATTGCATCCAAAAGTGTTGATCTCACGCACTTTCATGGTTGGTTCATGGTATTAGTCCAACAGTTTTTGATCCTATGGTTTTGGCCCATGGTATTGCATCCAAAAGTGTTGATCTCACGCATTTTCATGGTTGGTTCATGGTATTAGTCCGACAGTTTTTGATCCTATGGTTTTGGTCCGTGGTATTGCATCCAAAAGTGTTGATCTCACGCACTTTCATGGTTGGTTCATGGTATTAGTCCAACAGTTTTTTGATCCTATGGTTTTGGACCATGGTATTGAGAAAGGACTAAGGCTATAAAAGAGGAAGGAGATCATTTGGCAAAGCATCATCTGAATTATTGAATATCTGATAAAGTGCTAGATCTGGAATACTGTGATTGGGTTATGGTGCAGATCTGGATCTGAGCTAAAGAGGGATCTCACCGGTTGATGGAGAACAAGATCTAAGGATAGATCGGGATCAAATGGTTTGAAATGAACTATCTCTATATATTTGATTATGCTTATTCTAGATCTGTATACTGAAAAATGATCTGAACGGGGTATAACTTAAGTTTGAAATCGCTGCAAGTCATGTTTGAATATTTATAGATCTGTACGTGGGTTGGCTTTGGTGTAAGCGCGTATATATGCAGGTTTGGTTCATTGTAGTAGCGTATACAATTTGAGCTATGATATTTGAAGTCACGGGTGGTTCTGGTTGTTGATGGGTTCTGATGAAAGTTTAAAGGTGTCAGTATTCTGCATATCCTGTTTGGTTGATTGTGTTTAGCTTTAGTATTAATGGATGAGAACTAATATTGGACCAGGATCATAATGACTCATATTTATGTGATCTGATGGACTAGATCTGGGTGCTAACACATATATTATCCTTGTATATGTATTGATTTGGTGTTTGGGTGATTCAGAAGATTGATTGATTATGCGCTTCAATGATATTAATGGGTCCAGTATGAAAATTGGATGAAACGTGGCCTTTCAGATTATGTGTTGTGCTTCAGGAGTATCCAGTCTAAAAATGTATGAAACGTGGTACCTGGAGGAGAGAAGATTGTAGGCTAGCGCCTATGTACTAGTATCTTAGCTAGTACAAGAGCTAAGGGGGTGGTAGCTCCCTTCCAGTAGCAGTTGAAAACTTTGGAGCATTGTAGCAGGTAGCAGCCTGCGTACTAGTAAATGGATCGGCTAGTACAAGAACTATGGGGGTTGTAGCTCCCTTACAGGAGAGACTGGAGAACGAGAGAGGGTTGTAGCTCTCTGCAGGTAGAAGCCTGCGTACTGGTATAAGACTGCACCAGTACATAAATATTGTAAAAGGATTTTCTTATTAAGAAGAAGATTGAGATGACTTGCAGCAGGTGGTTTTCTCCCACATTGGGTTTCCACCTTATATCATGGTGTTCATGTGTGTGGCTTATGTGTGATGATCTGTTCTATTTTACTGCACCTGTTTACTGTTAATATGGTTGATAATGTTCTAATGCACTCATTAAGGATCAACTAACTGAATCATAAGAAGTTGTGGAAGTAGCATATATGAATCTGAATATGGAAATGAAAAAGTTTTATTGATGTGATAATACTGATTCACCCCCCCCCTCTCAGTATTATTTCCAACAATTGGTATCAGAGCAGGTCCTTTGGTAGAAGCTTGATCGCTTGAAGGAGATCCGTGGAACTATGGGAAAGAAGCTTAAGAAGAAAGCACCTAAGAAGAAGAAGACATCTCAAAAGAACTATGACAGTGGGAGAATCGATTGGGGATTAGGTATAAGAAGCTCTTCAGATTCAGAATCATTTCAGAATGAAGATGAACTATCAGGTATGAATTTGCTATCCTCTGATGTTCCAGCTATCTATCCATTTGGAAAAGATGAAAGTGATAGTGAAGCAACTGAATTTGCTTTTATGGGTGAGCAAGAAAAGTATCAAATAGAGGAAGTATTTAGAAGGCTTACAGACAAAATTAAAGATCAACAAGATCTATTGAACAAAAGGGAATGTGCTTTCAAAGAAGAAGTTACCAAACTAAAAGCTCAATCAGAGGAAGGAAACAAGGTAAGAAAGTTACTCAAGGACAAGGAAAATCAATGTCAAAAGTTGCAGGGTGAAGTGACATCATTAAGAGATGAAGTCAATGAAAGAAGCACAACCATCAAGAAACTCAGAGATAGATCCAGTTACTATGAAAGTCTTGAAGCCACAATCTGCTCACTAAAGGAAGATCTTGAAGAATCAAAGAAGCAGAATAAAGATCTACTCCAAGCTATTGAAAAATAGGTAAACGAAGATATCAGCTTAAAATCTCAACTGGAATGTGCCTTCAGAATTCGTCAAATGCAGCAGGATCTGAATGAAGAACAAGAAAAAGAGATTTTCAAACTAAGGCATCAGTTGGAAGAAGGAAGGAAAGTTGAAGAAGACATGAAGAAGCAATGTCTAGAAAAGGAGGAACAACTTCAAGTTGAGGTAAATATCTTGAAAGGTAAATTAGAAGAAAAGGATAAACTGTTACGATTTCAAGATAGTACTAAAGTCTTGAATGATATTATTAATAGTCAAAGGTCTCCTGCTATCAAAACTGGTCTTGGTTTTCATGAATCTATTGAAGGTGAATCTAGTTCAAAAAGTAAGACAAGGGACTCTACTGCAAAATTTGAAATGCTCAATAAGGAGATGAAAGGTCAATCTCGTCATCAAGCAAGGAAAGAAATTCTTCAAAGAAAATCTTTTACTCCTCCTATGAATAATGTTGAATGTTATGTATGTCATAATCTTGGACATGTTGCAGCCAGATGTAGAAGAAGAAGGTTTCAAGACCATCATGCAAAAATATCATCACATTCAAGGTACTTTAATGGATATTGCTTTGCTTACAATATGTTTGGTCACAGAGCTGTTGATTGCTATAGAAGAAATATGAGATGTTACACATGTAACAAGCTTGGACATATAGCTAAGGAATGCAGGAAAAAAGTATGGGCACCATACCAAAAGGAGAAAACATCATCATC
The DNA here is from genome assembly GCA_031772625.1 of Pinus tabuliformis. Classification (NCBI taxonomy): domain Eukaryota; kingdom Viridiplantae; phylum Streptophyta; class Pinopsida; order Pinales; family Pinaceae; genus Pinus; species Pinus tabuliformis. Next base: position 1,960,697,628 of record CM062816.1, on the reverse strand, counting down.
ACACTTGAAGATGTGGAAGAAGAAAGAAGTACAGTCAGAAAGAGGCGGCACAACACAACATACAGACATAACAGAATCAGAGGGAGCTGGAAGTGTAAAACTTCAGTGTCCTAAATCTCATACGCAAGTTTCGTAAAGAGAAGTCACATATATACGCGAGTTGGTTATGGCAGCGTATATGATTGTTTGAGGAAAGGCAGTAGGGACAGGTTCAGGAAAAGGATCAGTCATGATCCGGTTTATTATTTGCGCTGTTTGATAATGGTTACAATTTGCTGATGATGTGTGGAAATGACTTGATGGTTAGAAGTGTTTTGTTTCTAACTTGATAATGATGATGTATTGATACTTCTTGCTGATATGAATGATCAGATCTGACAGTAAACAAGATGGCACAGGTTTAGGGGGAGCATATGCTTTTAATGCATTGTTGGCATTATGGTTAATAGTCCTTGGTGATGATGCTTATATGGATAAATGATTCATCTTGTTATGATATGGTTATGAGTTGTTCAGATGATTCTTCGGGTTACATAGTTGATATTTAGATCAGATTTGTGGTTGATCCCCTAATGGTGCTTACATGGTGATCTTCATAAGGATAAGGAGAAGTACTTAGCTTGAATTCACATCTTCTTTACTTGATGATGAGTCACTCATATGTTGTTGTCGTCATATGCATAAAGATCATATATTACATTTATGATGCAGGATTCCTATTGTTCTTGGCACATATATGGATGAGGACTGTTGGCTGGATACATGGATGATTATTCAAAGTTGCATTGTTGGAGACTTGATGATTATGAGTTCTTACCTTTATGATGATAGGTTGTTTCGTACATATGTTGATTGATATTCCCAATTGATGATACTTGGTCCATGCAGATCTAGATGGCTATGGTGTTTCTCACATATGATAGAATGATTCTGTATATATAGAATTTTGTTCAAAAGGATGAGTTGATACGGACATACCTTGATGATTCATACACTAATACAAGTTGCTGGTGACAGATGCTATGGAGCAGATCATTTAGTGTCGTTGCTGATGTTTATCATGATCTTATTTAGGTGTTTGGTCTCTATTATAAATGTCATGTATATCATTCGATGTAAAGGTCATATCAAGAATCATGATGTAATAGTCTGTCTCTATCTATTGTAGTCATTTGATGAAATATTTCAGTCATATCAAGGTCATGTAACGGCCTATGTTAGTTTCCCCACTATGCCTGGGATGAATGATGTAATGTACTTGGTTGTCATTTTCTGGTATATCCCCACTTGGTTGGGAGATGGATGTATGTATGAGTATTTGGTGCTAAGAAGGTCATGTATGATGTATAGAGTCATGTTCTTGTAGAACACCTTTTTGCAGACCTTGCTTACATACAGGGGGAGCATGAACAACACAATTCAGCAAGAGCAGAGCTTTCAACATGTAGCATGAATAGATTGGTACACCTTGGCATATACAAAGGGGGAGCTCATTCATAGATTTCAACAGGTACTCAGGGGGAGTATGAATAGCGGAATGCCTTTCTAGGAAAGAAAATATCTTGGTTCGCCCTTTGCCCTTGATGTCAAAGGGGGAGAGTGATTTGGTATTGTTGCTATCAAGTCCAAAGGGGGAGATTGTTGGCATTATGATGCATGTGTTGTACTTGATGGCAAACAACTCATAGAAGATCAACTCACTTGTATATATCTAGATGAATCTACGGAAGAGATATCAGATGACAAGTCCAAAGGGGGAGATTTTTGGCATTATGAGACAAGTGTTGTCCTTGATGGCAAATCACACAAATGATAAATTATAGTGCAGCAAATTTATTTGATAAATTATAGTGCAACAAAGTTTCCTTCATGTAGAGAAAAGTTCACGCACTTTTATGCAATGAAACGTTTATTCCATGTAGAGAAAAGTTCACGCACTTTTATGCTGAGAAAAGTTTATTCCATGTAGAGAAAAGTTCACGCACTTTTATGCAGAGAAAATTTTATTCCATGTAGAGAAAAGTTCACGCACTTTTATGCAGAGAAAAGTTTATTTCATGTAGAGAAAAGTTCATGCACTTTTATGCAGAGAAGAGTTTATTTCATGTAGAGAAATGTTCACGCACTTTTATGCAGAGAAAAGCTTATTTCATGTAGAGAAAAGTTTACGCACTTTCATGCAAGAGAAAATTTCACACACTTTCATGGCTGGTTCATGGTATTAGTCCGACAGTTTTTGATCCTATGGTTTTGGCCCGTGGTATTGCATCCAAAAGTGCTGATCTCACACACTTTCATGGTTGGTTCATGGTATTAGTCCGACAGTTTTTGATCCTATGGTTTTGGCCCGTGGTATTGCATCCAAAAGTGTTGATCTCACGCACTTTCATGGTTGGTTCATGGTATTAGTCCGACAGTTTTTGATCCTATGGTTTTGGTCCCTGGTATTGCATCCAAAAGTGTTGATCTCACGCACTTTCATGGTTGGTTCATGGTATTAGTCCAACAGTTTTTTGATCCTATGGTTTTGGACCGTGGTATTGAGAAAGGACTAAGGCTATAAAAGAGGAAGGAGATCATTTGGCAAAGCATCATCTGAATTATTGAATATCTGATAAAGTGCTAGATCTGGAATACTGTGATTGGGTTTGAAATGAACTATCTCTATATATTTGATTATGCTTATTCTAGATCTGTATATTGAAAAATGATCTGAACTGGGTATAACTTAAGTTTGAAATCGCTGCAAGTCATGTTTGAATATTTATAGATCTGTACGTGGGTTGGCTTTGGTGTAAGCGCGTATATATGCAGGTTTGGTTCATTGTAGTAGCGTATACAATTTGAGCTATGATATTTGAAGTCACAGGTGGTTCTGGTTGTTGATGGGTTCTGATGATAGTTTAAAGGTGTCAGTATTCTGCATATCCTGTTTGGTTGATTGTGTTTAGCTTCAGTATTGATGGATGAGAACTAATATTGGATCAGGATCATAATGACTCATATTTATGTGATCTGATGGACTAGATCTGGGTGCTAACACATATATTATCCTTGTATATGTATTGATCTGGTGTTTGGGTGATTCAGAAGATTGATTGATTATGTGCTTCAATGATATTAATGGGTCCAATATGAAAATTGGATGAAACGTGGCCTTTCAGATTATGTGTTGTGCTTCAGGAGTATCCAGTCTGAAAATGTATGAAACGTGGTACCTGGAGGAGAGAAGATTGTAGGCCGGTGCCTACGTACTAGTATCTTAGTTAATACAAGAGCTAAGGGGGTGGTAGCTCCCTTCCAGTAGCAGTTGAAAACTTTGGAGCATTGTAGTAGGTAGCAGCCTGAATACTAGTAAATGGATCGGCTAGTACAAGAACTATGGGGGTTGTAGCTCCCTTACAGGAGAGACTGGAGAACGAGAGAGGGTTGTAGCTCTCTGCAGGTAGAAGCCTGCGTACTGGTATAAGACTGCACCAGTACATAAATATTGTAAAAGGATTTTCTTATTAAGAAGAAGATTGAGATGACTTGCAGCAGGTGGTTTTCTCCCACATTGGGTTTCCACCTTATATCATGGTGTTCACGTGTGTGGCTTATGTGTGATGATCTGTTCTATTTTACTGCACCTGTTTACTGTTAATATGGTTGATAATGTTCTAATGCACTCATTAAGGATCAACTAACTAAATCATAAGAAGTTGTGGAAGTAGCATATATGAATCTGAATATGGAAATGAAAAAGTTTTATTGATGTGATAATACTGATTCACACCCCCCCCTCTCAGTATTATTTCCAACATCCCTTCGGTTTCCTTTTCTGGCCAGTTGACAAGCTTTTAAAAGACTGAGAACTTCTGCCTGATTGTTGGTTTTAAGCCCAAGTCCCCAGCTGAAGTCCTCTTTTCTCCCATTCGGGAGGTAGATGACCCCCCTTGCTCCAGACCTGCCTGGATTACCTTTCGAGGCTCCATCAAAGAAGATAGTGCATTTTCCTTGTGATTTCCACCACTTCTGGAAACTATCCAAGGTGTCTCTGATCTGCCAATTTTCCTTATGAATTGGGCGAATGATTGCTGAAGGTCTTGGCATGGGGGAGAAGCCATCCAACCATGCCTTTTCTTCATTTCGTAGGGAGCTATCTTTGACATTGGATTTTCTCAGAGTTTCTATTAGGAGTTTCTTGGCCTGCTCCACTGCAGTTTCTGCAGTGATTTCTTTTTGGTTGAAGACAATTTCGTTCCGGGAAAGCCACAACTTCCAGAAAACATATTTTGGAGCTGCAATCCACACCTTATGCCAAAGATATTTATCAATGATGTTGTAGGGGTATCGAGCTTTCCAAGATGAGAACATGTCTGTGATCAAACAATGTGCTGGGGGTCTCACATTCAACCCTGTCAAGAAGCTAGTCCAGGCCTTCTGTGCATACTCACATTCGATGAACATGTGAACTGAGGTTTCCAATGCATTTTTGCAGAACGCACATCGATGAGGACCAACAATGTTTCTTCTGCACAGATTATCTCCAGTCAGGATTTTGTTGTGGAATAAAGTCCAAAAGAAGAAGTTGATCTTGGGGATGCTGAAGTTTTCCCAGATCTGATTCCACACTGTTTCCGGGTGCGGAGAATCCTTTTTACCTTGCATCTGTAGGTATCCTTGTTTGGCTGTGTACACCCCTGTTTTTCCCCATCCCCATGAATCTTCCTCATCCTTATGCACTGGTGTAAAGTCTGTAATTGCATCTGTGAAAGTATTTAACTGATTTTTTAAATGCGCTGGAATGTTAGGCAATGACCAGCACTGCCAATTGCCTTTGTTATCCCACTCTGCTATATCCTCGATTTTCCGGATTCCTTTTGAACTTAACCAAGCTCTTAAATCTGCAATTTCATTAATGGCTGAAAGTGGAGGGTGACCCATGATTCGATCTCTCCACAGCAATATATTTTTGTCGTTCCCTGGAATTTTATACAGATGAGTTCTAAAGAATTCGATCCCTTTACAGCAAAGCCTCCAAGCCTGCGTTCCTCTAGGAGAAAGCGCTGGATTGAAGGAGGTGATCGACTAATTTTTGAGGTACTTGAGTTTTAAGAGCTGGCTGATAGGGTGCGTAGGCTCGGTTAATAACTGCCACAGAAGTTTGCAACCCAAGGCTAGATTTGCTTGCTGGGGGTCACGAATTTGGAGTCCGCCTTCGACAATGGGACGCTTCACTATTTCCCAGTTAATTAGATGAAATCGGTTGCTGTTTCCCTTCCCAGTGTTCCACAGAAAATTCCGCATTAGACAGGAGATTTGATCTGCGATTTGTCTTGGAGCCATCAGCAGAGAGGCTTGGAATGTAGGCAAGGCTGAAAGCACAGAATGAATTAGAGTGAGCTTGCTACCTGTGGTGAGCCAAACGCCACCCCACGCTGCAATATTTTTTTGAACTTTGAAATCACCTCCTCCCACAAGTGATTGCGGTTGGATCCCATCGTCAGAGGAAGACCAAGATACTTTATTTTATCCCACGCTGCATAGCCTTTGAACCCCAATTCGCTGGCAATCCTTTCAATTGTTTGTTGATCTGTATTCCATCCATAAACAACACTTTTCCTCTCGCTGACTAACGCTCCGGAGATGCTGCAATACTTTTGGAGAATGGTTTTGAAGGAGTTAGCAATTCTCATGGAAGCACCCCCGAGTAGGAGTGAATCATCAGCAAAGAGTGCGTGATTCACTGGGGCTATGCCTTGCACAATTCTTATCCCAGGTATGGAACCGATTTGTTTCTCCTGAGTCAGCTTTCTGCTTAGTGAATCAGCCATCAGAATGTAGAGAAAGGGAGAAAGAGGGCAACCCTGCCTCAGTCCCCTGGTGGCTAAAAAGAACTCTGATGGTCTACCATTCACCATTGGGGCGATCCAGATGTTTTCAATGCAAGCTTTCATGAGGTTTATGAATTCCTGGTTGAATCCAAAGGCTGCAAGAACCCTGAACAGGAAAGAACAATTGACTCGATCAAAAGCATTACACATATCCAATTTGATAATCATACCTTGTTCTTTCCGTGTTTGACTGGAGTGGAGGGCTTCTTGGATCTGAATGACATTGTCCAGGATTTGTCTGCCTTTCACAAATCCTCCTTGGGCCGGAGAGATGAGCTTTTGGAGAAGAGGCTTAATTCTGTTAGCCAGCAGTTTGGCCACGATCTTGTAGGATGAATTGCAGAGTGAGATCGGCCTGTATCTGTCAAAGGAGCCTGGGTTTGTTTCTTTGGGGGTTAAAGCGAGGAAGGTGGAGTTTATTCCTCCACCCACTTTTTCCTTCCTTAGGATTCCTCTTATGATTCTGAAGAGATCAATTTTGTTTATCTCCCAACAAATTCTATAAAAATGAACTGAGAATCCGTCAGGTCTTGGAGCTTTGTCTGGTTCCATGGACCAGACTAACTCTTAGTTATCTCTTCTTCTGTGACTGGGCTCAACGGAGAATCATTATCTTCCACGCTGACTAGTTTTGGAATGGTTGTGAGAAACTCTTCTGCATCCTCCTCATTCCCATTTCTTTCCGCACTAAGGAGGTTCTGAAAATGGTTTACAGCTGCTTCTTTGATTTGAGAAAATCCTTTATACACCTGACCGCTAGTGCTGGTGATTTCTGCTATATGATTGCGTGAGAGGCGAGCCCTGCACTGTATATGGAAATATGTGGTATTTCTGTCCCCATATTTGAGCCACAGGCTTCGAGACATTAAGCGCCAATATTCTTCTTCAATTCTAAAAGAGCAGTATGCATTCCTTTGGGCAGATTTTTCATTGGCTAAGTCTGTGGGAGAGGGATCTTTCTCCTCCATTTCGAATTGTATTCTTTCCAACTGAAGAACTGCCTCCTTCCTCTACCTAGTGGGGGTTTGCATAGATTTCTTAATCCAATCTTTAAGAGCTTTTTTTGTGTTTTTCATTTTTTGTTCCCACACAAAGCTTGGGGATCCGAATACATCTATCCTCCATGCTGTTTGGACTGTTTCAAAGAACCCTTCTTTACCTGCCCAGAGAGGGCTGAAATGAAATGGGAGGGGGCCAAGATCTTCTTCTTCTTTTAGGCATAAAAGGATTGGCTTATGGTCCGATGTGAGCTTTGGGAGGATCTTGGAAAAAACTATTCTGTTGTCCATCATTAATGAGCTGCTGATGAGAAATCTATCCAACCTAGCAGAGATTTGATTTTCTCCTGTTCTATTGTTAGTCCAGGTGTATTTGCCTTTCACGGGTTTGAAATCGACTAAGTCCCACTGCAGTATCAGATTTCCAACTGTATTGATGAAAGGATCCCTAGAGTAAATCCATCCTCTTTTTTCTTTGGGATCTAGAATTATATTCAGATCACCACCTATGACTATATTTGTGGGGTTGATCTGCTCTATATAATCCAAGAGTGTCCTCCAGCACTCTCTCTTTTCTTCATAATGAACAAGGACATACAAGTTAAATAGAGCAAGGGGGAGATTGCTTACAGTGTGCGCAGTTTTGTGAAGATCCAATGTTGGGTCTCATAGAATCGTTCTAATGAGAAGGAGTTTTTTGACCAAAATGTGCCTATTCCTCCAGCCGAGCCCCTTGGACTGACAACCTTTCCTAAATCATATTTCCATTTCATAATGCTAGTGTTTAGAAGGGTGTCCCCTTCTATTTTAGTCTCTTGGAGCATAAGGATGTCCGCGGTTTCCATCTTCAATAAGTCTTTAATAGCCTCTGCCTTATTGGGATTACCCAGTCCCCTACAGTTCCAAGAGACCAGCTGCATCATTTACCACTTGATGGGGTGGGGCCTCCTCCCTTGGACGCCCTTGGTCTTGTATTTCTCTCGATGGTCATTTCAATGGTAGTTTGACTGCCTAGGGTTTTCTGCCGTTCTGATTCTTCTTCCCTAGTTTCCTTGTTTGTTCTTCTTCCCACTTTTTTTGATGGCCTTTCAAAGGTTTCCTCATCAGATGAGCCCGTGTTTTCTAGGTTCTTCTTCTTTTGTTTTATGATATCAGCATAAGAAGGAGAAGGGGTATTGCTAGAGTTCAGATTTGGGATGTTACCTGGCTCTTGGTTGTCTGCATTATTCATCTTTGGTGGATCTTCCTGCTCGACCTCTGGAGGATCTGTCGGTGGTGTAAGAGATTCGAAGGGGTTTTTATCTCCTGCAATGTTGTTAGCTTCCCTGCTTCCACTGTTTTGATTACTTGCGTCTTCTTGCCCTGATTTGTTCCCTGTCTCTTTTGCTTTGTTTTTGTTGTTCTGCCTGCTGCTTGTTGTTCTCTTTGCTTGCTTCCACTGCTCGCCTTTTTCTTTTTCTGCTATTTCCTCATTTTTTTTTTTTTGCAATATCTTGCAAAATGCCCATATTCATGGCAATGTCGACATTTAAAGGGCAGTTGTTCGTAATCTAGCTCTTGAATATGCGACCAGTCTGCCACTGAAAGTTTGATGGCTTCAGGAAGCCCGACCTCCAGATCAACTTCCACACAGATGCGTGCGCAGGAGAACTGATCCTTCCTCGGGGCCTGATCAATATACCTGCCTAGGGCATTGCCAATGGATTGCAGCGAGCTCTGACTCCAGCAGTGGAGAGGGAGGTGCGGGAGGCGCACCCAAACAAGGACGGCTGTGGGCACATCTTGAGCAGGGTCAAAATCTGGAGACCATTTGTTCAAATATAACCCTTGAGGGCCCATGAAATAAGGTCCACTTCTGAAGATCAAGCTTCGGTCTTCCCCACTGTCAAACACGAAGACGAAGAACCCTTTGCCTACAAAATGGCTTTTTATTCCTTCCTTAACCAGTGGGATCCAGTTTCGTTTGACCCAATCATCTACTGCCTTCGGGGATGGCCATAGCCCTGTGAACTGGCCGATGAGGCCCCTTTCGGCAAGGTTTAGCGCTGATCTACAAGCATCATCTACCGGTAGAGACACCGTAGGGATGTTGTCCAACTTTTTAACGAACTTTTGTTGCGAGACCGAGATCGGCCGCTTATCAGCTGCAGCAACAAGGGAACGGAATGCATCTAGATCTGAAGGTGGAAGGGAATCACCTCCATTCGCCATGGTCAAGGATTGAGGGGCGGGGGTCAAAGCAGGGACCCCATGCACCAACTCAGATCGACCCCCAGAGCTATCGAAACACGTTTGTAACACGAAAGCCTGAACCTTTTCAATCCAAAACGCCACGCACACCGAAGGCCTTTCCGAAAACGCAGAGCTCCACACCCAGATCGGGCAAGGCAGAGCCGAGCCCAAGGGTTACAGATCGAGCACGAAAATTTTCTGTTGTAGAGCCGCTATTGGTTATTTTTATTAGTGAATCTGTTTTAACAATAATCGTTTCGTATAAAAAGTTAGCCAAAATGATTGTGAAAGATATATTGCATAAAGAGTTATTCATATATTCAGCATAAAATAAATATCACCATCATAAAAAAGTGCAATAACGATAATCAAAATTCAAACTTTCATACATAAACAATTCGAAAAGAAATGATTGCCTAATACATAAGTAAAAAGAATTATGAGGTAAAAGTACCATTTATAATACATCCTACTCATGTGTTTCAACAATATTGATTTACCTTCAATCCATTCAACATTATCTAGGAGTACAAAAGTGCAATTTCAGTAGAAGATGCTAAATCAGATAAAAATAAATCTTGTTCCATATATTTCACCAGAACTTCCTCAAAGGGGCAAAAGTGCATGCTTTGAAGAGAATTTCTGATAAAGTTCTGGACCCCTCTCTAAATGCATGAGAGGAGTTTAAATACTAAAACTATAAAACTAAAAATAGATTATTACAAAAATAGATGAGGTTTTAAACGACCTACCTCAATTTGTGCAAAAATAAAATCAAAATGGAAATAAACAAGGTGAGTAACTATCCTGCATTTGATCCTTCAGATTGCAAATATCCATCATGGGCTTAAGCCGTGTTTGGTTGGCAGACTTCAGCTTTCAACTGTACAGCGAATACAACATCGGTTAGTGCTGGCACCATTTTCTCGGTGGAAGTGGTTAGGCATCGCAGGGTCATCCATTGGCTGTGAGGCTTGACCAAATGTTGCCAATATGCCTCCCAGTTTAACTTGGCCGTTTGCCTTATCACTTCTGCATTTTCTTCTGCTTCCTGCTTCCATTGTTGTTTGAGCTATTTCGCATTAGGAACGAAATCTGGAATGGATTCTGCCACAAGATTGACAATATGCAAATTCTTATTGATATTTTCTATGACACAGTTCGCTGCTGCCGAAGCATCCACTGTTGCCTTTTCTGCTTCTTTAAATCGAGAATCCTAGCTCGCAAATAAAAATTCTTATGCAATTCTTCTAGCTTGGGTAGGTCGACTTTTCTCCCATCCTCTGTATTTTTTCAAACGATGAAATCAAATACTTTTCTAAAGATCTCATCATATTTAAGTCACATTTCTACAACTTGACTTGTCAGTTTATCGCTTGTTTCGAAATAGGTTTTCCAATGTGAAAATTTTTGGCACAACAATTCTTTCTGATGCATCAGTTGGGAGCTAAGACTGAGTACTTCGGTAACAAACTAATCAATTTTTGGATCGTCTTTATGTAGATTAGTTATTATCTGTAACTGTGCTTCCTTCTCGGCTAAGCTGGTTCGATGTTCTATTTGCATCTGTTCAAATATTTGTTGATGCTTAGCCAACTGCATCTCTGCTTGCTGGTTGGATTTGACTTGTTGTAGTTGTTGCTCATGCTACGCTATTTTATTCTCTTTTTCTCTAAGCAACATTTGGATTTTTGTTTCTTTGTCTATGGTCACTATGGCATAAGCATCTGCAAACTGCGAGAATCTAGTGAGGTTGGGAGATGGCTCAACAGGCGAGTCCTTCCATAGAACATCCATTGGTTCATTTTCATGGGTAGTAGCAGCTATAGAGTCTAATTTTCTTTTATTTCTTTGTCTTTTCACCATGGCCTTATGCTGTGGGCTATAAAATACATCCAAAGGGGGTATTTTTTTAATTCTCAAAATTATTTCAGAAGTAGGGGTAGCAAGGATGTGCTCTACCTCTTGCATATTTGCAATTTCTTCCATTGTAATTTCCAGGGCTATTTTTTGTTGTGGAGTTTGCAACTCTGGCACCTATTCCTCTACATTGAGACTTTTATTAAAATTGTCCCACTCATCCTCTAAGTCAATTACCATGGGTTTTATTGGCTATGCAAAGGTAGCAGGGATTTCAGCCTGCTTGCTAGCTGAAGTTTCTTCAACTATCTTCTGTGTAGATTGGGCGGTATCCCTCACTGACTCCATGCTTATGCTTTTCCCATTTTGTGATGACTGTTGTGATTCCCCAATAGATTTCTCTTGAGATTCTGCTCCAGAATTGGACTTGGAATTTTCTTTGGAGTCACCTTCTATAGTCACACTGGGAGTAGGCTCCCTTACTGGTTCAATCAATAATTGGTCCAATGGAACCATTGCTAGCCTTATTTCCCTGTAACTGTAAAAATTTTCCAGGTCTTCATGGTCAAAAATTACTTGTGCCATATGCCTCACCTCTATGAAGGTGTTCTTTTGCAAAAAGATGTCATCAAAAACATCCTCTTCATTACTGAATACTTTTATTTTCACTAGAGTGGTGAAATCCTTGATGGTGCTGAACAGGTCATATTGTCATCCAGGGAATTGAGGTAATTGCAGAGATAGCATGTTCTCTGCTTCTTCGAACGCATGCCCTAGGTCGTTTAATGCAAATGCTTCACACTGTACAGGGAATGTATGTCAAGTGGAATTTTTTTATTCTTTCAGTGTCTTGCTCATTCCTCCCTCACTAATTGTTTGATAGGCTATCTCTCTAGCCATTAATTTATTTGGAACATAGTATGGGAGGACATCGGGGGAGGTGATCCTGCCAAAAACTCTAATATATTTAAATGTTTCCTCCCTGAACCATCTGGCCACCGGGAGGATGTCAACTTCAGCTTCTTGGGAAAACCATTTTTGTCTTTCTTGATTTTCTCTTCATTATTCAACCCGGCACGAATGTAGTCCACTAGGTCATCGTTCTCTTTAGCAAACTTCTCTACGCGTTGCCTGTTGTAATGACTTGGGGCTCTGGTAGGTGGTACATGAGCCATAGGTTGTCCAGGGTAAAAGTCCCCATAAGCTCTTGGCTCCTTATCTTGAATTCTCTGTTTGAGATGTTGGCTTCATCGATGACCCATTTTACCATATCGATATAAGGGATTATCTTCGGTCGAGCGGCTATGCAGTGCAAAAACGAGCATGCCATCTCCAGTATGGAAGTGTCTGAGGAATCACGTCTGTCAACTGTAGCTTTTGTTTCCATAATCCTCGATTATTCTTCCTCCAGTATGTTATACATAGCCTTCCATGTAGAGGTTCCTCCCTCTCTGTTTCATATGGTATCCGTGAACAGGGGAGTCATCTCTGTCTTCTTAGAGGCGACAACCTTGCCTTTCTTCACCATTGTTCTCAACGCTTTGCTTTGTGGGTTTTTCCTGAAAATGGAGAACAACATCTATCAGATACACAAAGATGAACGTAAAAATGAAATAATGCAGAAAGCTTGTGAAGGTGGTAAAAAGAGTTTTATTTGAACGCACGTAAGAAGATATCATATCAAGCTAAATGGCTTTTCACACATAAATGCAATTATTTCCCACTAAATTCCCACTAATGATTCGTTATCGCTTGGCTTTGACGCTCATAAATGTTTGTTAACGTAAAGCCGTTTATGTTTGTTAGCATAAAGGGTCCCCATTTATTAACGTAATATTAACTACTATCATTAATAAATGGGGGGTTGTTGAATACCACAACAATTGGTTATTCACTTGGAAGAACTAGCTATCTCTGAGAGTTTTTTGAAATTTCTAAAACTTCTAAAATAAATATAGTTTTGAAAATAAAAAAAATTACATGGAATATATAAAGTAAGCAACACTGCTCTTTTATAAAGAAAACAATCATCTACATAACTATCGCTTTTTTTTTTTGAGTATTCTTTTCTTATAAAAAGTAACTTTGTCTACATTAGCCTTTACTTGGTTTTTCAAAGATAAAAGCAATAAGTCTCTCCCCATATCGGTTTTTGGTTTACTTCGTTGTCATAGGTAGAGCCTCTGCTACCAGCAGGCATTCATAGCCTCAACAGGGTTACCTTTTAACTAGGAATGATCTAGTATCCCACTTAAGTCAGAATGAAATTTTAAAGATAAGCTCGTAAGTATACTTATTGGTTTCTTTATTTTCTGAAGTAATTCATTGTTGCTTCAGCGCTTCATCTTTTATTTCTTAAAGGACAATGTCTTGGTTTGGTTACCAACATTGACAATGCCATTGGCTTGATTTGTAATTTAACTGAACAAGCGGGCTCGTGATGAGACCCCTTGTCTTTTGATTAATATAATCCGAAGCCAATACCCTATTTTGATATGCAGTATTGGTAATGTTAGTTAGTTATAATATTATGATCATGGTAAGCCGGCTCTTGATGAGACCTCTTATCCTTTAAGTTTTAAGTATATTTTAGAATTACACTCTAAAAATGAAAATTGGTTAAGTGGGGAGGATCATTGGCTCCCTAAGAGCTTCTGGATGACAAGTGTAGATTTTTTGAAGATGCCTTTCTGGAGAGGAACTTTGTTTTGTTATAGATACTTTTCTAGATTGATGTAAAGGAAAAGTTTCTCTCTTAAAGCTAAGTTTCATAAAAAATCATATAATTAAGGAGGAAGACAGGAAATTTAAGAGCAATCAAACTTAACTATACACTTCATATATGTAGATTACTTTCATAAAAATCTTTACTTATACAAGAAAAAAGTCAAAATAAAAAAGAGACTATCCTATGTAAAACCAAAAGTAAATGCTTTTGAATTGGTATTATTATTTGTAAAGGAAGCTTTTAACTAAAGGCAATAATATACAGTGAACAAAAAAGATCATCTTCTATGGAAACTATTTCTTTAGAACTGTCCATTAACAGGTAGAGATTCTCTCTTACCTGATAAATCTTGTAGCAGAAAGGTCGATGGGCCTAATTGTTCCACAATATGAAATGGGCCAAGCCACATTTGTTGGAACTTGGTATGCTTACCTTTCTCTTCATGGGCTTTATCCCATTTTAATACTAGGTCTCTGAGTTGAAAATATTTTGAAGCTACAAAATTTGAATCAAATGAGGCTTTGACTAACTACTAATGATGTGCATGCATGGTCCTGGTTTTTTACCTTTCCTCTTCAAGCTTAAGAATTTGTAATTGTCTAACCTGCATAGATGAGGAAGGAGTTTCTCCAATGAATTGAACTAAGGTTGAGGGAATAGCTACGTTTGTTGGTAAGACTACTTCTTTCCCATAGACCAAATTAAAAGGAGAAGTGCCAATGGAGGCTTTCTGAGTTATTCGATCTACCCATAGAGAAAACACTAAAGACTTATACCAATTCTTTTGGCCTTGGTCGACGGTTCATTTAATAATCATGATGAGATTTTTGTTTGTGGATTCAGCTAATCCATTTCCTTACGGATAGTAATTGGCCAAATACTTAAGCTTAAAACCTATTTTAAGAGCAAATTCTGTCATAGTGTGGCCTGAAAAATAAGAAATGTTATCAAAAATTAAAGCAGATGGTAAGCCAAATCTGGTGATGATAAATTGCTATAAATTCAATAATATTTTCTGAATTGGCTACCTTGAGTGGAATTGCTTCTACCCATTTGGTTAAATAATCAGTGGCTGTAAAGAAGAATGATGAACAATCTCACCTATTACGTCCAATCCCCATTGTTCAAATGCTTGGTCAATGTTCACTGGCTATAGTGATAGTGTGGGTTTTCTCTGTCTTCCAACAGCTGTTTGACAAATCCTGCATCTCCTTACGTAACTGTGTGCATCTTTGAACAACGTTGGCCAGTAATATCCGACATGTAGGATTTTATGTGCTGTAGTATCACCTCCAAAGTGATCATCAGTTGGTCCATCATGCAGTTCCTGCAATACCTTCTCTGCCTCAGATTTTTCAAGACATCTAAGTAAAACAAAATCATAATTTATCCTGAAAATCACATCATGGACAATCTGATATTGCCTAGGTTTTAACCTCAAGGCTCTTTTATTTGTGTAATTTAATTGAGTTGGTGCATATCCATTTTTCAAGTAAAATTTGATATTAGCATACCTTGATTCTGTATCGTTGAGGCTTACCTCAAAGAATTGTACATCGTCACCTGAATGTTGCAACTCTAATAGATTCGATGCTCCCGCCGACATCCTGCAAAAACCTTGGCCTTTTACAATTTTCGTTGGTTTAATTTCTATGTCATATTCTTGCAGGGCAATCACACAATTTGCTCTCATTTCTCCTACATCCCTTTGTATTAAAAGATTTCTCACTGTTGAGAATGGTACTATGACTTTAGTGTGGGTTTTGAGGAGATAACGTCTGAAGTGTTTTATAGATTTGAAAATAGCAAAAGCCTGTTTTTCAACATCTGAGTAATTTAATTCAGCTCCTTGCAAATTGGAGCTAAAGAAAGAGATCAGAGCTTCAACTTTATCTTGATTTTCTTGTGTCAATATGGCCGCATATGATTTCTCGGAAGCGAAAGTATATAGAATGAAATGATTGGAAAAATTCGGAGTTGCTAGAGATGGGGAGTTTATAATTGCTTGTTTTATCAAGCTAAAAGCTTCATGTTTTGAATGTCCCCATTTAAACAGAGAATTTTTCTTTATCATGGTTTGAAGAGGTAAAACAATTCTTGAGAAGTCAGGGACAAATCTTTTAACAAAATTTATTTGACCCAGGAAAGATTGCATTGATTTCTTGTTGTGTGGTAAAGGTATTTTAGAAATTTCTCTAATTCTGTCAGGGTCAATATGAATTCCTGCTTTGGAGACAATGAATCCAAGGATCTTTCCTTCACTTAACGCGAAAAAATACTTTTTGGGGTTCAGAGAAATTCCATACCTTTGGCAGTATTCAAAGATTTGTTTTAAATCTCTTAGATAATTACTGCGTTTTTTGGAGTATACTGTTATATCATCCAAGTAGATCACCACTAATTTATTTACTAAACCTTTGAAGGCCATATCCATAGCTCTCTGGAAAGTAGCACCAACATTGATCAATCCAAATGGCATCTTCTGATAAGCGTAAGTGCCCCACTTTGTTCTGAATGTAGTTTTCAGTTGGTCATTTGGATGTACTAAGATTTGATTATAACCTGAGAATCCATCTAGGAAAGACATTAGCTCAGAGCCTGCTACTGATTGCAAAATCTGTTCCATAGGAGGTAATGGGAAATTGTCCTTTTGGAAAGATTTATTGAGGTTGCGAAAATCTATACATATTTGAATATCGCTGTTCTTTTTCTTGACTGGGACAAGATTGGAAACCCATCGGGAGTGTCTAACAGGAAAAATAATTTTGGCTTTCAGCAGTTTATTTAACTCAGATTTAATTTGACTTTCTAAATTAGGATGGATCTTCCTCAATTTCTGTTGAATAGGTTTTTCATCAGATATCATGGGAATGGTATGTTGAATAATAGAGGTATCGTATGTCTTGAGATCTTCATAGTTCCATGCAAAGACATTCTTGTATCTCTTCAACAAACCTATAAAAGCTGCTTTTTCATTTGATGTAAGACCGAGACCTAAGTTAATATTTTGAGGTTTCAAATCAGTCCCAAGATTGATCAATTCAAACCTCAGAGTTGAACTCTGAAGTTTTGAATTGGTAGATCGTTTAAATCTGTCTTTAAGGTCGTATAAATCTTCCAACTTAACTACAGATTTTGGTATAGCATTAATGACTGTTTCTTGTTTAAGTTGGTTATCATGCTGGTCTTCATCAACTATCTGGTCATCGTAAGAGCCTTCTGAGGTCAGGAAGCTTATGATATCTGGATCGTTATTAAAGACTCTCCAGTTGGTGATATTGTCAGGAATAGAAGGCCTAAAAATTAATTCAATGGAAAATCGATCTGGGCTATAATTTTATGGAGGAATAAGCTTGGAAGCGACATTAACTAGAAGATCGGTGTTGGAATTCTGGAGTCTTGGGATAGGGGAAATATTAAACGCGGCAAAGTGGAGAGTGAGATCTTGGACAAATGACTGATAATGTTTCAAGTGTCCTGATAAACAATGTATAGTGTTCCTTACCTATTTTATGACAATCTTTAAATCTCTGAATACTTGAAGGTATTTTACGTTAAGGCCAATTGCCTTATACAGACCTTGAACTAGTGCCTCATATTTAGTGGTATTGTTGGTGCAATCAAATTCAAGTCTGCATGCTAGCATAGTTTTTTCCCCTTCTGGGCTAACTAAGATGCAACCTGCTCCTGCTCCATCATTGGATTTAGATCCATCAAAAAATAATTTCCAAAATAAAGATTTAACTACAAGTTTATCTACAAAATTTACACATTTAGAAGTGTCTGTTTGAGAAAAAATTTCAACTTGAGAGACAACAGAGTTTTCTAAGAAAGGTGAAGTATGAGCATTAAAATTTCCTAGAAATGATTCTACAGAATAATTTCTGATGATATTGTTGCTATACGCAACTGGTTCATTTTCTCCTTCTAGTTCTGTCACTATGAACTTCTGATGTTTCTCGCGATCAACCCTTATTTGATTTGGTTTACCGTTATAAGGAAGCCACAAGTGAGACCAGTCAATTTGAAAATAGCCATGAAGTTTCTATGACCAGTCTCTACTAAGGATTAAACCATAAAACTCAGGAATGTCAACTACAAGTATGTCGATGAATTGGCAAACTTTAGGGTTTGATGAAATTCTGATGGTTACTTGGTTAAGTTCTCCAAAGACTTCGACTTGAGAGCGATCTAACTGAACTATTCATACAATAGGTTTCTGAGGATGAACATTCAACTTGGCACAAACTGTTCTGGGAAAGATGTTAGATGAAGCTCCGGAATCAACCAGATAGTTGTGTAAGCTTTTGTTAAAGACTTCAAAAGTAAGGAGAAATGGTGGAGTGTGAGATTTTGATCTTCTCCCAATTAAAGCTATATCAATTGGATCAATTTTATTGAAAGAAGCACTAGGGTGTCTTCCCATTTCTTTGGTAGCTTATGAGATCACAACAGTAGGAAGTGGTGCAGTAGGTATTGCTTTAAGTTCTTTTAGAAGTAACTTATGTTGATGTTTCAATTTACTAAGCTCATGAAATGTAATGTTTGCCCTAGTCTTCTTCATATCATCAATAATATTATATTCCATTTCATCAGAAACTATCAGAGTTTTAGATGAGGGAGAAGGATCCAATTGAGTAGGTGTAGTCTGAGTGGATTTTGATACAGATTTCTTACCTATTGCTTTGTCCCTAGGGTGTGGCATTGAAGCCTTCTGTTTTGTATTTGTTTGTGACTATTCAACATGATTTTTACTTCGGGTAGCGATAGGTAAGGCTTCTTGAGTTTCTTCATTGGGAAGTATAAAATCCCACATCCCTTGTAATTCTGCTACTTCCTCGTCATCCGTTTGTTCTTCGTTTGTTGATACTTCGTCCTCCTCTCCATCTGATTCGGAATTTGATATGGAATTTGGGGGTTTAGGATCAGCAGGGGAATTCCTTTTGAATGGTCTAAAAGGTTTTTTAGAGGAAGTCTCTGCTACCTGTTTTTTAATATCAACCATTTCATTAGACATGGTCTTGAGGACTTTCTGAAACCCTTCAAGATTAAAAGGATCTTTCGGTGGTTT
This sequence comes from Pinus tabuliformis, assembly GCA_031772625.1. Classification (NCBI taxonomy): domain Eukaryota; kingdom Viridiplantae; phylum Streptophyta; class Pinopsida; order Pinales; family Pinaceae; genus Pinus; species Pinus tabuliformis. Next base: position 1,960,678,863 of record CM062816.1, on the reverse strand, counting down.
CTTCTTAGAGTCATCTCTGAAGGCTACCTTCTTATATTTCCATTCTTCTAATGCGTTTTTCTTTTCAACAGCTAGAATGCGTTTTTCTACAGCTATTGCCTCTTTCATATTTTCTACCAAGGTTGGATTGGAAGCTCTATCAATGAAGATAGCTGTATTTGACAGCAGAGCAGAGATGTACCACTCATTTTGGACCTCATCAGTAGGCTTAGATGCCGCTGATATTTTATTTAATAGTTTATTAAAGCGAGAGTTGAAGTCCTTAATCGATTCTCTTCGCTCAACTTTCAAATTGGAGAGATCATTGATTAAGGTAGCTGTAGATCTATCATCTCCAAATTTTGTTAAAAATTGTTCTTGAAAAGCATCCCAACTATTAATAGAACCTGATGGTAATGAAAAGTACCATGATCCTACTATTCCCTGCAAAGTACATGGGAACAATATTACAAATGCATCTTCCTCCTCTACTTGATTCAAGTTAATGGACAACATAAAATTATTTATATGTTCCTCAGCTAATAGACCATTATCAGGATTGAATTTGGGCAGCCATTTTTATGGATGTGCTGGCAATTGATGTAAAGGTCTAGCCATCCTAACAGCCCCTGGGTTTGTCCATGGCCTTGGAGGATTCTGTGCCATTGCTGGTATGTGGGTAGGGGAAGGTGTAGCAGTAGAGTTTGAAGGTGATTGGGTAGAGGAATATGTAGCTCCTGTACCTGTGTGAATCACGATCTGGAGTGGTGGGATGGATGATTGATCCTGTGAGGGTATAGATGGAATGAATGAAGATGATGATAGAACCTCGCTGTGAGATTCGAGTGGTGTCTTCTTATCTTTATTCCGGCTTGGCAGAGGAAATTTGAATAAAGGAATTCCTAACTTTTCGCTCTATGGTCTAGTTATCCGTTGAGATGGAGTGAACTGAGAAGTAACACTATCCTGGGATAACTTAGATTCTTCTTGAGATAGAAAAATAACCTGTAATTTGTGAATCAAAGATTGAACTTCAGGGGCTTTAGTAAGAGAAGAATGCTCTGGCTTGTTTTGGATTTCAACAACGGGTTGTATAATGTTCTATGCAATTTCTCACTTAGGATCAGGAGATTTCGAAGACTTTCGAGAAGTTGGAGGTGAGGGTGAGGGATTTTTACTCTTAGAATGGCCTGTTAATTTAGATTTACTTTCCATTCATAGTTCAGGCCCTACTTCTAGTGCCAAAATGTTGAAGCCTTGAAAATTGTTTCCTCAACATGGGAGAAAACCACCCGGTCCGAAACTTGGTTGGCAGCTCCTTTTCTGTTTGGAGTAGTGGCTCGGATTGGGGATAAGGAGACCAGTTTCCCAATCTATTAATGCTTGTGCGAATGGGGTGATGTATGATGTTTTAAAGTAATGTCTATGCTAAAAGTAATCTAATCTAAACTAATCAATCACAATGCATTTTATTCAATTTTAAGAATTATCTAATTATAAATATACCCGTGATTAACTTGATGTATGCGATCTACAATAATTTCTGAAAGCAATTGGTAATAAAGATCATTCAATTGCGATTAGAAGTGAATCCGTTTTGACAATAATCGTTTCGTATAAAAAGTTAGCCGAAATGATTTTGAAAGATATATCGCATAAATAGTTATTCATATATTTGGCATAAAATAAAGATCATCATCGTACAAAAGTGCAATAACGATAATCAAAATTCAGATTTCATACACAAACAATTCAAAAAGAAATGATTGCTTAATACACAAGTAAAAAGGATTACGACATAAAAGTACCATTTATAATACGTCATACTCATGTGTTTCAACAATATTGATCTATCTTTAATCCATTCAACATCATCTAAGAGTACAAAAGTGTAATTTTAGTAGAAGATGCTAAATCAAATAAAAATAAATCATGTTCCATATATTTCACCAGAACTTCCTCAAAGGGACATAAGTGCATGTTTTGAAGAGAGTTTTTGAACCCCTCTCTAAATGCATGAGAGGGGTTTAAATACTAAAACTATAAAACTAAAAATAGATTATTACAAAAATAGATGAGGAGGTTTTAAACGACCTGCCTCAATTTGTGCAAAAATAAAATCAAAATTGATATAAGCAAGGTGACTAACCATCTGCATTTGATCCTTCAGATCACAAATATCCATCATGGGCTTCAGCTATGTTGGTTGGCCGACTTCAGCTTTCAACTATCCAACGAATACGACATCGGTCACTGCTGGCGCCATTTTGTTAGTGGAAGTGGTTAGGCATCGTAGGGTCATCCATTGGCTGTGAGGCTTGACTAAATTTTGCCAATATGCCTCCCAGTCTAACCTGGTCATTTGCCTTATCACTTCTGCCTTTTCTTCCGCTACCTGTTTCCATTGTTGTTCGAGCTGTTTCGCATTAGGAAGGAAACCTAGAATGGATTCTGCCACAAGATTGGCACTATGCAAATTCTCGTTGATATTTTCTATGACACAGTTTATTGCTGCCGCCGCATCTGTTGTTGCCTTTTCTGCTTCTTTAAGCTAAGAATTCTAGCTTGCAAATAAAATTTCTTTATGCATTCTTCTAGCTTGGGTAGGTTGGCTTTTCTCCCATCCTTTGTATTTTTCCAGGGAATGAAATCAGAGACTTTTCTAAAGATCTCATCATATTGAAGTCGCATTTCTACGACTTGACTTGTTAGTTTATCGCTTGTTTCACAATAGGTTTTCCAATGTGAAATATTCTGGCATGACAATTCTTTCTGATGCATCAGCTGGGAGTTAAGACCAAGTGCTTCGGTAACAAAATGATCAATTTTTGGATCATCTTTATGTAGATCAGTTATTGTCTACGCCTGTGTTTCCTTCTCGACTAAGCTGGTTCGATGTTCTATTTTCATCTGTTCAAATACCCGTTGAAGCTTAGCTAACTGTATCTCTACTTGCTAGTTGGATTTGACTTGCTGTAGTTGTTGCTCAAGTGACATCATTTTATTCTCTTTTTCTCTAAGCAACATTTGGATTTATGTTGCTTTGTCTATGGTCATTGCGGCATAAGCACTTGTAAACTGCGAGAGTCTAGTGAGGTTGGCAGATGGATCAACAAGCGATTCCTTCCATAGAACATCCATTGGTTCATTTTCATGGGCAGTAGCAGCTATAGAGTCCAATTTCCTTTTCTTTCTTTGGCTTTTCACCACGGCCTTATGCTATGGACTATAAAACACATCTAGGGGGGGTATTTCTTCAATTCTCAAAATTATTTCGGGAGTCGGGGTAGAAGGGATGTGCTCTACCTCTTGTGTATTTGCAGTTTCTTCCACTGTAATTTCCAGTGCTATTTTTTGTTGTGGAGTTTGCAACACTGGCACCTATTCCTCTACATTGAGACTTTTATTAAAATTGTCCCACTCTTCCTCTAAGTCAATTACCATGGGTTTTATTGGCTGTGAGTAGGTAGCAGGGATTTCAGCCTACTTACTAGCTGAAGTTTCTTCAGCTATATTTTGTGTAGATTGGGTTTTATCCCTCACTGACTCCATGCTTCTGCTTTTCCCATTTTGCGATGACTGTTGCGATTCCCCAATAGATTTCTCTTGAGATTCTTCTCTAGAATTGGACTTGGAATTTTCTTTGGAGTCACCTTCTATAGTCACACTAGGAGTAGGCTCCCTTATTGTTTCAATCAATAATTGGTCCAATGGGACTGTTGCTAGCCTTCTTTCTCTGTAACTGTAAAAATTTTCCAAGTCTTCACGGCCAAAAAGTAGTTGTGCCATATGCTTCACCTATGTGAAGGTGTTCTTCTGCACAAAGATGTCATCAAAAACATCCTCTTCATTACTGAATACTTTTATTTTCACCAGAGTGGTGAAATATTTTATGGTGCTGAACGGGTCATCTTGTCATCCAGGGAATTTAGGTAATTGTAGAGATAACATGTTCTCTGCTTCCTTGAATGCATGCCCTAGGTCATGTAATGCAAATGCTCCGCATTGTACAGGGAATGTAGGCCAAATGGCCTTTTTTTATTCTTTCAGTGTCTTGCTCATTCCTCCGTCACTCGCTTTTTGATAGGCTATCTCTCTAGCCATTAATTTATCTGGAACATAGTATGGGAGGACATGGGGGGAGGTGATGCTGCCAAAAACTCTGATATATGTAAATGTTTCCTCCCCGAACCATCTGGCCACCGGGAGGATGTCAACTTCAGCCTCTTGGGAAAACCATTTTTGTCTCTCTTGATTTTCTCTTCATTATTCGACTAGGCGCGGGAGCATTCCACTGGGTCATCGTTCTCTTTAAAAAAATTCTCTACGAATTGCCTGTTGTAGATGACTTGGGGCTCTGGTAGGTGGTACATAAGTCATAGGTTGTCCAGGGTAAAAGACCCCATAACCTCTTGGCTCCTTGTCGTGAATTCTCTGTCTGAGATGTCGGCTTCATCAATGACCCATTTTACCATATCGATATAAGGGATTATCTTCGGACGAGTGGCTATGTGGTGCAAAAAAGAACATGCAGTCTCTAGTATGGAAGCGTCTGAGGAATCACGTCCGTTAACTGTAACTTTTGTTTCCATATTCCTCCTTTGTTCTTCCTCCAGTATGTTATACATAGCCTTCCATGTAGAGGTTCCTCCCTCTCTGTTGCATGTGGTACCCGTGAACAAGGGAGTCATATCTGTCTTCTCAGAGGTGACAACCTTGCCTTTCTTCACCAGTGTTCTCAACGCTTTGCTCTGGGGGTTTTTCCTAAAAATGGAGAACAACATCTATCGGATACACAAAGATGAACGTAAAACTGAAATAATGCAGATAGCTTGTAAAGGTGGTAAAAATAGTTTTATTTGAATGCACATAAGAAGATATCATATCAAGCTAAATGGCTTTTCATACATAAATGCAATTATTTCCCACTAAATTCCCACTAATGATTTGTTATCCCTTAGCTTAAATGCTCATAAATGTTTGTATCATAAAATAGCACAAAAGCTTCTAGAGTGGCCAGCCATTGTACTGCGATAATAGAGATTGTGCGATTTGCGAAGCAATATCACAGATCGCAATATCGCAATATGTCCCTATCACCTTTCTTATCTCCCGCTGTGTTTCTGCGAGATGCGAGATGCGAACCATCCGTTAGTTGTTTCAAAACATAGTTAATTGCTAGGTTTATGCTATGTAAAAGACTTGACAGACTTAAAACTTTTACTCATAATATTTTAAGGTGTGGATTCGGGTGCTAATTGCATTTCACAATATTGGATAGTGGTAAGTACAAGGGGTTTGTTTGAATACCCAAAATGCGATGCGATAAAGGTCACAATGCCATCGCAGTTTCGTATCTCGCATATTTCGCAATATCATGTTAAAAGCGGGTCCTTTACAAGTGGCGATATGCGATGCGAGACTTAAGCATGAAAAAGCCTAGGGTCTTCTGTTTGTGTCAGTTTTTATGATAAAATCGACCATAGAGTCCTTTGGTGGGGTTTAGACATGCTATATATGAAAAGGTAAGTATTTAGTAGTTCCCTAAAAGGGTTTTGAATGTTATCTTTCCCTTATTCCAAAAAATAAAAGAAATGCCTAAATGCTAAGATTTGTTTTTTGGATATTTTTTTTTAAAGGGTCCCCATTTATTAACGTCATATTAGCTACTATCGTTAATAAATGGGGGGTTGTTGAATAACACAACAGGTTTTAATTCCATGGTTGAAAAATTGTCAATATTTTAATGTTTTTCTAAGTCATAAATATTTTATCTTTAATGCTATGGTTGAAAACAGTTATAAGTATTTTTTCTCTCGTTCATGCTTGAAAATTGTTGTAAATTTAAATATTTTCAAAGTTATGATATTTTATTTTTAATGTCATTATTAAAAAATGTTGAAAATTAATCCCGCAAAAAAAAGCATTATTCCAGCATCAACAAATTTTTTTTTCAAGGTGTTTTTTGCACGCAAAAATTTGGTTTTTACTGCCATTTTTAAAAAAATGTTGAAAATGTACCAAAAAAAAATATTATTCGAGCATCAACTCTTTTCGTTTTCAACCTGTTTTTTAATGTTTTTTGGGGGTTTTGGGCTAGAGTACCCGTTTTGAGGTAATAATTCTCGTTTGATCGGTAACTATGTTTTAGTCTATCCACTTCAACAACTAATTCTTTTATTACAACTATTATTGATTCATACTGAGCCTTAACAATAGCAACATCATTTTCTTCTTCACTATGTAACTCAATAGAACCATCAGAATCATAAAAATTCTCTCAACACATTACCTCATGACACGATTGTTTTGGCTAAGATTTCGGAATTTGTTGCTTCATTTGCAATGCACTGAATCTTTTCCTTCTTCAAACCCTTTGTCTTTTGAGACATCCTCTTCTTGCTTCTAGCCATGATCCATGATCTACTCTCAAAGTGGTCAAGCTTCACTGAAGAGCATCGTCCCTGGTACGAATTGTTGGAAACTAGATCACTATTGGGGGGGGGGGGGGTGAATCAATGGGGATGACCTTTATATCAACTTTATAACTTTTTGTCGGACATTCAAATTTCCATACAGATCCACAATATTAGCTTTTCAAAACATGAAAGCAATGGTAACTCATAACATAATAAACATGAAAAACATAAACATGCACACACAAGAACACAAGTGTTTCTGGTGGAAACCATTTTGGGGGAAAATCGCCCTACTGGTGCTGTGCTGCTCAATTCTTCTATCAATCTGCTAAAAGTTTTTTACATGAATTAGCTTACAACCATAAGCCAAAAGACTTGGCTTCCTTCATAGTATGTTGGCACCTATCAATTAGGAATTTGGTTTCTCTAACGGATCTATGAAAATCTATTTGCTGAAAACCCCCATGACCAATGATCCTTTCCCAACTCCCATTGGACTATCCAACTCCTATTGGATGGAGAAATCTATTCCTTCTACTGAATCCACCAAATCATTCTCTACTCTGAAGCCTCCATGCCTTCACTTCCTCCATGCAAACCACATTTCATAAATTTTTCAGACTGGGTTCCAATCTGCTCAACACGATTAACCCAACAACACCATCGTTCTGAACATAAAATATGAATCAATTTTTTTTCCCAAAGGGGGTTACTTCTCTTCTACTCACAAAAACTTCTTCTCTCTAACACACCACAAAATGCCAATTCTCTACCACCCGCAACACATAAAATTTGAATTTACTTCTCAATTCTATCTTTGATTTCTACATACAACACTTTAACAAAACACTGCAAAACTTTGTGAGCAGATGTTGCAATCTCTACTCATTCCTAATGCCCTCAAAATGGCATTCTCTCAAGTGCTCAATAATACCAACCAAATAGACTCAAAACCTTCCTCTATTTATCATTTTTTGAGATGGTTAACTCAATAAATGCTACAAGTGATGGAGTGCTTAACAATTATTTTCATACCTCTCAATTTGCCCAACTCCATTTCCTTGAATTGATCAAGACACTCTTCTCCACTAGATTATGGATGTTTTCAAGTTTAACCAACTTCTAGAAGCTCCCTTAACCTTTTCAACCATATATTGAAAATTTCTGATCAAGAACATCACCACGATACCAAAATTAGCTCAGATGTGCAAGGAATCCAGAGAAATTCTTGCTAAAAATCTCAATCGCACATAGAAGATTGCTAGATATCGATTGAAACAACATGGATATACTTTCTTCCCAATGGTTGGAGCCCTTCAACCGAATGCACATGCTTAACTCCATGCAGTTGGGGCAGGGGACGGGAGAAAACCAACCAAATCACCTCAAATGTTGCCTAAATTTCTTCCAGAGCTTGACAAGCCTTTGTAGGACCTCTGGAAGCGACTGATGCCTCTGCAGCACTTCAACAAGTCACTTCCATATCACCATCATCATCGCAAATCAAACTAGGTTGTCTTTGATGTCAACTAACAAATATACTAACACTTAGGCCATCAACCTGCTCCACAACAACTTTGTCGTCTGTATGCAGCTCCAGAATGTGTCAGACATCCTCCAACACCTGTACAACCAACTCAAGTATCCTCTGACACTTGTAGATCCTTTCCAAGTCCTATGTATCATATCATCAACACGAGGACCAAATCAAGGTCATGGTGACTAGCTAATCTATCAAACTCGTCAACTCTAACTCTTGTAGTAGCAACCAACACCTGTATGTGTAGCAACATGATCAAGGAGGTCAACACATCTCCAACACAACTCTACTAAACATGTAACAACTTTGCACAACTAAACATAGTGGCAAAACCTCCAAACTAATGCAACACACCACCATCCAATTTCATGCAACAACATGGCCACAACAAGATGATCATGAGAATTGTGACATCCTCTGCTCAACTCTGTATGCAAAGCCTACAAATCAAAAACTCCATCCTCACATCTTCATGCTTGTGTTGGGAATTTTTCTGGTAAAATTCCAAAAACAAAATAACTGAACACAGAGACAATGCTCTGTTTCTGCCACATGATCTTTAACACAGGGAAGCTTAAAAAAAAAAATCCGAGCAGACAAAGTTTTCCAAACACAAATCAAACTTGTATTTATTAATAAATGCCTGATACAAACTTCTTCCTCTTACAGAGGGATTACACAGCTGCTGTTACAAAAGAGTATTCCTCTTAACAGAGGGATTCACCAACACTGCTTCAGATGCAGTTCCACAAACAACAAAAGAGTCTTCCTCACACAGAGGGATTCACCAGAGATTATGCTAAAGAGCATCTTCCTCTTAACCAGAGGGATTCACCAGTCTATGCTGAAAAGCATCTTCCTCTTGATAGAGGGATTCACCAAGAGACTGTGCTGAAAAGTACCTTCCTCTTTAACAGAGGGATTCACCAAGAACTTTCACCAAAAATTACTCTGCCTCTTTTACAAATAATTTTACACTGCTGTGTAAAATCTTCATTCACTGCTATGTAAAAAGTTTTTACATTCACTGTTGTAAAATAAAAAAAAAACTTACAAATCCATTCTTCACATTACATAAAATTGCTATGCATTTCAATGCATGAGCTCCACAAAATTACCACGCTGCTGTGCATTCCCATTCACACTGCTGTGAAAAACCTATACTCCATTTGCAAGCTGCTCCAGTTTCGTTCTCTTCTCTACTCGCACTGCTGTGCGTTTCACAAATGTTTTCAATACAATATCTACCTGTTCAAAAAATTTCCCCTGCTTCTTCTACACACTGTTGTGCGTATATTCATTCCATTACATTACAATGTATATGATTTACAACAAAAACGTTTTCGCACTGCGGTGCGTTCCTTACTTACAAAACGAAGTCAAAACATGACAAAAAACTTCCACGCTGCTCCCCTGTTCTTCTTCTTCGCTGCCCCGAGCCCTCTTCTTCATTTCATCCCTGCTCTGGTTTCACAACCCTCGCTCTGGTTTCGCACTGTTGTGCTCTCCTTGGTTTTTATTCGCTGCTGCGAACACTTTCCTTCATCCCGTGTGTAATCAATTCATATGCAAATGAGCACACACAAAACATTACAAATACAAATGCATATCTTATGCACTACTGTGCATCTCCCTGGTTTTTATTCGCTGCTGCGAACCCAGTTTCATTTCATTCCATGTGTTACAATGATCAATAACAACATTACATATACCAAAAACGAAGGGGATTTTAATTGTCCGTTGACTTGCCCATACCATTCTTTAATTCGCCATACATCTGTGCAAACAAGAATTAAAGCATCTCACCTACAATCTACGAAACATCATAAATCTCATTAATTCCTTCACATGGGCGGTCAAGCAAAAGTTCAGGCAGGTTGAAGGAGATCCTGGTCCGTTGACTTGATCGGACGCATATCGCATGCTTAAATCACACGAACCAAACGATGTTTAATGGCCGGGAGTTTGGTGGTTTTCAGATCGTACACAGGATGCGTGGCAGCAGCGGAGTGTGATCGGAGCCTCTTCGGGAAATACCACTGATCAGCAAAAGCAGTGCGATAAGGCTTAGCAGTTTTCTGAAGTAGTTTTCCGGTCACCATTTAATGGTCGCTGTTGCTATGGCGGATTCCGTCAATTAACTCGCTACCGTCGCTGTCCCTGCACAGCAGTTGGAATTAATATTCCAACACTCCCCTTTAATTTCAACTGCTAGGCGTTCAGACATACCCAAACACTTCCTCAAGAATTCATAACTTTTCTGCCTATTCGTATCAGCTTTCCTTTCATCACTTTCACTGCTTTGCTCAGGCACTCCAATCATGTAATATCCTCTTTCTCTCTGCCTCTGGCAAGATTTCCAATCTTTGCGCCTCCAAGCTATCCTACAACCTTTTCTTCTCTGCTCTTATGGCAGATTTAATTTCATATCTCTCCCCTATAAGAAGATCTTCATCAAAGAATGACTGTTAATCTAGTTCAGCAATAATGATCAAGAATTACAGGCTCCCCCTAACTGTATGCATTGTCTCCTTTTGGCAAAGTCTTCTCAAAAGAAACTTAGATTAGTTGGGGAGCTCGAAGGACTTTCGGACTGAATTTCCTTCCTTCTCCATACTTGTGTAACTTTCTTCTTTTGCATGGGTCTAGCTTGTGTAAGAGCCCATGTTAAGTTACAATCACGTGCCATATGCCCAATGTTATGACACTTGAAACATTCTACATTGTTCATGAATAAGATTTCATGATTTCTTCCTGTAAAATTGTTTCTTGGAGGTTGTTGGAGACCATAACATCTATCTCTATGAAATGCTCTACAATCTTTTTCCATATGACCAAAGTTTGAACAAGAATAACAATAACCAAAAAATGAACTTTGGTACCTGGGAGATGGAGGTTTTCTTGATGTACTTCTGAAGCTTTTATGCCTTGAGATCCTTTGATGATAACCATTGCCTCTTGCCTCTTTGACATCATCAACATTTCTTCTTGGAGCTGGTCTTCTACTTGGAGTAGGATTTCTTCTATTGTAGCCTTGATTTTTCTCCTTGCCTTTGCTGGAACTAGGAGCATCACCATTTCTTTCTAGCTTCTTCACATTTCTTTTGCTTAAAGCATTTTCATTCTTGTTTGAGGGTTCACCTGCATACCCAAGTCCTGATTTATCAGATGGACATCTGTGATAGTTGAGCATGTCATCCAAGGCTTGAGAGCTCTTCATGATTTTGTTCATCCCTTCAACCTTTTTCCTAAGGAGGACAATCTCTTCTTCCTTGCTACGAGTAGCTTCAGCTGCTACTATTTTAAGGGAGATGATATCTGACTTCATTTTGAAGATTTCTTCATTTTTTGCTTGACTGCTCTCCATTTTCTTCTCAGCGTCTTGTGTCTGTTTCCTAGCTTCTTGTAATTCAAACTTAAGAGAGGAGACCTCTACCTTGTACTGTCCAATCTCTTCTACAAGTTTGTTCACTCTCTTGTGCCTTTGTTCAAGTTGACTTGACAAGACATATTCCTGCTTCTTTGCTTTGTTCAATTGATTTGTCATGGATATGACTTCTTCATGATGCTTCCTTTTGCTTTGATCAAGTTCCTTCTTAAGCTTGGCGAGCTCTTCATCCCTTTCTTGTACTTGAAGCTTGATGAGGTCAACCTTCTCATTTTCAGCTTCTATGATGGGTTCAAAATTTCCTTCTTGACTGATGGTCATGGTCAGTGCTCCCTTTGAGTGAAGGTCATGAAGTTTGTCCCATATATCCTTTGCTGATGAATATTTTCCTAGATTTTTCTTTACAGAATCAGGCAGTCCATCCAAGATTGTCTTTGTTGCTTTTGCATTGTACTCCTTGAATTCTCTATCCATCTTGCTATCATCAATCACTGATTCCCAAATTTCAATCCCTTCAGACTGTAAGAAAGTCCTCATTTTTATTTCCCATATATCAAAGTTCCCATTGAACCTTGGAGCCTCAAATAGAATGCTTTCAAATTGATTGTTTTCTATTTTAGTAGTAGAGGGAGACACATTCTTAAGAGGATTGGAGACTTTCTTCTTTGACATCGCCATTTGACTGTGTATCTGAAATAACTGACTGCCTTCAACAGTAACACAGAAAAAAAAAAGAAATCTTTGAGAAATACCTTGACTGAGTCTTCACTCTGCTGGAGAAACTGCTTCAGCCAGAAACCTTCCTTCAGCTTCTTTGACACCTTCAAAGAGCCTGGACTAGCTCTGATACCACTGTTGGGAATTTTTCTGGTAAAATTCCAAAAACAAAATAACTGAACACAGAGACAATGCTCTGTTTCTGCCACAGGATCTTTAACACAGGGAAGCTTAAAAAAAAAATTCTGAGCAGACAGAGTTTTCCACACACAAATCAAACTTGTATTCATTAATAAAATGCCTGATACAAACTTCTTCCTCTTACAGAGGGATTACACAACTGCTGTTACAAAAGAGTCTTCCTCTTAACAGAGGGATTCACCAACACTTCTTCAGATGCAGTTCCACAAACAACAAAAGAGTCTTCCTCACACAAAGGGATTCACTAGAGATTATGCTAAAGAGCATCTTCCTCTTAACCAGAGGGGTTCACCAGTTTATGCTGAAAATCATCTTCCTCTTGACAGAGGGATTCACCAAGAGACTGTGCTGAAAAGCACCTTCCTCTTTAACAAAGGGATTCACCAAGAACTTTCACCAAAAGTTATTCTGCCTCTTTTACAAATAATTTTACACTGCTGTGTAAAATCTTCATTCACTGCTATGTAAAAAGTTTTTACATTCACTACTGTAAAATAAAAATAAAAACTTACAAATCCATTCTTCACATTACATAAAATTGCTATGCATTTCAATGCATGAGCTCCACAAAATTACCACGCTGCTGTGCATTCCCATTCACACTGCTGTGAAAAATCTATACTCCATTTGCAAGCTGCTCCAGTTTCATTCTCTTCTCTACTCGCACCGCTGTGCGTTTCGCAAATGTTTTCAATACAATATCTACCTGTTCAAAAATTTTCCCCTGCTTCTTCTACACACTGTTGTGCGTATATTCCTTCCATTACATTACAATGTGTATGATTTACAACAAAAACGTTTTCGCACTGCGGTGCGTTCCTTACTTACAAAATGAAGTCAACACATGACAAAAACTTCCATGCTGCTCCCCTGTTCTTCTTCTTCGCTGTCCCGAGCCTTCTTCTTCATTTCATCCCTGCTCTGGTTTCACAACCCTCGCTCTGGTTTCGCACTGCTGTGCTCTCCTTGGTTTTTATTCGCTGTTGCGAACACTTTCCTTTATCCCGTGTGTAATCAATTCATATGCAAATGAGCACGCACAAAACATTACAAATACAAATGCATTTCTTATGCACTACTGTGCATCTCCCTGGTTTTTATTCAGTGCTGCAAACCCAGTTTCATTTCATTCCATGTGTTACAATGATCAATAACAACATTACATATACCAAAAACGAAGGGGATTTTAATTGTCCGTTGACTTGCCCATACCATTCTTTAATTCGCCATACATTCGTGCAAACAAGAATTAAAGCATCTCACCTACAATCTACAAAACATCATAAATCTCATTAATTCCTTCACATGGGTGGTCAAGCAAAAGTTTCAGGGAGGTTGAAGGAGATCCTGGTCCGTTGACTTGATCGGATGCATATCGCGTGCTTAAATCACACGAACCAAACGATGTTTAATGGCCAGTAGTTTGGTGGTTTTCGGGCAGCAGTGGAGTGTGATCGGAGCCTCTTCGGGAAATACCACTGATCAGCAAAAATGGTGCGATAAGGCTTAGCAGTTTTCTGAAGTAGTTTTCTGGTCACCATTTAATGGTCGCTGTTGCTATGGCAGATTCCGTCAATTAACTCGCTGCCGTCACTGTCCCTGCACAGCAGTTGGAATTAATATTCCAACAGCTTGTAGACATGCCAAGGCCAATGCAACATATCATCCATGTATAAGCCATTTGTAACCAAACATACAAGTGCTAACCAACTCTCCTGCAACCCATGCTACGAGGTTGACATAAATTCCAACCAACAACACATCTACAACACTACAACACACATCAATGCCAACAAAAAGGGGCAAAAAATGGTTTTTTTCTTAATAAATAATTAGGGAAAATGTGGTATTTTCCCGAGTTATTTGCCAATGGTATTTTCCCAAGGTATTACAGTTAACAATATTTGACCATAAATTCTAAAAACTTGGAGAAGGTCCAATGGAGAGCTATAAAGGAGAAAGAAAGAAGTACAGACGAAGGAAAGGCATTTGATCTTCATATTTTCTCCCTACATTCAGATTGGAGATCTGAATGCATAAGCGAGGATTAGAGGATTATAGGCGAGATCATCACGCTAGCTTCGATAGGAACCAATTTCACCCTAGTCGGCAACCCAACTTCAGCGATATGGGATATCACTCTAAATGATTCGATTCCTTTACATATGTTTGATTTCATGGAGGTGATTTAGCTGGACTAAAAGGGTTCAAGATTGGATCTGAGTTATTATACGTGATCTTTCCATTTAAGATTTAGGAGATAAAGATCTAAGTCTTCCAACAGAGATTGAGCCCTTATTATATATAGATATCTGATTCCTTTATTTATACATTGTTAGAGCTGCACGAGCCCTTATTATATATAGATATCTGATTCCATTATTTACACATTGTTAGAGGGCCAAGGGTTAACCTTAGCTGCCATGAGGATCGAAATAAGGTGACAAGGCTGCTCTTCAGGGTTGGATCGACATTCGTTATTAGAAATCACGGTTTATGGCCTTTAACACCATACATATACGGTGTATGTAATAGTGACGTCCCAGATTAAGGTCAAGACCATACATATATCGCATAGGGCTTCGGAGGCTGAGAGGCCGTACGTCGATCGCGTGGAAGGACAAGGCTAAAGGGCCATGCATCCCTAACATCAAAGTTCAAACGCCGCAAGTCCGTACGCTTATTGCACGTGAGTTTGGAAGGCTGAAAGCCATATATATCACCGTAGAGGGGCAATGGAGGGTCGAGGAAGACCTCACGACACTCGTGGAGGAGATCCAGGTCATAAGGCATCAGATTTGGCATCGAGGAGGAGAAACAAAAGGCTGAAAGGCCTCTTCAGTCATTGTGCGGGTTTGTTCGAGAGAACCAACCAACTAGAGGGTTAAGATTATCTCCTGACAGTGTTCTCTCTCAATGTTCCCGACTGTGGTAGAAAGAAGTTGTACACCCTCATTATTTAATAAATTGCAGAATTGCATCATTCCATTTTGTTTAATCTGCATGTTTTATAAATTGTTTTAATGGTAAATGTGGTCAAAATTGTATTAGGAATGTAAGTTTGTTTTTTTTATCGTTTGACTCATTGGTGCTTGAAATTTTTTTTTTATCGTTTGACTCATTGGTGCTTGGAATTCTTTTAAGGATTAGTTTATTTTTACCATATTTTCCCATGGGGTATCTCCCAAGTTGATATAGCCTATTAATCCCTTAAAAATGTAAAGCAAAGCAACTTAATGCATCTACTACTAGGGAAAAGAGCTAATCATGAAGAACTTATTAGAAAAATAAGTAGAAGGAAAAAGGTTCAATTGAATGCCAGAATCAAATCTTACAATGATGTGTATGTTCCATTTTTACAAAGAGCGTTGAAGGCTCAAGTACCTACATGCAGTGCGATTTATGATCAACTGTATTCTCTGCCTTCAAAAGCGTTCAGAAAGTTGCGCGCTTCTCAGTAGAGAAACCTGGGACAAATGAAGTTGCACCAACAATGGGTAACCAAGGTCCCATCAAAGCGTCCGAGTATTTAGAGTAGAGCAATGTCTTTGAACTTTCACTTCTATACATGATCCGTGTGATATGTTACATGTGAGGATTTCTTCGAAAGATATGCAAGTTACCAATCGTTATCCATTTGAATTCGGTTTGCAACACTCGATTTTTTTCTTTGGGGATAAAAGCAAGTTTACATGTCTCCTAAGCAATGTGTGTCTTTTTAACTACATTAAACTTAAATCAAAAC
The DNA here is from genome assembly GCA_031772625.1 of Pinus tabuliformis. Lineage (NCBI taxonomy): Eukaryota > Viridiplantae > Streptophyta > Pinopsida > Pinales > Pinaceae > Pinus > Pinus tabuliformis. The sequence goes on along the minus strand of CM062816.1, from coordinate 1,960,662,874 downwards.
TAATTACAATATTAAGCCTTTTATAAGACATGGTCAAAAGTCCCACGGTTGTAGTCTAACTTCTGGTTGGTTAAGTCTCAACAAGTACTGCTGCTGCTGTCCATTACGGAGAGCGATTATGTAGCCTTCCCATGTAAATGCAGTTGTTTTTAGTGTGATTTTTTTGGAAGTTTTCACGGTTGGTTTTTCTGGGCAAATTTCTCTAAAGTATGGTAGAAATTTATTGAAATCACAAACTTGATGGATAATCGTGTGCAATTGAAGTGCCCTAGGGGTTTTCTAAGGTGTTGAATCCATATATACAATCAAAAAACTAGTTTAAATAACACAAATCAATATTTCATCTCAAAATTTTCCACCGGATTCTGCCACCTAAAAATCCAAAAAGCCACACTAAAAACAACTCCAATGTAAATTTCCAAACAGATTAGATATTCCGGGTCTGAAAAGTAATGATCAAGATCATTTGATCGTGCTATGACTATTTTTAAATCTATATAACCCAGCGATATCAATTATGATAAAATACATGTAAACCAGCCATATAAAAGTTATTGCAGGCACGCACCACGCTACAGACCCACATATAAAAGTTATTGCATGCACGCACCACACTATAGAAGGAAATCAGGTAGTCTAAGGAGGCAGAGGAGTTGCCCGGAAAGTTATGGAAATTCCAGTCATATTTAGACAAAATCCCGCAAATATTTTTGTAAATTCAAGTTATAGTTGTTAAACTTCAAATTTTTTCGTGTCCTAGACGTTTCTCATGGTGGTGAATCCATTTCCACCATCAAAAACACTATTCAAACACTACCTCTACAAGATTTTTTGAAATTTTTTTGCCCAGATTCTGACGTGTTTTAACAGTCCGGGAAATTCCTCCGCCTGGTTAGATGACTTGGGAGGAAATATCTTCTGATGAGATCACATTTCGGCTGAAAGTAACTGGCCAATGGGTAGTAAATGTAGGAGACTATATATGCATATTTTTGGATTTTAGATTTGTTAGGTTAGCTATTGCCCCACATTTCCATCTCTATACAAATGATCTATTCGTCAGGTTGTCAGGTTTGTTCGTAGGGCTAACTGGAGGCAATCAGTCCTGGAATATGATATCCTAGAAAACGTATTTTGGGTTTCAAGACTATTGGACAGTAAGTGGAAATTGTTGGCTTGACCTCTCTGGTATATCTACAATTTGTCAAAATAACGTCTAATTTAAAATTTAAAGCGTCAAATTTGACCTCTTATGATATCTTTACTATGCGAGGGATTCCATATAGCATAAGGTTAAATCCAACAACTTTCAAGGTCTCAATGTACCCGTAATAAATCCACAACGATATGGCACAATTACATTGAAAAATTTATTTTTGCGCATCCAAGTCTCCAACAACTCTTCTGCACGGAGTAGTCTACCTGGGCGGAGGAATGGCCCGTTTTCCGGCACCGGCCGGAAAATCGTCCGGCTCCGGCCGCCGGTAATCCCTCCGCCCTCTGCCACCTTCCCCTTGCTCCGCCACCCTCCTTCGCAACCACCCTCCCTAGCTCCACCACCCTCCTTCGCTGCCACCCTTCCCTGGCAATTCTGACAGAGCCTGACAATGGATCCAACGCAGCTGTAAATCCTGACATCCCCTGACAGATCGGGGATGAGCTCGAATGTCGGGAACGGAGAGTCTCGCTCGCTCCAATTCGAATTGAGGAGGTGCGAAATACCGCGGTTGCTCCCTCACTCACCTTCCTCCCCGGAGCTCTGCAATTTCTTTTCCGCTCTCTAATTGCCTTGACCTCTGCAATTCCGCTCTACAATTCCCCGGAGCTCTGCAATTTCTTTTCCACTCTGTAATTGCCTCGACCTCTACAATTCCAAACCCAGGTACGATCCGCTCTGCAGTCCTTCCCTAATTTACGGTGTTTCAAATTGATCAGTCTTCAAAACACAGTTTAATTGTAATGAGGAACCAATTTTCCAGATTTTTCATGATACAGCGCTTTGTAACAGAGTGCCATCTCTTCGAACCAGAAGGGATTAAAACTATTTTCAATTGATTTTCCTCGCAGGACGATTGCATTAAACAATATATCACACAGATTTTCTCATATTCTTCTGTTATATGTCAATTTTTGCCTCGGGGGCTTTTGCAGGGCTCGATCGGGGGCTATAATTACTGCAATGTTTTAATTGTACATACCTTCGTTCAAACTACACTAAGGCACAGTTTAATTGTAATGAGGAACCAGTTTTCATGATACAGAGCTTTGTAACAGAGTGCCATCTCTTCGAACCAGAAGGGATTAAAACTATTTTCAATCGATTTTCCTCGCAGGACGATTGTATTAAACAATATATTACACAGATTTTCTCATATTCTTCTGTTATATGTCAATTTTTGCCTCGAGGGCTTTTGCAGGGCTCGATCTGGGCTATAATTACTGCAATGTTTTAATTGTACATACCTTCGTTCAAATTACATCAAGACACAGTTTAATTGTAATGAGGAACCAGTTTTCATGATACAACGCTTTGTAACGGAGTGCCATCTCTTCGAACCAGAAGGGATTAAAACTATTTTATTTGATTATGTCCCAGCACCTCATTTTTGAGAAAAAAATTATATTTTGCAGTTTGCCCATACCATGCAATGTTGTGCTTGTTTTATGCGGATACATTCATTGTTGCAAATGATTTTTATGGCATTCATATATTGAATTGCAGGCGTAATCTCTTTGCATTTCAAATGCAGTGCTGGTCGCAATGCAGTGTTATTGATTATGTGTTTTTTATTTCAAATTTGGAAAATGAGATAAAAAATAAAAATGTTGAAAAATAATAACCATGTTCTTTTTTTAGAGTTTAGACACCTTATCCATAAGAAAGACTCGCTGAACAAATTTGAATTTGTGTCTTCGTAAATTTCTGTGTAGCTGAATCCCATGTCAAGCAGCCTTTCCTCGTTTTTACAACATTATTAATTTTTCTAATATCTTTACTGAATCTTTTCCAGGATGAAAATATTCAGTCAGCATGCATTAGGTTAGCCTTGGACAAACCCATATGTCCATCTGCTACTTATGAACTTAAATTCAAATCCTATTACCCATCAACTCTATAACTCTATTGTACCAATAGATGATATTTTCCATCATCAAAAAAGCACTCTGGTTAAACTATACCCTTTACATAGAACTCCAGTCCCCTTCATTTTTTTTGGGTCGAGAATATGTTTTTTTATTTCAAATCTGGAAAATGAGATAAAAAATAAAAATGTTGAAAAATAATAACCCTGTTCTTTCTTTAGAGTTTAGACACCTTATCCATAAGCAAGACTTGCTGAACAAAACTTTATTTTTGAATTTGTGTCTTTGTAAATTTCTGCGTAGTTGAATCCCATGTCAAGTTAGGATCATGAAGAAGAGTACAATTAGTATGAATACAATGTGGGAGTGCAATTGTAGCTCCAAGAAAGTGCTAAAAATACATAGAGAAAGAAAGAAACAAGTGGTAATGTAGTGACAACACATAAAAAAACCATGGGATGATGAAAAATAATCAATAGCTTCTCAAGAAAGAATGAGTGAGATAGAAAGATTTGGAAATGTAGTTAAATATGTCAAGGGCTCTCAAGTTTGATGATTGATGGTGAGGGAGATCAACTGGGCTCTTGCTCATTGTCGAAGTCCATTGGAACCAGTGGTGGATCCGATTGTATGATCTTGAGGGTGTTGTAAGAGTGAGGGATATACTCTGAGTATCCAAGGATGAAAGAAAAAGAACTTTGAATGGATCTCCTGCCACTTCTGTGGAACTGAGAGGTGATCGGACTGGTTGGGGGCGTCCTGCTATGAAACTGTTTGGAGTTGATCCCCTGGAGGGGGAGGCTGAGAAGAGACCCAAGAATCCTATCATCCAAATGTAGTTCCAGGCCTTTGGGAGTGGCACTTCCATAAATCTATCTCTGCGTATATTCTTGTGCAAGCATAGATACCAACTTTTGGTTGGGATCTACTCAAATAATGGCCCAACTTATTTCCTTATTGTCTCTTGAGTGAAATAGTTCTGAAGGTTGAGCAGCAGAAAAGGAAGGCACACACACACATCACATTGTGACTCTTGATGGTATCTTTACCTTTGGATTAAAATCCTGGAACCACCTATTCAAATGGCAAATATAAAGGGCAGGATCCCAAAATCCATTGGCCATTTCTGAAAATAAAATCATGATCTTCCTTCAGTTTGAAATGAGAGGAGAAAAAGCCCTGTCCATGCATATAGTAGTATTCGCTATTTTGTTTGCAGCACCCATTACTTCTAATTACCTGAGAATTTGGCCATTCTACGGTGAGGTTACCCATCAATACATGGTCTAAAGAAAGAAGGGTTTCTTCTTTGAGAAGGTTGGAGGGAAGATCAAAGGTAAGGGCATTTGTCTTTCTTCTATCAAATTTCTGTTGTGGAGAGGAGCTACTTGATTTTTTTATTGTTTTTTTAAATAGAAAAATAGGTCTTATATCTACAAAGAAAAATGCATAAAGTGGAATGGTATATAGTATATACAATGGATCTCTACCTCTTTTTTAGCATGACTAAAGCAGGTGAAAATCATAATAACTTATAAGTTGTCAATCAAGAGATTGAGCATCTTTGATCAACAGAGTGCCCTTAGCCAGGAGCTTGTGGTGGATCTCATTGCCATAAAGAATAGAATGCAGAGACTGAGCTATGCTTTTTCTTAAGTACAAACTTCGCTTGACTTTCCAAAGGATGAAGAATGCTGAAATTTGAGATATTTTCCAAATCCTAGAAAAGCAAAATGAAGATGAAAATGGTCATCTCCAAGAACTGCAACATGCCACTGCATACTGTCCTGGAAAGGAATTGAATACTGATCCACCGCATATATCCAACAACTCTTGGCAAACAAGCACTCCCAAAAGATATGCTTCATCATCTTCAGATGTTGATAAACTGGATATAATCCATTTCAGATTCTCCTTCATGGAAATTCTAGCTTTTGTCCCCTTCATTTTTTTTGGCTCCAGAATATGTTTTTATTTATTTATTTCACATCTGGAAAATGAGATAAAAAATAAAAATGTTGAAAAATAATAACCATGTTCTTTCTTTAGAGTTTAGACACCTTATCCATAAGCAAGACTTGCTGAACAAATTTGAATTTGTGTCTTCGTAAATTTCTGCGTAGTTGAATCCCATGTCAAGCAGCCTTTCCTCGCTTTTATAACATTATTAATTTTTTTAATATCTTTACTGAATCTTTTCCAGGATGAAAATATTCAGTCAGCATGCATTAGGTTAGCCTTGGACAAACCCATATGTCCATCTGCTACTTATGAACTTAAATTCAAATCTTATTACCCATCAACTCTGTAACTCTATTGTACCAATAGATGATATTTTCCATCATTTTCCATCAAAAAAGCACTCTGGTTAAACTATACCCTTTACATAGAACTCCAGATTCTCCTTCATGGAAATTCTAGCTTTTGTACCCTTCATTTTTTTTGGGTCGAGAATATGTTTTTTTATTTCAAATCTGGAAAATGAGATAAAAAATAAAAATGTTGAAAAATAATAACCATGTTCTTTCTTTAGAGTTTAGACACCTTATCCATAAGCAAGACTTGCTGAACAAAACTTTATTTTTGAATTTGTGTCTTCGTAAATTTCTGCGTAGTTGAATCCCATGTCAAGTAGCCTTTCCTCGCTTTTATAACATTATTAATTTTTTTAATATCTTTACTGAATCTTTTCCAGGATGAAAATATTGAGTCAGCATGCATTAGGTTAGCCTTGAACAAACCCATATGTCCATCTGCTACTTATGAACTTAAATTCAAATCCTATTACCCCATCAACTCTGTAACTCTATTGTACCAATAGATGATATTTTCCATCATTTTCCAATGAGATATGCTAGCTGCATTAATGAGCTCAATAATCCATGCATTTGTTGTAGGCACATGTTGTACACATTGTTCGAAAACTTGAAATTTTGTTAGTGATGTGTCTACCACTAAACTATGCTTTCCCATGAAGGAAATTTCAAACTGTTATATGCTTGCACTTGTCTGACCTGTTTCTGATGTACAGGGGGCTGATACTAATGTTTCAAGAGATATTGGACATAGATATCATCTCCAGATGTATCAAGCATTATTAATAGCTAGAATTTCGTATTGTGGATCCCTGCCATCCCCCCGAATGCTCTCTTTTATTGAGTGGAGTATAGAAGTTAAAAATGTTTTGTAATAAACAGGGCCACTTCTTCGCCTTGAGAACAATTTCAACTTGAACTCTAACTTGTTGCTTTTTCTCTATTTATCTATTTTCCTTTTTTGAAAATGCTGCATATAGTAGTATACTAAAAGTCAGATACATCTACATCGAGATCATTACATCCAAGGGCCAAAGAGCAGCCAGAGAAGAGTCCACTGTTCCCACATAACCAAAGAGTACTACCACATTTTTTGTTTCCATGATTTGAAGATTGTTTACATCTTCTTTAAACATGGCAATCCCAGTGGAAAGTTGGATAGCTGAGTCTGATCTAAATAGAACAACTTCTTCGAAAGTGACTGAAGTGCGTAGCTCATGAAAAATTGATTAACAGTGTCATTTATGCCTGTTAGATGGATTAGATCCGAGATAGGCTGTCTTGCATGATCAATCATCCATTTGTTTCCAAATACATCACCTTTCCAATGTAGAGGGAGAACACATTTGCTTTCTTGCTTCCAAGAGTTGGTAACTTTTCTTCTCCCCCTTGAATTTGCCTGAGAAGGTCTTGGTTTCTTGGAATTCAATCATTGCAAGATAAGCAAACACTGGGTATGGAAAGAAGGCACTTGGTTATTTTGTTCGAATGTTGAGGGCAGGGATCAGGCCAGACCAGAGAAACTTTCACTAGTGCTCTTGGTGTTTGTGTTGGTATTGAAAATTTCATTGCCTTTTCTTTGTTCTAACACATCTCTTTTGCCACGGGTAGTGGAATGTGAGTGTAATGATTGCCTGCTATAAATTTCACATATATTATGGCAGCAACGAGAATCTTTGAGGACAGACTACTAGTAGAATTGTAATGTAAACGTACATTGTAGAAAGCCCTTTCATTCAAGTCTAGTCCTGCTTAGCAAATGGTCACCCTAAAAAAACATGGCCAACATTCATTGGATTGCATCTGTTCATGTTGTCAAAGGAATTTTTCCTTTAAGGAATGCCTTGTTGAAAGTGAATGAGGCAAGAAGCAACATCTTAAAGGAAATGCTTGCATCCCAAATTTTTTGCATCCTTTTGTGCTATTTATTTTTGTCATTATTGAGTGATTGATATTTTAAACCTCAAAAAAAGCATAAAAGATGTTTTATATTTATATATATGTTGGATAACTTGCTAAGATTGAAATTTTGGTTTTGATGTTCTTGCATATTGTTTGACCAGATCAGTTCAAAATGGGCAAGCGAAAGAAATGGCAATATATCATGGATCTTGAGGTGAAAGACCTCAAAGGAAAAATGGCATTCTCTAGTAAAGACTTGGTTTGGACGGAAATAAATAGAAAAAACAATGGTATTGATCGAGTTGTTGTAATCCCGTTACAACGAGTTGTTGACTTTATCAAAGGAGAGGAAGAAAATCCTATTGCTCCATGCAAATTCATAAGAAAAACAAAAAAGAAACCAAAAGAAAGATCTACTACTGCATTGCAATATGATATGTGAGTATTTAAAATATATATTGTTTAGATCTTTTGAAACCACAATTATCTTTCTTTGTATGTACTAACAATTTAAATTTTTGGTTTAGTTATCATTGTTCATTTGGCCCAGAGGACAAAAGAGGAAATCTTTCAGCTAAACGAAGGACCTCATTTGTGCAGAAGAGGGGTTGCCAATGCCACTTTATTGTAAAATTTATGCATGAAATGCCTGATAGAGCAATATTAACTTTCAATATGTATGAACATGAAGATGGGGAAGGTTGGGCTTGTCATGGTCAATGTGACACTTCAGGTGAGACCAGGGCCTTGCATAGGCCAAAGCTTTCGAGGGACATTGTTGCATATGTAGAGAGTTGTTTCTTTTTGGGAGTGCCTATTGATGTAGTGTATAGAACCCACATTAAGAGACATGTTGACATCGATGTGGCAGCTCGAGATAAAGATTTCTTCTTATGCAGGAAAGATATTGTAAACATCTATAATAGATTGGCGAAGGGAAATTATCAACTTCATAAAAAGGATGAAATGAGTGTAAACCTTTGGTATCAAAAGCATCGGGAAGATTTTTTCTTTTACCAAAAGCCCAATGGTGTGGAGGTCCCTTTTATAATAGGGATTCAAACAAAGTGGATGTTGGAGACAATGGTCAAACTATCGCACAATAGCTTAATAGCCATGGATTCAACATTTAACACAAAAAAATGTGGGGTAAGTCAGATGCCAATGATTTATTGAATATATTTATTTAAGTTGTATACATTCAAAATGATTAATAATTTGTATTTAAATTTATGTAATGTTGAAAATGACAGTATCAGTTGTATACACTCGTGGCATTTGATGAACAACAAAGCAGGGTGCCTGTTGCATGGGTCGTGGCATCACGAAACACATCAGATGATATTGCAATATGGCTGGAGCATCTCATGTGCAAGTGTTTCCAAACCCGTCCTGATTGGAAAGTCAATGCTTTCATGGTTGATGATGCACTGGCTGAAATCAGTGCCTTGAGGTAAATTTAACATTGTCATGACATAACCAAACTTGCATTTTTTCTAAAAATACCACACTAAAATGCATTGAATATTGCAGGAGGATCACAGGTTGTGATGTGATCCTATGCGTTTGGCATGTACAGAGGGCTTGGTTGAAAAATGTCAATCGGTTGGCCACTAGTTCCACAAAAGCCAAAGAGATGTTCAGTGAGTTAGGTTTCATCATGAAACACACTCTCAACTATGAAGTGGAAGATGCAATCAATCAATTTTTTATCAAGTTTGCAGATGAAGAGAAGTTCTTAGACTATTTCAACAAGAATTGGGTCACTGGAGATAAAATTCGTAAGTAAACATTTTTTTCGTATTATATGCATTTTTTACTTTTATAAAGGTGATATAGTGAGACTGACATCGTTCTATTTGCAATTAGGTATGTGGGTGAAAGGTTGTCGGGAGTTTCCTCATGCAAATCAGGAGACCAATAATGCTATTGAGTCATACCATTGTTACCTAAAAACAACATTTCTATCTAATAGAAGGAAAAAATGTGCCCGGAGGATGGATTGGTTATTGCATATGCTACTAACAATAGTTGAACCTTATTATCAGTTCAAGGAAATATTAAAAGAAGAAGGATTTCTAAACAACTATAAGAGAGAAAAGCAGCTAGAATCATCAGTGGAACGAGCAAGAAAAATTATGGATCCTGATTGTTGTCCTCATGAGAGCATAACCCGTGGCTATTAGGTGAGAAGTCAGACAGATCGAAGTAAAAAATACCTTGTCACCTGGTATCGTAAGGATTTTATAACCTGTGAATGTCCATGGTCTATCCGTGGAAACATTTGCAAGCATGCCATAAAGGTTAATTGGCTGTATTTCCACTTGGATAATTCAAATCCATTGCTTCATCACCATGCAAAGGATAACATATGCAATGACCCACCTAAGATCAATATAGAGCCTCAAAACCATGATGAAGATGTCGATGCTACTCTTATGGCCACAAATGTTGTTGATGCAGATGCCGAGGCACTTCATTTGGCAAGGGAGGAGTTGTTTAGCTATACACATCTCATTTTAGATAACCCTCCTACTACTTTGGCGAAGACAATCCAATTGACTGGTATGCTTAAAAAATGTTGGATGAAGCCAATAATTTGCACGTTACTGATTTTGACTTCACACTTGGATTGGAATCTCTTGATCCATCTTTGAAGAGGAAGAAGAGTTTCCTTAGCCCCACAAAGAAAAGAAGAAGCAGCACAAAAAACAATGGTTTGGAAATTGATTTAAATGTTGATCCATTAGAATATGAACCATTTGAGTTTCAATACCTCAATAAGCGAGGACATCATCGATCAAATAATGCCGTCTCTATGGTTCCAGGTTAGTTTCATGTGTTGAATAGAGTCATGGTTTTAGATTTAAGTATTTAATCACCACTATTCTTTAACATGTGGTATGTTTATTTTTTACAGCAATGCAACAATCCCCAACCATGGCGATAACCCAAGACCAAAGGGAGATGCAAGACCATCCAACCTTACCTCCCATGCCAGGTACATTTGACACTCTTTCATTGTGTGTGCACATATACCTTGATGCTCTAGAAAATTTCTTTGCGATAACATTTGACATTTTTCTAGGTAACTATAGAATAAGTGGAGAAGCATCATCTTCTACCATGACTGACCATCTATGCTAGGACTTCAACTCTAATGGGAATCAATGAGATATGCACAAAGAATAGATAAGCTAGATTATTATGGCGTCGTCAGGTGGCCCTTTATCATATGATAAGTATATTTATGTTTTCCCATTGTTATGTTGTTATAAAAATACCTTTTTCATAATCTGTTCATGGACATAATCTGTTCTCTTAAAGTTCATGAAACTTTGTGCTTTGACATGGAATGTTGGGTTGTTTCAGAAGGCTCTAGGTACATTGAGAACATGGGTGCGTGCAAAATTTGAGGAAAGTTTGAGCCTTCATCAGTGCAATATTAAAAATATGGGTGCCTGATGAGCACCGAGGAATGTTTGAGCCTTCATCAGTGCAATATTAAAAATATGGGTGCCTGATGAGCACCGAGGAATGTTTGAGCCCTCATCAATGCAAAAGTAAAAGTTCAATCATATGCCACTACTCTCCTGAAGTTTCATGAAATTTTGAACTTTGACATGGAATGTCGAGTTAATTCACATGGCTCTGTAATTGTTCAACAAATTGAATTGTTGGTTCTTTTTACTGCAATGTTTCTGTATTTTCTCACGTAATTGGTATAATATTGCAGACTAAGCTGTAACAATGCTGTATACACACCACAATTTGGGAATGAATTAGTGTTTTGGACATCAATCTAAATTGTTCTTCAAATATATTCTGAAATGTTAGATCTGTTATATGATCAAAACAAATCTAATTTTATTTACGGTGTTCATATGATTAATGCCCGCTTTCACCCTCTAAGAGAAAGCATTTCAAGTTTTAGCTTCTAGTTGTATTACATATGAGATTTCTCACAACTTGGTAGTTCTTATTTACCAAATAGAGAGCACTGTGCTGATGAATTTTCCTAGCAGAGATTAATGAAAGCTTTGTACCATTTTTCTGGGCTATCTATATGTAAGCCGTTTCTCTTATAAATATTGGTAGTTAAGATATGTTAAAATATCAATTTTTCACTTGATTCTGTTAATGCTGGTCTTTTAGATTAAAGTCAAGAGAGTTTAACTGAAAAAAATTGCTCAATTCAACTCTCTTCAGGTAGTTCTTGTGGTGTTTTAAGAAACTTTTTTGCCCAATTCCCGTGCTGCTTAAGAAACTTATTTGCCCTTGCTCTGATTTTTTTTTGCTCTGTAGTAAATGTACTGTAATTTAATTTTCTGCAGTAAATGTATTGTAATTTAATCTGACATATCACTCTCTGCCTTATGTGGGTAGTTGGAGATTTGATTTTGATTTTTCCATCTTTTGTTTAAAAACATGTCCACAGGTAAGAGGTTCATACCATACTTCATATATGTTTGATTGCTTGTGTTAGGAAGTTTGCTATCCTGGAAGTTTGTTAGGAAGTTTGCTATACTTCTTTTCATTCCCATCAATTACCATAGCATCGTTTAAATTCAGTGATCTTGGCATCAATGCAATGCATATTCAGCATGTTAATCCGAATAAAGAAGCACATTATCTTTTGAAATGGATGAAATATGTTATTAATTTATTAATATTATAGTATATTTATTTTGATTTTTAATTTATTAAACATGGAGAAGATTAAAACCATGGAAGCTTTAGATTTGAGCAGAATTTAAAAAAATGGAAATTTCAGAGTTGAGTAGAATTAGGGGAAATGTAGAGTTTGGAATTAAGTTGAATTTATGTTCATTTCTTAAGCTACAGTTACAGGATTTTGAACCAACGATCTTCACATAAAAAGGATTTGGAATCAGCGATCTTCACATAAGAAGTGCCTTAAAACAATGAGCTTTATCATGGACTCTTCTAAGCCCATGGGTTAAATTAAATTAATGTTAATTTATTTTATATTATATATAATTTTTTAAATATAACAAGTTTCAGGCTATTTCTAGAATATAATATTAATTTTCTAAATATAACAAGTTTCAGGCTATTTCTACAATTTGGCTTACCTGAAATTGTTGATATCACAATTTTTTTCTTTAAACTGTGATTTATTTATATTAATTTTATAAATATGAAATAATATAACAAGTTTCAGGCTATTTCTAGAATTTGGCTTACCTGAAATTGTTGATATCACAATTTTTTTCTTTAAACTGTGATTTCAACCATCTAAGTTGATTGAGAGAACATGTTACACTCTAATATTGCAACTTCGGGTACTTGAGATTCCGAGATTTGATTTGTGGACAATAGATATAAACAAGAAAGATTGTATGAGTGCCCTTTATGAACAAGTATGTCACTTGTTTATGTACAATATCTCATCACATGCATTGTAAAAGCAGTTAATTTCATTTTATAAATAATAAAACTGAGAAATAAGATTTTGCAAGTAATCACGAGGGTCAATTGAGTTTATTTCTAGTGTTTAAAACGAATGATTGCTATCTTTGCTACTCAAATTTAATTGTCATTATATAATGACTTTAAATCTTGTTATACGGTCTTGAACCCTAAAAAAATCCATGAAATGCTTGATTTACATTAAAAAAACAAATACTCATATAGATTGAACAGATAAATTGGCAAAATGCAACTTTACTTTCGAACTATCTCTCAAAGTCTTCCAAAAACAGGTACTATCCAGCCAGTTATGTAAACTAGAAGAGAAATAAATTGAAACTAGTTTCAAGAGAAATATGTGTCATTAAGAATAAATTGCTTATAAACATAGTAAAGAAACATTTCATCACTGATCAACGACCAACGAACAAATCACATAGCATATCAATATCTCTCCAGAAACAAAGATTTGAGAAGGTGTTTGGAAGGATCAGACAACATCATAATGTATTGATGACAATCACAAAACCATGAATCAGTGACTTTTCTCAAAATACATTTGTCCATAAATTTGTCTCCCATACAAAAAACAGTAATCATTGTATGTTGGGGAAAAATAAAACATTAATAGGTTCTTCTTTAGTGAAAGAACCAAGCTATGATAGACCCCAGAAAATTGATAACAACAACCCATTCGCACAATGGGGATTTATATTGATGATGATCAATGATTTCTGTTGCAGTGGATGGTGATCCTATGTCATATTTTGCATATACATATGTGCTTAAAAATGCTTTGGACATTATATCAGTGGACATCTTTTCAATATCTCCAGAGTGATTGATGGTAAAATGTTGAAATTGACAACTCCAATTTATTGCTTCCTTATGAAGAGGTTTTAAATTGTCCTTCTGAACCCGATAGATGCCTTTCATCTGATTACATATCAACTCCGAGTTGGTGAAGATTTCAATATCATTGACATCATGTTGTTTTGCCTCTTTTAACCCTTCAACAAGGGCAATGTAATATGCCTCATTGTTTGTTGTCATTCCAGGCACTTCTCTCTTTCCATGAAATAAATGATTTTTTGCCATATTGTAAAGGACGAATTTAATAACTGCTTGACCTGGATTTGGAAAGCAAGACACTTCAATGCATAAACGCCACTTTTGCACCATTTTTTACACTTCAAAAACCTGAAAAATAAATAACAATAAATTCATGTTAAACAAGTAGACAATTATCTATTTCCTAATACTCAACATGTTTTTCAATCATATATAATTAAAAAAAGCAGATAATTTGTGTTCATTTACACTGCAACACTTTCAATACTGGCAACTATTCTGCAAAAAACACATTTAGCAATCACCACTTTATATAGATGAAATGCTCATTATTGGACCCAACTACATCTATGAGTTTTAATCCATATCAGGTTTGGCAATTTTCAAACTTGGAGGATAATGTTCACCAAACCCAATGACTTAGACTGTTGTCTGGTGCATTCTCCAAGCTTCTCATGTTTATAATGCTTCTTGTTGGTTCCCCAACAGGACTTAGTTTCAGCAATTAGACCACATTCTATGTAGTATGAACCCACTTGTGATCAAAGTATGGTGGTGAGAGGAAACTTTGTTGGCACCTCAAGATGTTTGTGCTATGCCCAAAGACAACAGCAGTTTTTGGCCATATCCTGGTGGCCCAAAGCGAGTGGTAACGTCTTTGAGGGTAATGCTCCCAGCAGATTCGGTTTCGGCATTGGTTGATAACTGCTCAACACATTGGTCAAGTTCAGGCAGCCTTTGGATTTATGTCACAAGATTCATTGAACTTCAACCTTAAGCTTTGAAATTCAGCAAACCTAAAAAAATTGTGGTTCAGCCAACCTCATGGCCACTGACCAAGTCCACACCTCAATCTCATGACCTCATGCCACAGCTCAAACTTGTAATCGATCCTCACAGTTTCCATGTCCATGACTCCATACCTCAATTTCTTACTATTTTATGGTAATTAAAGTTTATATATATATAGAAAATGTATATTGACAAACCTAATCGCAAACCTCATCCAGACTTCATCAAAAAATTCAAACATTGTCGAACAGAAGCTCAAACATGAACCGTGTGACTTAGCTTAGGAGTGTGATATTATCTCTTGTCTCAACTTTTTCAAGTCCGTAGGTTTCTTACTTTCCACAGTATTTGGTCAGCTTGGAGGGATGCCTCGAGTTTGGTCTATTGGCATTCCAAGGGCAGATGAGAAGGGTGGGATCTAGCCAGTCAGTCCATTTGGAGCTGGCATATCCACGGGTCTTGTGTTACTGAGATGCCTCATTTTCAGGCTCATAGCTCAAGCATAAAAGGCTTCTTCCTTTGTAGAGGTTTATGGAGATCTTTCCTCAAAGCTATAAGGGTCGGCATTTTCTTGCTCAATAATAATTTGGGTTGCTTGCCCTAGACTATATCTCTAATAAGGAGCTAAGGAGTCTTATTCAAGACATTGAGCTTTAAAGATGAAAATTGAGATACCTGAGGCCTTTTTGGAGAGACTGGGCTTGGAGTTTTTGTCCCCTACTTCTGTAGTATGACTCCAGGAAATCGTATTCAATTCTTCATTAGAGACACCTACTATCTATGGTTCTCAATGCAAGATAGGTATCCACTGATGCAGAGGAGAGATAGGTGCATCAAATTCACAGTTCGTGGTATATTTGGCTCTCTAATAAGCTAAAGTGATTTTGCCTGGTTTGTGATTTATCTGAGGATCCCATCCAAGGCAAGTGGGCTCTGAAATGGATTATATCCAGTTTATCAACATCTGAAGATGATGAAGCATATATTTTGGGAGTGCTTGTTTGCCAAGAGTTGTTGGATATATGCGGTGGATCAGTATTCAATTCCTTTCCACGACATTATGCAGTGGCATGTTGCAGTTCTTGGAGATGACCATTTTCATCTTCATTTTGCTTTTCTAGGATTTGGAAAATATCTCAAATTTCAGCATTCTTCATCCTTTGGAAAGTCAAGTGAAGTTTGTACTTAAGAAAAAGCATAGCTCAGTCTCTGCATTCTATTTTTTATGGAAATGAGATCCACCACAAGCTCCTGGCTAAGGGCACTCTGTTGATCAAAGATGCTCAATCTCTTGATTGACAACTTATAAGTTATTATGATTTTTGCCTGCTTTAGTCATGCTACAAAAGAGGTAGAGATCCATTGTCTATACTATGTACCATTCCACTTTATGCATTTTTATTTGTAGATATAAGACCTATTTTTCTATTAAAAAAAATAATAAAAAAATCAAGTAGCTCCTCTCCACAACAGAAATTTGATAGAAGAAAAACAAATGCCCTTACCTTTGATCTTCCCTCCAACCTTCTCAAAGAAGAAACCCTTCTTTCTTTAGACCATGTATTGATGGGTAACCTCACCGTAGAATGGCCAAATTCTCAGGTAATTAGAGGTAATGGGTGCTGCAAACAAAATAACGAATAATATTATATTCATGGACAGGGATTTTTCTCCTCTCATTTCAAACTGAAGGAAGATCATGATTTTATTTTCAGAAATGGCCAATGGATTTTGGGATCCTACCCTTTATATTTGCCATTTGAATAGGTGGTTCCAGGATTTCAATCCAAAGGTAAAGATACCATCAAGAGTCACAATGTGATGTGTGTGTGTGCCTTCCTTTTCTGCTGCTCAACCTTCAGAACTATTTCACTCAAGAGACAATAAGGAAATAATTTGGGCCATTGTTTGAGTAGATCCCAACCAAAAGTTGGTATCTATGCTTGCACAAGAATATACGTAGATATAGATTTATGGAAGTGCCACTCCCAAAGGCCTGGAACTACATTTGGATGATAGGATTCTTGGGTCTCTTCTCAGCCTCCCCCTCCAGGGGATCAACTCCAAACAGTTTCATAGCAGGATGCCCCCAACCAGTCCGATCACCTCTCAGTTCCACAGAAGTGGCAGGAGATCCATTCAAAGTTCTTTTTCTTTCATGCTTGGATACTCAGAGTATATCCCTCACTCTTACAACACCCTCAAGATCATACAACCGGATCCACCACTGGTTCCAATGAACGTCGACAATGAGCAAGAGCCCAGTTCGTCTCCCTCACCATCAATCATCAAACTTGAGAGCCCTTGACATATTTAGCTACATTTCCAAATCTTTCCATCTCACTCATTCTTTCTTGAGAAGCTATTGATTATTTTGCATCATCCCATGGTTTTTTATGTGTTGTCACTGCATTACCACTTGTTTCTTTCTTTCTCTATGTATTTTCAACACTTTCTTGGAGCTACAATTGCACTCCCACGTTGTATTCATACTAATTGTACTCTTCTTCATGATCCTAACTTGACATGGGATTCAACTACGTAGAAATTTACGAAGACACAAATTCAAAAATAAAGTTTTGTTCAGCAAGTCTTGCTTATGGATAAGGTGTCTAAACTCTAAAGAAAGAACATGGTTATATTTTTCAACTTTTTTATTTTTTATCTCATTTTCCAGATTTGAAATAAAAAAACATATTCTCGACCCAAAAAAAATGAAGGGTACAAAAGCTAGAATTTCCATGAAGGAGAATCCGGAGTTCTATGTAAAGGGTATAGTTTAACCAGAGTGCTTTTTTGATGGAAAATGATGGAAAATATCATCTGTTGGTACAATAGAGTTACAGAGTTGATGGGTAATAGGATTTGAATTTAAGTTCATAAGTAGCAGATGGACATATGGGTTTGTCCAAGGCTAACCTAATGGATGTTGACTGAATATTTTCATCCTGGAAAAGATTCAGTAAAGATATTAAAAAAATTAATAATGTTATAAAAGCGAGGAAAGGCTGCTTGATATGGGATTCAACTACGCAAAAATTTACGAAGACACAAATTCAAATTTGTTCAGCAAGTCTTGCTTATGGATAAGGTGTCTAAACTCTAAAGAAAGAACATGGTTATTATTTTTGAACATTTTTATTTTTTATCTCATTTTCCAGATTTGAAATAAAAAAACATATTCTCGAGCCAAAAAAAATGAAGGGGACAAAAGCTAGAATTTCCATGAAGGAGAATCTGAAATGGATTATATCCAGTTTATCAACATCTGAAGATGATGAAGCATATCTTTTGGGAATGCTTGTTTACCAAGAGTTTTTGGATATATGCGGTGGATCAGTGTTCAATTCCTTTCCAGGGCAGTATGCAGTGGCATGTTGCAGTTCTTGGAGATGACCATTTTCATCTTCATTTTTCTTTTCTAGGATTTAGAAAATATCTCAAATTTCAGCATTCTTCATCCTTTGGAAAGTCAAGCGAAGTTTGTACTTAAGAAAAAGCATAGCTCAGTCTCTGCATTCTATTCTTTATGGCAATGAGATCCACCACAAGCTCCTAGCTAAGGGCACTCTGTTGATCAAAGATGCTCAATCTCTTGATTGACAACTTATAAGTTATTATGATTTTCGCCTGCTTTAGTCATGCTACAAAAGAGGTAGAGATCCATTGTATATACTATATACCATTCCACTTTATGCATTTTTATTTGTAGATATAAGACCTATTTTTCTATTAAAAAAAAACAATAAAAAAATCAAGTAGCTCCTCTCCACAACAGAAATTTGATAGAAGAAAGACAAATGCCCTTACCTTTGATCTTCCCTCCAACCTTCTCAAAGAAGAAACCCTTCTTTCTTTAGACCATGTATTGATGGGTAACCTCACCGTAGAATGGCCAAATTCTCAGGTAATTAGAAGTAATGGGTGCTGCAAACAAAATAGCGAATACTACTATATGCATGGACAGGGCTTTTTCTCCTCTCATTTCAAACTGAAGGAAGATCATGATTTTATTTTCAAAAATGGCCAATGGATTTTGGGATCCTGCCCTTTATATTTGCCATTTGAATAGGTGGTTCCAGGATTTTAATCCAAAGGTAAAGATACCATCAAGAGTCACAATGTGATGTGTGTGTGCCTTCCTTTTCTTCTGCTCAACCTTCGGAACTATTTCACTCAAGAGACAATAAGGAAATAAGTTGGGCCATTATTTGAGTAGATCCCAACCAAAAGTTGGTATCTATGCTTGCACAAGAATATACGTAGAGATAGATTTATGGAAGTGCCACTCCCAAAGGCCTGGAACTACATTTGGATGATAGGATTCTTGGGTCTCTTCTCAGCCTCCCCCTCCAGGGGATCAACTCCAAACAGTTTCATAGCAGGACGCCCCCAACCAGTCCGATCACCTCTTAGTTCCATAGAAGTGGCAGGAGATCCATTCAAAGTTCTTTTTCTTTCATCCTTGGATACTCAGAGTATATCCCTCACTCTTACAACACCCTCAAGATCATACAACCGGATCCACCACTAGTTCCAATGGACTTCGACAATGAGCAAGAGCCCAGTTCATCTCCCTCACCATCAATCATCAAACTTGAGATCCCTTGACATATTTAGCTACATTTCCAAGTCTTTCTATCTCACTCATTCTTTCTTGAGAAGCTATTGATTATTTTGCATCATCCCATGGTTTTTTTATGTGTTGTCACTGCATTACCACTTGTTTCT
This sequence comes from Pinus tabuliformis, assembly GCA_031772625.1. Lineage (NCBI taxonomy): Eukaryota > Viridiplantae > Streptophyta > Pinopsida > Pinales > Pinaceae > Pinus > Pinus tabuliformis. The sequence continues at coordinate 1,960,643,546 of CM062816.1, read as the reverse complement.
TTCTTTCTCTATGTATTTTCAGCACTTTCTTGGAGCTACAATTGCACTCCCACGTTGTATTCATACTAATTGTACTCTTCTTCATGATCCTAACTTGACATAGGATTCAACTACGCAGAAATTTACGAAGACACAAATTCAAAAATAAAGTTTTGTTCAGCAAGTCTTGCTTATGGATAAGGTGTCTAAACTCTAAAGAAAGAACAGGGTTATTATTTTTCAACATTTTTATTTTTTATCTCATTTTCCAGATTTGAAATAAAAAAACATATTCTCAAGCCAAAATAAATGAAGGGGACTCGAGTTCTATGTAAAGGGTATAGTTTAACCAGAGTGCTTTTTTGATGATGGAAAATATCATCTATTGGTACAATAGAGTTATAGAGTTGATGGGTAATAGGATTTGAATTTGAGTTCATAAGTAGCAAATGGACATATGGGTTTGTCCAAGGCTAACCTAATGCATGCTGACTGAATATTTTCATCCTGGAAAAGATTCAGTAAAGATATTAAAAAAATTAATAATGTTATAAAAGCGAGGAAAGGCTTCTTGACATGGGATTCAGCTACGCAGAAATTTACGAAGACACAAATTCAAATTTGTTCAGCGAGTCTTGCTTATGGATAAGGTGTCTAAACTCTAAAAAAAGAACATGGTTATTATTTTTCAACATTTTTATTTTTTATCTCATTTTCCAGATTTGAAATAAAAAAACACATAATCAATAACACTACATTGCGACCAGCACTGCATTTGAAATACAAAGATATTACACCTGCAATTCAATATATGAATGCCATAAAAATCATTTGCAACAATGAATTTATCCGCATAAAACAAACACAACATTCCATGGTATGGGAAAACTGCAAAATATAATTTTTTTCTCAAAAATGAGGTGCTGGGACATAATCAAATAAAATAGTTTTAATCCCTTCTGGTTCGAAGAGATGGCACTCCGTTACAAAGCGTTATATCATGAAAATTGGTTCCTCATTACAATTAAACTGTGTCTTGATGTAATTTGAACGAAGGTATGTACAATTAAAACATTGCAGTAATTATAGCCCAGATCGAGCCCTGCAAAATCCCTCGAGGCAAAAATTGACATATAACAGAAGAATATGAGAAAATCTGTGTAATATATTGTTTAATACAATCGTCCTGCGAGGAAAATCGATTGAAAATAGTTTTAATCCCTTCTGGTTCGAAGAGATGGCACTCTGTTACAAAGCGTTGTATCATGAAAACTGATTCCTCATTACAATTAAACTGTGCCTTGGTGTAGTTTGAACGAAGGTATGTACAATTAAAACATTGCAGTAATTATAGCCCCCGATCGAGCCGTGCAAAAGCCCCCGAGGCAAAAATTGACATATAACAAAAGAATATGAGAAAATCTATGTGATATATTAGTTAATGCAATCGTCCTGTGAGGAAAATCAATTGAAAATAGTTTTAATCCCTTTTGGTTCGAAGAGATGGCACTCTGTTACAAAGCGTTGTATCATGAAAAATCTGGAAAATTGATTCCTCATTACAATTAAACTGTGTTTTGAAGACTAATCAATTTGAAACACCGTAAAGTAGGGAAGGACTGCAGAGCAGATCGTACCTGGGTTTGGAATTGCAGAGGTCGGGGCAATTACAGAGCGGAAAAGAAATTGCAGCGCTCCGGGGAATTGCAGAGTGGAATTGCAGAGGTCAGGGCAATTACAGAGCGGAAAAGAAATTGCAGAGCTCCGGGGAGGAAGGTGAGTGAGGGAGCAACCGCGGGATTTCGCACCTCCTCAATTCGAATTGGAGCGAGCGAGACTCTCCGTTCCCAACATTCGAGCTCGTCCCCGATCTGTCAGGGGATGTCAGGATTTACAGCTGCGCCGGATCCATTGTCAGGCTGTCAGAATTGCCAGGGAAGGGTGGAAGCGAAGGAGGGTGGCGGAGCTAGGGAGGGTGGTTGCGAAGGAGGGTGGCGGAGCGAGGGGAGGGTGGCGGAGGGCGGAGGGATTTCCGGTGGCCAGAGCCAGACGATTTTCTGGCCGGTGCCGGAAAACGGGCCATTCCTCCGCCCAGGTAGACTACTCCCTTCTGCACTCTCCACCTCTCTCTCGTGGCCGTATTAACTCCAATACGGTGAAACATGATTAATGAATATTCAATGCTATTAGTGCACCCAGATTGCTTCACTCTCAAGCTTTCTCTCCTGCCAGTAATAACTCCAATATGGTGAAATATGATTAATGAATATTCAATGCTATTAGTGCACCCAGATTGCTTCTGCACTCTCAAGCTCTCTCTCGTGCTCGTATTAACTCCAATGGGTATAGATGATTAATGAATATTTAATGCTATTAGTGCACCCAAATTGTGTTCTAGTGTAATATTTTTAAAATACAGTTTTACCTAAATTATGTTAAAATTGCAAAAATCTTGTAGAGGCAGTGTTTGAATTATATTTTTAATGGCTGAAATACATTCAACACCATCAAAAATTTCTGAGACGACTAAAATTATAAAATTTAATAACTTTCACTTGAATTTACAAAAATCCATACCAATTTTTTCTCAAAATATGACCCAAATTTCTATAACTTTCGAGAAAAAAACACAGCCTCTTAAACTACGACAACTCCTATTTCATAGACCATAGAAAAGTAAATGCTCCCTGACATGCAAGGCAGATAGCTTTCGCCCTCTGAGTGACAGCACGCGAATCGAGATAGCAGCCTAGAGAGAGGGGGGGAAAGCGCAGCCTGGAGAGAGAGGGGGAAAGCTATCTGCGTTGCATGTCAGGCAGCATTTACTTTTCTATGGTCTATGAAATAGGAGTTTCCAAATAGGCAACTCCTATTTCATAGACCATAGAAAAGTAAATGCTCCCTGACATGCAAGGCAGATAGCTTTCGCCCTCTGAGTGACAGCACGCGAATCGAGATATCAGCCTGGAGAGAGAGGGGGAAAGCGCAGCCTAGAGAGAGAGGGGAAAGCTATCTGCCTTGCATGTCAGGCAGCATTTACTTTTCTATGGTCTATGAAATAGGAGTTTCCTACCTTGTAGGACGTGGTCTGACAACTATTTACCACTCGAAGAATTTCTGTAATCCTATGTGGTGGGCCTGACCAAGGATGGACAATTGCCAGTTTTAAACTTAATATTTGGTGACCTTGGCGTATTCTTCGTTTAGCTATTTCAAAAACTTTAATGATCTTAATTATTGACTTGATTTGAGGTTTCCATGATTTATATATTATATTTTGTGTTTATTTTTGTTAACTTATAAATTTATGATATATTTTATTTATATAATTCGTTAAATATATTTTTTATATTATATCATGGAAATTATTAAATTTAATTTTGAATATAGTTCAAATTATTTAAAAAAAATTACCAATCCACTATAATAAAAACTTGAAAAATAAAAAAAATGTTATAAAGAAATCCTATGATATTATTGAAAAAAAAAAGGTTATAAACGAACCATGGTCCATGATACGAAATTATCCAACTGCTGCCATTTGTCTCGTAATGTACAGGGGTAGATCAATCGAACGAATGAGAATTGTGAAAAAGACTATAGCAGTAAAATAAATGTGAGAACATGCTGAAATTTTAAATTAAAGATTGAAGATTCAATGATTATATAAGAAAATAAAAAAATTAAAAAAAAAAAATCCATTTAAGGCCTTATTAATAGATTATTATTATAAAATGAATTGAAAAAAACTGAAGCAGTAGTATAATTTGGGAAATTTTAATTTTCCATTAAAAATATTTCATAATAAATGGTGTTAATTAGTGAAATGGGAATGGTATTTCCATTAGCATAGTGTTACATCACTTTACATTTAATGAAGTAGAGAATATAGATAATGAATATTGTTATGAAAAGAAGTTTAAATTAAATTAAAAGTATATTATGTGATATTTTCACATTTAAGAATATTTAAAAGGAAGATGGTGTTTGATTAGTTTTTAGAGTGATTTGATTATATAAGAGTATATATTTATTTGAATTTTTTGTTGATTAATATGTAAAAAAAGTTTTGAGTGTAAAATTTTATGCATCTACATTTTAATATGAATTTATAAAGATTTGATTTTTCTTAATATTTGATTGATTTCTAGTTAAAATAATTTATATTGATTCTTTATAATTTTGTTTATATTATATAAATTTTACATTTCTATATCTAAAAATATTTTTATTTTTAATTTTATTAGAACCTTGTTCATACCAACCCTCATACTATAAACACATAAGTATAATTTTTTTTGATAAATTTTATATAAGTTTTATATATATATATATATATAATATTATTAAACATAGATTCATAAAAATAAAAAAAACTATTAGTTTATATATGCAAAATAATTTATTGTAATTACTATTAAATTTAAATTTCATTGTCATGAATATGAACAATTGTTATTTTATTTTAATTTATATGATAAAATAAATTTATAATTTATAATAATTATTTATTTTTTAGGTTTATTTTTCATATTTATTTCTAAAAATATAGTTATTTCTCATTCTACTAAAACTCTCATAATATATATAATTAAATTTATTATCTCTCATTATTATATATATATATATATATATATAATATATATATATATATATATATATATATATATATATATACACACACATTTTTTTAATATAATATGCATGCCATATATATATATTAGAAAAATAGTTTATTTTAAGTATTATGTATTTATATGGTTATTAACTACCTTTAAACATGAAAATTTAAAGTATCATGGTTATGAATATGAATTGTCATTATTTAAGATTTGTTTTATAAATTTATTAATAAAATAAAATTTGTGGTATGATAATTTGATTTGAGCTAACTAGTTACTTTATTATTAATTTTATTTTTTTCACTTTTTATTACTTTTTTAACTAAGGCAACACTATGCTTATTTATTGTTATTTTTTGATATAATGCTTCACTACAACACTTACTCCATAATGGGATTTAGAGCACTTGTTCATGCAATGCCTACTAAGTTATAAGTTATGGCTTTCTTCAGTAAATGGTTCAGCCCATGGAAATTAAGGCACACATTAAGGCAATCCACCCATGGAATATATCCTAAAACCTTTTGAAATAATATCAAAATAGTTATTTTCTCAAGCTAATCCACCATGGGAATGATGTATGAGATTTTCTTGTTTGTGAGATAAGGCACCCCTTTTCTGTATACAAATTTTTTATTACAAAAGAGTTTAGTTTGGTTAAGCCAAAGGTCATCAATAATCTTAAATATAATAATCATTTCATGGTAGAGAACTTCTTATTCTTCCTCATAATATTGAGATGAAAACCAAATTAACCACGAATTAGAAGCATATCAAGTAATCTAACCAAGCTCTCCCATTTTTAATTCATAATATTTTATATGAAAATAACTTGAAATTTATTGAAATAATTTACTAAACACACTCACCTAGGTAAGTTCTATTAATGACTGGTCCATAACCTACTTTTGATATTCCACTAGACAATTATTCATAACAAATCTATTAAAATATATTTGAAAATTCAAAATCTACACTATGAAGGTTTATTTCTCCTAAGATTTATGGATCTACAAAACTATTATTTATTTTGTATGTATGCAAGTTATAGGTACACAAGAAATAAAGAAGTGCGAAATAAGACTCACAAACCACAAGTTAACATAAGATATAACCTTCGAAACCTTTTTGGGAGAAAACCCCGCGGGAAGGTTAAACCGCTTTGCTCTCTTTCTTTGAATGGAAAATGGATGCAAGTATAAAGAGGTGAGTCATGTGGCCCTAGGATGTTACAATGCAAAAATCCTCTTTTTTTTTTCTCTTTCTATTCACTCATGGCTACTTTGCTCATCTATGGAACAAAATGCATGCAAATAGGTTGGAACCCATTTTCCTCCTAGTGGTCTAGTTATAACACAGTCCAATAGCCTACTAGTAGTTAAGTTTCACTTCTTCAAGTCTTAAGTAGAATTACAATATGGTCTCTTTTAGAGAATTGTTCATCATGGTAGTGTGGCTATCCCTTTATCCATGAATAATGGAGGATGTTGTGGCATTCTCTTGAATTATGGTTGTCAAATCAAGAAGGTCAACTCTCAAGTTAGATAACTTTTGCAAATGAAATCTCATTGACTTTATTCTTGTTCCATTTAAAAGGTAACTATGTGTATAATGACACCAAAATATATGGTGCTTAAGAGGAAAAATTTCACTCCCCAAAAAATTCTATTTGAATACCATTAGAGGAAATTTCAGCATAAAAGTGCCCATGAAATTTTTATTTAAACCAATCAAAATCCTTTAAATTTAAAAAGAGGTACATGTTAAATTTATTTGAAGGAAAATATAAAAAAATATTTTTTTTTTAATTGTATTTTTGGATTATCTCCTTATAGGTTTACTCAAATTTCAAGTTTAGACACTCATTGGATGCAAAATTAAACTACACATTCAATGAGTACTCATTATGCATACTTTTGAGAAGAGCCACATTGATAAAAATTGAAGATACATTGAAAAAATGTGTTAAACACTCTTTTTTGGTGTATCTTCAATTTTTATCAGTGTGGGTCTTCTTAAAAGTCTACATAATGGGTACTCATTCAATGCAGAATTTATTTCTACATTCAATGGGTGCCTACACTTGACATTTTAGTAAATCTTTAAGGAGATAAGCCAAAAATACAATAAAAAAAGTAGTATTCTACTTTTCCCTCCAAAATGCATAACTCTTATTTTATTATTTTCCTATTATTTTATTATTTTTCCTTAGGAGGCCACTTTTAGGCTGAAATTTCCTCTAATGCTTAGACTATTTCGAGAAGGTTTTAGACCCCAATTTTCCAAACTAGCACTTATTGCTAAAAATGGTCATGTGAGCCGATTCCTCCACTTCATCCACCCTAAAATAATCAATATGGATGAAAAGTAATATGATAATCTAATCCATATAAATGACCAATACTCAAGAGGTTTAAACCATGTTCGACACAGTTCATGTATTGGGATGATGTACATTCTTATGTCTGGGTTTGAGATGAAGACCGTTGGCATGGGTAAATCTCACTTTGTAAGAGTCTCAATTACTCATGGTATTACTATCTACTATAAAAGTACATAAAACACATCCATTATATAAATATAGAGGAGGTCCAATGTCGGTTAAAGATAACTATGATAATTACACGGATATAAATCCTAATGCAAGCTTACAACTCACTATAGCTAGCTTATATAAAAAGAAGTTATGGAAAAAACCAACTCTAAACCCCACACCCCACCCCCCCCCCCCCCCCCCCCCCCCCCTCCACCTTAAGTGAAAACATAAATAAGAAATAAGGTCCCTATAATTAAGCTTGATAAGGTATCAAAATACAAAGTGTCACCAATGGAGAAAATGAGAAAAGACCATGAGGAAAAATGATCTCCAACAAAGAGAAATATTCTAGTGCTCAGATTATAATGGAGTGAAACTGTAGATCCCACAACAAGCCACTAAACATAAATAATAGAGGCCTACTCCAATCTAGAAGTATGAAATTTAATGTACGAGAACATTAAAGATGAAATCCATGAAATATCAATGTGGTTGGTTCATCTCTAAAGTAGCAGAGGCACAAGAGAGGTAAACACTATTAACTTCCCAAGAAATGCATAAGAGAAAATAGAAATTTTTAAGGAACTAGGACAAAGGCCTCAAACAAAAGCAACACCATTAACCATCAAATGAAAAATGAGGCCTTTAAGTATGGAAAACTCAAATCAAACATGATAAAACGCCAATCATGAAGATGTTTATAACACTGTCATCGTCACAAAGAAGAAATTGTTAGAAATGCAGTACACTATAGAAAAAAAAACGATCTCTTTCATCATCAAACTTACCTCCCCACCTTGAAACACAACTATGGTAGGAGCAGGGATCAAAAATCTATATCATCAACAAATTCCCCCTAAGCACAACTAAGGGAGCAACAAAAATCAACAACGATGATTACATGACTACATAATTAATGATACACAATGACATGAAGTTCACAAGCATCTATTGAAATGATTACACAACCATCCATCAATCCAACCACAATTGATCTTGATTGTCAGCACTACTCCATGGTTCATCCTTTCATATCCCTTTCGTAATGATATGAATGGAGAGCCATTGGAATTCACTCATTCTCATTTTATTTACTAAAATAAATTTTCAAGAGTATAACTCAATTTTAAAAAGTTTTTTAATATTCTACTAAAACCCTTTTCCATATGAAATGACCAAAAAATTCTTTACTAATAAAGATCATTTGCTTCTTGGAAAATAATATCCCTTCCATGACTTGGTGTAAAAAATGAAACCCACCAATACACATGCTCCAACAAAATGCATTACAACTTTTAATAATGCATCAAACTAGTTAAATTTAAGAGAATGCCAACTAAATTTGAACCTCCAATTGAACATGGATTCAACACTTGAATGGCATGCAATATTCACTCAAAGAAATCACCAAATTTCGGTGAGATTGATCACTAACGAGGCAAACACATATTATTACATTGGATAAAGAAAGATATTAACCACATTTTTGTTTTTTCCTAAGTGATTGCACACTCACTCTTCGGCTTTGCACCAGAAATCACCATAGTAAAAATCTGAAATCATTGGAGTAAAAGTTGTAACTACCATTTATCTTTGAAGAAATTAGAAACTCCAGAATACCACTTCCTTGATGGCATCCCTTCAAGCCACTGGTTGCAATCTTGTTGGTAGAGGCATTCTCCAAATATTAAGCTACCACATGTAAATTAACCATCAATGCATAAGTAAAAACACAGATCTAGAATGGTGTTGGTGTAGACTTCGACCCACAAAAATTACACAAGTGAGCCTGAACCAAGAAAGATTTCATCTGCACATGATATATGAAGCATAACCATGGATCTTAAAAGTCACAAAGCGAACTACTATATCTCTCAAAAAATATGAGAGCAGGTTTGGAGAGCTTGCTATGATATCATCTCAAACAGATCCATGTATAATTGGTAAAGAAAGTGGCAAACAATGTAAATAAACAATCACAAAATTAGAGAAACTACATTTACATAGAGCTAAATATAGTTATATCTAAAATCACATCATTCAAGCATATCTATAATAAAGTCTCATTAATTTCTAAAAAAAATAAAAAAAATCATAAGAGTATCAACTAATCATGGAATTAATCACTATTGTAAAATTCCTCCACTGTATAGCAACGAAGGAGGCCTAATGTGGTTTAAATAATACTGTGACAGTTGGGTAGCATAAAAATCCATACGTGAGCTTATGACTCATTGTAGCTAGCTTGTCGAGAATTGAAGTGTTGGAAAATTCTAACTCTAACACGCTCCTATATGTAACCCATCCTAGGATAAGGTGAAGTATTATACCATATTATTGATGGCCCTTAGTATTGAGAAACAATATTTTTTGTTACAGTTTTTTTCTTTCTTATGGGGTAAACATCTACGGGGGTTTGAGTTGGTGAATTTTTTGCATGGAATACCTTAACAGAATACCCATTCATTGTCAATCCAAAGTCCTATAGGCATATTAAGAAACAATGTTGTAGCCCTAAGGGTCTGCAATTTAATATGTCAACCCGTGGTTCATACAAACTTAAGAGGTATCAAACATTATAGATGCATTTCACATTTTTCTCTCTCATTTGATGAACACTAATATATGAAATATTTACTGCTTGATTAGGTGAACAAAGTGACAATGTCAAACATCTATTACTTTATCAAGTTTATCCTAGTAGGATATGAAACAATTCAAGTCTCTCATACACTTAATCATACTATTTAACTAAATAATGATCTCAAGTCTATTCTAAAATAAACCTTGTATTTCTATTGGAATTCCTATAATTCTATAGGAGGACCCATAGATGTTGTAAATGCATAAATTAGTGAAGGTGAGGTGAAATCACATATGTGAGACCAATATTAGATTATGGAAACCAAGACGAACACCTAGGGATTCAAAAGTGTAATTGCACAGAGAGGCACTCTACAACCCAATATGGGAGCGATGATGTAGTGGTGTAAATGTTTGTCCCAACATTTACATGTCAATTCAATTAAAAAGTAGTAAAAGTTTAAAAGAAATATAGAGCTTTAGTATGATGGATATGTTTTGGTGTTGGGAAATGAGTTTAAATATCAATTGCACCACATGCTGCAAAGGAAACACCATAAGGTAGTAGCATAGGAAAGAATAACATATAAGAAAGAAGTAAACAAATTAAGATTTTTTTTTTCTTTACCGACATTTGTCTAAGAAAAAAAATTGAAATTTCACAAAGGATTTTGTATCATAAGAGAATTCTAATCATTCGAAATTCATGATTTGATGTAGGCTTACATAGGTGTCTCATGTTATTATATCATTCACATTTTGTTGTAGATTTTTCACAACATTACAAGATGTAGCTTTAATGTTTAATAGTAAACCTTTATTCATCAAGTTAAGAATATCAAAAGTAGCATAACATTTAAGATTGATGTTTGAAATGGAACTAAAGTAGATGATGCACTTTAAAGTGAATATAATAATTTTACAAAAGTTTCCATGAATATAAATGCCAGATTGGATTCAAGGTACACTTTCTTTGGATTGGTTGTAATTTAAAGTGAATATAATGCATTTACAAAACCTTCCATGAATAAAAATATAATATAGAAGTTTTCCAATTTTCAAACCTAGTTGTAATTGCTAATAGTAGATAAATATACAACTTGTAAAATGATTATTTACCCAATAAGTAGCAATAGCGCCCACGTACTAGTGAGAAGTTACTAGGCTAAACAAAAACCAATTCTAATTAGAAATCGTGATCGAGTTCCCTCCCTTTGTTTTCCAGTTTCCTCCCTTTGTTGACGATATTCTAGGGATTTTGCTATCAATATATATATATATATATATAGTCTAAAAGAGATAAATGGAATCGGTTGTAAGCATGATTTTCATTTTGATAAATAAAAATACTTTACCTTAAACATTGTTAGAGTTCAAACATGTAAAATTTGTAATGTGTGAGATTTTTCATTTTTCTGGTCATTTGTTATTAAAATTTTATTTTCTTTGTTGATATGAGAGTGAAGAGAGAGCATTGTTTGTATATACAACCTATAAAACATTAACCTGATTAAAATTAGGTTATTTTTTAAGGATTTAATTTTTTTTCTATATATAGTATTGTTGGTGATTAAAAAATATAGTAAACCAAATCAACACATTCTTATTTACAGGATTACACACATCTTTAAAATTTTCATCTTAAGATAAAAGGTGGCATAAAATACTACTTAGCATTCACAATGATCAAGTTTCTTTATCAAAAAACCCACGTACAAGGAAAACCCTTCCAAAAAGTAGACCCAATTAACTAATAGGGTTTTGTTCATAAAGAATTGATCCAAAATCTCTTGTAGAGTTCCCCATTGTTATAGCCCCTAGACATGAACGAGTACCTAGAGAGACTTTATGCATATGAAGAATGCACTTATAAATAATGATGATTTCAATAACAAGGATGCCATTACGAGTGGCATTGCTTAGAATTCTACTAGTTTTTGTATATTTCAATAAACTTTTCATGCTAGAACCCAGATTTAACCCATAAAATTTTATAAATTTAAGCTAGAAAAATGTTAATGTAGTTGTAGAGAAAATGATAAGTTTAAGCTAGAGAAATTTTACGGTACTCAAAAAATTAGATCAAATTCAACCCTTTTGATCAAGTTTGGATTTTTAATATTCCACATTATCGAATTCAAAATTTTTGTGTTAAACACAAACTCATCAAGTACACTCATACACATCAACACATCACTTGAATTGTATACACCTAAATCATGCAAAGTCACATCCAAATATCGACAACTGTACCTACATGCATTAATGAAATCAACCTTGCGAATTTGGCATTCCTATCAAATTAACAATCAACCAACAACACATTCCTAACAAATTAACAATGGACAAATGACAAGTTTGATTTATGGATTGTGTTCACTAATACACCATCAAACCATAGGAATGGAAACAAAGATATGCAAAATATAGTGATCCAATAACGTTAAAAAGGGTTTTCACAAGAATATCACACCCCGAATGCCCTTTTTCCATTGAATACCAATGGGAAACTGAGCAACAAGTAGTTTCATGAAAGCTTTTGTGACATTCACACATTATAGAAAACTACATCAAGGTGCAAATATCTTCGCAAGCAGTATCAACCCATTTGTATCTACAAAACACTTTTGAAAATGAGCATCTTAGAGTTTGCCACTATAGATGCGCGTGGTTTGACTCTTCCGCATTTTGGCATTTTTCCAGGCATATTTTCTAGCCATTTTTTCCTCAAATTTGGCAAAGATTTAGTAGAACCACAAATTTGAGTTGCGTAGTCTGCATTATCTGAGTACCCCAAGGTTTTAGAGGGAGTTGAATCCATCTAAATATTCAAAAACACATTTTAAATAATAAAAGAACAAAATCACGCCAAATTTGTATCACCAAATTCCAGCCAAAAAAACCAAAAAATAAGTGCTAGACAACATCTTATAAATAAATGCAAAATACAATCCAAAATCTTCATGCTATAAAATGTTACAATCATTTGAGCTCACTAGAGCATAGCAAATTCCCATTCCATTTGATCACAGAATTTTTGATTGACCTTGATTGACCAGGTTTATCATGGACCCAAACCTTACCAAGGTTTATAAAACTAACAAAAAATATCAACTCATTCCTATTTAGAAGGCACTTCAACAAACAAGCATCTTAATAATTAAGACTCATGCTATACAATGTAGCAACCATTAAGTCCTAAAGATTGGTAAGTTCTCATTTCATTTGATCACATGTGATTTCTAATCGACCATGCTTGACATGGCTCATTTCATTCTTCTCATAAATCAAGGTCGCAATCTCAAGATAGTTTCCCATGACGATACATTGTAGTGCAGTGGACTAAAATGATTTGTCCTTGTAGGTAATAGAATTTTCAATTGGTAATAGAATTTGATCATGAGTAAACAAGTAGAAGGAATCAAAGACCAAGATTTTTTAGTTCCAAAAATATAGAACTAACTAGGAGCAGGCATTAAATATCCTCGAATTATTAACAACTAGAATATAATATTTGTTTCCAAATATTACATCTCTTATCAAATTGAAATTCAAGAGGTAGCCCCACCTACCGCCACCTCTTTGATTGCTACTAAGAAAGGTAGTAAGCTCATCTCCCAGACTAGGAAATTCATTTTCTGTCTGGTTTGCTCCCAAAGTAAGGAGAAGATCATCACCACATCCATGACCCCCGCAAAGGGTTCCTCCACGCAGCAGCAGAAACAAAGGGATACAGTCATGACAAAACACAGGAACAACTTCTCCTCACTAGTAGGGGTACCACACAAGCTTCAGGTGGGCAAAAAAGTTTGGTTGCATTTGTAGAAAGAACGCCTTACAAGAGTCCATTGGAAGCTCCGACCACGCCAACATGGTCCTTACACCATTACTAAGGTTGTGGGAAATAATGCTTTGGAGCACAGAATTCCTCCATTCCTTCACTTGCGCTGAGTGTTCAATGTGGAACACCCTCAACCATGCTTCCCACCATTACTGGACACATCAGAGATTGCAGAACAACTCACGAGGGACCAAGTTCAGCAGATGGAGGAACTCAACGTAATGGGGACCATTACTTTCTAAGGGGGGAGGAATGATCCAAGTGGATGTTGGTGGCCACCCACCTATCCCATTTGGACCCCCACAACTGTCTCTTTCAATTTTTTAGTTTCTATAATTGTAGCACAATTTACTATTTTTAGTTGTTTTTCGGGTCCTGAACTTCCGGAGCCGTTTTGAGGCCCTAAACGACGTTTTTCGGAAATCTGGGAGCAACATGAGTCCACAGACCGATGTTTCTCTTCACAAAGTTTTAGTGCTTGGATATATCTTTCTAACAAGCTATTGTACGCGTCAAACAAAGATCAATTGCCAAAGTTACGACCCCAGGAAGTTGATGTACCAACTTACCCAAAATGGGGCCCACAATTTGGCGTTTCATCTTCTAGGGTTAGGTTTTGGGATGTTAAGGGTTTTCAATTGTTTCTCAACAATAAATAGGCCTTTGAGCCTCATTGTAACATAGTTCAGAGTCATGTAGCCGCACATCTCTTCTCAGAGACAAGCTACCATTGCCCTAGCTGGTTTATTTCCATTTCTGTTTGTAAGCATATTTCAATATTTTACAGTAATGAAATGAAGTATTATTTCCGTTGCATCTATGTGTTTATGGTTATCTCTGTAATTTTTTGCGTTCCTGTTTAAATTTGGATTAGTGGTATCAAAGCGGTCTACTTTTTCTCTGTTTTTCTTTGCATGTCCCCAACGAGGACGTGATATAAGGAGTTAGGGCTTGAAGTGGTCAAACCTTTGCAACACCAGTCTCGCAAATCCCAATGGCCTCCCATGGTGGATGAAAAGAAAGAGGAGGGGGCAGGAGATCCTATCAAAATATTGCTCGAAGAAGCCCTTGAGTGACAAAGGAACGCGATGATGGACAGCTTTGCCCAAATCCTTTAGCGGCTACCCAGAGGCGACGCATCTGCTTCCAACAGCTACTGTAGAAATGCCACACTGTTTAAGGTACAAGTCAATTTTGAAATATCCATATTCGAGGGTCAGATAGACGCAGATGCCATAGATAAATGGTTAAATCTGCTAAAAGGGTATTTTTCTGTTCATGAATTTTCGATTCGGGAAAAGATTGTTTTTGCTCTTCTCAAGGCAGCCCCCCATGTCAAGGACTGGTGGGAAACCTACTGCGAGCAGAAGGACGAAAGTATGGCCTCACTATTTTCAGCCACAACCACTTGGAATTCATTCCAAGATGCCATCAAAGAGTAGTACTACCTTAGCAAAAGCTATGAGGACAAATACATAAAGTGGACCACGCTACAGTAGGGAAGGGACCAAGATGTGCCAGAGTTCACAAACATTTTTCATACCCTTCACACACAGTTGGGTATCAAGGATTCTGAGCTACATTTGGTACTCAAATACCATGACTGCCTACACAGGTACATCCAGGAAGAGATGGAGTTCGTGAACATCTCCTTGCTTGGCACGGTGTACTAATACGCTGTCAAAATCGAGCAGAAGTTCAAACAGAAGGATCAAGACTTTGGATCTCCAAATCCGAAGACCAAAGGAAAAAACCAAGGTGGGGTGACCCAAGACAGGCCATCGAAGCCACAAGAAAAGAACAACACCATGAAGACTAAGAAGGACACAGGAAAGTGGTGTGAGTTCCATAAGAGCCCCACTCACAACACAAGTGAGTGTCGGACCAAGCAGTTGTTGGTGGCTGAGTTGAAGGCTTCTACATCAGATGGATGTTCCAACCCTGAGTGAGAACCCAACAAGGGGAATGGAAAAGGGAAGCAGATCGTTGATGCGAAGCCCAATGCCACTATTGCCACCGCGAAGATCCATAATAATGAGCCCGAAGACCCAGAGGAGGGGGAGCGTCTTTTCCACTCACAAATGTGGGTGAAGGGTTCGCCGCTGCAATTCATTGTTGACAGTGGGAGCCAAAAGAACATCATTTCAGCAAAGGTCGTGAAGCAGTTGGGCCTACCAACTACAGCACACCTGCAGTTGTACAATATCAGGTGGCTTCACCAAGGACGATATCTCTGAGTTCGCCAGCAGTGACGCCTGCCCTACAGCATCAATCCCTTCACAAACGAGGTATTGTGTGTTGTTACACCTCTAGATGTTTGTGATGTATTATTAGGCCAGCCATACTTGTGGAGGCGACATGCTGTGTATGAGTCAAGGCCTCGCGTTTTCATTATTTCTTTATGTAATTCATTATACAGGATACCAGAGGTAGCCCCACCTACATCTACCTCTTTGATCACTGCTTAGAAAGGCAGCAAGCTCATCTCCCAGACTAGGAAATTCATTTTCTGTCTGGTTCGCTCCCAAAGTAAGGAGAAGATCGTCACCACATCCATGACCCTCACGAAGGGTTCCTCTACACAGCAGCAGAAACAAAGGGATATGGTCATGACAAAATAGAGGAACAACTTCTCCTCACCCACAGGGGTACCACACAAGCTTCAAGTGGGCAACAAAATCTGGTTGCATCTATAGAAAGAACGCCTTACAAGAGCCCATCAGAAGCTCCAACCACGCCGACATGGTCCTTACACCATTACCAAGGTTGTGGGAAATAATGCTTTGGAGCACAAAACTCCTCCATTTCTTCACTTACACCAAGTGTTCAATGTGGAACTCCCTCGACCATGCTTCCCACCATGATTGGACACATCAGAGATTGCAGAACAACTCACCAGGGACCAAGTTCAGAAGATAGAGGAATTCAACGCAATGGGGACCATTGCTTCCTAAGTGGGGAGGAATGGTCCAAGTGGATGTTGGTGGCCACCCACCTATCCCATTTGGACCCCCACAACTATCTCTTTCAGTTTTTCAGCTTCCGTAATTGTAGCAAAATTTACTATTTTTAGCAGTTACGACCCCAGGAAATTGATGTACCAACTTAACGAAAACAGGGCCCACAATTTGGCGTTTAATCTTCTAGGATTAGGTTTTGGGCTGTTAAGGGTTTTCCATCGTTTCTCAACAATAAATAGGCCTTCGAGCCTCATTGTAACATGGTGTAGAGGCATGTAGCCACCATTTATCTTCTACAAGATAAGCTACCATCGCCCTTGCTGGTTTATTTCCATTTCTGATTGTAAGCATATTTCAGTATTTTACACTAATGAAATGAAGTATTATTTCCATTGCATCTCTTTGTTTATGGCTATCTCTGTAATTTGTTGCATTCCTGTTTAAATTCGTATCACCAAATTGGACAAACTTTATGTCGATTTTATATCTCTCAGCAACATGAACCTGATGGCAGTGTTGGATTTTGCAACAAAGGCCTTGATTTTTCATCCACTTCTTATATTCTATTGCCGGTGTCAATACTTAATGTGCAAGTAGACGTTTTGATGGTGATCGAAGCTACAATATTTTATGGTACAGCAGGCCGGCAACAGAGCAACCCATTATTCATGCATCCATGGTGCTGAGGTATATACAATGTTGTTTCATTATACTTGTTTTTATGGCTTATGAGATGTGTTACGATTCTCACTCGATGTGACGCAAAATTATCATTATGAGTTTGCATTGTGTTGATTTGATCCTTGCGCTTTATGTTTTGATGCGGGATCTTGTTTACTGATGTTGACGAGAGATGTACATTTATGGTTTTGTTATGTTATTGCGAGATCTCTATGTAGCTTGTACAAGAGATTCTTTGAGTCATTAGATAGGAACATGTATTGGTTTCCAGCCACTCCTGTGTGAGGGAAATTCTTGTTATGGAACATGTATTAGGGGTTACTAGCCACTCTTGCATGAGGGCATTTCCTTTATGACCGTGATAACATACATGTACATCTTCATCCTCTTTACCAACACTTAATGCAGCGGCCTAAACCATCTTGACACCGAGGCCCGGAGACGTAGTCCCTCCTGGATGAACTCCGTTATCAACGGCTTGCTTTCATGTGCTAATGATTGTCATGCTCCTCTTCTTTACAACATGCATATGTATTCATTTATGTTATTTTAAAAATGTAATATAACACATCATAGAAGTAAAAGATCTTGGAAAGGTCCTTTGTCACACCTGGACCCGAATCACAAATCCCTCTGGTTGAATTAGATATACTTCCTCTTTCAGATATCCATTTAAGCAATCAGACTTTACATCTAGCTGGTGTGTTTTCTAGTGGTGTTTAGTAGCTAATGCAATAACCATTCTAATTATGTTTAATTTAGCTACGGGGGCGAAGGTTTCCTCGTAATCTGTACCTTCTTTTTGGGAATACCCCATTGTGACCAGCCTAACTTTATATTTATCTATAGACCCATTGGCTTTAAACTTTAATTTGTATAGCCATCTGCACCCTATGGGTTGTTTGCCTTCAGGATGTTGAACTACATCCCAAGTATTATTTTTAATGATAAATTCATATTCCTCCTGCATTGCTTCCCTACATTCAATACTTTGACTAGCTTCATTAAAATTAGAAGGTTCAACAATGTTCAACATACCAGTAATGAGCGCATGATCCCTATATCTGGCTAGAAATTGTATCTGCCTACTTGATCTTTTGAGTGGTGGAGTGGCTTCAAACTTGTTCTGATCTCCCCTCTGCAGACTAGTTTCAAACTTGATTTGATCAGCCACTTCTTCTTTCTCCTACTACTGTTGTTGTTGCTGCTCATCAGCCCCTGTTTCATCACCATCTTCTGATAGTAAAGGCACATGCCATTCTTCATCACTACGAGTAGGGTTCCCATCATCTACTTGTTCATGAAATACCACATCTCTGCTTTCAAACACCTTGTGAGTCGAAGGATTAAATAACTTATAGGCCTTAAACTCACTGCAGTATCCAACAAAAGTACACTTAATAACTTTTGAATCTAACTTCTTCCTATCTTCTTTCGGGACATGAGCAAAAGCCTTACATCCAAATACTCTAAGATGACTTACTGTAGGCTTGAAGCCAAACAATGCTTCGAAAGGAGTTTTATAATCCAAACACTTAGTAGGAATCTTATTCTTAAGATACATTGCATTTTTTACAGCTTCTGCCCAAAAACCATTGGTCAGATTCTTACCTTTCAACATATTGCGGGCACACTCCACAAGAGTTTTGCGTTTCCTTTCCGCATCCCCAGTTTGCTGAGGAGTGTAAGGTGTTTTGAACTGCTACTGTATTTCGTTTTCTTTAGATTATTTGATGAAATCACCCTTCTTGAATTCTCCACCTTGGTCTGAACGAAGAATTTTGATGAGCTTTACTGTTTTCTTCTTAATCATACTTCTAAATTGCTTGAAGTATTCAAAAGCATGACTTTTCTGCCTGAGGAAATACACCGAGGTAAACCTTGTACATTCATCAACAAAAATAATAAAATAGTAGGCCCCTCCTAACAACCTTGTCTGCATTGGCCCACATAGATCAGTGTGTACAAGTTAAAGTATATCCCTCTGCTTCCTATCAACAATAGCAGGAAATTTATCACTATGTAATTTAGCAAGGACACATGCTTCATAGTCAACATGCATACTCTTCAAAATTGGAAGGCCATTCACCATACCCTTTTTCTAAATAAGTAGTAAATCATTGAAGTTTATATGCCCAAACCTTTGATGCCAGAGATTCTCTGTAGACATGGTTGATGATGCTAATGCTTGATGTGACCCACTTTTGACATCTAGTTTATACAATCCTCCTACACGTACACATGTTGCAATGGACTTCATCCGATCTAGCATGTCTTTAATTACACAATGAGATTTAAAGAAATATACCTTAATATCTTGATCTATTATTCTAGATAAATAAATCAGGTTCTTTTTAATCCCGAGTATATACATAACAACATGAATATGCCTAAGGTTTCCATGAGGTAGTACGATAGGGACATCACCATATCCCTTGATTTTGTATCATGTATCGTCTCCAAGGTAGACCCTTGTACCAGTGTTGGATTCTCTGAAATTTTTAAACCATTGTGTCTTACCTGTCATATGGGAGGAAGCTCCTGAGTCCATGAACTAGATTTATGATTCATCCTCCTTAATTGACAGTGCAAAATCAGATATGAACATATGATATTCAAAGTTTGATCTGCATCAGCCAGATGGCCTGTATGCTTCTTGTGTCTTTGTTGACCTTCATCAAACTTCTTCTTCCGACAATGTTTAGCCATATGACCAAATTTACTGCAATAAAAACATTTTGGTCCTGAATCACTTTTGTTTGGAGACATACCTTGAGATGGAGGTGGCTTTCTTTGTGGGGCTCCTCCACTTTTATGTGCTGCATTCGTCTTTCCTCTTAAGGGCTTGTTCTTTCCATTAGGGCAAGATCTAAGCTCTGGGATTTCAGGGTCATCTGCATTTCCTCCTACTGCATTAGGATCCCTGCCAATTCTTTGAACTTGGGGAATTTTTCTCTCGCATTCAACCTAGTGATGAACATTTGATAGTTGTCAGTCATACCATTCATGGTAATCATGACCAAATCAATATCTGATATTATTTCGCCAGTGTCACCTAACTTAGTCTTCAGCTCCACGATATGAGAGATGAATTCTACCACTCATTAATTTTCCTCCATTTTAATGGAGAGAATCTTTCTCTTTAGAAATAGTAGGTGATTTGTGTTCTTGATCTCGTACAAGTCTCTAAGAGTTGTCCAGATGTCTGTTGCAACGTTACAATCTCAAATGTGAGGAATAATGCAATCCTTCACAGACAATTTGAGCAGCATCTTTGCCTTGCTCTCCCTCTTTTCCCAGTCTTGGATTGTTGTTGTTGTTCCACCTGTAGCTAGGGTTGGCTTCAACTCATCACCATTTGTGATCGTCCATGCGTTTTGCCCCTCCAACAGGGTCTGCAACTTAAATTTCCAATTGGAGTAATTGGAATCGTCGAGCTCATTGCTCTTGTTCAAATAGGCCTCTGCCATCTAATTGTTCATCTTGACATAAAAACTACCTCCAACAAACCAGATCTATCCCAAATCTGAAGAGAAATCTCAAAACATAAGCTTTAGATTCAAAAAAAATATGCCCCATTTAAATTTAAAAAGTCAAGAGCCCCTCTGTTTTTTTTTTTTAACTTTTCTAAAAAAATTCTTCCCAAAACATTTGATCCCAAAACTATGCAACAATTTTAATCCCAAAACATTTTTTTTTTTAAATGTTACATTGCTGCTCTTTTTCTTCAATTGGGCAATACGCCCTCAGATATGGCTCACTGCACCCATGAAATTTTGAAAAACAGCATTGAACCGCAATGAAAAAAAAATGGTGAGGACCATGCATAGTTTTTGGCCTCCAATTATCAAATACCCCCGTTTTCAGCTGTCAACACCACTGTTATAGCCTCTGCTTTTTGTGAGTAGTGCATGCGATTGTGGAATTGTATGCTCCACTTGGAGCAGCACACAAAAAACAGGTGGAGTAGCACCACCGTTGGTGATGCAGGTTTCTCCACCCAACACTACACAACACGCACCTGGAGGAGCACGCAGGCAGCACGATTCTCTGACTCTAACTTTTGTTTTCGGCCTCCAACTCCAGCTTTCGCTACAGCTCACACCATGCTTCCCTTGCGCTGCAACATGACTCCTCTCCGATGCAAGTGCACGCAACACTGATCTGAGCTCTCTTTCACCTGATTCTTGATAGCACCCTCCAACAGCGGCCTTCACGAGGGTTTTGTGAGCATGGCCGAACCAGTCTTCTGCTCAGCATCCACACGAGGACGTAGCTTTGATCTAGACTCCTCGGCCTCCACCGACCGACAACAATCAGGGCGGCTCTCTTTCGCCCGATTCCTGATCGGATGCAGTCTCCTTCAACACTAACAACAGAACAAATCTCCTCCTCTTTTCTTGACAACGCAAACGGCGCTGCAAATCTATATATGTGTCACCGCTGGCAATAGTCCTAGCATTCCGCTAGCTGCCTTGGCCTCATCTCAAACAACAGTTATAAAAAAAATGCATTTCACATACCATCGCCACCTTTGTTTGCAGATCCGCGATATAAGGGAACGATGGACCGAATCGCTATAAGGAAGCAATCATCGCGTTTTTCCCTTCCGAATCCGATATGGTAACGCCCTCTTCCTGAAGAGCGATGATTATGTTGAATTAAATTTTAAAAAATGTGTTGCTTCTCCGCCTTCTCACCATGTTGTTTTTCTGCCCACTAGTTCCAACACTCAGGGATTCATAGGCCCTCTCAAACCTGTACTTCTGATACCATGCTAAATAAACTGAAGAATCAACTTTATTGATTAGTTGGATAGTTTATAGGCGAGGAGTTCCACTTGGAGATTGCCTCCAGAACGCTCTACATAGAACCATTTTACAATCAAAATTATATATAGTATTCACACATACATCTGCCTTTACAATCGAAATTATATATAGTATTCACACATCTACATATGCCTAAAAAGTGGGAACTAATTCCTAATTTAAAGCTCTAGTGAATCTAACCTCTCCATATTTACATATTCTCCATTATCTTCAACATTTATGACAATTGTCATATCATGCTTCCAAAACTTTCATAAATTTTTAATGATAATCTTCTTTAAAAGGAGTAATTAACATTAAAAAGAATTAGGAAAAGTAGAACTCAAACTAGAGCAAGCTTATCCCACTCTGAAAGGATAATTTGACTTTGAATCGTTGAAAAAAAGTGTGGCCAGAAATCATTTTGATTTCCAACTAATTTATTTCATGTGCTATGTTGTTTAAATGAGTGGCATGAAAATATATTTGTGGCTCCAAAAAGGTAAAGGCAGAAATAAGAAGAAAGAAAAAACAACAACAAAGAAACTAGTGCAACGAATCTGGTAATAAAGAAACATGTGGAAGAAAAATGAATACGAGAGAAACCATGTTCAGAACAACCATCAATCATGTAAAATCACTTCCTATCAAATATGAATTAAAGACGAACATACATGTGGTAAGCTAATTTTATTAATTAAGGATTGGAATCGTTTTCTACCACTTCAAAACCAAATGAATAGTAACCATAGAAACCTATCAAAACCCACAACTTGAAAGAAATCATTCATCCATTATATTGTTACAATATCACCAATTTTTCCATGTGCAGAAATAATTGAATGGCTGATAGATTATACAAATGAAAGTGAAGCATATTTCTAGTGGGAAAGGTAAATTCATAGGTTCTTTCGCACCTATAAATTTGAAATCATATGATAAGATACTTTATAGGGAAAGTTCAAGTGGGAAAGATGTCTCAATTAGAGCCCTTACCATTCTGTATGCGGCACCCATCCATATTCTAGTTTGGAAATCATTATTTGTTTAAGTTTCTTAAATTTTTAAGATTTTTTTATTATTTATTTTATTTGACAAAAATTAAAAATGATTTTGATTCATATACAACATACAAATCTATTATGAAGTTCCTAAGTAAGGGTGAATAACTACAAAGGTATAAATACATTAAAAACTATACTCATTATATTTAATCAAAGTTATTAAATAAATGAAAGGAAAAACATAAAAGTAAATATAAAATCAAGAAAAATTTTCGATAAAATATTTAGTTACAATATTATGTTTATAGTTTACCAATAAATAGTTGATAAAAAAATACAAATAATAATACATTTTTCTTTTACAATAATTAGAGGGTTTTACTAAGTAAAGGTTGCAACAAATCTTGTATCGTGAGTACATCTAAAATTTTTTCTCAATGAAATGTTCATAAACTAAAAAGAATAAAATTCTAACTTATAGATATAGCCCATAAACAATTACAAATAAAGCCTAGTTTGAAAATAACTTAGTTATGTGGTTTATGGAAAAAGAGCCTAAAATACAAAATATTTTGTAACACATATCTATTTAGTATAAAGTATATTGATTGGTGGTTTCATTCTCTACTTCTTTAACTAGATCAAACACTTGTTTCACTTTTTTTACAAGCTCCAAAAGTAGTGTATTATGCAAGTTTCCATGGGATTTCCAAAATTAGCATTAATAGACTATGCTTGTTTTGAATGGGATTTCCAAAATTAGCACTAATAGACTATGCTTGGTTTGAATTACAGAAGTCCTCACTTTTGGATATGTTAATTACAATAACATGAATCTCACTTTGATCTACCTCCACCTCGTTGAGATAGGGTTTTTACCGCATTAATGGGCCCATTATAGCAATAATGTGAATAGACACATTGTTTTCTAGTTCCTTGATTTTCTAGGATACAACCTAAATCAAGCTATGGTTTCCCTCAACATCCTCCTCATGTCACATTAAAGCCCTACTAATTTTTTATAGCGATAATGTGAATAGACGCATTGTTTTCTAGTTCCTTGATTTTCTATGGTACAACCTAAATCAAGCTATAGTTTCCCACAACATCCTCTTCATGTCACATTAAAGCCCTCCTAGGTTTTTGAAACTCCCTACACTTCATTTGAGGGAGATAGATACTGTATTACATTATGGAGAAAAGAGGCTAAGAAAATCTAATATGCTAGATTGATAAGTAAAAGATGAATAAATATGGACCCAAAATTAAAAGCTAAAAAACTATAAGTAAGCCCATACCAATAAAAACCTAAAACAAAATGATATAGAAAACAAATCTACTAGAAAAATAAAATAATTAATTCCTTCAACTAATAACTTCATAAATTTTATATTGAAAAGCATAAATAAATAAAGTATTACCTAAACTAAAAATATATATATAATTAATCAAAAATTATACTAAAAATAATCAATCTCTTAGAATATGGGTTCAACCAATTTTCTCAAAGCCATTATACTAAATTCATTTTGATTCTTTATAAGCATATGAAGAAGTGAGGTGCAGCATGTGAGAATAATCCACATATTAAAAAGAAAAATTTTAATCGTATGTGAGGACGGAAATTGGATATACATACAACGTTAAGAACACAATCTTTTACCAAAGAACCTTTTTAAAATTAAAGAAAATATGGAGCGACCAAACACCTTTTTCTTTTCTTTCATAATCTTTATAACACTTCACAAGATAATTGAGTGTTATACAAAAATGTTTTTTCGGTAACTTGCAAATCAAATGTTATTTTAGTTTTAGTTTTTTGTTTTTTTAAGTGTGTTTTAACCGTAAGAAATATATTTTTAAAATTTTATTAGAAATTAAAAAATGCAATTTTACATAATGTCATTTCAATATTATATAAAAAAGCTCTCGTTTCTTTTTTTAATCTTAAATGTAATATATTTTGAACCTTTTTTTCTTTTCATATATGTCACGTTATTAGTCCCTGCCTCCGGCAATGCAGTGACTCTAATGATCGCTAGGACATTGACCAAACATTAATCGGTCCTTTGACCAAAAAAAAATTGAGCTATCAAAATTTAACCAAACTTTTAGGTTGCAATTTCCCTTCACCCAAATTTTATCCAAAGTTTTGATTTGACACTCTTATTGGAACCCTCGCGAGTCTCAAGGTAACGTTATATGGCTAACAAAATTTTATCCAAAATTTCGAAAATGGCTAACAAACTTTTATCCAAAGTTTCAAAAAACTCATGCATCGACTGCCATACATGAACTTT